>JARYHS010011408.1:243435058-243589901 GCA_031002005.1 Vandiemenella viatica
AATCCGTTTCACCAAGACAACGCACCGTCTCAGATCTCAGCGGTTGCCATGGCGAAAATTCACGAATTACGGTTTAAACTGCTTGACCATCCGCCTTACTCACCAGATCTAGCCCCAAGCGACTTCTTTTTGTTCCCTCATCTAGAAATTGCTCTCGGAGGACAGAAATTTTCGTCAAATGAAAAGGCAATCACCTTCGTGAACAATTATTTTGTAGAGAAAAACGCCGAGTACTTATTTGGACGGGTTACAGAAATGGAAGCATCGTTGGGAGAAGTGTGTAGAGTTACAAGGAGACTATGTTGAAAAATAAAAATAAAAAAATTGAGAAAAAATGTCTTGTATCTTTTCAGACCACCGTCGTATTTTACAATTTTCCTTTATAATTGGAATGTTAAATTTCTCCCACATTTACTATTCTGATTTACAAATTTTAATTTCAAATTCCTTAAGCGTTTTTGGAAAATTATTCATCACTACAGTTGATAATTTGTTCCAATCCTTGACACACTTACCAACAAAAGAAAATTTTCCACTCCATTATGCATGAAACCGAGCGCCAGCTTGTGTTCATGGTCGCCTTTTGCCCTTCCATGAACTTAATTCTTTGACCAATATCCCTCCAAGCCCCATCACCAACATATGTTCTGTACATTCCCAACACTCACTTCATCCTCCTCCTTTCCTCCAATGAGTCCCAATCCAGCTCCTTTATCATATCAGTTACTGATTGGGTCCTGCGATAATTTCCACTAACAAATCTAACTGCTCTTCTTTGCTCTTCCTTCCAACTCCTGTATTTGATAACCAAAATGTGGGTTCCAAACTACACCACCATATTCAACCAATGGTCTTACCAACGTTTTGTAACCCAACTCCCTAACTTCTCTGGTACATCCTCTCATCACCCTTTCCAGTAAATGAAGGATTTTGTAACCTTTCCCTACTACCTGCCCAATGTGCTCTGCCCGGTTGAGTTTGTTGTCAAACGTTATGCCAAGATATTTACACTTAAAGCTTTAAACAAGCATATTCTGACCCCACCTTATAATCATAATTAACCTTTAGTTTTTTTTTATCTGTGTACCTTATAAGTTGACCTCTTCTTGGAATTTATCTTCATTCCATGCTGACCTACTCATGTAGATATTCTTTCCAGGTCACCCTGTAGCTGTTAACAGTGTCCACCTGTTTTGATCCTATTGTATACCATTATATCATTTGCAAAATACCTAGATTTTGACCGTAACCCATCAATCACAGTAATTCATTAGAATAATGAACAGCAACGGTCCCCATACACTACCCTGTGGCACTCCCGTATTTACTTCCACCTCTTTTGATAATGCATTTCCTACTCTAACACTTTGCTTTCTGGCTTTTAAGAATTTTTAAGCGGTTTCCTGCAGTCTTCAAGGCAGAGGCTAGAAAGGTCCCCAATCTTCGCCTCATAAATTACACAAACAGGTACACTCTTATCACACACAGAATATAGTGACATGTTTCGCAGGCAGGTAGCAACACAGCATACCTCGAATAATGTAAATGCCCCGGATCTGACAAATCCGGTTCTAACAGCAGTAGGGCACATGTTCTCCCATCCATCCGCACAGCTAAATGTGTAATTTGTGTTTTACACGAGGGCTGGTACGAATAAGTTTATACCTTCTGTGACATTGTATCTATATATATATATATATATATATATATATATATAATGTAACTCTAAGAGAATGGGTAATAGGTTGCTTGAGTATTTGTGAACCCAAATTTAAATTTCATATTTTTGGTAAGTGATGGTATTATCACCTGGCACTTTTTTTTAGAGTAATGAGATATGTTTACGTTGAGAATATTCATGTAAGACCTGATAGGATTTTTTCTTTTTTTCTTCAGAATTGTGAATATTTTTCCTAAACTTAATTTTCAACTAAATAAATTTGTTAATTTAGTTAAAATTGGAAGGGGTGGTGACGATTCTAGAGTAATTTGGATATTTGATGTAGTAGTTTAAGGTAAGATAGTACAAGAAATACATTTCAAAATTCGTTAATTACCATTTTCGTAAGAACCTTGTGATTGAGATACTTCGCTGGAAAAGCGACTTCATGTTGTTATATTATACCAAGTTCAGGTTAAGTTTGTGAGACAAACATTCGAAGCAATCTGAACAGACAAATAGCATGTTCAACTAAGAATGATACAGTCCCAGTGAAAATCAATTCGTATTGGCCATCTTAAAGCGACGGTGGAGATTCTTTCAATGGACAATAGTTGGTAAACCTCTCGAAACTGTCGCCATTTATGAACGTCTGGTGCTCTCAGATTTTACCGTTATGTGTACAGATGAAAGGCTTTGTGGTCTGACTTATTTCGAGCTCAGTATCGTCATGCGCATTCATACTGTAGAATCAAGCTAAATTATTGAGATTACTGAAAACGTACACGTTAGTAGATCCAAAATCGAAACTCATTTTGGCTGGCTGAAACTATCAGGTTTATCATTTCAGAGATGAGAATTAATTTGATGTCTCCTCTCCTGGTATTCTAATCTATTTCACGTATCTGAAACAGATTTATGCGGTACAGTGTCTTGGAGTGCTGATCTCATGAAATTTTTATAAAATACGGTCTTATTGTTGTAGAAAAAAACTGTCAACATTCGGCTGTCGACCTAATAAATTATAAACTTATTGTGTGTGGGTGACTGTTTAGTACTGTTAGATTTATTTATTTGTCGTATGGCTAAGCAACTAATACAATGGATATAAATATATACAATGACAAGAACGTTGGTAGCGTTCAAACGTTCTACCAGCCATTCTATGAAGGAACTTGTATCTCCAAAAACATTTTCAAATGGTCCATCATACTTCCGTAGAGGGCATTCCCTGATAATATGCTCCACACTTTGGAAAGGAGCACCGCAGTCACATGCAGGAGAATCTTGAAGACCCCACTTATACAACATGGCGTTTCATTTCGCAAGACCTGCTCCTAGGCGATGTAGTTTGACTCACTGGTCTCTATTTAGATGGAATCCTGGAAGTCCAGCTGTGAGATCTTTAACATCTGGATTTTTTTACAGATGCGGACTTCCAGCTTTGTCGCCATTTTTTGCGTAACATCAAAGTCAAATACATCTTGCCATACAGGATTTCTTGATTTAAGACGAGTGGGTGATAAGTTGTTTAGAACCTCGTGGATTGGGAGATCCTGTGGATGATCAGGATGGTGTAGTTTTATCCACTCACGTGCCGTTGCTTCTTTGCGTCTTATCTCTGGAGGTGGTATTTGCTGATTAGGTGTAACCAGGGGAATGGGGTGGATTTTAGGGTCGCCTCGCATTCGGGAGGATGGCGATTCGAATCCCCGTCCGGGCATCCAGATTTGGGTTTTCCATGGTTTCCCAAATCACTCCAGGCAAATGCCGGGATGCTTCCTTCAAAAGGCCATGGCCGAATTCCTTCCCATTCATTGCCCCCATCCTTGCCCCCCATCTTTTCCCGTCTCTAAAGACCTCGCTGTTAAGAGACGTAAAGCAGTTAAAAAAAAAAGATTTTAGGGTGCCAGTTATTACTGCTAGGTATCTGATAACATGGTCTTTGACATATTCGAAAGGAGTCGGATGTGTTTCCTTTGCTCTAAGAATATCCTAATATTCTTCAGTATTATTACTTGAAGATAAAAGAACTTCACATTTGAGAGTTTAAAGTTCGAATTCATACAATTCAGAGGAAACAGGGCTAGGCGGCACCGAGGCCCCTACGCTCAGGGGGCCGCCAAGCGCAGTTCAGAAGGCCTACGGGCCTTCACGGCAAACTGGCGACCTCCTTTTTTTTTAAAGCTCTACTGTCGTCTAAGGTAGCTCCTCACTGCTAGGGGGCCCTCAAGCACAACTTAGGGGCCCCCAGCCTCAGCTCAGGGGGACTCTGCCAGCAACACAAAAACAAAAAAGGTGGCCCATCTGGCCTGAGGGCCCAAAATATTTTTTTTTGCACCGGGGCCCTTGCTGACTTAGCTACGCCACTGAGAGGAAACAGTAAATATCAGGTTCTAACTGCCCAAAGTTAATTGTCTCAGGTTATGTCTCGTGTCTTCACTCTTAGTAAAAAGATCTCCAAAGGTTTGGACATCGGAAAGTCACTGGAACTACGAAAAATATTCATTTGCTGCTGATACGAATCTCCCCATCCTCATAGAACAATGTTTCTCAAACTTTTAGCTTCACGAACCCCTATAAAATTTTCCCAGACAATAGCGAATCCCCTTAACAAAAAACTGCGACCTTTTTTTTAGCTCCACCACTGGCAACAAGCAACTTAGCGATGTGCGTGTTATACGCTTGAGATACCCAATCCGCCATTACGTAAATCTTGTCGCGAACCTCTAGGGGTTCGCGTACCCCACTTTGAGAAACACTGGATAGAACATGCGTTGTCGCTTTCGTTTTCAGCAAAAAATAGCTGAATGGTCTAACCTAATTTCATGAATAGATATGAAACAAAATAATGGCAAGGCCTGGAAAATATTTAAAAAAAAGACTTATTTACTATCCTTCAATTACTTCCCCCCCCTCCTCCCCCTCCCCCTCAGTGTCCTCTAAACGTAGCGCCTGACCAATTAGCGCATCAGCTGTTACTTAGCAACAACGGCAAGATGTACTGAAATAAGAAGCTCGAGAGATATAATGAAGAGGAAAACCATGTTGCCACTCCATGCACTTTGAAGTAACTAGATGACTCATCCCCTTAAATCAAGAACAACAAAGCTGCGGCACTCGATGACTTGCGATCCGGACAGAAAAGATGTTTGTCACATCACCAAAGTTACCAAAGCCAACGAAAACTTGCGTTCTAAACATGCAGATCTAAGTGGTATGGCGGAAAACAAAGGTTGCTGCCATACCAAAGCTCGAGAAGAACTTAACAGACCCGAAAAATTTTCTGACTGTTTTCGTTTTTTGCTTGCTGTGTAAAGAAGCCCTAGAGGGAATGATCCTCAACCGTGTCTCAGAACACGTATTCCATAACAAGAGCAAGGACAAACAGCTTGTAGAAGATGGATCGAATGAGTACAAATCACAGGCGCTTATGACACGATCGACCGTAAGAAGTTGCTAAGAAAAGTATATAACACTACGAAGTACTTGCGGCTGGCGCAGTTTATCCATTGCCTGTTACAGAACAAGCGATGCTTTGTTCTGCAGTATGAGGCACTTGGACTCGACTCAAATTATACCAGCTTTCGTCATTTTTTGATAATATTGCATTTACTGAATGATAGCTACATTTAATGTTATCGTTGTCCGTATTACGTTTTGCAATTACTACTAAATTTTAACAGTTCTTTGTGCTATCATCGTTGGGAGAAGAAAGATAATAAAATATTGGGTAAAATTCTAGGCTCACAGAGAAACAAAGATAATTTTGTGTACCAGATGAAATGAAGATTTATACAAGAACATAGAGAAAATTATTACACAGTTAAAAAAACTGAAAATTTTTGGACCGACAGACGGAATGGACAGCTGTTATATGACAAAGGAAATACTCAACATTATTTATAAATTATTAAAAATACCATAGGATGACTAAAATGAACAAGAGGTATTAAAAAATACTCAAAAGCGACATCAAAGAAGACTTCGAATAGTTCACTGACATTGCAAAGTTTCAGGCTTTTCAACCAAAACCACAACCCAAGGAAGTAATATCATATAAACAGGGTCAGAACGTGAATATACGCATGAATTAACGATATATTATTTTCGCACAAAATTCGTGGACCATGAATGTATCTAAGTAACTCAGGTTTTCCTTGCAGGCTATCAGGCGTTTACTTGGAACCCTGGTATCAGGTGTACTAATCTATTCAAAGAATGAATGTTCTCTTGATAGCATGAGCGCGAGATTCAAAATGACTTACCAAAATATCAATTTTACTGATTAGTGAAATCCCCTCAAACTCGTTCTTAACGTGCTGGCGCACCGGCGGATTCTGAATAAATGTTCCCAGCCACCGAGCCCACAAACCACCGGCCCATAATTAAGGGAATTGCGTGACCTATGCGTAGACATCTGGTGCCAGACAACTCCGGAAACCTAAAAAGTACTTTTCGAATCCATGCCGCACCGAATCGCTGCTGTATTGCGCTCCAAAGATGAACCAACACACTAATAAGCAAGTAGTCATAAGTTTTGGCTGATCTTGATTGTAATTAGATCGCGCTCGGATGAAATAACACAGTTGTGTCTACGTAATGTTGCATAGCAGTGCGACGCATACTGCTCACATGTCATAGAGCAAGTGGCTAGACTATGCACACGGTCATCTCCACCCACTAGTATGTTAGCATGTACTTCTGAAGAAGACCATCTTAAGAAGGTCGAAACAGGTCAAGACTAATAGCCTGACTGATGCAACTGGTTGGCTGTATTTTACATCTATCAACTATTTACCGTTGCTGAGAGCAATATGTTTAAAATCATTAAAAAAATTATAAGAAAAGGTGTAAAGGGGGAGAGCAGATGTAGTTTTGTAAACTAAATGTAATCATAGTTTTTCACTTATTTTAAAACATATGTGAGCAAAGTTCCATCGAGATAGGATAAAAACTGTAAATTTTTGTGTCGCCACAAAAACTTTAAAACAATTTGTAAATTCCAAGTTCGAATTTCTTGGTCAGCAATAGCCGGTTCGGAATTGCTGGGCTCTTAGAATATCACTATCCACTTTGGCCAATTTCTCCACCATTTTCATGTTTGTAAAAAAAAATGAATGACTTTAAGTGTAAATTTTGCTTAAGTAGGATGATGTGGGAGACTGGGTGGGTTTTTGAAAACGAAAAATAGACAGTAATTTTCATTTTGTTTTTAAAGATTATGTGACAAATTTCCATTAAAATTTGATTAAAAATGTGTGTTTCTATAAAGAACACTGTCAAAAATTACCGGAGGATTGAAGAGAGAGTTTGATATGTACAAGGCAAATGTTGGTGGCGGGGCTTGGATTGATACTGGTCGAAGAATTGAGAATAGTGCAAGGAAGGGAAAAGATGATCAAAGCAGGCACTCGATTTCATGCATCAGGGAGTGAGAAAATTTTCTTTTGTTGAAAAGGATGTCAGGGATTGGAACAAATTTGAAATTACCAAGTGATGAATAATTTAACAAAAAACGTTTAAGAAATTTAAAATTAAAATTCATAAAATGCATATTTAAATGGAAGAATTTAATACTCAGATTATATAAAATGATTAAAAAATAAAATTAAAAAGGGGTAGTTAGAAACTAAGGGAATTGCCACTGGAACGTGTGCTCCATCGCAATTAAAAAGTAAAAAATGAGGAGAGATAGTATTTTTCTGTTTGTTTTAAAGTATATTTGTGAAAAGTTCCTTAAAAATCGGATAAAAACTGTAACTTTGTATAAAGAACATTAACAAAAATTGAGGGGGTGTTAAGGGGGAGAGGGGTTGCTTTTTCTTTCTTTTTTTTTAAAAAAAAAAAAACAAATGTAGACAGTATTTTTCTCTTTGTTTTAAAAATGCATGTGCAAAGTACCTTCAATATCGGATAAAAACTGTTGGTATGTGTTAAGAACATTGGCAAAAATTGGAGGGGGGCGGTAAAGGAGGAGAGTGATTGGGATTTTGCATACGATATGTGGACAGTATTTTTCTGTTTGTTTTAAAGTATGCATGTGCAAAATTCCATCGATATCGGATAAAAACTGTTGGTATGTGAAAAACCGCATTCGGGAGGACGCCGGTTCGAATCACCATAATCCAGATTTGGGTTTTCCATGGTTTCCCTAAATCACTCCAGGCGAATGCCGGGACGCTTCCTTCAAAAGGCGATGGCAAATTTCCTTCCCGTTCTTTGACCCCATTCCCATCCCGCCTCTAATGACCTCGATGTCGACGAGGCTTAAAGCCATAAGAAAAAAAGGTATGTGTAAAGAGCATTGGAAAAAAATATTTGGAGGGGGGGGTGTAAAAGGGGAGAGTAGTTGGCTCTAGCGGAGATGTCATGACAATCGATGGGTAATTGGGCAGGGAATAACTCTTTTCAAATTTCTATCCGCTGCAGATTGCATCTGAACGTGATGAACAAATCTGGTGTATTAAACTTAAACTGGTATGCATCTATCCAGATTGTTCTTCAGATCTTCCTGTCTTTTGCTTTTTAATTGAAAACATTAAATTGAGTTATTTCTAACAAGGGAGCATAACGAAGACACCCAAAAAAGAATTACTCCTTCTCATCGTTTTTATCGTGAGTTCTGGCCTAAGTCCTGACGAAAATTCCATAGTTTTTCCCGAATTTTCCTGCAAACTTTTCCAATTTTTCTTTGATGGGCTTACCAACGAACAGCATTTAATTTTTATTTATAACTAGCTGGTACCCACGACTTCGTTCGAGATTGTAAAGAATTCATATTGACAGCTATAGACATCCAACCACCCTAGTGCACGATGGGAGACTCGATACTATTACCACACACAAGTACCAGTCTTCTGCGCTATGTAGTTCCGGCGGCAAGGTAAAATTTACGGATACACACAAGTCTTTGGATGAAACACGAAAATATTCATGATCGACCAATTTCAAACACCATATCTCACACACTCCCACAGTTACCGAATTTCGGCCAACGTTGTGATCGATGGGAGACTCTGTGTTATTACCACACACAAACGCCAGTGATCTGCGATTGATAGTTTTCACTTAAAAGTGATACACCGTGACACATGCGTCTTTGGCAGAAATATGAAATTGCCGCAGGTCGACCATTTTCATCCCCCATATTTTCCACACCCCCATAGCTACAGACATCTAACAACCATAGTGCACGACAACAGACACGATTCTACTACCAAACACAAACACCAATGCTCTATGCTATGTAGTCGTGGTAGAAAAGTGAAATCTGCGAGGACACATGCCTTTCGTCGAAATACGAAAATATCCTTGGTCGGCCACTTACAACCACCATATCTACCACAGTACCACAGTTTCTGAAATTCGGCCGCTGTTGTGATCGAAAGGTGACTCTGTGCTACTACTACACACAAACGCCAGTTATCTGTGATCTGTGGTTTTCGCTGAAAAGTGATACACCATGACACTTTTGTCTTTGGCTGAAGTATGAAATTGCCACAGGTCGACCACTTTCAACCCCCATTTCCCCCACACCCCCATAGCTACCGACATCTAACAACCATAGTGCAATACATGAGATACGATTCTACTACCAACCACAAACACCAATCCTCTATGCTATCTAGTTGTGGCAGAAAAGTGACATATGCGGAGACAGTCGAAATACGAAAATATCCTTGGTCGGCCACTAACAACCACCATATATACCACAGTACCACAGTTTCTGAAATTCGGCCGCTGTTGTGATCGAAAGGTGACTCTGTGCTACTACTACACACAAACGCCAGTTATCTGTGATCTATAGTTTGCGCTGAAAAGTGATACACCACGACACTTTTGTCTTTGGCAGAAGTATGAAACAACCACAGGTCGACCACTTTCAACCCCCATTTCTCCCACACCCATATAGTTACCGACATCTAACAACCATAGTGCACTACGTGAGATACGATTCTACTACCAAACACAAACACCAATGCTCTATGCTACGTAGTTGTGGCAGAAAAGTGACATATGCGGAGACAGTCGAAATACGAAAATATCCTTGGTCGGCCACTTACAACCACCATATATCCCACAGTACCACAGTTTCTGAAATTCGGCCGCTCTTGTGATCGAAAGGTGACTCTGTGCTACTACTAAACACAAACGCCAGTTATCTGTGATCTATAGTTTTCGCTGTATAGTGATACACCATGACACTTTTGTCTTTGGCAGAAGTTTGAAACTGCCACAGGTCGACCACTTTCAACCCCCATTTCTCCCACACCCCCATAGCTACTGACATCTAACAACCATAGTGCACTACCAGTGCTCGAAATTGACCGGGCGTTAGGCGTAATTACGCCTGAATATTTTCGTTTTACACCTGCAATCTCCGTCAAAGGCGTAGAAAATACTCCTAAGCATCAAAACTTAAAAAAATTACATTTCGGAACTTGTTTTCAGTTAGTTTTGCGTGTTCAAGGTTAAATTCTAATAATTAATTTCAATTCTTGTCGTTTTGATCTATTTCAATGTTTCCAATAATACGTTTCTGAAGTTCAGAAGTGGCAACATTGTAGGGGGAAGTACCGTACCGCGAAGGGAGGGGAAAAAAAAAACAATTCTAGCGCGTGCGTTATTCTTCTGTTATTCGCTTAACAAAGGATCTAAAGATGTCTCGAAAAATTACTGACTTTATACCATTTGTAAAGAAAAGTATTGGTGATAGAAGTGTTACAAGTACCGATAAACGAGGACTGCCAGAAAATGAAGAAACATCAGCTGCTGACAAATCATCAGGCCCTTCAGCTACGACCAGTAGGCCTGCTCCAGGAGGTCAACAAGCAAATAAACGATCAAAAACAGTTCAAGATTTATCAGCTACTATGCCTGCTGTTACCACCAGTACATCGACAACTAATGTCGTGGGTAAACACACATTAAGTAAGTGGCAAAAAAGTTTTCCTTGGTTATCAGTAGGACAAGGCAGCGAAAATAGTATGTTTTGCGTCGTTTGTAGGCAGTTTGCGAATTCATCTTTAACTAGTTTCGTAAATGCAAAGGTTATATCTAGATTAGAAACAGTTAAAAAACATGACAAAAGTGAAGTCCATCAGAATTCGTGTGCGGCAGATGTGGAGAAAAAAAATTCATTGCAGACACCGTTAGCTCTTACGTTGAGTGCCATGAGTGACAAAGTACACCAAAAAATGTGTGTTTTATTTAATACTGCTTACTCCGTTGCAAAAGGCAACTTTGCGTTCACAGATTACCCATGTTTGTTAGAGTTACAAGAAAATCGCGAAGATATAATCAGAAATTTCTTAACAGGATTAACAAAACGTTTCGAAGATCTTCGAACTAATAGCATGTTTAAAAATATAAACATTTTTGATGCAATTAAGATTCCAAATGAGGATATATTAAATTATGGAGTAAAGGAGTTTGAAGAGGTCCTCAAGGATTTACCTGCAGCAGTGACCATAAGCAAAGAACAAGCTTCTGATGAAGTTTTGCGCTGTAAAATATGGGCTAAGGACAAGAAATCTCTATGAAGTCGTCAGCTTTGGAACAGAGTATATAGCGAAAATAGTGAAGACAACCAATATCCAAATTTATTAAAAATCATTTCATGTTACCGTGTGCTTCCATTCACCACTGCAATATGTGAGCGAGGTTTCAGTGAGATTAACAACATGAAAACGATGAAATCAATAATCATGTTAAATTATTTCACAATTTTGGTATATGATGTATTTTCACATGCAAATCATATTAATCTGTTTCTGGGTCTATTTATAGTTTTAAACTGTGCTGGAGTATATTATAAGCTATAATATCTGTATTTTCATAATTATAATATAATTACGCCTAACATTTTCATTTTACGCCTGAGTCTGAAAGTTAGGCGTAACAAATACGCCTGGATTTAAAAACGAATTTCTAGCACTGTGCACTACATGAGATACGATTCTACTACCAAACACAAACACCAATGCTCTATGCTATGTAGTTGTGGCAGAAAAGTGACATATGCGGAGACACATGCCTTTCATCGAAATACGAAAATATCCTTGGTCGGCCACTTACAACCACCATATCTACCACAGTACCACAGTTTCTGAAATTCGGCCGCTGTTGTGATCGAAAGGTGACTCTGTGCTACTACTACACCCAAACGCCAGTTATCTGTGATCTATAGTTTTCGCTGAAAAGTGATACACCACGACACTTTTGTCTTTGGCAGAAGTATGAAATTGCCACAGGTCGACCACTTTCAACCTCCATATCTCCCACATCCCCATAGCTACCGACATCTAACAACCATAGTGCACGACAGGAAAGACGATTCTACTACCACACACAAACACCAAAAGTCTATGTTATGTAGTTGTGGCAGGAAAGAGAAGTATACGGAGATACGAATTTTTGGTCGAAATATGAAAACGCCCTGCACTGACCAACTTTAATCATTATATCTCCCACATCCCCACAGCTATCGGCATTCGGCCAACGTTGTGCACGACAGGAAACTCCATGCTACTTCCACCCACAAACATCAGTGATCTGTGCTAGGTAGTGGTGGCTGAAAAGTGAAATATAGGGAAAAACACGTCTATTTTTATGTATAAAGATTTCAGTAATTATGTTTGTGTATACGAAGTAATTTAATTTCTGTTAAGTGCGAATTAACTACATTTAAAAGGAAATTATTTCGTAAATGAGGTTTTATGCGGACTATTGCTGTGACGTGTTCATTGCAGGTGTTCAGCAAGATACCATCACCAAATCCTCGTTATGAAGACAGTACAGCTAGCAGTCTAAACGTTTGTATTTTCGTTACAACACCCTGCTTTATAAACTGAAGATTGCGTTGTAAAAAACGGAGCTTGGTGGGTGAGCGGTTAACGCTCTGGCCTCGCATTCGGGAGAACGCCGGTTCGAATCCCCGCCCGGGCATCTAGATTTGGATTTACAATGGTTTCCCCAGAACACTCCAGGCGAATGCCATAATGCTTCCTTCAAAAGGTCATGGCCGAATTCCTTCCTGTTCCTTGTTCCCAGTCCCATCTCGCCTCTAATGATCTTGATGTTGACGAGACGTAAAGCCATAAGTAAAAGAAAAAGATGTAAAATACTAGTTGTGCCACTTGGTTTTTACCGTTTCCAGAGGAGTAACTTTTCCTAATTTTGTACCTGTATATCATAAATGTTTGGTAGAATTTATAGCGGAATCCATAACGTTCGATTGACATCTGGATTTTTTTAATGATATGGAGTTATCTTTTAACACCTTCAGTAGTGTGAAGGAATTCTTCTCGGGTTTTTTTTTTTTTTTTTTTTTAAATCTGATATCTTCTTGATGCCCCTTTATCGTGTAGTTAAGTGTTTCTTATCTGTGGCGGGCAACGTCAGAAGTTGCTAATAATTAATCGAGGACGCGCAAACTTTGATTAGATAACTGGATAACTGCATAAATGGCTATCTGGATTCCCGTATCTGTCCTAGCGTCGTTATAATGATTAACTTTAGCAAATTAACACTTAATATGACTATCTTATTAGTAAAGTCAATCATTTAAATACACATATAGCGAGTCAAAAAGATAGTTACAAGGGAAGTTTCAGATACGTAGAAAACGGATTTTCATTGCTTAATGCTGTATGACTAGGAACGGCGTATTTTATTTTTCAAAAAATTGAAATTTTAGGTCATAACGGCGGATTTCTTTGAAACTTGATGAATGAAACAAGTTTCTTTTTTTGGTTTACAGATTTGGTCTACAAAAAAATGAGATATTTCAGTTTTAACTTGACTAAAACAACCACCTGGTAAATCTAACACCCGGTCCTTTCATTGGTAGTCGCGGTTAGATACGATTTTCGAAAGTTTCCCGATATAACTCCAGGCGAATACCTGGATGGTTCCTTCAAAAATCCGTTGCCCAATTGCTTCACGTCCTTTGTTCCCATCTTCTAGACTGTGATGATGACATCAACGAGTCGTTAAGCCCTAAGCGGAAAAAAAGGGGAGACTCATAATTTCTGCAAGTCGACGATAAATGCGTTTACATTCTCGGTAGCTTAGTAGTCCAACCGAAACTGAAAAATCTTCGCTACCTGGTAAAGTGATGAGTTAATCTTTTTTGTTATCTGTGGATTCGACCTAAGCGATCATTTGCCATGTTCCAAAACCTGAGTATTTTCATAAAAATACACCAGATGTTGGCAGCTTTACAGGGATTACCTTTTAGTAGTGGAGTATGAGCCTGAAAAAAGGGGATCGTAGACCTGATCTGTTTGTTAATTATCTGAAAACCCAGTTGTTAATAAAGTGGGGATTTGTGCGATCAGCGTCTACATCGCGGAATCTGTTATAAGACTCGCAGTTTACCTGATATGTTTCTCTTGGAGAAGTGATCGTATTTCCTTCACAGCTAGGTGCTAGGAAAAGTCTCAAATCTGAAATGACACTCCTCTACTAAGTGAAATACAATAATGTTTTCTTCCTCTAACCACTAGCGAATATAATTATTTATTAGAAGAATGGTTGCGTGGTGTGGTCCATTCGTTAAACCGTGTAATAAAGAGATACAGTTAAAGATGCTATCACCTAATTATAAAATAAAATGTAAATTTTCTGGTTTTTATAGTCTCTACGATATTATACAAATTCACTTATCATTGAAACACAGAATAATGTACAGAATAGTTCATGTTCTAGGCTGAAAACGTTTGTACCACCCTGCGCATAAAATGCTGCAGTTAAATCCTTTATTCTTTTATATGACAAACACTTAATACAGCTCTTACATGTCATTAACCTTATCTCTCGTACACTTTGGTCTCGTGAGCACAGCTGAAAAATTGAAATTAATGTTTAAAGCAAAGGGATTTATTAGAAAAACCGATAAAGTGTAAATAGTAGGGCAGAATGTTAAATAATTTTTTTTTTAGTACTTATTACTTCCATAGATGAAGTGAAATTTATAACTTCAAAATTAATGAAAATCGTGTTTATCAGGTTCATAAAATATTTCCTCGGTTAATAAACAGAAGCAATTACTTACAACTTGGATTAGGTTGGACATATCGCACTCACTTTAATTTTGTGACATCATTAAAGATGAGGTTTGTAAGAAAAGGATCTTATCACAGAATTTTGTAAAAGGAAAACAAATCTGTCATGTTGGCAAATATCTATGACATACACATACCAACATCATGCTGAAAATAACAAAGATTGGTTTACCAGACCAAACGTCTCTTGTGGTATTGAAATATAAATGATTCACAATTACCGTCCTTTCTCCGTATAATTGTGTAGTCTGTTCGAACAGAATGTTTAGTTAGTCTGTACTCATAATGCCCTATTCGTCATACCAGATATAGCTGCTCCTAATTCTAAACTTTGAAATTGTTCTACTGGTGTTCTGCCGCTTCATTCCTCGTAGTGACACCTGTTATCACACCTTGCAGCTTCGTGTTTAGAAGCACGTATAACTAGTGTTCCAAAACCAGTCTGCTATATTAATTTTAGACTACTGGATTCAGCCGTCTGTTAGCTAAGTGGTTAGGACGTCTGACTGGAGATCTAAAGGCCCCCGGTTCGAATCCCTGTCTCGGCGGAGAATTTCATAGGCCCTTAACCCGACCTTCATCTCGGACACAGCTACCGCAGTTCGGATTCCTCGTTAAACCGTAGGTTCCCTTGGAAGGTAGGATTACCGGGTTAACGATAAAACGATAAAACGTTAAAACGTTAAATATCTCCTTTGGGAGGATCAGATCAACTTGCGAATTGAATAGCAAGCTTAGCTTTTTGGGACTGGATTTAATTTATTTTAATGTGTCTAAAAATAAATCTGAATTGAAAAAGAACTCATCGTCAGATATGTTTAAGTAAGAGATTTTCTAACTTTGTAGACGCTAATAATCTTTGAACACCAATAGTAACTCATATGGAACAAGCAACAGTGTTGACTCAGTATGATGCTTAGCGAAAAAGTGTACAAAATTCGGAAGGCATTTCCTTTGATTTAAATAAATTTTCAATTCACATTCACGTTGTCAAATACTTTATGGACCTTGCAGAATTGTTACCAACATAGTAGTGAAGATAACAGTGACCTCAATTAAGGTCATACTTCTTCTTTTTTTTTTTTATATACACAGTTTCCTTAATGTGAAACTTCCTTTACTACTCTTGCTCTTCTCAACTGTAATGTTCCACATATCGCCAGCTTGAGACCCATAATAGAGCATGGCCGGCCTCGGTAGCGTAGGGGCTAGAGTGCTAGCTTCGAGTCCGGCCGAGGGCATGGGTGTTTAGTGTTGTGAAAAAAAAATAACTTTCACTATATTTTCAGCTTTTAGTCATATTCCTATGGTATTGTATATCGTGTGATAAAACTGACGTCGAATATAAAGTCAACAACTAACCTAACAGAGCATCGAGGATCGTATAACGATTTCTATCTTTTCCGCACAGCTTACCGAAAATTGTATTTAAAATTTTGTAAAATGTTGTCTTATGAGAGGGGTTCAATACAAGAAAAGATGATCGAAACAAATTTTCTATTCAATCGCTCCTACCCTCATCCTGTGTGGAGTAGCGTTGTACGTAGTTCCACAAGCAAAGGATTAAGATTAAACAAAAAGTTGTATATGTATTTTAAATATTAACTATGGTGACATTGTACAGAATACGGCAAAGAGTGGCACACGTTTATTAGTAGAAATCTCGAATAAAACGAAGTTTATACACAGTGGTACGATGATTATGTTACCGTCTGGTTTGCTTATTTTCGCCGCTCACTAGAGGCGAGAAACAATTTCGGCAAGGCGAGTGTGCTTACATAGTTGCTATTGCCATGTTTATTTTTTCAATTTCCGTTCTTATTTCCTGCTACAAAATAATCTGCTCTGCCGTTGCTTATGGTCACTCTGTAACCGTTATATTAATAACAAGTTTTATTACATAGTTTAATTAAGTAAAAATTAAGCAGAAACTAAATAATTATATAAAAATGTTATATTATTAGCTTGATAGGATGCAGATCACAGTGGATCTATGTAGGTAACAGGCCGAATCGACTCGTGACATAGATCTTCTATAATTGGCAGATAGCACGAGGAAGTTATATAATAGCCCATTAATATCCAACTGTGAACTTCTATCTAAATTTGAGTACAGTGGTTGAATAATTTCCCCCCACATGGCAGTAATATCGTGAATAGACAGCGGACGTCTCAATGATTGCAGACAACAGTATTACGGATTCACTTAAGCTAAATGAGGCTATCGAGGTATTGCCGTCTTATCGCTTCTTTCAAGTCAGCGTTTGTTTGCAGTGACAGTGGCCTATGGACATGTTTATTTGTTGGGTCACCTTAAACTTTCCTTCGACATATGATCACGTACCTTACCGCAACACAGCCATGTTAATGTTCAAGGCATTTTGTTGAGTTGGTCTAAGCCTATAAGACATATACTGACATGCCAAACTTCGTGGGATAACGGGATGCAAATGTAAAGGTGCCACAGTCATAGCATTAAAAGAGTTTAAACTCGGAATAGTAGGATTACACGCACCAAAATGTCAACGACGATCGGGACAGCGCAGTTGTTGGCCACTTCTGCTGGATAATTGATACCTGCGATGATTGATCGGATGCACCCTTGCCAACAGATGACCGATACTGCGCGAGCTTACTGCCACTATAAATGAGGGATGCACTGTAGATACATTTAGCGTTGATGCGATGTGACAGCCGAATACCTCCCTAGGGCCTTTACTTACAAAACAGCATCAGTGTCAGTAATTCACCTAGACTTGCGAAAACATGCATTGGACTCGCACCCAGACGACTGGAAGGAAGTAACTTGGTCCGATGGGTCACGTTTTCTATTAGGGCAATGGTCCAATGGTTGGATTCGGGTTTGGCGCACTGAGCGTGGTGGGTGAACGGTTAACGTTCTGGCCTCGCATTCGGGAGGACGGCGTTTCGAATCCCCGTCCGAGCATCCAGATTTGGGTTTTCCATGATTTATCCAAATCACTCCAGGTGAATGCCGAGATGCTTCCTTCAAACAGGCCAAGGCCGAATTCCTTCCCATTCCTTGTCCCCAGTCCCAACCCGCCTCTAATGACCTTAGCCGTCGAAGAGGCGTAAAGAAATAAAATAAAAAAATTACGGGTTTGACGCAAAACTCCGTGAGCCCATCTCAGCAAGGCATTGTTCTTTTTTTTATCAAAATCCTTCTTCTTAGCATTGGTTTGATTCATGTATGAAATGACGGGTTCAGGCCTTATCCATAGACACAAATAGTTCAACAAAACCTTCTGAAATGACTTCGAAGAGGACTAGATTTTTCTCATGCACTCTCTGATTTTTGAAGTGCTGTCAAAAGTTGTGGCACGTCTGTTAGAAAACGATCTATTGTTGTTCTTGGAACGAGTGAGATCTCTTCAATCTGCCAATCTGATAACCTTCTATCGTCACCAACTAAATGATTTTCGTCACTACATTTTTTGCTCTCGGATCACTTGAAATTCAGACTCCCACTTTTTTTGTGTTCTATAGGCTGAGGTACCTTTTCTAACGTTGACACAGCATAAATTATTCCTGAATATCCTTTGGTAACATTTTTTTTTTTTTTGCACACCTTTAATCACGTATAAAAAAATAAACGTTCGTTCCAGGATGCTGTAATAATTGATAATACTCTACTAAGGACTGAAGTTTTCGAAAGTTTTTACGATTTTGTTTTCCTGGTCATACCGTTTTGAACAACATGCCTGATATTAAAAAATAACATAAAACATATAATTTTACAAATAATTGTTTTTCAGTACAGTCTCGCCTCTTTTCAGTATATGGCGTCATATTTCTTCAGAAAATAATTTCCTCTCCTATCGATACTTTCTGATTTGGAGAGTGCAGTTCATTGTCGATACGTTCTCTTTCGTCTTTTAAAGCCCTACACTACTTAACAGACTCTTTTGCCTCGCAAATTTCCTCACTGAACAGTTTTCTAAGTCTGTCGCAAATTTTTCATCTTTTCACAGTTTCTTTTGTAAGAAGTTTGATAATGTATTGGTTCACGCTTTGATGTTCTACTCCAGTGTTTTTCAACCTGTAGGTCACGACTCCCAGGGGGGTCGCCAAGTCTTGGTCGGGTGGTCGCATGCTTGGTAAAAGTGAAAAGCAAGAGATGTAGGCCTTACACTACAGTCAATATAGTTTATTTTTTAATAAATTGTCGGATCGTGGTTGTATTTTTGAGACGTAAATAACGAAATCATTGTTTAATTGGAGCAAATTACTCATTTAGTTTTATTATTAATGACCGTAAAACTATATTTCAGGTAATAATTTTGATTTGCTTCCGCCGCTGCCATTTGCTGCAGATATTTTGAGAAACTTCATTTTATCCTTGCTCGCAGCGTAGCGCGTCTGTAAGGGATTATCCATAAACTTCGTGGCTCGGTCTGAGGGGGGGGGGGGGGTTGGTTGAAAAGCTACGTTGGGCTACGTGGAAGGGGAGGGGCGGAGGTTCCGAGCCAAGCAACGTAGCTTTTTACTCATATTATTTCTCATAGTTAATATGAGGTACAGAACACAACAGCATGTGACTACTAATTTCCGTCAATTAACTATCTCACTATATTATTTACAATAGTCTGACAAGAGAAAACAGTATAAAATGTCCTCTGGAAACAATAGGGAAAAAAGCTACGTGCTACGCCAGAGAAGGGGGAGGGGGGTAGAGACAAAAGCCAGATCGGGCTACGTGGGGGGAGGGGGGAGGGAGAGGAGGGGAGTGGCAGGGGAGGGGGGAGGGAGGTTTCACAAGAAGCCAAAATTGTGCTACGTGGTTTATGGACACTCCCTAATAGCTGGCGTATTCTTACAACTTATTGCAGCGAACGAAAACAAACTGTTCCCAAGCGGCCGCTGACCTCCCCTCTTCGCCTCCCACACCCACTGTCGGTAGAGTTATCGCAACTGCTCTGCACAGCATTTGATTTCTCAATTATTAGTATAGTCTCAATAGAAAGAAAATTAAATACGTCGTTTTTTTAAATCACTGACATAGTATTATTATGGAATTGTGAGTCGCATAGTTTTATTACTGACCTCTGAGGGTCGCCAAATTTTTTTTACTTGTAAAGCGTGTTGTATTTTTTAATGGTCATACTTCGTATTTCCTATAGTCTTGATCATAGTCGCCAGGGATACATGTCCAGTTTAAACTCGTTCAGAACTTCAATCTTCAAACTTATTAACTTAATTTCTTCTATTTGAATAACAACAAACATTCATATGACTTCTTGCAATTTATTAAAATAGCATTTAATAGATATGGATTTGTATTTGTGTTTATTGGTCCCTTTCCATTATAGGCCTACATAGTAAAAAGTACAAATGATATGTATCCGAAGATATAAGGTCCTTTGCTCGCAATAACGGTTTATCATCAACTCAAACACACAAGCCTATTACCTCGCTCGCTCTCTGCTTGTTACTCGCTTGTTTCCATGACTACTAATTTCTCCCAAAGTATAAGCCTTTTGTAATTTCTCCATGAAACTCGTTATGCTACAAGGGGTCGCGTATTCAAAAAAGGATTTAAAACACTGCTGTACTTCAAGTTGCTTGCTGAAATGGATAAACACTTGCCGCTTCGCATCATACAGTGTTACCACACTTAACATTTCTTTTTTAAGTGCTACATTCAAAGTGAATTTTAAACTGCCTTCTCACATTAATATCATATATACTGAAGTTTGACGTGTCACCATTGTAACCTAAATGAACACGAAATAAGTGTATGTCTTCCAGGTGACGCCCCGGCTGCTGTGGGCCCTGGAGAACGTGCCAGGTCTGCGGGAGTCTGCTGTGCGAGGACAGGCACTGTACGGAGGCGTCGACACTTGGCTGGTGTGGCGTCTCACTGGAGGCGCCGCTCACGTTACGGACGTCAGTTCTGCATCGGCGTCCGGATTCTTCGACCCCTTCATTGTATCGTGGTCGACGTTAGGGCTCACTGTCTTCGGTCTGCCCGCCTCCATGCTGCCTCGTGTCAGCGAAACGGATGCTGACTTCGGCAGCACGCTGCCTGATCTGTTCGGAGAACCCATTCCTATCCGCTGTCTCGTCAGTACCAATGTTCAACTATATGCTCTAAAACAGTAATAGGACTATGGTAAATTCTTTATGAACCGTTCTATTGTGCCACTTGTTTGAATATTGGGGGTTCTGCGATCAGGGGTGTAGCTACTATGGGGCTAGGTGGTGCAGTGCACCGGGGCCCCTACGGTCAGGGGGCCCCCAAGCATATCTCAGAGGGCCCCCAAGCGCAGTTAATCAGAGGGCCCCTAATCACAACTCAAGGGCCCCATCCTCCGCTCAGGGGGCCCTTACCTGCAACACAAAGCAAAAAAAAAGGTCGCCCATCTGACCTGAGGGCGCAAAATAAATTTTTTGCACCGGGGCCCTTGTTGACCTAGCTACGCCACTGTCTGCGATAACCGTGGTGCCGCAATTTCATGGTGGATTCTTATGTAACTCGACGAGACAAATTGAAAGTAAAGAATATTTTTTGTTTTTGATATCTCGTTATTTAAGCGAGATATCGTATTTCAAAATTGACGTGGTAAGGTTGAAATGCGGCCTGGACCAGAAGAAAAATTTCGCCTTAGCCAAGTTTGATAATGAATTGGTATGTAGCCTAACCTGACTAGATAAATCGAAAATAAAGTATAATTTTTTTTGGTATCTCGCTTATATTTCTAGATATTATATCTCAAAAATGAGGAGGTTAGGGTGAGATTCAACCTGCACCAGAAAAAAAAATTCACTTAAACCACTATATATACGGGATGGAAATGCACTATAGGTGCTTTATTTTCTTCCTAGTGGTTGTTGTTAGGTTGAAATACAGCCCGGACCGGAAGAAACGTCACCAAAAGCACAAGGAACTATACCTGATATTTGACATGTTATATCTTGAAAACCAAGTGATATATCAAAAAAATGTTCTCTATTTTCGATCTGTTTCGCCGAGTTCTATAAGAATTCATCATCAGGTTTTGGCACCACGGTAATGATAGAACTACCAAATATTGCATTTATACACCTTACAACAGCAATTTTATGGGGAAGTTTTATCTGTCATCACAATTTCAGAAGAATGAATCTGCTTCAGCTTTTTACACTGCAGATAAAGGTGATAAATGTTGCTGTCACTACTGGTCATTTAAGCTTTGCATGTATTACTCATTGTCTTGAAGTATTATTTAGATAGAGTACTGGAGACTTTTTACTATTGAACTAGAAAAGTGCAACGATTGTTCTGAACCATGAGGGAGGAAGCAAACAACACTGAAAGTTACAGGCCAATCAGTGATGGGGAAATTGATACAGAGATTGATTGCTACCATATGAGCGGTTTCTGTGAGGAAAGAAACTGTTTTGTGAGCAGCAACATAGATTTAGGCAAGGATATTTATGTGAATCTCTGTTAGTGGACTATATGCAGGATATTTCTGATGAAATCTACAGGGGAGGTTCAGTTTATACCATAACACGAATTTTTTAAAGCTATTTGACAGAGTGAGTCACAAAATGGCAGTAAATAAGATGAAAGCTATTGGAGTGGGTGAAAAAAAAATGATTTTCAGGGTAGAAGAATTCTTAAAAGGTAAAAAGCAATTGTAAGAAATGTGCTATCAAGGGAGTTGAAAGTCGGAATGGAATTTACATAGGATAATTTGTTGGGACCATTATTGTTCATTTCTCTAATTATTGTGATAATGGTTTACAGTGAGAGAAGTTAGAATGTTTGCTGAGGACATAATGTTATACACTAATCAGCCAAACCATTATGACCACCTGCTTATTAGTGTGTCTTTTGAGCACAATACAGCAGCAATTCGGTATGTCATGGATTCAAATAGTCCTTGTTAGGTTTCTGGAGATGTCTGGCACCTGATGTCTACGCACATGTCACAAAATTCTCTTAAACTACAGGCCAGTGGTTTGTGGGCATAGCATCTGGGAATGAACATCTCTGAAATGGCGAGGCTGGTCGGCTATTCGCTTACTACTGTAGTGAGCATCTATGCAGTGTGGTTGAGGGACAGTGAAACCATGACTGAGCGACAAGGTGGTGGATGTCCATGCCTCATTACAGAACGTGGGGGTCGGAGTCTTGCCAGAGAGTAAAGCAGGATAGGCAGTGATCTGTGCCAGTTCTGATAGCAGAGTATGATGCTGATGCAGGCACAAGTGTTTTGGAGCCGGAAATTGGTGCACAAAAGTTTTAATTTATGTAATTTTGATTTAGTTACTCCTGTGTCAATTTTACATCAGACCATTGCTTGAATATGGTAATGTATGGAACCCACATTTTTGGTATCAAATACAGGAACTGAAGAGGGTGCATATTAGGACAGCAAGATTTAGGTTTTTGTGTGTAAATTATCACAGAACACTATCAGTAACTGATATGATAAGGAAGCAGCTTTAGGAGTAATTGGAAAACATGTAGCTGGTGAATAGAATGTCGGTAGTTTATATGGCATATGTTGACAATGAGTCTTGGAAGAATAATTAGGAGTAGAATGTAGAAGGGTTGACCACAACCACAAAATGGCACTTGGTTTCAGACTTACGGGTGTGTGAAAATTTTAATTTGTAGGTAAGAGATTAGAATAAATTACCAAGGAAACTGATGAAACTAGAGGAAACTGGAGAAACTCTGAAATGAAACTTTCAGTGCGACAAGTTCCTCCCCTAAGATTGATCTACTCGTACACTAAATAATGCTCTCTCGTTTAAAGGATACAACAAGTGAAAGATTGCTATATAGTTGTATAGTAGGCATTGAAAGCTTAGTCTTTTTAAACACTTGCAGGGAGCAGGGCCCGCTCTAGGGGGGGGGGGGGCAAGCCGGGCATTTGCCCGGGGCGCTAAAATTTAGGGGCGCCATTTCGGCTGTAAGTGTGAGAAAAATATTAATGATATTAATGTGTTAAATACCCAAATAATAAAAAAAAATCCACATACCGATTTTTTCGTTCGTTAAAAACTTCCAGTTCTTAGCTATTTGGGTGCGCCCCTAGAGACTTCGAAGAGACGGGGCGCGGACCTCATAGGGCCGCGCGGTTGTCCAGCCGCCTCTGTGTAAATTGCGCTATAGGAGCAACTTCAAAATGCGCCGCGTCCGCGCCACGTCTCTTCTTTGTCAATTGGGCCTTAGCACGCGAGTAGAACGCTGTTTCGACTTTTGTTGTTTCAACTTGCTTATTATTGCTAATTATTAAAGTGGTTTCATTACACAACAGCATTACTCTTACTATTACGTTATTAGTGATAAGTGGAAGTTCATAAAATTTACTTCAGGATTTTATAATTTCTAAAGGTAAGTACATCTATGATTAAACTGTTATTTAGTTGGATATACGACATAAGCGCACAACAGAAGCGCGGTAGGGTTACACTTGACCTTTGCTACCTGCGCTGATTCCGACATTATACTTCCCACAAGTTACTAGACACGGCGAAAAGGAGTGTTTTAGGCTCTAAAAAACGGAATCCATAGTGCTTGACGGGAGATGCTGAGTATTTATTTTATTGAATTGATGAACCAAATCAATATGGATCTTAGTTATTGGAAATCGAAGTGAAATATTTTGCTTAATAATTTCTTCTCGTAATCCGAGCCTCACAGATTTGTTGTAAAAATTAGATATAGGCATTGAAAGTGTTATGGTTGGGTTAAATTACATACGCTAGCTTTGATCGCTTGTGAAAATACTGTAGTTTAGTGGGTGAGGGACAGTACTTATAATCATTAATAAATAAATAATATTAACAGCTGCTGATTACCGATTAGTTACTTCACATACAATTAGTAGCCTATATTCAATTTCGAATGTTAACTGCTAATATATAATAACCCATGATGCTTATTATATATACGAATGCGGTTTCCAGATACTCTAATTGCTGCATTTTTAAACCGTTTCAACAAAAAGAAATTCATTAACTATTTTAGTGAATGTGAATAACTTTGTCAGTTGGTTTAATAAGTGCATTCATTGCGCGACAATCACTCCTCAACATTTTTTTTTTTTTTTTTTTTTTTTATTAACTTGGAACGTATTCTGTTTAAGCCTATAGAAATTGCCATGCTGTATACACGGTTTCTGCATTTGCAGCAAATTTACGGATCGTATCCTCCGCGAATAAGCTTTGACTGTGTAGTAACATTAGACTTTCTTTATGTTCACAGGGTATGGAATATATCTTGTGTTGTGCATAAATAGTTTTTATATCCACTGAGAATATGGTTTTAGCTTATCTAGAACAAGGATAAATATTTACTTTTTATATTATTTTATAGTGTACATTGTTTGAGTTACGTGCGTGCCTCTTCCAAAATGTTTGATGGTCAAATAAAACTATCTGGTTACCAGTACAAAAAAAGAAGGTTGGGAAAGGAAGCGGAAAGGCAGAATCAATCTGGCGCGTTAAAAAAATATACTGCATTCAGGGTTTAGCAAAACAAATCTTAGAATCCAATATCAGGTCAGGATACAAAAGAAGTACAGAATCGTCAGAGAATAATAGCATACAAATCAACGAAGTTTCTAAACCAATTGGATCTGACACCAACGTGAGACTCACAGAAGGCGTTCTAAAACTCTGTGGCCAAGAATTTTACGAGACGCCGTAAGAAGCTTTTTACTAAGGCAAGGTCCACCTAAACTATTGCATAATTACAAATTTCTTCCAATGACACAGGTCGACATTGTAGCACAAAATATTATGCACGAAATTTAAGCAACGGAGAGCAAATATTGCGAGATTAGCTACTATCTTTCACAAAACTGCATTTACTGCTTCTGTTGCAAAATTTTCGATCGTTTAGTTAGTTCTCTCTCAAAGGAGGGTTTTAAAAATTGGAAGCATCTCGACGAAACTTTAAGAGAGCATGAAATTTCGAAAAATCATATTCAGGCATACAAAAGTCATGGCTATAAATAAACGAAAGATCAAGTTGTTGTAAAACTGCAGATGCTGCCACTCAAAAAGTTATTAATGCCGAAATAAATCATTGGAATGAGTTGCTTCTAAGAATCGTTCCAATTACCAAAATGCTTGGTAAAAGTTGTCTGGTTTTTCAAGGTACAAGCGACAAGTTGTTTGAGCATAATAACGGTAATTTCTTAAAAACAGTTGAGTTACTGTCTGAATACGATCCCAATATGGAGTGCTTTAAAAAGTAGAGACTAAAGCTCAATATCTTGGGAAAAATATGCAAACCGTGATAGTAGATCTGCTGCATCAAAGTGTAAAGTCTCATGTTATTAATGAAATAAAAAACAATTCAAATATTTTCCATAATTTTAAACTGTACTCCTGACTTTAGTAAGAGACAGCAAATTACTCTTGTAATCAGATATGTTTCAACCAATAAATTTAATCCTAATGTTGAAATTAAAATTAATGAAAGCTTTTAAGGCTTCTTACCAGTCGAAAGATCCACAGGAAAACAAATGTCTGATACTATAGTTGGAGATCTTAATGACTTGGGTTTAAATTTGCAGGATATCAGAGGCCAGTGACTGACAAAGGGTCCAATATGAGGGGCAATAAAACAGGAGTGCAATCTAGAATTAAACAATATAATTCGCGAGCATTCAATGTTTCGTGTAGTAGCCATACTCTCAATCTTGTTATTAATCGCAAAAGCGTCCTTGGAAGCCGCTAATTTCTTCAATATGGTCCAAAAAATATATTTTATTCATTTCGGCATCTACTTTTCGATGGGAAATACTTTTAAAGCATATTCAGGGTTCAAATTTGAAAACATGGAGGGACACTAGTTGGGAGAGTAGAATAGAGGCATTAAAATTTCATTTTCGGAGATGTATACGACGCCTTGCTAAGCATTTACGAAAACCAAGAAATTGATAATTTAATGGTAATTGAATATGAAATTGCTGATGAAGTAAATTTAAAGATGTAATACAAAATTCGCAAACTGAAAGAAAGAAAAAAAGTTTTTTGGGATTTTAGCGTATTTGATGTAATCTTGTTTTATTTTCAAAATAATGGCATTTACATTGTTTGTGTGATAATATCCATCTGTAATAGGATTTAAAAATGTAAAAAAAATATGGTTAATTTGTGGCTATGTACAGATATTTCATAATTAATTTCTCTATTTTGTGAAGCTAGATCAAAATTCAATAACTTTATTTATGAATATACGATTTTATTAAAACTAAAATTAAATATTTTATTCGATTAAAAATTAATTATTTTTTAATAAAATATATAATTCTACATAATCTTAAGGGGCGGCAATTTCCCTATTTGTCCGGGGTGGCAAAACCACTAGAGCGGGCCCTGCAGGGGGCCTGTGCATATTTGGTTGTACTGGAAAGGTAACAAACACAAAGAACTTGTCCTGTATTCTTGAATCCATCTGAATTTCACACTCTGAGCATGTAAGAAGGAAAATAATTCAGAATCACCAACATAACTAACTTCAAGGAGAATAAAGAGAAAGCTGAAGTAATACTGAAACTAGAAATCAGTATTTAGCTATACATCCTAACTGAAATTACATGGGTTCCACAAACTGGCATTAAAGGATGGCCCATTTGTTTCAGCATGAGCCATATTATTAGTGAGGTAGTGATATTGTGTAGAATAGTACGTCTTGATTAGTGAGAAGAACAAATGAGACAATATTGTGAAGAGTTTTGCTGCTAGCATGATTACGTGTTACATGCAGTACCAGTAATGATGAGAGCAGTTGTTTATAATAATCAGCCTCCTCATTAAGGCCTGAAACTCAGTATTTGGGGGTATATGGAGGCTTAATTTCTTAAAGTTATAAAACTGGTTTCAAATTGAACTCTGAATGTATAACTACTGTCACCAGTTTATCTGTCCATTGAGACATCATTATTTTGAATATGTAGATTTTACACAACCAAATGTTTTTATACAGATTGCAGACCAAGCAGCGTCAACATTTGGTTCCTGCTGCTTCAAAGAAGGGGATGCCAAAGTTACTCTTGGCACCGGAACATTTCTTAACGTCAACACAGGATGTAATCCACATGCTTCTGTTGCAGGTAATAATAAATGAAAATTTCTGCTCATATTTTGTAAAATTTAGTTAGAAGTACCACAGTAAAGGGAACTACATTAATTTTATTATTACTATTATTAACAACAGAAAAGCTGTAAGTTTATAATAATATGTAATTTGTTTACCCTCCACCTCTTCCCTTATCAAATTAGTTGCTTGTAAAAATGAGTGATGATATTATTAGTTCTTTCCCTTTTTTTATATTTGAGAGCAAGGAATCAGTGGCAGTTTCTTTTTAGGTTACATTAAAAACTGAAACTACAATACAAGACACTTACTTACTGAACTGTTTCAGGTTTATATCCACTCATTGGTTGGCAGGTAGGAAGTGAACTTACATATCTTGTAGAAGGAGCTTCTAATGATACTGGTTCCCTTATCACATGGGCTGAAAGTGTTGGTGAGTAGTTAAGTATAAAATATGAATTTAAAGAATTGTCGTTTTGTATGGCTAAATCAATTTATGTAGTGAAGAATCTGATTGGTTGTTAACTTTTATGTATATTTATTATTATTTTCTTAAACAAATATAGAAAAAGTAAATAATTTTCAGTATGCTTACAATCTTGAAGTTTTATTTGTCAAAATTAAAATTAAATTAATTGTGATGGAGCGCATTTATCCCTGT
This sequence comes from Vandiemenella viatica, assembly GCA_031002005.1. Lineage (NCBI taxonomy): Eukaryota > Metazoa > Arthropoda > Insecta > Orthoptera > Morabidae > Vandiemenella > Vandiemenella viatica. The sequence goes on from JARYHS010011408.1 coordinate 243,463,519, forward strand.
TTCCACCTACTTTTTTACTCTACAAATTTCAACTTTAAATTGTTTCAATGTTTTTGATAAATTATTCATCAATTCTCTTGGTAACTTATTCCAATCCCTGACCCCCTTTCCCTACAAAAGAGAATCTTCCTACACCCTTGTGCCTGAAATCGAGTGCCAGCTTGTGGTCATTGCCATCTTTTCCCTTCCATGCATTACTTTTAATTCTTATACCAATATCTTTCACACCTCATCATCAATATACACTCCCATGGTTCTCTTCACCCTCTGCCTGTCTTCCAATGAATGCCATTCCAGCTCTTTTGTCATTCGGTTACTTATTGTGTTCTGCAGTAATTTCCAGTGACAAATCCAGCAGCCCTTCCTTGCACTCCCTCAAACTCCTGTATTTGACAACCAAAATGTGGGTCCCACACTACACCACCATATTCAAGCAGTGGTCTGACCAAAGTTTTGTAACCCAATTCCTTTACTTCTCTCATACATTGTAAGCTACCCTTCGCTCTATTTTCGAGATTCTGTTAAAATCCGACAAAGTTTGAGGTTAACTTCAGTACACGATACCATAGTTAAAATCGAGATAACAACACTAAGTTCAGAAAAGTAGATAAACAACACATAGTAACCATAAATAAGAAGTTTCAAGGGAAATATAAACCATAAACTTACCTAAATGAGCGTAATCCGTAATAATCCATGAAGCAGAAAACATAGGTTTGTTTACACCACCATAGCACTAATATTCCACTAAATTAAACACTGTAAAGCACTTTCATAATTAGAATTTCACCATCTGATATTAAATTCACCAATAACTCGCAGCTCCAGACCAATTTAAAGCAGTAAATATGAAGTTTAATGCATCTCCACATGGGAGCTAGTTCAACATTTAATTCCACCACATCTAAACAACTTCAAAGCTTCAAAAGTAATTGTAACCAAGTAAAATAACCAGCCAGTTAATATACTTTAAGTTTCCGGTAACCATCAACCAATAAATTGAAAATATAAGTAAATAACAGCCAACCGGTAATGGCGCCGTAAAATCGAAACTTTAAAATTTAATAACTCATAAACTAACATGGTTAACAGACTAAAAACTTTTCTAAAATGCTTAAAATAAATAAAGCTTCAATTTAAATTTTGTTTCAGGACACGACCGGCTTTAAATAAAAAGCAGAATATTTGGTCGCACAACGGAAAACAGTAAAATTTAGAAATTCCATAACTTCCGATAGAATTAACCGATTTGAAAGTTTTTACACCACTGATCTCAGCAAAGGCTGGGAACGATTTGAAAATAGTATTAACTTCAGATTTTAAGGTCTCGAGGTGAAGCATTTTTTCCTGTGACGTAGTAGGTCATTTAACATTACGCGATTCAAATGTGCTTTTAAATTAACCAAACTTCAAAATTCATTTTCACTGGTCTGGAAGCTTTAAAACCCTAACCAAACACATCACTACACTGGTCTCGTTACGCTCTTCATTCTGTGAATTTCTGGTAGTACACAGTTAACAGGTTCTTTTTCCAGATAGACTATTGTCTCAGCCAGTAGGTCAGTTTGATAAAAGGGACTCGGCCGCCATGTTTTTGGACAGTATATCGAAAGTCTTGGACGGGGTAAGATGTAAAGCTCCGGTTGACGAGTTCGAACAAGACGGGCTAGGAATGCGTGGTGCATGATGGGAAGTTAGGCGTCATGGCACGATGGCCGACCGGCGCCATTTCTGAAATTCGGCAGAACCTAAATATCAGACTAACATTTTTCGTCATATGTTCATAGAAGATTTAAAGTTCATTTGGGGTAGTGCGGTTTGCTCTGTTTCATGATTTGTAATCTTCGGTTGATGATTTTTCTCCGATTGCCATTGCTAACTGTGACTTTTGTAACTTTTGTGAAAATTTTCAAGAATATATTTCAGTTATCAGGATTCACACTTTCATTCCTACATTAGTACCTTTCTTACAGGAGGTTAATCTATAAGTGGCGACCGCGGTAATTATTACAGTTAGCATTCTACAGGTTTTAACACGGTTATAGAACTTTTTCAGGACTTTGACAACTTTTGGAAGACTTTGAGTTTAGGTGCTGAAGCCGATACCAACCCCAATATCGGTCAACGTCCTAACAACATCCTTTCATCACTCTCCCCAACAAGTTAAAGGGTTTTGAATCCTTTTCCTTCTACTTTTTCAACGAGTCCTGCCCAGTTGAGCTAGTTATTAAATGTTATACCAAGATTTCAAGTCTTCAACAAGCAATTCTTTTTCGCCACCTTATAATTTTAACCAACCTTTAGTTTTTAAAGTATCTAATAAGCTGACTCTTCTTTGTATTTATCTTGCTGGGATGGTAAACACAGGATGAAGATAATGGCTCATTTCATCATCTGAAAAAATGTGATTTCTGATAGCAAACCATCTATACAATCATTCATTAGAATAACGAATAGCAATGGTCCCAATATGCTACCCAGTGCCACTTCCATTTTTACTTCCACTTCTTTTGATACTTTTAAAAATTCTTCTACACAGCATATCACTGTCTCATTTGCTCCAATTGTTTTTACCTTATTTAACATCATTTTATGTTCACTCTGTCAAAGGCCTTTGAAAGGTCTAGTGCAACACTATTGATTTGGTCCTCCTTGTCTATTTTTCTTTCAGATGTAAGCTTCTTTATAAATCCAAGTTTCTTGATTTCAGCTTTTTATTCATTTTAAAATCCTCTACCTAACCTGTAGATCTTCTTCTCAGGGGCGCCCATACCCGGGGGCAGGGGGGGGCCGCGGCCCCCCCCTAGTTCTCGGGAAATATATATAGTGTTCACGGTTACAACATTAACTGCTTTATTTATTTTGTTTTATACAAGCGACTATCTTTTATTTATTCTTTTAGTCAACCTGATATATAATAATATAGTATTTACTTGCTAGTTTAGCATAACTGCCGTATAATGCTGGTTCATATCAACCGCCAATCAAGCAATATTATTATACCTTCGCGCTACGCTAGGAAACACTTTATGTTGTACGTCGCGCTCGCAGTCGACGTGAGGCACCGAGTGCATATATACAATATACGCCGACATTGCTAGGCATCTTCGCCAGTCTCAGCATTAAAGCTGGTCGGTTGGGGGTTGTTGTCCTGAGACATTTCCTCCCTCAGTCTTCTCTTGAGTGGTCTTCTCTTCACTTCTGATTGGTCGTCTTGGTGGCGTATTATTAGTTGGTCCTTAGCGCTCCGTCAGCACCAATGGCCTGCTATGTTTGTCAGCGGCAGTTTCATATTCGCCGAGACAACTGACCAGTGGATTGGCAGAGTGATGTGCTGCTCTGTAGAATTTATAGGCATGTTGCCGGAACCTGTCAATGAGCTTCTCTGTTCCCGACGCCTCATGGACTGCGACGGTGGGGAAACGGTTGGGCAGATGTAGTGCCCGCTTCAGTGTTCTGTTTTGCAGCACCTGCAACTTTCTCAGGTGGCAATTAGCAGCGTACCCCCAGACGGGGCAAGCATATTCAATTACCGGCCTAATCAAGGAGCAATAAATGGCAACTCCTAGGTGAGGTACCAACGAACTTTCCCGGTTAAGTATAGGGTAAAGAGAATGGAGCCGAGCACTTACCCTTTGCCTGATGTCCTTGATGTGAGCTCGCCATGTCAGCTTACAGTCAAGTGTTACACCAAGGTAACGAGCAGTTGGTGCCCAGGGAATGGTTTTACCTCTGAGCTGAAGTTGCGGGTGAGGTAGTTGCTCACTACGGCGTCCTAGGCGTCGCGTCAGCATAATCGCTTGCGTTTTGACAGGGTTTATACTTATCCGCCACCTTCTGGCCCAGGCTATCGTCTGCTGAAGAGCTTCCTGCAATCGTCTCGTCGCGATGGCTCTGCTACGGCTGGATGTAAAGAATGCCGTATCGTCGGCGTACGTGGCTGTTTTCACATTCACAGGTGCTGGAATGTCGGCTGTGTACAGGTTATAAAGAACTGGTCCCAGCACTGAACCCTGTGGTACACCTGCACGAATGCGCCGTCGTGTTGACATGGCATCACCAACCCTGACGCAGAATGTGCGCCTTGACAGATAGCTGCGGATCAATTTTACGTAGGGTCCAGGCAAGCCCCATTCGTACAACTTGCAGAGCAGACCCGTATGCCACACTGAGTCGAATGCACGGGCGACATCGAGCAACACCAAACCACAATAGCTTCTCTCGTTGAAGGCCCTTGTGGCTGCCTCTATAACACGCATCAACTGCTGCGTTGTGGAGTGCCCTCTACGGAACCCAAATTGATGATCGGGTATGACGCCTGCAGCCTGGATGTAGGTGTCAATACGCTTCAGCAGAATTCGCTCGAACACTTTGCTGAGCGCGGGTAGCAGGCTGATTGGCCGGTAATGCTGGGGAAAGATTGGATCTTTCCCAGCCTTATGAATACCGACCACGATGGCATGCTTCCATGCTCTCGGGAAAGTCTGATGTCGCAGGATGGTATTGAAGAGCCGCGTCAAGTAGTTGATGGCTTCTGGTGGTAGATTTCTGAGTGCTCGATTGTCCACTTGGTCATGCCCAGGTGCCTTTCGCGGATACAACCCGGCGATGTAGCTAGCTACCTCCTGCGGCTCAATCGCAATGATGTCATGGTCATCATTGGCTGACATGTACCGTCGCAGTCGGCGACGTACTGCTACAATGTGGCGGTCGTCAACGTCGTCATCGACGGGCTGGAAATTTTTCTCAAAACTGTCAGCGAGCGCGTTAGCCTTGTCTTCCGGTAGAAATACAAGACCACGTTCGCCGTGGAGTGGTGGTATCGGCTTCCTCCGGCGGGTGAGTCGCCTAGTTTCGTTCCACATGCTGCCATCGTTTGGTTGCAGCATTGCAACACGTGCGGACCACTCACGATTTCTGTGTTCTACCAACGCTGCCTTCAGCTCTCGCTGCAGTTGATTGAGGAGGCGGCGAGTGGCACGGTTCCTCGTTAGTTTCCACTCCTTGGCGATCCGATTTTTGTTTCTGATCTGCGCAATGAGGTGCGGTGGAAGCTGGCAGGAACGTTCTATGCGTGTATGAACCAGTGATGTGGCGACTTTTGTAGCTTCATTTACGGTGTTGGTGAAGAATCTCAGAGCCTCCTCAACATTTCCTTCCACTGTACCGCTTTCCAGTTTAGTCGCTACGACTTCCCTAAACCGGTCCCAGTCGGTCCGCTTGTAATCAGGAATTGGGTGATTGTTTGGCTGCCACTCCCCAACGTCGACCTCAAGTAGCACAGGAGAGTGGTCCGAAGATAGTCTGTTAAGGGTTGTTGCCAAAACAAAACCTGTGATTCCCTTTGTTATAACAATATCAAGAACATCAGGCCGGTTTCCATTTGCAGGATGATGCGTTGGTTCTTCAGGTGCCCATACACATAGGTTGTGGCAGTGGGCCAGGCGTCTTAAGAGGTTACCAGCCGGATTGGCAGTTCTGCTATGCCAATCCTGGTGCTTTGCATTCATATCTCCACCAATCAGGATTTTACCAGGAAGTGTGATAAGGGCGGCGATGTCTGCTTCTTCAAGCACTCTGCGTGGTGGTCGGTAGGCTGCGACGACGGTGATAGCGCCTGAGGATGTTTTCACCTGAACAGCGACAGCCTCTACCTGCTGAAGAGGAGGAAGAAGGACTTCACAGTGAGGAATACCGCGTTTAATGTACAGCGCAACACCCCCACCGGCCGTCAGTCGGTCTTTTCGGTAGCAGCAGTAGTTTGGTGCTGCCGCCCGTAGGCAAGGTTTCAAGTGGGACTCGCTGACGAGGCAAATGTCCACATCTTCTTCCCGCAAAAATTGTCTAAACTCAAGTAATTGTCCATGAATGCCGTTAGCATTCCACACACAGAAAGTGAGGCTATGAATGTGAGGCCTCCTATTCATGGTTGCGTTGCTGGGTTATGGAGGTGTTGGCAAGCGCCGACGTCACTGCAGCTGTGATGTCCGAAGACATTCTATCGAGCCGCGTTAGGAGGCTGACCATCATGCTAAGTATATTCTCAAGCATATTGACTAGTCTCCCGAGGTTTGTCCCGTTCGTCTCTGCTGCTTCATCTGGATGCTGGTGTGGTAGACCTTGTCTTTTCTGACGCTTTGGTGGTACAGTCTGCAACGCCATCGGTTGTTCGGACTTTGCAACTGGGCCTTGCTTCACCGGCTGAGTCGAAGTGTCTTGGTGCTGTGGCTGTTTGGGGGGAGAAACATGAATCACATCTTTGGTTACTTCAGCGAAGGATAAGTCTGATTGCACTTTGGATGATGCCAGTTTCTTGCCCTTCTGCTTCTTCGTTTTCTTCAATTTCTGTGGATTCGGTTTCGTTGATTTTGATATTTCACTGATCTCCGACATTTGTTGTTGGTTTGACTGCTGTTGTAGATGCCTCTGAGGAGCCTCTGTCCCCACTCCTCTTTGACGATCGCGGGCTCGCTTATAGGCTGGACAGCCTTTCCAACTGGCAACGTGGTTGCCGTGGCAGTTTCCACAGATTGGTGGGTCACGGCCCTTCTGCGTGTGGCAGTCTTTTGCGTCGTGTTGCCCTGCACACTTGACGCACACCGGTCGCATTTTGCAATGGCGTGCCACATGGCCAAACAACTGAGAATTGAAACATTGCTGCGGTCCAGCCGACGATCGCAGTTTCTCTGTCGATACTCTGAGGTGGCACAGCTTGTCAACCTCAAATATTGTGCGATTTAAGGGCAGGTCTGGTACTACTACTAGGAAAAGCGGCATTACATCGTTACTGCCGGGGCGACGAAGTTGAGCAACAGACCTCACTTCGTAGCCCATTTCTGTCAGCTCTTCTTTCAATGTCTCTGTTGGCAGAGTCCTGGGAATGCCACGAAACAACCACCTTCAACAGTTTCACCGCTCCGGTCGGAAAAGTGTAGTACGGGATATTGCACTGTTGAAGGAGAGAAGTGACGGCCACAAAGTCTTCGGTAGTAGTCATGCTGAATTTGATTTTGTCGCCACCTGCGGTTTTCGCAGCGAATGGACTCTTGATGACATCTGCCACCCGATCATGAAGGGTCTTGTAGTTTTCTGCGAATTCCACTACTATAGGTGGAATGGAGTCGCATCTCGTCTCCTTTCGCGGCGTGTCGTCAACAGTCAAGGCAGTGAAACGATTTTCTACTTCCATCGCCGCTGGGTCCAATGAAGGTGGGGGCTTTGCTGTCTTCTTCGGCATTATGAAACCTTCCTGGTCTGGCTGCCAATTCTGGGTGCGAGAACGACGTCCTTTGACTCCATTCCGCCCGGAGACCGAGGCTGCAGTATTGTCAGCGGCTTCGATAGTCTTCTTCTTTTGTACCTTGGAATTCTTTGGTTTCTTGGCTGAACCAAGTTTCGTCACTGCCAGGCTGACTCCAGTAGATTTACGCGTTCCTCCTTCCTGTAGTTGACGGCGCGCGGCTGTTTATTGTTGGTCCTCTCTGGTGGAGTAGTGGAACGCTTTCTTGGGTTTAAATCTTTGCTCACCGCATACACGTCACCATGTATACGCTGAATGTTGAACACAGCGGCTGGCATAACATCTTCATCCATTTCGATATCCTTATCCATTTGCTGATTCGTTGCACTTGTCACAACGTCCGCTGGCAAAGACGAGTTCAATGAGGCACTCGACGTGCATGGCGCTGAAGTGCAGAGCGGCCTTTCCTCGTCACCCATCCGTGCGATCCCTCTGGGCACTAACTGATGGGTGGCCGAGCTTAATTCGCTGCCTGCAGTCGCGAAACAGTTATTCAACTTCGACACACAGGTGTTTTCTTGTCACTTTTGTAAACAATACCTATATTTAACAATCACACATTCACTCAAAAATGCACACACGTAGTCAATTATTTTCAAAAGTCATCACCAATAATCACACTCATAAAATCTCACAATACTAATACCAATTAACATGCCATCACTGCCGACATTGCTATATATTCCAAAAGTCGTTCTTAAGTGGTTTGAAGAAAGGAAGAGGCATAGTCACAACCTTGATCTTGCACCTGTCGACTCTCAACCGGCAATACCACCGTGTTTATTTATTGCCAGTATCAGGCTTCATCTTTTCTCTCAATATTTGGTGAGTATACTGTCACATTGATCTTGCAAAATATTGGCTCACTCGTTCTGACCTAATCGAGTCAGAAATATTTATTTCAGGGATGGATATCAGGAATTTCTTTGGAAAAAAAGGTGATACTGCTACACAGAAAAGGAACCTCGATGACTCATTAAAAGTTCCAGATCCAATACCTTCGAAAGTGCGTCCCACAACTACTTCTAAATTCTCAACACCAACTATTGACTTCACGTTGCAACAATGTCCTTCCACCATTAGCCCTGAGTCTGCTGATATCATTACTCCTGATGCTACTGATATGGATGACGCCAACCCACCCGCTACAGTTTCCACCGTTAACAATCCAGAGTTCGTTAGTAGTTCATTAACAGTTAATCACAGCTTTGATTTAGGTGAATACATAAATGATTCAGTGTCAGACGAAGTCAAGTATCAATTAATAACAAACATACATTGCTCTAAATATGAATTATGATTTCAAAAATGACATTGATGAGAAAAAAAACTATCAAAAGGCCTTTTCAAAAAACTTGGCTACAAAAGTACTCATGGCTAGTATACTCGCCCAAGTTGAAGGGGGGGCCTTTGTAAGTTTTGTAGTCTTTTCAAACCTGTTTTAAAAAGAGGGATATTTGGTGCTTTCGTGATAAAGGCTCATCAAGATTACAAACATTTTCATGAAGATGCTCGAGGCCATGAAAAGAGCAGTTGGCATCTAGAATCTACGAGTAAGGCTAAAAGTTTTTGTGAGTCTTTAGAAATGAGAAAGAAAAACGTGATCGAACAGTTAGATAGTGGGATCACGGAGCTTGTAAATACCAACAGAAAAAAACTAAATCAATTCTTGCTACTTTAATTTTCTGTGGCACTCATGACATATCCATCAGAGGAAAGAATTCAAGCGAAGGAAACTCAGGATTTACTTTTGTTTAGAGTAAGTGCGGGGGACAAAGTGTTGGCGGATCATATGCAAAAACTATTGTGGAAAAGCGAAATATACATCACACAGAGTGCAAAACGATTTAATAAGTACATGTGGCTCCGTGATACAAAAACGAGATTATTGATGAGGTAAACAGATCATCAGCGTTTGCATTACTGGCAGATGAAACGGCTGACATTAGTGGAAAAGAGCAACTGTCTGTGGGAGTACGATTTGTAGACGAGAAAGATAACTTTACAGTAAAAGAAGAATTTTTAGGGTTTACGGAGCTTATTACATTGGATGCTGAAGGAATTTCTTCATCTATTTTAAATTTTGTTGAAAAATTAGGGCTTAATATGAATAAGCTGATTGGCCTTGGCTTTGATGGCTGTTCGACAATGGCAGGCCATGAAACTGGAGTGCAGGCCAGGATCAGAGAGAAGTATCCTTCAGCTGTCTATTTTCATTGTGCATCGCACAGACTGAACTTAGTTGTCAATGATCTTAACAGTGTCCAGGAAATTCGTAACACTATCGGAACTATAAAAGAAGTTATTAGGTTCTATAGAGAAAGTCTATTGCGTAGGAAAACAATACCTAACATTCCACTGTTTTGTGAAACTAGATGGTCCCATAAATATAAATCAATCAGGATATTCAAAGAAAACTTCTTGGTAATAAAGGATAGTCTGAATCACCTGGCATATAACAGTGAATACAATCAAGACACTCGATCACGTGCCAGCCAACTTGATTGTGCAACATCATCAACTACATTTATCGTTTGTCTACACATTATATCGAGGTATTCTTCATATCTGGAACCAATAGTGAACAAACTCCAGAGTACTGATATGGATCTCCACTCAGTTTACAGATTCGTCAACACCGACTTGATAGCCAATTTTCAAAAGCAGAGAGAAAGTGATGACGAATTCAGAAACATTTTCGAAGCAGTGAAAGAAGATTGTAAGGAACTTGACATAGATGTAAAAATCCCAAGATTGACTGGAAGGCAGACCCTCAGATGCAATGTGAATGTCCATTACTCATCACCCCAAGACTATTTCAAGGTGGCAATTTACAATCCGTACATGGATTCCATAATCACGTCACTTATCACAAGATTTGAAGACAAGACATACCATTCAAAGGTGGGATTCTTCACCCACATTTAATGAAAAAGGAGAAGAAAGAAGATTTCATGAGAGATATAAAAAGTTTGGAAAGGTTTTTACCAAATAGACAACTTGGAAGCAGAAGCCAGATTATGGTATGACGTTTGGACAAATAAGGAGTGTTTGGAAAAAACAAAGCTCAATGATATACTTGCAGAAACTATGTTTTACCCAGCTGTAAGGAGATTGCTTGTATTCTACCAGACCATACCCACCACACAACTTGCACCATAGAACGTTCTTTCAGCACACTGCGTAGAGTGAAGACATGGCTGAGAAGTACTACTAGCGAGGACCGTCTGTCCAGCTTGTGCCTTCTTAGTGTTCACAGGAAAAGAGCGGAAAACCCTGGTTTCCAGGACAAAGTGATTGACTTGTTCGGCAGAAGAAAAGAAATTTACAGTTTGCTTTTTCACATAAATATTAGTGTTAAATCCATAAACCAACCAATGTATAATAATTTATTTCAGTTTGCTTTTTACATCACTACTAGTGTAAAATCGTCTGAAGTGTGTATTTTGAGTTTGCATTCTGTATTAAAGTTGCTTCTGCATTTACGTTGCTAAATATTAAATGGTTTCAGTATAGTACTTAACGTGTTATTGTTTTGTTATAAAAGGGCCAGTATAAAGCCGCGGCCGAGGTCGGCCACGTGGTCTCCCCATTCAACAAAAATAGTAGAAACAAAAGGGAGAGAGAAAGAAATCATTTTATTTAGCTTTCTCAACTAGTAAAATTTGTTCAAAATTTTTTGTTTTGGACAAGGTGCTTTTAAACGGCAGAGCAATATGATTGCTCTGTTGTGTAACTCTCCCTGTCCGATTTCCTACGTATTCCACCCGATCGCACATTTCTGGAGTTATTATTCCGCGTACCATTTTAAAAATAAATATTAAAATATTTCGCTTTATTCGCTCATTAATAGAAAAATAATTTAAAACGTTACGCATATCCCGCGTTGGTGTATATATATCGCAAGGCAATATAGTTCGCATTGCCCTGTTTGTAACTTCTCAATTTGCTCCTGGTTGGCATAAAGGAGCACTTTTGAGCAATACTTCACATGAGGCGCAGTCATGGTGTTTTAAATTAGGTTTCGCGTATAGGCTCTAACTAAATTGCCTACTCTATTCAGGGAGAGACATAGGGTAGCGCGGCGCGCTCTAATTCCGTTATACTTGACGATAAACATGTAAGTGAGAAAATGTTTGAAAAATTACTGAAATTGTGCTTAAAGTTTGTTGGAAGTGCTCTCATAATGAAACACTGGATGAATATTTGAGGGGTAATTTTCGCTCCATTTTTTTGGAAAAACACGTCTTTGGCGCATATCATTATTTATGACATCATCTATCCTCAACTATTTACTGTACAGCGATATAATTGTGCAGGTGCATGCACGTATACATTGACATATGCCATAAGTAAAATAAGTTTTGAATATCTTTTAGTAGCAAAAAAGTGATAAATTAAAACGTCAGACATGATGTTGTGTTTACTGCATTCCAATGTAAACAAGCATATGCTGAAGTTTAACCGCATGAACAGCGAAAATTTAGTAAGCGATAATTTTTTTAATTTAATTTATTTTCGCGGGGGGGGGGGGGAGGGGGGGGGAATCAGCAAAACAAATTTCAGTATAGGTATGATATTAAAAATACCCCAATCGATCAGGTCTTGGCCCCCCCCCCTTACAAAGTATCATATGGGCACCCATGCTTCTTCTTCTTCTTTTTTTATAAAAAAAACCCAGTAAATATAATTTTGTAATAAACTCATTGCTATTTTTATTGTTGAAAGTAATTTTCTTAAAAATGCTTCTATGCTGATAACTGTAAAATGGAATGTATCTCACTATGAACAGAGAGTAAATTTATTACTAATGTAATTCAATACCACAGAAAATGTTAGTGAAGAATGCCATTGCCTTACATTGCTTATCAATACAGAAATGATATTAAGAAAAAAGGAAATGGCTTTTAGGTGATGTAAATAACAAAGGACAGAAAAAATGACGCATCACTCACCAAAGTTGAAGGCTACGACAATTGAAAAACATGAGATGAGCAAAAACATATACAATTTTTCTGTTTTATACCTTATTCATGTGCTAGTAACCGAGTCATATGGTTCGGGAGGTGTGCACATGCCAAAGTTTTGGTCGCTAGCAAATTAGTGAGGTGTAAAACTGAATATTGTATATTTTTGTTCATCTCATATGTTTTTCACTTGACGCAGCCTTCAACTATGGTGAGTGATGAGTCAATTTCCCTATCCTTTCTTATTTATACTATAAATACAAAAGTGATATGTCAATGACAATCATCTTTTTTCAATAGCTAATAAATATTTTGGTATCCTAGAGAATAAATCAATAACAGAGCTAAATTTGGAAGGGCTATAAGGGTTTTGAATTGTATCCAGTGAAAGAAGACCCTGACTTATAGTCTAAGGAACCATTGGCAGAATACTAAGAAAGAAATAATTTAAATGTTTAAAGAATTTTAATTTGAAATTTGTAGAATGCAAAAGTAGGTGACTACAGGAAAGGGGAAAAGTGGGTGTACAGGGAAATTGACATCGGGAGCATGTGCTACATCACAACTAAATTAATTTTTTTAAACAATTATGTAGCTAGACATTAGAAATAAGAATGTTTGTTGCCAAGCAATCTAAAAGGACCAATTCAGAAGAAAAAGGGGAAAAAACACAAAAATGCTTCATTTTTCAGAAAAAATATCTGTTGTCATTGAGTGTAATCTTACTTTTTGTATAATAAATATACAAATATTTAGCACTTTAATCTAGAATTAAACAGAGTATAACATAGTTTTGTACCAGTATACATATAACTTTGCAGAAGTTTTGGGAGCACTAAGTTCATTGCTAAAGTGATAATTGATTATAGATATGACAGGCATTATCAGGAAAATATAAACCCATCTTCTGTGTTAAAATTAATGAAGTTCTAGCCACCAGCTGGATCACTATTCAGAAACGAGACAGACAGGGTGATGTGTTAATATCACCGAGCATGGTGGGTGAGCGGTTAATGCTCTTGCCTCGTATTCAGGGAGGACGGTGGTTTGAATCCTTGACCGGGCATTCAGATTTGGGTTTTCCATGGTTTCCCCAGATTACTCCAGGCGAATGCCGGGATGCTCCTTTAAAAAGAGACCTATAGACAAATTCCATCCCATTCCTAGTCCCCAGTCCCATCCTGCCTCTAATGACCTCAATGTCGATGACGGTGTAAAGCAATAAGTAAAAAAATAAAAAAGTGTTAATATCAATGAAACTGTTCATCCTAGTACTGAAAGGCATATTCAAAATGTGGAAAGCCACCAGAATAGGACAGTATTAGGAGAAATTCGTGCAATATCCATGATATTCTATTGCTAAGTAAGGATGAGACTGAAAACATGACACAGATGGTAGGTCAGGTCTTGTGTGGGTGAGGATTTATCTTCATGATGCAAGATTATAAGCTTGATTCACATCAAGATCACATTCAACAATTACACCATCCAAGTGGTTAAGCAGTAGTTATATGATGGTCATATCCTAAAGTTTGGTGACAACAACTCTGAATATTTGAAAAGGTAATAAAACTGAAATGTGTCTTTAAAGAACCAAAACAATCCAACCAGACTAAAAAGAAAGCCTTTAATGTCTCATGACTGGAATCATGAGAAAAATCAGAAAGAAATCAAAGTATCTGATATTGGAGTGTAGTTCATGAGGAAGAAATGATACTGGGCTAAACAAATCATTAAGAGTAATTTGAAAGGGACAGAAGCTGCACCCAGAAATCACAAATCAATTTAGCATTGTTTGACTGTGTTTGTAATGGAAAGCTAATGTCTGACACTGAGGAGAATATGGGCTTAGTTGCCTAGAATGTACAGAAGGAAATGAAAGAGGTCTGCTTCCATGAGTGGAAGGTTACAAGCCTAGAGGAAAGAACTTATGAAATTCATTCACTACTTCTATTCCTTCTTTTACAATTAACATTTATGCCATTGTCATTTCTGCTGATGTTATCTGTTGTCTATTGACATTTGGAATTCATGTCATAATAATTAATTCATGCTGCTCACTTATTATGTCTTATATTCTTTTCTGTGAAAAAGAATAATATAATTAGCAAATTGCAATGCAGAGAGTCTTTCTCTGTGAATTCTTATCTCCTATACAGATGTTTATTACATTGCTTTCTCTGATCCTTTATAGTACTCGTTGTGATAAACTTCAGCCTTTTATTGATTTGACTCTTGTATCTCTCTCATTAATCTTCACTTCAGGTGATATCTGCATAAGCTATATTCATCCCAAAATTGCAGAATGGAGTATAGCACATCTTGCTACTCTTTGTGGTGGATGAGCAAATTTTTTTTTCCCTTGTCTTCCTTGCCACTCCTGAGAAGAACTTATAAACTGTGGGTAACCTCTAGTCATGTGAGCAGTAGTACTTATAAATAAAACTCTCAGTAAGGATATGTATGTATATACTTGTATGTATGTACACTTTATTACATTAGTTATGTACAATAAGGCCTCTCCTAGCTTCCTCTATTCTTCCATAGACTATCACTCGCAGCATATTACTTTAATCATTGCCTTCTACATTACTTATGAATCACTGGCTAGCTCCCACCTGTTTTACTGTTGGTGAAGTCGCCTCACTATATCTCAGTCCTCTGGCTGCATAGCTGCATAGGAAGCCTGACCAACTTCCTAGTCCTTCCCACGTTCTATGTCACAACAAAGATTGAAGATCAATCTGACGTGACATACCTCGACTCCGTCTGCCTCACAGTTTTCTGCAGCTCCCCCCTCTCTAGCATCCGTAGCAGAGAGTATCTCTGGCCAATAGGGATTATTCTTTCCTTACCATCTATCTCCCAAAGATGCCTTGCTATAGCTTAATTTTGCTGACTATCTGATCCACTTTGATGTCACTGCTGCCTGTATGCTTACATTCCAAAGCTTCTAACTGTTTTGAATCTCTGTTGTAACTGTCACTGATTTCAACTGTTGTTACATGCCATCAACTTTCTCTCAACTTCAGTAACTTTAGTAACTGTAGCCCAAAATTCCTTGACTGCCCGCCACGTCTCCCATGCCCTTATAGTGAGTTCTTAGCCAGCAGATAATCAGATCATTACGCAAGATATTGTCAAGGAGATGTTGATATTTGGTTAGAAAAAACTTACATATCCACCACACAACTGTTATAACTGCCGTATAATTTCAGCTTTAAAATTGTTAACATATTTCCTTGTAATGACATTAATATATATAGTTTTTTAAATTTTCATGCCCTATAATGTTTTATCAGCATATGTTAGCTTCGAAGATAGTCTTGATTTCTAGGTTGGCTGAAGAATCCACAGGAGTCTGAGCTTCTTGCCATGTCTGTAAAAGATTCTGGTGGAGTGTTTTTCATCCCTGCTTTCAGTGGACTTCAGGTATTTATGTGATTCAAATGCCATAATTTTAGAAGGAGACCATTTCTGTTTATGCCCATAATAAGAGTAAATACTCATATTTATACTTTTATAAACCACTCTGAAAGTTTAACCAAAAATGATATTGTTTTGATTCTTTAGTAGTATTAAACAAAAAGGACTGTAAAAGAGTTTACAATGAATTATAATTTTTGAATATTAATTTTAGAATTATGTAGAATATTTTACTAAATATAATAATTACAGAATGTCAGACCCTGTATAGGAGAAAATCTCATACATATTAATAAAATATTCCCAAGGCTCCCATCAGAGAAATGTATCAATTTGATGTGACATTTTGAAATTGTTTTCCGATTTCATCTCTAGTGAAATGTGGCATCAAATTGAAATGCCTTCCTGGTGGGAGGTCCAAGAACATTTTATACAGTTGAGGCACTGAGAAAGCTTGTAGTGTCCGATAAATTAAAAGCTTTTAATGACTTGTGAAAACTTGTTTGTTAACAGGCACCAGTAAATAACCCCCAGGCAGCTACAGGTTTATTAGGAGTCACACCAACAACGTCCAGGGCTCACATAGTAAGAGCCCTTTTAGAAAGTGTAGTATTTCGAATATTGCAGCTGATGGAAGCTCTTGAGAGAGAAGCAAATTATACGTGCACAAATATACGGTAAGTGTCTGATTCGACTGCCTCAAACTGAAAAACAAAAAATTGAATTGAATTGTTAGAGGATCTTAGATAAATTTGATGTAAATTTAAGTAGGGAAAAGAATAAGTAGTTAAATGCAGGACACTGGAGAAGCAAAATAGTTGGTGAACTAGATATAGCAAACAAGAATCTCATTTATGTACTAGAGGTTTGTTCCACATTTTATTAAATAAGGTACATACAAGGGCTTAAAAATTTAAAAAGGGAAAAAAGACCTATATCCAGCTAGTTTGTTGACCATATGGAAAGGAATGAAAACAATATTGTGTTTTCAATTTTTGTGGGATGTTTTTTGTTGTTACCTCTCTCGTCCCTTCAACTTTCGTGAGTGGTGGATATGTTTTATTTCCATTCCATATTAAAATTACCTTACCGCCCTTCTCCCTTTTCCATTGTTTCATAGTTTCCAGTTCCATAGTTCAGAATACAGTAAGTGCTAGAGGAATATTCCTTGTTGCATAGGTGTGATAAATGTTTCAATTTATCATATAATATCTTATTTCACTAATCACAAGTTATAACTATTTTGAGATCAGCTATGTAACATATCCAATTATAATTGATTCAGACCGCGGACTTCATTACCAAAAATGAAAACTTTCTAATGCTGTTATACAAAAAATGAAGTTTTAGTGTGGTTATTGTGACACATACTACTCCTGATTCTTTGCCATACATCAATCCATTCATTTCAGCCATGTACACCTGATAATACCCTGAGCCACCTTTTGTCCTTCAGTGAATCTCAGTCCAGCTCCTAATCATTTCAGTTACTAATTCTGTTTCACAACATTATCAGCTTACAAAACTGTTATTCATTGCACTTCAGTACATCTATGTGGCTTCTGATTTAAATAGTAATCACAACACAGCTACCTCAGATTTCTATATAAAGTTAAAGAAAGTTAAAATAATATTTGTATTAGGAGTTTAAGGTTCCTATATTGTATAAAAGCTGATATGAAATGTGTAAAACAACAAGACAGATGCAAATGAGATTACCTGATAAAAATAATAAGAATATAACTACTGATATGATTAAGAAAGTATAAGAGGAGAAGAAAAAAGTGAAAAATCAATTTACTGAATTAACAATTAATTCAATAATCATATGGACTTTTGAGATTTTATTACCATGTTTGGTTACTGTTAGCAAATAATAATTTACAACTGAGGAATTAATTTAATAGGAAATTCAACAAAAATATTTCTAAAATGAAAACAAACAGCAAAATATGTAATTTTGGTGATGTCTGAAAATTGGTTAACTGAAGTCACAATAATAATAGTTTCCGTTTACGATTTCTATGGTCGTTTATTTACATCTTCGGTGATAATAGATTAAAAATGATGTTTTCACAGAATAGAACAGAATTGTTTATCTGAATTGCATTAATATGGAATATAGAACAGCTCATATAAAAACCATTCAATTAGATGCCATAGGTCATAGGGTGTTCTGTGTTGTGTGTTCTGTACCTCATTTAAATTGTGAAAAATGATATGAATAGAAAACTATGTGGCCTGGCTCGGAACCCACCCCCTCTCCCCAGGTAGTGCAGCGTAGCCTACCAGCCAAACCCTGCCCCCCCCTTTCCAAACCAAGCCACGTTGTTTATGGACGCTCCCTTTCCAGTGGATGCATAACAATGCCCTCCTTTCTTGAGATTAGTTTGCCATATTCTGCTGCTGTCGGCTAACCACTTACTTTTTGTTATAATACTTTCTTGTTTTGTGGATTGTGCCTCATGTCAGTGGCGGATTCAGGGGGGGACTAGGGAGCTAAAACCCCCACAAAAGTATCTAGATCCACCCCCACCATCGTAATTTTGAGACACTTTTTTATTTTGCTCTACTGAATTTTTAAGGGTGGCATGACTACGAGGGCTGTCTAAAAAGTATCCGACCTTTGGCCAGAAAAAATATTTCGAATACCTGACGGAGTTAGGACCCTAATCTCCTTCAAAGTAGGGCCCTTGCGCTTGCACACACTTAGCCCACCGATCCTTCCACTGCTGGAAACTCCTCTGGAAGTCTTCTTTTGGAATGGTGTTCAGCTCCGTTGTTGCGTTCCGCATTATCTCTTCTCTACTTGCAAAATGGGTTCCTTTCAGTGGCATCTTCAATTTTGGAAACAACCAGAAGTCACAAGGAGCCAGGTCTGGAGAGTAGGGAGGTTGGTGAACGGTTGTAATTCCGTGTTTGGCTAAGAAAGTGTTGATCAATTGGGATGAATGTGAAGAGGCTTTGTCATGATGCAAGCGCCAGTTGTTCGCCTTCCACATGTCTGGTCTTTTGCGCCGAACTGCATCACGGAGTCGCCGGAGAACATCTTGATAGTACTCCTTTGTCACTGTTTGTCCTTCTGGTGCGTATTCATGATGCACAATTCCTCGGACATCAAAGGAAACAGTCAGCATGACCTTGATTTTGCTTCGCACCTGCCGTGTTTTCTTCAGCCTCGGAGAATCAGAATGCTTCCATTGCGACGACTGTCTTTTTGTTTCTGGGTAGTACCCATACACCCATGACTCATCTCCAGTTACCACGGTGTTCAGAAATCCAGGATCAGTGTTGGCGGTGTCCAGGAGGTCCTGTGCAACGTCAAAACGGAGGTCTTTTTGTTCCGGCGACAACAACTTGGGTACGAATTTCGCAGCCACTCGTTTCATGTTCAAATCGTCACGCAAAATTGCATGTGCAGAATCTTTACTCACTCCAACCTCTTCTGCAATCTCCCGTACTGTCAAACGACGATCTGCCATCACCAAATTTCGCACCCTCTCAACATTAGCTGCACTCCGAGCAGTTTAGGGCCTGCCACAACGCTGCTCACTCTCCGCTGATGTGCGGCCATCTTTGAATCGGTTGAACGACTCCTTAATTTGTGTTACACCCATCACATATTCTCCAAACACCTGCTGAATCTTACAAATTGTTTGGCTTTGAGAATCACCAAGCTTTTGACAGAATTTGATGCAATATCTTTGCTCAATTCGTTCAATCATCTTGCGAGACAACGAAATCCGACGACCACTACGAAGAGCACCTTACTTGATGACCATCGGCCAGTGACTGGCACAAGCAAACGCGGTGAAAACATTCATGCATGCGCAGTAAGGTTACTCCTTCTACCGTTCAATGTGGCGCCGCCTTAGAATCACTACTTTACGCGGGAAAAATTAAGGCCGGATACTTTTTAGACAGGACTCGTATAAAGCCTTACTCCTCCCTCAAACGAAATCCACTCAAGGCCGCCCCCCCCCCCAAACCAAAATCCTTGCTCCACCACTGCCTCATGCCCACAGATTTGATTTGTGTAGGTAACTAAATTACAACCCATTCAATATGGACATTTTGTGTATATTGTTGAAGCTTTAAACCTGAAAAAATTGCAAATTGCTATGAAGAGTTTGTATGAAGTAACTGGTAGTTGATAAGGGTTTTGCTGATTTACAAAAATTGCAGCACATATTCAATTAAAGTGTTGATATCCAAGTTTATTGTAAATAATTTCTTTTCTTTTTTTGCACCTGCCAGTTCTCCATTTATTGAGAGAGTTTTTGCTGTTTTGAATGCAAAGTGGAGATATGACAGAAATAATCTTCAGACAACTTAATACAGCATGAATTAATTATATATTTTAATTTAAATATGGACATTACAAGTGCTATGGAAGTGTTTAGGAAGAATAACTATTTGTTGAATGTGTCAAAAAGCATTAAAATTCCTGTTCAAGCATAAACAATAAAGTACTCTTTTTCTATATTGCATGTTCTTTTTTATGCTTCACAGAACACAAAATTAATGAACTCTTACAGAAAAAAAAAAAAATAGTAATGATCCTGTTAAATCCCTGCTGGAACTTCTGTCAACTAGTTGAATTACTGTGCTTTTTGCAGCCAAAGTAGGCCTCAGATGTTGTTGGAGGGGTATCCTATGATGTTTTGCTTGTCTGTATGTGTTTTTCTCAGAGGTTATACACCATCTGTTCTACATCCATAAGAGCAGTTCTGCAACTTGTAATATTATTATGAAGCTAAACTTAATCTCATTAAATCCTAAGATTGTACAATCTGATGCAAAGTGTGTGACTTCCTTAATTCCACAGCATCGATGGTGGAGTTTCTCAGAACAAGTTTGTAGCCCAGTTGTTGGCAGATCTTACTGGTGCTACAGTAGAGTGCTCAGAATCAGTTGAGATGTCTGTGCTTGGAGCTGGTTTCTTGGCAGGGCTCTCAGTGGGTATGTTGTTGGCAAATTATGGTTTTTGTAGAACAGATAACAGTAATTTGTTTCTGCTGTTGTACAGAAGATTCATAATTAGCTTTTTAATATTTGAATGTGTTGTACATTATCGGTAATATAACTTAGAATTAATTACTGAAAAAAAGAAACAAACTGGTTCAGTATCGCAGATTACACATGCAATTTCCCCATCTCATGCATATGCAAACAGACAATCCGACTTTCTGCCTGTTCAAAATCAAAAGATCTTTAATGTGGAGTTAATGATTTTACTTTACTGTGTTTTCAATTTAATTATTTGGATGTATATTTGTGTTTTGCTTATACTTAATCTTACCTACACTCTAATGATTAATGGGTAATCTGAAAAATTGCTAATTAGCTGTGTTCATCTTATTTCTTTTTTGTCATTGCAGCCCTCCTATTTTAACTTCTGGTAAGTGATAGGTTTATTTTTTCTGTTCATTACCATTATACTTGTAGCATTGTTACCATTTCCATATATATTGCTGTAATTATCTGTAATCAAAGAGTGCTGAATTATTGTTTAAATTGTATTGGAGTTTATGCTGCACAGGCAATGTCTCTACACACTTACTTCTGCATTATCTACATTTTAATATAAATTAAATACATGGGTAGGAGGAATACCACCGTTTACCATAGAGGCGACGAGATAAGAAAAAAAAAGGGTACACACAAAGAGCATGAAATTTTAAGGCTTATAGCCCTTCTTCAGCCATAGAATGAGGTGGCTGCATGATGGAAGCGGGTAGCCAACTGAGTATGCAGGCCAGGCTAGCAGCTCATGGTGGGAAAAAACATGGTGGAAAGTGAGGATGGGGTTGAAAGGCATAAACCTGAAAATAATTAACCTAATTGCAGAAACACAGCAGATGTCAGCTGAAAGTATTTTCTTATCTTTTGCATCATGTAATGCAGCTACCCCTTGAGACTTGTCTCAAAATTTATAAATATCAAAACTTTCTTTGATTTCCTTCACATTTTACCAAAAGGTAGCCCTGTTAATTTTAAACATCTTTTTCTGTTATAACTTTTATGAAATAACCCCTCATTTTCTGATGAAGAATATTTAATCCAAAATGAACTTTCCCCTTCAAAACATAACCGCAAGTCAAAACTTTCATCACTGAAAAAATCATAGTTTGATTTCACAACAATTATTCCATGTATCAGATTATAATCATTAAATAACAGTAAAAACTTGCTTCTATGCATTCTCCCCTCCATGAATTTCCATCTAAGATAACTTTCAAATTAAAAATTAAATACTGCCCCATGACTTCTCATTACAAAAATACCAGCATTCCTAATAATTTTAATGCCCTTTCATATATTATAATGTTCCACCCTTTTTTTAAATGAATGAATTCAAATTCAATTTTTACTGTCCTATTTCTTTTAATTCATAATGTGCATTTCCCAAATCTTTTTTTTTATTTTTTTTCCTTTTCAAATGTTTTTACCTTCATTTACCACCATTATACCCTAAGACAGTAACAATTTTTGTTCATAGAACTTCCTTTATCTGAAATGTACCATTCATGAACTTTAGAATTAAATGTCTTTATTTACAAAATTTTCCCAAACATGGCACTAGCACAATAATGTTTCTTTGGTATCGCTGTGATTGAGGGGCATTATGGCTTTGGTCAATAATATGATACAATCATCGTTTCTCATAAATGGATCAATGAAACTCTTGTGTTACAACTGGTACGCTGCCTGTAGGAAGTCCTTTCTCCTAGACAGAAAAACATTCAGGTATGGAGTCCTCAAGGTGTCAAGCCCACCACCAGAATAATACTACGTCATGGCAAAGCCTGTTGATGTCTTTACACTGTTTTTGTAATTAGAAGACCATAGGTCTGCACAATGTGTGAGACTAAACTTTGGCTGTGTGAATCTTGGCCTCTACAGTACTGGATTGCAACATAAGCAATATTATTAGCAGGTTTGGAAGTCAATAATATTAATTGAAATTAAAAGGCTGCCATCCCTTATTCAGGGAGAAATTTAGAGTTCTACTTAGAAATCATTCTCATAGAAAAGGTTTGTTGCTTGATAGTAATTGAAAAGTCACTCCAAATACAATGAACACATGAAGTATCTGAAACTTTCCAGAAATAATTTTTGCTGCAATCAACTTGATATTTTGGTGAGAGATAGTTTAGAGTCTAAATGTCAAAATCAATCCTAGTAAAAATTTTCATATCTCTTATCGATTTTCCATATAAAATTATTAAATAAATGTTGCCAAACATTTATTCTCATGTTTTCAGTATATAAGCTACGAAGCTGAAACTAGTTTTAAAATGATCTGCTCCTCCTCCTCTATTTTATGGTGTTAAAACCAGCTAATTTTCAAATGTTTAACTGGGTGAAAAATTCCAAAAATCTATACCTTCTGAAATATCAACACTACGTGGCGAGACAGTATAAAAAACCATGTGTGTGTTCGTGTTGAGCGGTGGAATCAGGACGATCCAATTGTTGAAAGTGTGACGCGAGATGCGAGTTGGATTGTTGAGGGCAGTCTGTGACTCACTGTCTTGGAGGTCGGTCACGGTTGGTTGTGCGGGGCAGTGATTGTTTGGCGGTGCGTTCTGGCACTATCGTGTGGACCTGATGAAACATTATAAGTACGCCGCCATCATGCAAATAAACTGCAGTGTTTCGTAAATAGCAGTGAACTTGTGGGCGTCGAACTAAAGCATCCAAACCAAGTGATAATAGTGTAGCTCAGAACTTGCAGTTTGTAGGAGAAGTCCTGAATAGCCTTTAAATATGGTCAAATTATAATCGTTGGTGGTTGTGGCTTAGTAATTGTACGTTCGGTGAATAAATTGAATGATTATCTATATGGCGACTTTGTGAATTATTAGTAGAAGAACCTGTAATCCATTGATACCTAGACGAACAACAATTACCCCACACCAAGCTGCTAGCGCATTATCGCCGCTAGCAGACGCCACTTTATCGTTACACTGCTCCTCCTCCTCTATTTTATGGTGTTAAAACCAGCTATTTTTCAAATGTTTAACTGGGTGAAAAATTCCTAAAATCTATACCTTCTGAAATATCGACACTACAAGTTTGAAATGTGTTCCAAATGATTCTACGTTAAATTTCCTATAAGACAGTGACACTTTGAAATCGTTAAACTTAGTCTCTTAATTAATATTCCTAAAATTCCTCTTCTCCGCAAGTTTAGCAACTTCCAGGATCCATTTCTATCGAATTTACATTAATTTACTTTTTTCGATTCCAACCAAAATATGGCATGAGTTTTGATAAAACTTATTTATTTTGCTCATGAAAAATCCCCCTTTCGAACTTTCAGCACATGTTTGGTGATTTTCCATAAAATCTTCCAAAAACAATATCCCACTCAAACTTTTACATAATGTGTAACAAAAATTTACACATCTTTTGAGCTATAAATCATTCTCATAGCTAGAAAACTATGCTCTCAGGAATTATTTAAGTGATTCTCTGATTTTGGAAACCATAAAAAATGCAAATATCTTGTCAGTGCAGTTTTCTACCTACGATGTGTCCTACTTTATTTTGCTTCTTGTGATCTAAAGTACCTCTGGAAATGAATGCAACATTTTCTATGCAGAAATAAAATATTTCCATTATGTGGCTAAAATTTATATATGTTACGACTTCATGTTGCTCTATACCTCTACTTAACCCTTGAAACTTGTAAGAAAATGACTTTAAACATGTTTTACAATAGAACTGAAGTTAGCTCAGCATTCTTTAAACAAATTTTGTTGATGTAATGACAAAATTTAGGTTACATTACAATGCGTCCTCCCTTAGCCTATCCCAAATTTTTGTATGTAATTTGTATTACAAAGATACTTATTTTCCTATGTTTGCCATTTCACTCCTAATCGAACTTACATCGTTCGTATTATCCTCCACTGTCTAGCTCATTAATTTCTCAACCTGGTCACCACCCAGGCCATGAGTGCTGGGAGGGGAGTTCAAGGGGGTGCACTTGCACTGGTATGAAAGAAAATACAAAGAAAAAGATAAAGAAATAAAAATTTATTTATTAAATTCACTGTTTGGATAATAACTTAAGATGCTAAGTTGTTGTCAAAATTTGTTCAACATCTTGTCAATATATTCAGTATCCTTAGTTAATTAGTAATAAGTGTTACACAAAGGTACGGCAAAACTTTCAGGAAACATTCCTCACACACAAACAAAGAAAATATGTTATATGGACATGTGTCCGGAAATGCTTACTTTCCATGTTAGAGCTCATTTTAGTTTCATTAGTATGTACTGTAATTCCATGGCCCCCACGCTCTCCTGACCTCAACCCTATTGACTTCCATTTATTGGGGCATTTGAAAGCCCTTGTCTACGCAACCCCGGTACCAAATGTAGAGACTCTTTGTGCTCATATTGTGGACGGCTGTGATACAATACGCCATTCTCCAGGGCTGCATCAGGGATTCCATGCGATGGAGGGTGGATGCATGTATCCTCGCTAACGGAGGACATTTTGAACATTTCCTGTAACAAAGTGTTTGAAGTCACGCTGGTACGTTCTGTTGCTGTGTGTTTCCATTCCATGTTTAATGTGATTTGAAGAGAAGTAATAAAATGAGCTCTAACATGGAAAGTAAGCGTTTCCGGACACATGTCCACATAACATATTTTCTTTGTTTGTGTGTGAGGAATGTTTCCTGAAAGTTTGGCCGTACCTTTTTGTAACACCCTGTATATGTAAGGTATTAAAAAAAATAAAGATGCACCTCCCTTAAAGTAATCCTACCGGTGTCCATGACCGAGGCCAAAAGAATTTAACATTTAGAATTTGCTTAGCTGAGGTTTCAACCTCTTTGTTACAAAGGCACACTTATAGTGACAGATAGTGACCTCAACAGCATGATCAATGGACAGAGAACTACGATATGGCAAGAGTGATGTAATGGGTACTGTTTACAGTAGGCAACTCATTTGAGCATAAAGTCCTCAATAGTCCTATGGAGTGTAAGAGATGCTACTCTCTGTGGGGGTTAACATATAGACAACTAGATTAGGAAATTTAGTCCTGTCCTATGCAGCACTATTAATGTGGCCACGATATATTCCCCATACTGGCAAACATCAGAAGAGAATAAACCACCAGGCAGATAATACTATGATGATCACAGTAAGAAATAAGGTTACTACTTGGAATTTAAGAGGCCTAGTAAGTAAAGAAGTTTAGTTGCAAAATAAGTAAAAATGCCTGGTAAGAGAAACTAAAACTTAAAGGGAGCATCAGAATTAAAAGATCAGATATTCTATTACACTTGAGTGCCCAAAACAAAGAGTGTGTTAATGGAAGTTTGAATTTTACTCTGAAAATCATATGAAAACAAAATCCAGCTATAATCTGGCACCTTATCCATACATCTCAAAGTAGCTAGAGGATATCTGACAGTAATATGCATCTATACACCTGAAGAATGGAGGAAAGAGAAGAATACCAAATTGTATGAAAATCTAAAACATCGTCTTATGCATATAAGCAAAACAGATTATGCAACAATAGGTGGAGCATTTTAGCACTCACATTGGATAACAAATCATCCTCAATATTGTTGGACATAATGAGGAAACAAAAACAAAAAATCTCTATTAAATTTCATCACTTTCAAGTAATTAATAATTTTCTGTCATAAGAATATTCATAAGTATACATGAGTAGCAAGGAACATGAAATCAGTAATTGATTACATACGGGTGAAAAATTTGTAACCAAAAGTAACTTATACTCAAGCTTATAGCAGTTGTATCATACATTCTGACCATTTCATAGTCATTTATAAATTTGCTACACAAACAATATGGACTCAGAAGACCAAGATCAGACCCATGTAGCCAAGGACTTGCTACATCTACTACAGCAAGAAGTATAAGGAGAATTAAAAGCTACCTAGGCCAATGAGCTGTTGGTATCAATGCAATTGAGGAATGGCAGAACATCAGGGTTGTAATACTAAGGACTGCAGAAGATATCCATGGAAAGATAGTCAAAAGCAAAATTAGAAGAGATGTATACATCTGGAGTGAAGAGACAAAACATGATATTAATGTTAAGAAAGATGCTTATCTGAAATACATTCAAACTGAAAATGATCTCTATATAGGAAACTACAAACATAAAAGTGGTTTTGCAATGAAAAAATATGGAAATTGATGAGAGAAAGCTGGGTCAGAGACATAACCTCAATTGAAATAGTTTTTCATTTAAACTTATTGATCAATATGTGAATATCTTCCTTCATTTATGAATGAAATGTAATACTTCGCCCACCAACCTATTTTAGCCACAATGACATGAGGGGTAAATTAGAGAAATAAGATACCATACTGATGTACTATTACTAAAATGAAATATGGTTTTTCTTTCTGTTGAAACTTTTGACAAATGAAGTAATTTACACTGTTTACAAAATTTCACTCATATATAGCAACTAACATGGGATAACATGCACTCAAAAACTGCTGTGAAAAATTATCATACTAACAGGTTTTTAAGTAATTGACTGCTTTTGAGTTGTTGGTAATATAATTGATATTGTTAATAGGTGTGCGTACTGTTCCACATAAATAGCAACTAACATGATATAATATGTACTCGCAAATTACGGTGAAACTTATCATGGTAACTGGTTGGTAAGAAAATAACTGTTTATTAGATGCTGGTAACAAGTGTGTATACTGTTCCACATAATAAGTATTAATTAACTCAGGATTGTATTTGTAGATTACAGGAGATATTGGTTATACTAATGGGTTGTAGCTAATTTTTTGTCAATATATAGTAATATTATCAATTATATAGTAATATTGACATTACTAATAAGTGTATGAACTGTTCTACATCCCCGAGATTATTCTCACAGCCTTAAACGTGCAGAAGGTGAAGCCCCAGGCGGCGTCACATGTGTTCACGTTTAAGGCTGCTGTAGGCCGAAATATTGCACTTCTCTTGTGTTTGTTTTTTGTTCGTCGTCCCAGCCGCCTTCATCTGTGGTAAGTGCTGGGCCATATTTCCCTATCCTTCCTTAATTTTATTGCCTTAAAGCTTTTTCCTGCTCATTGTTATTATATATCTATTTAGTGATAATTTTAACGAAATTCTTCTAAATTTACTCCCACCTCCTCGACTTCCTCCTTTCTGTTTTTGACTGAGTCACCAGTCATGTGGTTGGTTCTGGTGTGTGCACATCCCCCTTGTCAAATGGTTCAATCCTACATACACGAATAAGGTTTTAAACTGAAATATTGTAATTTGTGTTTTTGCTTTTTGTGTTCATCTCTCCCTCCTGCCTTCAACTGTGGTAATTCAATATTTTACTTAAAAAGTTTAATTATTATACAATACCAGTTTCTTTGTAGACAACCTTAAAAAGTAACTGCATTGATAACTCAAATCCCCATTCAGTATGTACCCAGAAGAAATAAGAAAACTACTTTAATCTTTCAGGAATGTGGAATTCTAAGGAGGAGCTTTGCAAATTAAGAAAAGTCAGTGATGTTATAGTGCCAAGGAAAGAAGTGAATGAACAATACAAGGATGTTATAGCTTGCTGGAGAAAAGCGATGCAACGTTTCCTCGACTGGTATCCAGCAGATCACAGTAACTGAATTGGAAACTAGCTTATATGAAGCACTGTTGCAGTATATTTGTTTGTTACTTGTTGAGTATGGAGAAGCTATGAATTTGAGAGTATTGTTTTTTATTGTTATTAATTCTAGAAAAGAAAAAAATATTTTTAGACCTCTTATTTTTGTAAAGTTTGCATTATTTGTATGATACATCACACAAGACTTGAAAATGTCTTCCAGCTGAATTTTGAAATGGCTCAAAGTACAAAATGATATTGACACAATTTAAAGTCTGTGAGAGTTTTGTATGAATAAATTAGAATTTTAATTTAGTTATGCACTGAATTACACTTTGCTTCTGATAAAAGTCTGAAAGAAATAAATGGATCTACAATTTCCATTTTATATCTTGTAAGAATTTTTCAAAGACTGTTGTTGTGAACTAACTTTTAAGCAAATGAATTTAATAAGTCATCATTCCTTTAAATCCAATGCTACAGAGTGGCATAAAATATGGATACACAATATCCATCATTTTTGTATACTCAAGGATTTATTGCAATGTATGCATATTCCAAATGACAATACTCAAGATATATCTACGGATAATTTTATATTATATCAGGCTTTAAATATATTAAAACTTTGCTAGTGCTTCTACACCTGCCATTTTTCATCATTTAACAGTAATGACATGCTGTGAGGTTCTTTCTTATTTTTTTTTAGGCAGTGATCTTATTCACACTGAACTGGAATATTATATGCCAAGTATTTAGCTAAATGAACAAATAATTCTCAGGCACATGTTTAAAGTATTATCTAATAATTGTCAATGAATAGTATTTTATTACTGACTTTTGGTGTTTCAGACATTAACTTAATCATTGTTGTCTTATAATTAACATACATATGAATAATTTTCAGAATGGCAGATTTTATATTTTGTGTTTTATGAGATTATAACTGGAGAACATCACTTAAGGAGGGTGTTCTGAAAATTTTATCAGCCCAGCAATCATAGAATGAATCTATAATTCAAAATTATTTTTCAGTCCACTCTCTCTTAATGTCACTACATTAATTTGAGTGAAGCTCTGGTGGCATTTCCATATTGAAAGCAGTTTCCCTGTAAGGTCTGTAAAATAATCCCACACAACTCCAACTGGCTGAGAAGTTTCAGACCATTCTTTTATAAAGTACTATTTTGTAATAAAAGTTTAAAATGTTCACTTTCTTGTTCACACAATTTTATTGCTCAAATTATGCAGCTTTTTACACAGTATTTTTTTGATTTCGTACTTTTATAGCTGTATGTTCGGGTTTTGAAAATAAAATTTCCACTTGATGATATCTCATTTTATCATTTATACATTTACTGTTCTATATAATGAAACAAACATTTTCAGGATATCACAGTTGCCATTATACTAATATTTTGATTTTGCCTTATATCTGCAGTTCTAGGTAAGTTATACTGCGGAATAACATTGAAAATATATTTACTTTAGAGACTCTGTTATGTAGAATAGATTAGAATATCTAGTTTCTCTTTGTCACATGTTAGGGAGGGCTGTCTCAGATATACGTAACAGTATGCAATATATTTTTTTTTTTTTTAAAAAAAAAGGTATGTTATGGATACTTTGAATAATGGCAGAAAAGGAAACTATTGCATAATGCAGATGTTAGTAGGGCAATTCAAATTTGCAAAGCTAAGTAAACCGTAATTTTCAGCTTTAAAATATTCTCATGTAGAAGAATGTGATTACTATTGGTGACATTCAGATACAAAACAGTGCTGACAATGCAATTGTGCACCAATACATTTGGTTTTCCATCACACCCATATCTTCAGATAGGTTTCTACACAATTTCTAAGAACCTACTTTCATATAATTCTGAGAGAAGCTTTTGTGATTTCAGCAAAAACATGGCAACTTGTTTCTCTTCCAAACTGGCAACTCACATATTGTTAATAATTGGAAAACTGCAGTTTTCTGAGGAGTTATTGCTTATGAAAAGTAGTGCATGGAAGGGAAAAGATGACCATGACCACAAGCTGGCACTCGATTTCAGGCACAAGGGTGTGGGAAGATTCTCTTTTTTAGGTAAGGGTGTCAGGGATTGGAATGAGTTACCAAGAGAAATGATGAATAATTTACCGAAAACTTTGAAAGAATTTAAAGATAAAATTTGTAGAGGGCAAATGTAGGTAGGTGCAGGATAGGGGGAAGATGGGTGTGTAGGGAAATTGCCACCGGAGCCTGTGCTCCATTGCAATTAAATTAAATTAAATTAAATAAATTAAATTAAATGTCAATTATATTATACATCAACTGATTGTATCCTTTCCACATTGAAAGCAAATTACTGGCACTGATATTCACTTTATTTTTTTCTCAAAACTTACATTTACTGAAACTTCAAGACTTTGTTGGAATAGTCTGTGACTCCCATTGTTGTCAATATTGGTCTACATCTACATATATACTCTGCAATTCACAAAATTCTGGGTGGTAGAAGGTGCTCAGCACCAAAGCTAATCTCTTTGTTGTGTATTCCAATCCCTAATGGTATGAGGGAAAAAAGAATTCAAACAAGAATCAGTGTGGCACCTCATTTCTCTAATTTTATCTTTCCTGCCATTCTGATTCCAATCTACATCTACATCCATACTCTGCAAATCACAAACATTGTGGGTGGCAGAGGGTGCTAAGCACCAATCCTAAACCCGCGCATTCCAGTCCCGAATAGCGCGAGGAAAGAAGGAATACATAAAAGCATCCGTTCGGCATCTTATTTCTCTAATCTTACCCCTCCGCTCATTACGATCTAAATAGGTTGGCGGAAGAAGTATTTCATTGCACTCAAAGTTTAAATTTTTTCACATATTCTCAAATAAATTCGAATGCAAGCTACGTCATCTATCTTCCAAACAATTCCATCCCAATCTATGTATCAGTTCTGTGATGCTTTCATAAGGGCCGTAGTAACCAGTCACGAATCGAGCGGCTCTCCTCTGCATTTTTTTTTTTAACTGCTTGACGTCTCTCAACAGCGAGGTCTTTAGAGACGGGAAAGGATGGGGGGAAAGGATGGGGGCAAGGAATGGGAAGGAATTCGGCCATGGCCTTTTGAAGGAAGCATCCCGGCATTTGCCTGGAGTGATTTGGGAAACCATGAAACACCCAAATCTGGATGCCCAAACTTGGATTCGAACCGCCGTCCTCCCGAATGCGAGGCGAGAACGCTAACTGTTATTCTCCTCTGCACCCTCTCCACTTAGTCAATCTGAACCTTGCGATACAGATCCCAAACTCCACAACAGTAATCCAGATGCGGATGCACTAGTTTTCTATACGCTATCTCGTTTGTATGAGTATTACAATTCCTCAAAATATGACCTATGAATCGCAATTTAGAATTCGCCTTGCCTACGACGGAAGCTATCTGCATGCCCCATTTCATGTTGCTTTGTACTATCACCCCCAGATACTTCAGGGAATCAACCGTGCCAACAGCTGAATTGCTTATTTTGTACTTGTGAACAAACTGATTCTTTTTGTTACTTATCTGCATTGCCTTGCACTTTTTGCAATTAAGTGTAAGCTGACATTTACGGCACCAATCGAAAATAGCATCCAAATCACGTTGAATTTCTAAGCAATCGTCGGGGCACCTTATTTCCCTATAGATAACTGCATCGTCGGCAAACAATCGCAACCAGCATTTGACATTGTCACCTAGATCGTTTATAAATGTTAAGAAAAGGTTGGTGGACGAAGTATTTCACTACACTCATAAGTGAAAGTGGGAGTACACATGTTTACCAATAACTTTAAATGAAATGTGTGTTGTCTATCTAGCAGAGACTCCCAGTCTAGTCTACTAATCAGTTCTGTGATGCTTTCATAAGGACTGTAGCAAGCGGTCATGAATCGGTGGCTCTTCTCTGTACTTTCTCTATACTGTCAGTCAACCCCTTATGAAACAGATCCCAGATGGCACAACAGTAGTCTAAATGTGGATGCTAAGAAATTTGTACGCTATCTCGTTTGTTTGTTCATTACAATTTTTCAAGATTCAACCTAGGAATCGCATCCTAGAATTAGCTCAACCTACTAACAAATTAATATGTAAGCCCATTTCATGTTCCTTTGTACTGTTACTCCCAAATATTTCATAGAATCAACCATATCATTAACTGAACTGTTTACCTCGTATTTCTGAACAATCAGGTTCTTTTTGTTAGTTATGCTCATTGTCTTACAGTTTTTGCAATTTAGTGTGAGTTGCCATTCAGTGTACCATGCCAAAATAACATCCAGATCATGCTGAATTTCTAAGAAATCGGCCAAATTCCTTACTTCCCTTTAAATAACCACATCTTCAGCAAACAATCTAAAAATGTTTTTCACTTTGTCTCCGGGATCATTTATAAAAATTATTAAAAGAAGTGATCCTATTACACTTCCTTGAGGTACACCCAATGTAACATCTAGATTAGAAGAACTTTCTCCTTCAACGACGACGTACTGCGACCGATCAGTAAGAAAATCCTTTATCCATTCACAAAGCTGATCCGATATACCATACACTCGAAGCTTAGCTAGAAGGCGGGTGTGTGGCGCAGAGTCAAATGCTTTCTGAAAATCTAAAAAAATGGCATCTACTTGTTAACCTGCATCAATAAGTTTCATTATGTCATGTTTCACATGATCTTTTCTTCTGAAATCCATGTTGATTTGTTGTAGGCAAATTATTTTCATCTAGAAAATTCATAATGTTCCAGCATATAATATGCTCCATAACTCTACTACAAACAGATGTTATAGATATGGGGCGGTAGTTTCCAGGATCACTTCGATCACCTTTCTTGAAAATCGGAGTTACTCGCACAATTTTCCAATCTGAAGATACTTTTCGCTCTTCTAATGATTTACTGAATATATCAGACAGAAATGGCCTGATTTCTGCCGCATACTCTGAAAATATTCTTACTGGAATTCCATCCGGGCCCGGTGCTTCCCCCCACTTCAGGAGCTCTAATTGCTTTATGGCACCTGTAGTATCTAATCACCAACTCGATATGGCATTGGAAAATGGGAATACTATCCTTATTTTCATCAGTAAATGAATTTTTGAATACAGTATTTAGTATGTTAGCCTTATCACAGCTTTTATTAACTTCAGAACCTTCATGAATTAGTGGTGGAATATTGCTGTTGGTACACTTGACTTTTCGTACATAAGACCAAAATTTCTTTGGGTTTTCTGTGAGACGCTTAGAGAGAGAGTTGGAAAGAAAATCATTGAAGGCCTCACGCATCACATTCTTAACATATCCTCTTAACTCAGGTAATGTTTCTAAATTGCTGCGACACCCCTTCCTTCTTGAGCGTGCGTGTATCCTCCTTTGTTTTTTAGTAATATTTTGACCTCACATGTGTACCATCGTGGATCATTCTCCCCCTTTATTGTTCGCTGTGGTATATGTATTTCCATATCTTCCCTGATCATACGTATAAATCGATGCCACATCTCTTCAACGGTGTCCTTTGTTAACTTGAAGTTATGGTAATTATTGCTCAGGTAGGTTCTAAAACACTCCTTTGAAGCCTTACTGAATCTATATACAACGCACCCTTTTCTCCTTTTTTGCTTGGTCATAAATTTTATAGTTGCAATTACTGCTTTGTGATCGCTTATTCCTGTGGTCGTTGAAATGTCAGTGAATAATTTTGGCCTGTTGGTAACCAGGAAATCTAAAATGTTCTCGCTACCATTATGACACCACATAGGTTCATTAACTAGTTGCTCGAGATGATTATCTGAGAACAAATCGAGAATTACTTCAGAAGCTGCCTTATCGCTGCTACCAGTAGTGTGAACGTAATTACTCCAGTCAATATAAGGCAGATTGAAGTTGCCTCCCAGAATCATAGCGTGATCCTGAAAACGGCTAGCTATACTTTTACATTATTTCTTAATTCCTCGGCGATAACTATGTTGGAATTGGGAATGGTAAAAGGCACCTATGATGAGTTTTGACCCAGCAACATTGAGTTTAATCCATATGATTTCTCAGACTGTCATCATCATCATCCTCAACAGTTTCCGGCCTCTGGCCGGGTCTGCATTATGCACAAGCCTCTCCATTTCCTTCTTTCTTCCCACCACCTCTCTGTAACCACTTTGTTCCAGTCCTCTCCTCTCTTCCGTACACCCTCCTCCACTCCTTTCAGCCATCCATCTCTTGGTCTTCCTCTGGGTCGTTTACCTTGCATCTTACTTTCATGGATCTCAGACTGTATCAACATCTATTTCATTACATAGGGGGAATTTACTCACAGCTATTAATACCCCACTTCCATGAGAATGTAATCTGTGTTTATAAAAATATGTTTGTGCTATTCCGGTTTTAGCCAACTTTCTGTACCAATAACGATATCCACTTCTGTGCTACAAATAACGCTGTCAAGTTCTGGTTGTTTGTTACAAATGCTTCTACAGTTAATTACGAGAACTTTTAACTGTCAAGATTCTTTTACGTTCCTACTACATTCCGGTGTTGTATCTTATTTGGTTGCCCGTATCTGTATTTCATCTCCCTCAGCCTAAAAAACCACCCAGTGCATTCCACGTGGCCCCAGCCACTCGATTCACGTGTGTAGTGCACACCTGACCTAGTAAGGGGAACCCTACATGATTCAACCCTGTGGCGAAGATCGAGAAATCTGCAGCCAATATCATCACAGAAACGTCGTAGTCTCTGATCCAGCCCCTCAATATGGCTCTGAACCGGAGGTCCGCAATCAACTCTGTCTACGATGGTACAGATGATTAGTTCTGCCGATATCTTGCGGTTGGTAGAGATAATAGCAAAACCCCTCCTTCCTGCAAGCAGCAATTCTCTGTGACTGTAAGTGGTAGGAACTAACCATATTTCTTCATGCTAGATGCATTTATATAGGAACCCGCTATTCAAGATATCCTCCTTCCCTGTGTCTTCTTCAGAAACATGCTCTTGAATAACTCATTTTTTCCCAGTTTCATCTTTCACATCTCACTTCATGGCTTTAACTCACCTAGATAAATGCTGGAATGGAACTCAATCTCCTTAAAAAATGTTCATTTTACAAACAAAAACAGACTTATCATAGAGAAGATAAGTTACATGTTTAGCAGACAGATGGCAACATAAACATTCAACACTAAGGATAAGTTCTCCAATCAATAAACCTGGTTCTTACTATGATACTCCCCTTTCCTTCCTCCTTGATTCACACTAGTTACCTATGCAGATGGGTAGCTGATGTCTACATAGTCCACAGTCACTATAATGAGATGGGATAAAACAGGTAATGGATTTTCAACATTTTATTATTTCATTGTATGTTTAATTTTTTATTTGCTTATTTATTTACTTACTTACATCTGAATTCCTAGCTCTTTTCCTTTCTCTTTTGTTTTTATTCCTAATGTGAATTTTCTTTATCTTATACATCAACTTATTGCATACCATAATTCTATTTTAATACTTCATTCCTTTACAGTGCACACCATGTTCTATGGATGAAAATGTTGACATCATACAGTTGCATGATTCCAAAGAATTCCATTAACTTGTAAATCTATCACATTATAAGTAAAAAAGTGGTCAGAAATACATGGAAATACATTGGCAACTTATTAATATGATCATGCATGAAAAGTTGATGATGGTCACTCTCTACAAAGAAATATGTGTAAATTTATTCATCACCAATTCTTTGTGATATAATAAAATTGTAGGAAAGTAATGCCTGTACCAGAAACTTATTTCAAAAAGAGTAATTTCAATGTAAACTACTGATAATAGAGTTGCGAAAACTGTAAAACTAGATTTTTTTTTTGTCTGTCTGTATGTGTATCGTGTAAAAACTAATGGGTGGATTTGAATGAAAATGCACATAGCGATATTTTATGTTATGGGTTAACATATAGTGTATTTTTAATCAAAATTAGAACCATACTTCCTGATGACTCAGAGGCCAAATCTGCATATTTTGGATTGTTTGCCTGTGTGGATGCACAACGAGCAGGAACTAAAGGACAGATTTTAATAAAATTCCACATAGTAGTAGCTTATGTCATGGGTTATCATACAGAATAATTTATATCCCAATAATATAAATATGGACAGGACAGATAAAATATACCCAGCATGCACCAAAGGTGAGGAGAGGAGGGCAGCAACAAAAAACAACGCATAAATAAAGAGTCGCTGTGTCGAACACAGGTCTTGCGCAAGCTCAGCCATGTTCTTCTCTTAAATTGAAAAATTGTTTTTAACCCAAAATATTGTTTTTCTTTGTTTGTGTGTTTTTTTTTTTGTTTGTTGCTGCCCTCCTCCCTTCAGCTTTGGTGTATTTTATCTGTACTGTCGATATAAACATTGCCTCACGGCAGTTCTATCCTTCATTGTTACTTATATTCCAATAATTTACATAGTTGCCTAAGAAAGCTCAAAAAAAAAAAAAAAAAATACTTATACCACAAAACAATGATTAGGTTTTAATGAGGTGAAGTAAATTGTACATACTAATAAGTTTCCATAGGAATAAGCATAAGATCTATAAAAAAGTGTTGTTTTTTTTACATTTCTAACCGACTTCAAAAAAAGGAGGAGGTTCTGAATTCGTCTGTTTTTTTTTTTATATATTTATATATATATATATATATATATATATATATATGTATGACCAGCGATATGTTCACCAATTTTGAACCGATTTAAATGAAATTTTTTTAGTGGATAGGGTATACCTCAAAAGTGGTCCCATATGAATTTCATTGAGAAACCACCCCTTCTACCCCCCTCCACCCCTATTTTTATACAAATCCACATTTTTTTATTCGATCTCAATGAAACTTTGGACATATATAGCCAAAAATAAAGAGAAAAATACTGTCAACTTTTGGTTTAAAAAAACTGAACCCCTCTCCCCCTATCCACCCCCTTAATTTTTGCCATTTTCTTTATTCAAAGCTACAGTCGACACCATTTAACTGATCTCCATTAAAGTTGGCAATTACATGTAGTTTTTCATGGAGAAGGATTCTGACCAAAAAAATCAAAATAAAAAACCACCCCTCTCCCATTTACACCCCATTAATTTTATAGAAACCTACATTTCTTATCTGATTTTTACTGAACTTTGCCCATGTATACTTTAAAACAAAGAGAAAAATCCTGTCAATATTTGGTCTTCCAAAGTTCAACCCCCCCCCCCTCCTTCCACCCCTTTAATTATTGTCAATGTTCTTCATAAAAAGCTACACTCGACACCGTTTGACCGATTATCATCAAAGTTGGCATATACATGTAATTTTTCATGGAGAATCTGACCAAAAAATAAATAAATAAAAAACCACCCCTCTCCCCTTTACACCCCTTAATTTTTATACAAACCCACATTTTTTATCCGATTTCGATGAAACTTTGGACATGTATAGTAAAAAATAAAGAGAAAAATACTGTCAACTTTTGGTTTGAAAAAACTGAAGCCCTCTCCCCCTATCCACCCCCTAAATTTTTACCAATGTTCTTTATACAAAGCTACAGTCGACACATTTAACTGGTCTCCATTAAAGTTGGCATATACATGTAATTTTTCATGGAGAAGGTTTCTGACCAAAAAATAAATAAATAAATAAATAAACCACCCCATGTCTCCCTTTACACCCCTTAATTTTATAGAAATCTACATTTCTTATCTGATTTTTATTGAACTTTGCCCATGTATACTTTAAAACAAAGAGAAAAATCCTGTCAATATTTGGTTTGCCAATGCTCAACCCCTTTCCTCCTTCAACCCCATTAACTTTTGTCAATGTTCTTTATAAAAAGCTACAGTCGCAATCGTTTGACCGATTACCATGAAAGTTGGTGCTTATATGTATTTTTTTCACGAAGAAGGTGTCTGACCAAAAGATCTAAAAACCACCCCTCTCCCCATTAAACTGCTTAATTTTTATACACAACCACAGTTTTTATCCGGTTTAGACAGAACTTAGCAAATTTTTACTATAAAACAAAGAGAAAAATGATGCCAACTCTTGGTTTGCAAAAAATGAACCCCTCTCCCCTTTTCCACCCCCTTGATTTTTGTCAATTTCTTTTTAGAAAGCTACAGTCGACACCATTTGACCGATCTTTATTAAAGTTGGCACATATATATGTAATTTTTTATGGATAAGATCTCTGACCAAAAAATAAAAAAAACTACCCTAGCTCCCCTTCCCTTAATATTTGTACAAAACCCACATTTTGATTCGATTCGGTGGAACTTCGCATGCGTATACTTTAAAACAAATAGAAAAAGAAAAATACTGTCCACATAACTTTCACAAAAATGCAAACCCTATCCCCCTTTCTACCCCATTAATTACTGTCAATGTTCTTTATACAAAGCTACCGTTTCTTTCTGATTTTGAAGGAAGTATGCACATGTATACTGCAAAACAAACAGAAATATACTGTCTACATTTGGTTTCGAGAGTCCAAACTCCGCTCCTTCCTTTCCATCCTTTAATCTACAGTTTCTATCCGATTCTGAAGGAAATTTGCACACGTATACTTTAAAACATACAGAACAATTGTGTTTAAATTAGGTTGCTGAAGCCCAACCCCTCTTCCCTTCTACCCCCACCCCTCCTAATTTCCAATGTTCTTTATAGATACCCACAGTTTTATCAGATTTCCATGGACCACTGCACATGTATACTTAAAAAAAAAGAACAGAAAAATAGTGTCTACATTCTGTTTACAAAACCCTACCACTCACTCCCTTACCCCATTTAATTTTGGCAAATGTTCTTTACACAAAGCTACAGTTTTTATCTGGTTTCGATGGAAATTTGCACGTGTATACTTTAAAACAAAGAGAAAAATACTGCCCACACTAGCTTTACAAAAACCAAACTACTCTTCGTCTCCACACCCCTTAATTGTTTTTTTTATACATACCTACAGTTTTATCTGATATCAATAGAAATTTACACACGTATACTTTAAATCAATCAGAAAAGGCAGTCTACATTTGGTATACAAAAGCTCAATCCCTCTTCCCCTTTACCCTCACCCCTTTTAATTTCCAATGTTCTTTACAAAAATCCACAGTTTTAAATCCCGTCAAAATCAGTTAAGCTATTTTTAAGTCATGGCATAATATTTATAAAATAAATGTGTCGTAATGTCTCAACATGTACTTCAGATTTCAACTTTGATCCCAAGCTTTCACGTTGTGAAAACCAATTAAAAAATCTATATTTTTTGTGTGATGCCGGAGCAAACAGATATATTCCAGAGAGATTTCTGTATGTGGTATGTATTAATGCCCAGATGTTACATGTTTCGGTTATCGAGCAGCAGCTTTAACAGATGTTATGATAAGATCGAAACATAGCCTGACATTCCTTAACACAACGCCAAATTCACCCCGTTCTGGAAGTGGTTGTGGTATATAAAGACAGAATTCTTCTTTGAAAGCAAGCGCTTTAATCTCTGAGCTACCAGAAAGTTCGCAAAATGGGAACTGCTGCGGCATATTTAAAATACCAAACGAACTATAATACCACTAAAAATTTAAAAATAAAATAATTGTTTAAAAAAACATAATAACCGCCTTAAAAAAAAAAAAAGCACTAAAAATTTTAAAATAACTTTATACCTTGCTTAGGAAAAAGTAAATCTAAATAGACAACATTTTACATTACTTTCATTGAAATTTTGACATTAATTAGTTATTTTTGGAGTCGGTGCCAGCGAAAGCAAGAAAAACAAAAAGATAAAAACAATAAGGAATAACAATAATACATAAAAAATCATGTTACTGCTTACCTACAATTAATGCTAGAAACATGTTTCAACAAAACTGAAACATACAGATGATACGCCGATATTATACTCTGTAAATCGTTTACTGCATGATGCAACCTACCAACTGACACTGTAGCGCCAGAGATATGCCTGGATGACCAATAAGGCCAAGCCACAGATTAAAATACTGTTAATTTGTTTCCCTAAGCTGTCTCCCACAATAACACTATCTGCCTCACGACATGCTGTAAAATATTGGGAATTTTTGTTCGTACTCCCCGTTTCGCCTCTAACGCCAAAAGAAGTTCAGTAATTCGATCTTCGCGATGTGACAGCTGGCACCGACTCCAAAAATAACTAATTAATGTCAAAATTTCAATGAAAGTAATGTAAAATGTTGTCTATTTAGATTTACTTTTTCCTAAGCAAGGTATAAAGTTATTTTAAAATTTTTAGTGCTTTTTTTTTTTTAAGGCGGTTTTTATGTTTTTTTTAACAATTATTTTATTATAGATATGTATCATTTTGTTACTGTCATATATATACACAGAACACAAAGTACACAGTTGCTGCCCATGCCATCATTCATGACTCGAATAATTTCAACTCTTGTTTCACTGTCTGAGCTATCACAGTCCTCCCTAATAGCAGCAGCTCCTCTGAACTCAGGAGATGGGAACTTGCCTACCAGTACAAACTGGGCATCCTCTCTTTACCTCCATCCCAACCACCTATATCAAACCACCACTAATCTAAGGTGATGTTTACTTCATAGAGTCTTTGGTTTAAAAATTATTATTATTATTATTTTTTATA
The DNA here is from genome assembly GCA_031002005.1 of Vandiemenella viatica. Classification (NCBI taxonomy): domain Eukaryota; kingdom Metazoa; phylum Arthropoda; class Insecta; order Orthoptera; family Morabidae; genus Vandiemenella; species Vandiemenella viatica. The sequence continues at coordinate 243,504,506 of JARYHS010011408.1, forward strand.
TTTTTAATACATATATTTTTTAATTTTTCATATTTAGATTTTATTATATTTTGCTCTTCCCACTGACCAGAGATCATTTTGGATATTTATCTATGCTCAGGTATTAGCTCTGAATCACTGCCCCTACCTTGCCTCTGTTTGAATTTACCCCACCATTTTCCTGGCCATCAGTCTTTCTGGGACACAGTTTCCAACATTACCCATCTCCCATCATGTTCTCCTGTTGATAAAAGGCTCTCCCCGAAAATTTCTTAATCAGTTATGTTTTTGTCTTTTCTGTGTGTTCGCGCCTCCCATCCATCATCTGAAGGTAAGTGGTGGCTCATTTCCCCATCCTAATTTAATTCCTTTTCGCTACTTAGCACCTTTGATTTCATTGTTTACATAATTTTGTTGATAACACCAGCCTTCTATGTTTGGATATGTTGTATTTAAATTCAACAAACAATAATAGACTGATTTTGATATTCATTTAGGGATTTTTTATTGTATTATATATACAAATAAACAAATCTGTTTGTACATGCAGTAAGGCCTGACCACTTCAAACATTATTTACAGATAAACATTGTGAATATTAGGGAACCATAAAATCTCCTATAGTATGGGGAAATTTAAGGAGTGGTAGAAACAATTGATGTACACAAATAAGATTAAATATTTACTTACAACCAAGTTCAGAAGGAAAGGAAGGTATGGAAGAGTGAGGGAGAAACAGACATGTTCCATAGCCAATCTATGTTTGGTTCTCGTCAGGGACTTAAATAGTACAAATCTCAAATTCCACATGGGCAAAGTCACAGGCATAGCTAGTTATGATATAAAACAACCAGCCCTACCATTTATAGAAAAGTAAGAGCATTTTACAGGACACAAAATATATATTCAAATGGAACTTTCCATTGATGTCATACCTTCAATACCACTCATTTTACTTTGTAGAAGAATATTTGAATCGTATGAGTTAATGAAAATAATGTAGGCCTAATGTAAATCATATTTTATAATTAACGTGTCTCATATCATTATGTATAAAGAACGTGTATATGATTTAGAAGACAAATAAAATACTATTACTACTACAATAACATTAACATTGTCATCAACACGATTATCAATGATATAGCTGATGTAGCCTACGTAATTAGAGTTTTGCCTGTAATTCAAGTATAACTTATGTGATATACAAGGGTGTATCTGGGATCAGAACTAGAGGGGGGAAAGATCTGAACTAGGAGAGGGGGGAACTCGTATTTTTTTCAAGGAAGTGGGGTGGGGGAATAAAAAATGATGATTTCTTACAAAATGAAACTCAAAACTATTGAGGAAACTATTTTTATTATTGATTTACATTCTAATCCAACCACTTAATCCAAGGACTTACTATGTAGTTAATTAAGATCATAACTCAATTATAGTTTTTAATTTAAACATTAACTATCTCGGATTCTCAAAAAAATTCATTAACTTTATTTGTCAATATCTCATGGTGTACTGTCACGACATTTTTATTCACATTCATCACGCATAATCCAGTCAATCTTTCCTGTCCCATAGTACTCCTGAGCCATTTCTCCACTCGTCGAAGCTTGATTTTTCTTCTGGGGGGAGGCGAAGCAGCCTCCCCCCCACTCCCCTGCCCTTTGCTGGATATGCCCATGGTTATATACGGTAATTACATTTCATAGTATAAGAACGCAAGAGGTTTACAAAACCAAATTTTTGTCTGTGTCTTTGTTTCACAGTTAAAATTGTCTAGAGTTTTTTTAAATTGAATTTACTCTGCGCATATTATCACTTGAAATAATAGTTACCTACGCTCTCTAAAGGTAGCCAGGTCCGTTGTTCTCTACGATTTTGAACACATGGAGGACTTCCTCCACGGTTGAACAGGGACAGTATTTAGAGACTGACGTTTCATTCTTAATTGGGTTGCGTGCGTATTCAATGCGTATTAAGAAACGAAAGCCGTTATATTTGTTTAAGTTATCTCAATGTTTATAAGTAACTGAGGCAAAAACCAAAAAGCTTTAACAAATTTACGAAAACGATATTTGGAAGTGCGCTCCTTTTCCGCAATATCTTGGTCAAAACATTAAACATCTTTAGAATGTTGTATAATATCGTTGGTCACTGACTATTGTGTCTGCTTCATATTATAATCAGTTATCTGCAGAGACTTAACAGTAGTTTCCATTTTTGTTTGTTCACGAGAAAGATCCAAGGCTATGCTCGAAACGTCGTCATATCGGAGGAGCCAAAAGTCGCAGCATATGCCACAACGAAGCATAAGGTAATTGTAATAATGGTTTGGTTGGACAGAAAGAGAGGGATTCCCTCCCAGGCAAGAACTCGCGATGGCTGATACAGGAGTTCAGTGATGGATCGGAGAATCAGTCTTTATTTGTCATATACATACTTCCTATTTCCAACAACTCTATTTTTAATTTGTTAGAGATTATATTATTTTATTTCCAGTGTAAATATCCCTACTTACCTATGTGTCCTTTCTCATTAATCTTTTTCTTAAATTCTTTGCGTATAATTTACCCATCTACATACATTTGTTCTTTACGATTTTTAATTTTCAATTCATTCAGTGGTTTCGGTAAACTATTGAGTGTTTTCTTAGTAATTTATTCCAATTCCGGTCTTCCTAACCTAAAAAAGAAAATTATACCCGAAATCGAGTGCCAGCTTATGGTTATGTTCATCTCTTCCCTATCATGCGCTAGTCCTAACTCTTCCGCCAATATCCTACCATGCTTCATCGCCAACAAACACCAATTTCATGGATGGAAATCTCGATGAAGTGATTATCTTAGCGATTGGGGACAACAGTAGTAGATGAGCTGCAGAATTAATAAAACGTTTGATGATAACTAAACGATGCCATTAGCAGCGTGGGTGGCAAGAAGATGAGGCGATGCAGATGCGTGGAGTCATGGAGGAATTCCTCCTCCATGCGTGGAGTCCGCTACATAACCTGAAAATGTGTCAGTGATTGATTTAATGCCAAGCGACCGCCGTTTGACCTCCCTCATGGGAGATAAGTGGTTAGGTCTTTAGAGAACGGAATCCTAAATGTGCGAAACGAGGCTCGCACTTGCCCAGTTATTTTTTATTATTACTGCAGGTATTACTTCTAAAATATGTTTTTTTAACGAGGCATTTATTTCTCTTTCATACCTAATCGAAATCGATAAATGATGTATCAATTAAAAGATTAAGGTCTGCACTTTGGTAACATCATATTTTAGAAAGAAATTCGATCCTTAAAAGGCAAAAATATTATTATATCTAAAATGTGCCTTTTTTGAGACGAGTTACTTATGTCCCTTGATACCTAACCGAATTAGATAAATGACGTATCGTTTTAGAGACTTTAAGGAAGGAATTTTCGGAATTCGCGAAAGTATTAACTGCCAAGGTCATGCGTATGATTGAGGTCAGAGCCAAGCCGCGAGGCTTCGCTGGCGTATGTTAATGATTGATTGCGTTACCGTTATAGATCAGCACAACATAGCCCTATCAGAGAGATATCAAGAAAGGACTGACCACATTACCGCTAGATAGCAGCATCAAATATCACAGAGATATCAATAAACTGTGTGTTTTTGTACAATAAGTAGCTTTCTGAATATTTTCTTTTCTGTTACCGTAACATTAATTGTGGGAAAGGATAGTTTCAGATGTTTACGTCATAGTAGAGATCTGCAGGATAGCTTACATCAGATGAAATCAGAAGGACACAGATACAAATGTGCCAGTTCTTCTTTCCTCCAACCGCACTATTCATTGCATTTATTCGCGAAATATTCGCAGGTGTCATCTAGTTATTATAAGGCTTAGGCCTACTTACCCGGCAGAGCTGACACTGCCAACCATGTACGATTTCAGGACGCACTGTTTTCCTTCCAATTTTGTACCATTTTTGCCAGTGTTTATTTCAGACGCCTGCAAATTTGCAAATATTTTGTGGTACCGAATGCCAGCGGAATAATCTACACTATGTTCCATTCAAATTATTTATTTGTTTTGAGAATTTAGAAGGGCAGTGTGCACTTTCTAAAACGAAACAATAAACACAAATATAATACCTGTATTTCATGAACTAAATTCGAGTGCGTCTTTCGTAATGAGCGGAAATAAAGAGTTGCGCTGGTTTGCTTTCGACATTTTTCCTACCCAACGGCAGCTCTATTTTGTTTATGACTTTGCGCCTCATCGACGTAGAGGTCATTGGAGGCGGGAGAGGACTGGGGGCAAGGAACTGGAGGAGATTTGAAGGAAACATCCCACCATTCGCCTGGAGTGATTTGGAGAAACCATCTAAAACCCAAATCTGAATGCTCGGACGATGATTCGAACCCATGTCTTCCCGAATGCGACGCCAGAACGTTACCGCTCACCCAATACGCTTGGTGGCCGCTCTTATATTCTCGGAATCCAAACCGTTTCAGATTGGATGGAAATCATTTTCCTCACATTTCTGGAAAGATTCCTTGGACTATTTTCAATGGACTGCTGTGGCAAAGGCGTTATTAAATGGTAATGTTTCCCTCATATCAGCAACGAATGAAAATGGAACCGAATTATTGACTGTAAAACTCTTCTTTCTATTTTTTTACATTTTTTAGAATTCTGAAAAGTAACTGAATGTGCAATCAGCGAAGTGAACCAGGGTTCCTCCATACATCCATAACAAAATGCAAAAGGTAAGCACGTTATATTCATTTCGTTTACAACAATAAAAACTGTAGCGGCAAGTTATATGATGCTGTTGTTCTGTCGTGATGTCGAGGGTTTAGTTTAAGATAGAATAGTGAGGTTTGTTAACGAAGTCTATTATGTACTTAGTGACGAAGAAGTTTCTATAATTAACATTATTTTTTTAAGTGGTCCAGACTTGTACAAAGATAATGTAATAGTAGTGATCACACTAAAGGGATAAATTAAACACAGCACTGAAAATGAGTAAAGATCAGACAATGACACCTAGCTGCATGAATTGTGTCAAAATATAGCCTATATTTTGGCACAATACAGTTCTAATTATAAAAGTAAAGAAAAAAATTGCTTACAAGATTTCCTATTAAGAATTTTTTAAAGAAATATTCAACAACTGTCATTAATTCTCAGTTACTTTACTTTTTCTTTACAGAAAAAGTATTAAAGTACACAGGTTTTGCTTTAAAGAAAAGTTACATAATCAGCGCCAATAGGATCGTACCATGATATTCATTATAAACTTTCAGGCCCACTGACTTGAATGAAATATGATTAAAGCGTAACATAGCTTTTCAGTGTGTCTGGCAATTAGCAGATACATGTGCAAACGAAGGTGGGTAATTGGATTTCTAAACTCGCCGCACAAAGCCTTCGCTATTAAAAAAAAAAAAAGAGGTAGCAATTCAACTGTAGGGTATGCTATAAAGCGTGTATCAGGTAAACAACAGCTGCAGCTGAAGAGCTCTCGAGGATCAGATTTTTGTTTCTTAGTCAGTCTCAGTGAGAGGCTCTTTCTTCTGTTTCTGTTAACATAATGGTTAATCTAATTTCAAAGAAGCCTTAATTCTACATTCCTTTCTTCAGACTAACTTTAAGATCAAAGTCATGAAGGTGGTTTGAAAAGTAATTTGCTTCAAGGGCTCATTATTTCACACATTTTCTGTAAATAAATTTACAGAAATCTCAAGAAATTTATATTTGTTTGGAGGCATCAATAATTGCAAAATGTTTTGTGTAATTTTAAAATAGCAACGGAATTTATTGTAGAGGATCAGAACTTCTCGGACAGCCTCTTGCAATTTTTTGTCTTCAGTTACTTTGGATATTCGTAGTGTGTAAAACACCAGTGTAAATATGTTGGTCGATTTCGTACAAATGGCCTTAATAGTAAGATTTAGCCGTTATTTTCAGCATTCACAAAAATTCCGTTATAAATATGAAGCAACTGTTGACATTATTATTTTTTTTATTAATTTTAATTACGATGGAGCTCACTCTCCGGTGACAATTAGCCTACCCCAATCATCCATTTACCCCTTTTTATATAGTTTTTCACAATGTCAATAGTTTTTAAAGAATACTAACTTTTGAGAGAAAGTGGATAGTTTAGTGTAAATGTACTAAAATGGAGTAGCTCATGGCTAGAGGTCTGTTTTCTGATACTGCAAATTTACTTTCAACAGTGACTGGTGCGCGGAAGAGAGTTCTGGAATATCGTGAACGGCTTCACAGTTTTGTGGAAGGCGGTGAGAACGTTGCATTCTCGAATATGGATTTCATCTTAGTGTGAAAGTACTCCTTGTCAACTGTTCCGACCCAATAGCAAGCCTGGCTCCAAAGCTTTGCAGTTAAATGATGATTGTTGCCAATCAACACTCAGAATGTTCCTGCTTGGTTAGATATTCTCTCCTCCGAATTACAAATTTTTAAAAAATTAAGCATCCACAGATCCACAACTGGAGGGGCCCCCCGCCTTGGCCACTGCCGACAGGGGGGCCCGCACCACATGTATAGCCTATGAGCCCACAAAGCCTAAATGCGGCCTTGCTCCGGAGATCAGCGGAAAAAGCTTAGTACGCTAGATCCACTACGAAGATAAGTGTAGTTGACTTACCATATGGCCGACATTTGTTGCTGGGAGGATAGCGATGCGTTCTTGTTCACCACTGTAGATGCTGTGCCCAACCCAAGACACTCTATCTACATGCGGTTTGCTTGATTTGTGTCACCGCAACACGACACGCTTCAAATCCGTTTATGATCCTTCAGCGTAGGATGAATGGCTTTGGATCTCACTCGTCTCAGAGCTCACTGCTGATAGTGAAATCTTTAATATTATAATTTAAAGAAATTAAAATAATAGACATTTTAAGGTTCCAGTATACCAATGAGCAATGTTTTCTTCTCATTGTTTTTATTCACTACTCCCATGCAGTACAGTGTGTTATTAATTACTTTTCGGTGAATGACGATTAATGGTACCTCTTATTAACCAATCAATAGTTAAAAAATTTAAAAAAAAAAAATTCGGGCAGAATTGTTCTGTGTTTGATAGCCATTTGAACTACTCACATGTTCAAACTATGAGATCCATGTTATAACTGCCCTCAGACCCAGACCTTTGTGAAATTGTATTTTAAGCATTGTGCATAGCAAGCTGGGACTTTATTTATTATGGTTTTGTATATTTGTCTTGTAATTAATTGTGAATTGGCGTAAATCAACATTGTTTTATGGAGAGGAAATAGGTAAATACTATCTAGTATGTTCAAGGACAGTATTATGCATGAAACATTAATTAAAAGTTTTTAATTGTAAGTATTAATATGTATTACGATGTTTGGAGGACAATTTGCGACGGTTTGGACTGATTTATATAGATAATGATGTGTGTAAATGCCTTTAAATACTTTTAATTTTCATATCCTTGTATTTCATGATGATTTTGTATTAATTCTGATTATTTTTGTATGGATTTGGAAAAATGTCAGTCGGAACTTTCTGAATAATTCTGGATGTTTCTTAAGTGTCTATTTAAGCACGCAGAGATAGCGAGCAGAGAGTTGTGAGTCAGTAGTTCTGGGAAGTGTGTGAACTTAATCGCTGGAACATTTGTTTATGTTTGTATATAGTATCTTCGGCTCGAAATGACGGCTGTCAACTATATAATTCCCTAAGCTCACTCACTCACCTCGGTAGCTATTGGCTGGAAAACTGTGTCACGTGTCAGCCTTTGTTCGCAAATTAACAGTCACCAGGGATATCATTAGAAGAAGTTGGAGGTTATGTCCACTTTTTAATAGCTAAGGAAATTCTATCAAATTAATTACCATAATACATTCATTAAGTTTCCTTTCCGTAGCATTTAATAGTTAATAAAGATTTATGCAAACTTTACTGCTGAAAAAAACGTGGAACTGCTTTTCAGTATCATGTTGGTAATGAAAGCAACATAAAAAACTGAAAAAAATAAATTACTCATGGTCTCTGCGGTAACCACGAATGCCAATTGTCATTGCGAATAAGGATACTTTTCAATTTAATTAAAACTTTCACTAATGTTGACCAAAGTTTATACATCACGATTTATTTGCTTTTTCGGTATTTTATTGACTACTTTCGTTAATGGTCTTTCTTCAAGTTCGCTGTACGTGAGTTATTAGGTTATTTAAAGTGGACATTAGATCAAAGATGTTACCAAATCGAGTATTCTGGCAATTTATTTCTTTGGAGTTGCTCAACTGTTTAATAATATGAAACGTGTATAAAGTTCTCTGGCCGTTACAGTTACTATAACCAATGATACATCATGAGTATTTGCCCATCTCAATAATAATAATAATTAAAAACCGTGATACTTTTGAAACAAACAGGATTTTTGTAAATTTTGCAGAGTGAACTTTAAGGTTCAAATACAAGTCATGTTCAGAAAGTTCGAGTGTACATTTGAAACAATTATTCGATAGCGGGATCGTCGCTGCCCGTGTTTAATACCTACGTCTACTAATACTTCTGAGTACTTCAAGATCAAAAGATTATATTCATCAAAGGGTGAAACACAGGTCAAGTTAATATTTGGTCAAATCAGGTTAACCTGTTATAATCTTTGATCCTAAAAGCTGGAACTATTCTAGACGCTTGACGATACGTAAAAAACTATCACGGTCTTACACTAGTTGTATAATGTTATTATAGTGCGCACGGGGGAATATACAAAGTGGAAAGTGATTCTTCGGACTAATTATTTCATACAGCCAAATACCTATAAACGTGTTGATTAAAATTATTATTAAACGTTGAAAAAGTCGTGGAAAATAATTCAAAGTTCGAAAACATTGTAGCGACTTTAAATTATATATTAGAATACTTTATAACTAATGATTTTCTCTATGCCTGAACTAACAGAAGTGAAAGTGAAGTTTTAGAAGCTGAGTTGGATGATGAATGATTGATACCAAAGGATGATCCCGTTCCGGAAATTTCAAATTACCAGAAAGTTAATAGTTTGTACAGGGATTTCAAAATTAAAATTAAAAAAAGTTCTCTCAGTCGTCCTGATGAAGGCCTCGAATTGTAAATGATCCTAAGGATCTTTTATGAATTATTACGCTTTTTTTCCTATTCGAGAAATCAGGAGTTCATTATTACTAACCTTTTAATGGTAGGTTAAAGTTGGGAAGAGGTCAAAACAGTCCTTTCCGTGGGGATGCTTTTGGGCTAATTTTAATCCATTTTTCAAAATTGGATAAAAAATAAACGACAAGTATTACACATCTTTACTATAATCTTAAAATAATGTATATGGCCACACTTTATTATTATTACTTGGCGTGAAAAAGGTACCTTTTTCATGGAGACATCACAGTAGGAAACAATTCTTACAGCATTACATTAAATTACAATAAAAATTATTCATCTTCCTTCTTATCCTCCAAATTTGGCGTCCTCGAACTATTTTTGTTCCTTAACACGAAAAAAAGCTTGCTGAAGGATCCATGTCAGGAGATTAGTGGCTGTGGATCGACAGGAACATTGTGCTTGGTCAAGAAAGTCGTAGTGAACCTGTTGAGTTTCGGCGTTCACAGGTCCGAATATGCTGCACAGCATCGCGAAGACAACGTTTTTGGGGTATGGAGCTGGCGTGTTTACTCGTAGCGTATTATCGCTTGAGAATCAGGGGAAACTATCAACATGACTTTAACATTGCTGTTCCTAAACTTTTCCACTCCAAGAATAACTAATTTGGCCATGCTTTGGTATTTTATACTTTACCCTGTTGAATGTTGCAAATGATTTTCACTTGAGTAATCTCAAGCATTTACTCAGTTTTGTAGTTTTGCTGATTACTTTTTCACGAACTGACGAGACGACCAGAGACTAAAATAAGGTGGAGTACGTTTCTTCCGTTTCCATCGAAGAAATTATGAAAAAACCTACACTCTGATAGTACAGTGTGGCTAACGTAAATTATCTTCTTATTGGTAGCCAGAAAGACGATTTATTTTATTGCTTGAATAGGCCGTTTGACTATGGTTGAAAATGGTTTTTAATTGTTTATTGGTACACGCTATTCACCTGGTATTATTTATTTTTTTGACGAAAGTGCTTATTTTACGTAAAATTCAACGCTAAAATTTGAAGTAATTGAAAGCCTACCAAAACGCTCCTATGCTGCTTGGTGCGGACCAACAACGCCCGTGACGTCACGTGCCAGCAAATGCTGTCTTTACAAAAGTAATATACTGTTTGTTTCTCTGTATTTGTGTATAAATTGTTCGAAATGTGGTTTTTAACTAGTGTGTAGTACACCAATCTACACCACAAAAATAAAAACTCACGGAAAAACATAAGTGTTCCCATAATAGCTAAAATACTAAGGGGGGGGGGGGGGGGGGAACGTCGCTGCAACTCTGCCGTAGAAACACAGACGATATTGAGACTACACACAATCATTTTCTGTGAAGATCATCAACACTATAATTTCGTTGAGTTAAATGTATTACGTTGTTCAAGGCGAATATCAGTAAGTTTATGGTTCTTAGGTTCGATCCTCCCTTCCGAATATGTTTTATTTGTTTTCTGTGGAAGTTTTCTTTGGATACTAGTTGCTGATGGTAGCATCGCATATTCAGTTTTTTTTTTTATCGAGAATCTACCAAAACATTAATTCGTTTTCTTCCGAAGGCTTCACAAATTTTCGGATAGTAAGCATATTACAAACATTTAAACCATAACCAAAGAAGATTTCAAAACAAGCTACAAGTTAAAGGAAAACCATATTTTTTTTTTTTTGAAACTGAAAATTATTTGCACTTTAAAAGTAAATACCGCCTAAATAGATGCATTTACACTGAAGAGCCAAAGAAACTGGTACACCTGCCTAATATCGTGCAGGGCTCCCGCGAACACACAGAAGTGCCGCAACACGACGTGGCATGGACTCGACTAATATCTGAGGTAGTGCTGGAGGGAATTGACACCATGTATCCTGCAGGGCTGTCCATAAATCCATAAGAGTACGAGGGGGTGGAGATCTCTTCTGAACGGCAAAATGCGAGGAATCCCAGATATGCTCAATAATGTTCATGTCTGAGGAGTTTGGTGGACAGCGGAGGTGTTTAAACAGAGAAGAGTGTTCCTGGAGCCACTCAGAAACAATTCCTGTGGGAATTGCAATAGTCCGTCGGAATGCACAAAGGACATGAATGGATCCAGGTGATCAGCCAGGATACGTACGTACGTGTTACCTGTCAAGAGTCGTATCTAGACGTATCAAGGGCCCATGTCACTCCAACTGCACACGCCCCACACCATTACAGAGCCTCCACCAGCTTGAACAGTCCCCTGCTGAAATGTAGGATCCATGAATTCATGAGGTTGTCTCCATACCCGTACACGTCCATCAGCTCGATACAAGTGGAAACGAGACTCATCAGACCAGGCAACATATTTCCAATCATCAACAGTCCAATGTGAGTGTTGACGGACACAGGCGAGGTGTAAAGCATTGTGTCGTGCACTCAGCAAGTGTACGCGAGTGGGTCTTCGGCTCCGAAAGCCCATATCGATGATTTTTCTTTGAATATTTCACATGCTGACACTTGTTGATGGCCCAACATTAAAATCACAGCATTTTGCGGAAGGGTTACACTTCTGTCACGTTGAACGATTCTCTTCAGTCGTCGTTGGTCCCGTTCTTGCAGGATCTTTTTCCGGCCGCAGATGTCGGAGATCTGATGTTTTACCGGATTCCCGGTATTCACGGTGCACTCTTGAAATGGTCGTACGGGAAAACCCCACCTCATCCCTACCTCGGAGATGCTATAACACCACGTTCAAACTCACTTAAATCATGATAACCTGCCACTATACCAGCAGTAACCGATTTAACGCCTGCGCCATACACCTGTTGTCTTATATAGGCGTTGCTAACCGCAGCGCCGTACTCTGAGTGTTTACATATCTTTGTGTTTGCATATGCATGCCTATACCAGTTTCTTTGGCTCTTCAGTGTATATGAGAAAGGTAACATTCAGTTGTATCGTCACGTAAAAATTCCAACAAAAGAGATTCAAAGCGTTCCGGAACTGATGCAAGCTTTCTTCGAAAGATGTTACTGTTAAAATAAATCCAATTATTTAGCACCGTGCGCTTGAATTTTTTATTTATTTTTTGCCATACTATTGTATCTCTGGTATATTTGAAACTTAAAATAGGAAAGCTATTTTTTCAAGAAGTTTTCTTGTATGGCAGCAATTTATGTATAAAACATTTGCATGATACTAATAACAAAAAATTAAGAATTCTTTGAATAAAAACGTGATTCTGTAATGCAACAAACAGCAAAAGAAAAATCCTGATCACTGTTCTCAACTCCGTTAACACTCTTTAATCACGCAGCTAACTGGTAACAATGTGTTAATTACTTCTCTGTATGTTAATAGCCAACACATGACCATCACAGTTTCTTCGTGTGAAATGAAGTGAAACGCGGTTGGTAACTAAATAAACAAACAATAAATTCAATTTCGTTGCCAAAAAAAATTGTCACTTATCTATATTTTTTTTTAATCTGGAAATGGTCCACAATATCCAGTTATTTAACTGCTTGCCTTATTCTACACTATACACCACATTTTTCTCCTTAATATGTCCTAAAGCAACTAGTTTTAGTCATTCTTATCAACGTTTTCTGTTAATCTCTAACATCTACTTTAAATATAAATGATTCTCAAACAGAAGTTGTTAAATCTTTTAACCCATCAAATAAGGCGCGGTATTTTTTCATTGTAAACTTCTACATATTGTTTTCTATTTTGTATTCAAAATGAAATCTCATTAATAGCAAGAAATAACCAGCAACAAACAATAAAAATATTTGTAAACTGGAATTATAGGCAACGCTTAATTCGCAGCCGCAGTGCCTACTAACACGTGACTTCACTAAAGCGTCCACCAATCCAGAGCGTTTTCTGTCATGTGACCAGAGATAAGAAAAATCTAATTTTTATTCTTTTTAAAAATTAAAAATAGTCCGCCTTTCTTTTAAAACTTTAAAAAAGTAACTTCCTGAAACATTAATCTACGCGAATGACTACAATTTTAATATATTTTGAATAATGTCCTACAGTCTATTACAGTCACTTAAAAAGTTTCTTTAACTCAATATTGCTCATATCCTAGGAACGGGTACTTTTAATAGATTCAGAAGTGCTGTTAATTTCCAAACGAAACTGGTCCTTCCTGCCTGATATTTACGATCACGATTTATTTTAAATTAGCCGTTATTGGAGATAATTGATGGGGTGGCGTCCGGTGAAGAGCATTGAGATTTAATATATCTTAAGTCAACATAAAATGCTTCTATGTTAAGAGAACTTGTGAGAGAAATGAAAAGTATTCTGAAATGTTACACGACCATATCCTCTGGAATGAAGTTGAGCTTTCTGGCTTTAATTGATCAGAATTTCCGACAATGTACCTTTAGTAGCAAAAAATGATGGTGTATTGAGTGGTGTGATTCTGTAGTGGAAGGATTAATGAGAAATGCGTGAATGGAACACTACCATACTGTCTCGAAACTCGATCAGAGTATAACATCAGTTAACCTGTTAACTAGGTCGACAGGGTCGAGCTTTTAGTCACACTGGACATACTAGAAAAACTTAAATGAAATGCTTACAGACTTGTCTTCCGAAATTATGTATATTACAAGGAAGGATATTAGCGAAACCCCCGGAGAAGAGAGGATTGGACGAAGTTGGCGAGCATAGTTGTTGGGAAGAGCTGCAACGACAGTTAATATTGTATGTACATTCATAGGTCACTTTTTTACGATTTGTTGACTGGTATGATGGAAACGGACCATGTGCAGGAAGTGTGAGTGGAGACTTTACCGGCGTACTGATGCGATATAATCCTCTCGGGATCAGTCTAAGTCTAGGCGGTGACAGTCAGCTTGCGACAGTTAAAAGAGACCTGACACCTGATGAAGACAGCAGAGCTAGCTGTCGAAACGTCGTGTTTCTACAACACTATCCAGCTGGACACCAAAGAGGATTATATTGCTTACGTAGGAAGTTGTATTTGTTATTTCAAGGATTTAAAACATAAAATGTAGATGGAGTTACATTCAAACCTCCATTTCGTTTCATATGAAGTGAAAACTGAAATGTTGTTGAAGGATACTTCAGTATTCCGAATTTCTTAAGAAATATGAAAACTTAGATTTTACATGGTTGTTAACGCACTCCGTTTTATGATACAAAAATTACAATGGTAAGTGGTGCTTAATTCCATGGATGTGGATGATGGTAAAGGTCGGCAAACTGTAATCCCTTAAAATGTTTCCATTTTTTTTGGAATCTGGGGCTGTAGACGCTAAGCGATTAACTTCCAAGACCTTATTGAATGTCAATCTGTCTAAAACAAGACAATCAGGAATCTTCTGTCTCTATGATGCAGCAGTATCACACAAGGATTCACGACTGAGAAGAAAAAGGTAAATCATCAAGGAAAAATGTTTAGTGTTGTCAAAAATTCTATTAAAATGAGATAGATGGTAGTTGGGCTCAAGATATCCCAATTCTTTATAATTCAACATTTAAACCAAGTGCAAAGAGTCAATAACCAGTTGCTACTTCACACTATCCTCAGTTCATAACAGAGTAAAATATGAAGTTCCTCTTGCAACAAACTGCTAACGCAGGTCTAAAATGTAGGCCAGGGAAAAGTCTGACATAGGGGTGGAGATGGAGTTCCCCCGTCCGCAGGGCATACGTGACACACGTACCAAACAGTTCGTCCTGCTAGCCTCGTATGGAAGGTGCGACCCCTACTGAGAAATGAACATGTCGTTTTGATACCACAAAGATGTTAAGTCTATCTTTTTTCTGTGGTTGAATCGTATCGTCGTTTAGGAAAAAATAAAACGTGCGTTAATATCCCCAAAAAGAAAGCGGTGAACCTAAAGTTGGATATAAAGTAAACCGGAAAGTAGCTTGCGTTAGATCAAAAAATGAAGGCGGAAATTCGTCCATACTCGTTCTTAAATTCAACTAGAGTCAATGGGTGGAGGCGTAGAGAAACGGAACTTCTGTGGCGACATGCTCTCGAAGGTGGATATTTATACATTTCAGACAAATATTTATAAGTGAGGAAACGAAAATTGTGCTTCTGTTAGGAGTCTTTCTCTGTGTGAACTGTGAATGTGCAAGCATGATGTTGTTCTGACAATTTCTGTGATATTTTGGCTTCAGTACACACCGAAAGTTGTTGGAGTACATTGTATTGTAAAAATGTTACGTATCTTATCTTTTTATACTAAAACTACAAAAGATAATCGTATTATTTACTTTAGTGCCTGCCTTGATTTGAAGAATTTGCTTCAACCATTTTTTGCTGCTACTTTTACAATATAGTAAATAATATTAAACAAATATCGAAAGATTGTTTATCAATAATAATGCTGTTATTTGTTGATTTAAACCGAAATAAGTTAAAAGAAGATTGTACTAAAGAACCTTTTAATTCTCATCCTTGGGTTTTAAATACTGTAACATCCCGAATAACGTCTTAGTGTACGCGAATAAAGCTCATAAAAAAATTCGACACTGCGGCATGTCTTTGTACGCCAGTTTTTTTTAAAATTTTTCGTTTTTATACAGAAACTTACTCGCACTCCTTTTTCTTGCGTGGATCTTTCCTCGACATATGCGTTATCTTTAATTACATCCATAGAAAAATATTTATGAATGTTTCTCGGGAAACCAACCGGCTAAGACCATTATTTAAACACAATATTTCAGCGGCGCAAAGCTCCGTCGCCAACTTCAGGTGCAGTCGTAAGTTTTGAAGTTAGCAGTTTGCCTTGAGTGCGTTGTTAAAAAACTCAAGGCAAACTGCAAACTTCAAGTCTTACGAATACTACTGAGTTGGCGACGGATTTCTGTGTCGCCGAAATATTGTGTTTAAATAATAGTCTTCCTCAGTTGATTGCCCGAGAAACATTCATAAATATACAACGCCGAGAAAAACTTCGTTCATTTATATATATAAAAAATCATTTGTTTATTTTTAACGTATCTCTGTTAGTAATTTCAGGAGTCTCTTCGCATGTGATTGTTGCAGGGTGCATCGTAACCATCAATACGACGTCGTTAGCAAGATTATATCAAACAAAGCAGGAAAGATAGCATGAACCGTTACTCCTAAAATTCGTACTCAACTCCATTTGTCTTCTGTCCTCTTTGAAATATTGCTACCATATCACACGGTCTTCTGGAATGCATCTGGTTTGCAAACTCAACAAGAATAATATTTGTATGTTGAGTATAATGCCGGCTTCTGCCTTTAACATGCCAACCACTTTAGGCTTTAATAAGAAGACAGCCGCATGTTTTACTTCCTCGTGCTTTCCTCTACCACTATTGAAATCCTCTATGTTTCATTAAGTCTTTATAAGTCTCTGCTCCTTTATAATATTATTAATCCCATTTCACTCCAAGCACTCACCTTGTTTATTAAAGTTCCTTCTTCTTATGACCAACCTACTTCTTCCATCGAGCTCCGAAGGTGTAAAATTACCTTGTAGAAGTCACTGTAAATGAGTTTAACTAACTGTTGGTGTCTATTTTTCGATTTTTTGTGCACGATACAGGATAAGAAATACAGTGACAGAAGTAAACTATGTCTTCAGAATTTTAAGTTTTTTATGTAAGGTTTTTGTTTTACCTAAGAAAGAAGCAAAAATTAGAAAAATATACAGATATTTAGAGTTAGCTAATTTAACCAACGCTAAAGTTGCACGAATCTACTTCTGCTCTAGAAAATTGTGCTCTGATGTATTTTGTATAACACGGAGCTTCATTCGTCTAGCTTTTTTTTCTTTTAAAAAAACCTTAGCATAAAAGCAATCCTGTTTAAATAGCAAAGTACCATATTCGTTTATGTTACGATAACTGACTGTCAGAGGTATCTTCTTATCACCTATGAAGTGGCATATTTTATCAACTTTAAATAATATAGTGAAAGCAAATTCTATTTAGATTAAGTCTTGATCCCCTTAATCCATCGATACTTCTGTAACAGAGAAACATCTAGAACTGTTTCTGTTTTATGGTAATGGTAGTATCACCTAACAAGAAAAATAGAAATTTTGATCTGATATTCGCAGTCATTGAAATATACGAAACACAGTAGATACACCAAGTACTTTATTTATTTATTTAAAGGTTTATTTTAGTCTGGCAAGATTAGGGCTGGTAAGCCCTCTCTTACATCATACCAGGTGTTTATAATAGATAATTTACATATTACGAAAACTAACAGTATACAACACGTATTTCACATTTGCCTTAAATTAAGTTCAGGCTGTGGTACTCCGATTATAACTTTTACCGTCAAGGGTTATGGTTTCCAATGGGACCGGTACCACACTCCAGTGGGCGTTTGAAGAATTTAAAGGGGGCATTTTTGGTCCAAAACAAATTTAGGGGGGACTGAGGACCAACTGCTGTCCCCCTGCTTTCCGGCTTTGTGGGCTGCATCAAAGGAGATTTTAACTGCATTTCGTGATCATACACAACCAAAAGAGGATTTGACGTAGTCAGCAATTTATTAACCAAGATAATTAACCGATTAGCAATAGTGTCAGGCGGCGATTTAAAATTGCTGATGACAAATAAGGCGTTAAATATTAAAAATGTAGTCTCATTACACCAAGCACAGCCCTGTAATTAATATTTTTTCATAATTTGTATTCGTTAATAAAACTATGAACAGTTCACCAATATTGTTAATACCTTTTTAAAAAAAATCAAATTTAGAAATCTATACATGTTTTTCTATATTTGAAATTGTACACTTGTGGTAAAAAGGACGCCATCGATTCACAGTTTCAAAAAGTTGGAGTACTATGGGTTACATTATTTATTAAGAGAAGGAGAGTCATTTTGTTTTTTTTTTCTGGAAAGGGGGGCGATGAGTGATTATTTGTTTGAAAAGGGGGCGATGAGTAATTTTTTCCGAAAAGGGGGCGGCAGGCTAAAAAAATATTGGAAACTTATAATCCGGGGTGAAACCTTCTCTGTTCTGTTGGTCCGGGTGTTAATAGTGAGAAATCCACCATTGGAGCGGACATCAGCCATCCCTGATCGATCACGGCGTGGTGTGGCAGAGCCCCGCTGCCCCCGGCTGCGCATGCGCCGCCCCCGGTCATCGATCCTGCCACCCCCTCTCCTCCGCCTCCTGCTTGCCCTTACACTGTCGCGCCAGCAGGAACCATACCACAGAGGAGGGGCCATTTCGACGGCGCAATGCTCTTCTGCTTGTGCGATTAACTTAACCCAAAGTGAAAAACCATGTTAACACCCAGCTTCGGGAAATTATCTAAGCAAAACAGTTCCGTATGGGATTAACGTATTTTGTTTTGTTTGGCTCCTTGTTTTTATTTAGAGTTCTTTCCAGTTTCTGGGACTTCAACAGCCAAAAAGTGAATGTGTGTGCGATATCCACTATCCGGCAGGTTCCTATGAACGTGTAACCTCTCCCACATAACGTTATCGGTAGATCAACTGGGATGGTTTCCTCGTTGCCTGTCCCAATCATTCTTAACTTTGATTGTGTATTTGGATGACAGTAATAATGTGTGTGTTTACTGCAGGGTTTTTTTTTTTCCGGATGGGAAGATGAAGGAAAGAATAGAGTGAACATAGGTGCCGGATTCAGGCCAACTATTCCCAAATACACCAAGAGAGCCACCTACTTTTAAGTTCGCATTCGACGGAAGAATCACCATGAGCAGTGTTTATGCTCTCTCTCCAAACGCACTGCGGAGATGTGATTAGGAATTATGTACCACCGACTCCCGTACCATTCCAAATAAGTTCAGATTGTGAAAAAATTTTCCTCATTCTTGGATCGAACTGCCTAACCACATGTCAGGCACCAAACAACATCATAATCCCGCAAAGGTCGGAATCAACATTTCTCCCCCTTAGATTTCTGTAACAATGTTTATTATTCTATTTGTCGAAGTGAATACTTAAGACCGGAAAAGAGCAGAATCCTACAGCTCTACAAGTTAGTTATGATGCACTGCCAAATATACCCTGTTCAGAATTGCCAGTTCAACGGTTACAAGATTTTTGTAAGAGACTGTTGTGCGTCCTCATTCGCGATATGACGGCAAAGCTCTGTGAAAAGTATCTTGAAAGGTGTTACATGCCAATTGACTGTAGATGAGCTTCAATCCATTTGGTCTAACAGGAGTCCATTTTCTGTGGATATGCTTTTGGTGTATCTTTCGTTCAATTGCTCTGAAATCACTCCTTTTTTGACTGATGTGCTTTTGGTTTATCTGCCAGCCAACTGCTGTGAGACAAATTTTTTGCTTACCTTTAAGTCAGATGCTGTGAGACGAGCCTGTATGATGTGGATGTGCCTTTAGTTGATGTCATGGTAATGATGATAATGGAAATAACGTATCGTTGGGTACATACATTGCCCTTAATTCACGTACTTTTCCCGATAGTTTATAAGGCTGATGAACAGAAAAGGGCAATAACGGATATTGTTGCCACCCTACATTTTTCTTTATTCCTATTTGTTTGGCCAAGGGTGTTAAATCACAGTCTTTCCCCCACGTTTTCTTAAGGCAGATTCTTCGTAAAGGACCACGAGCTGCCGGGGGGGGGGGGGGGTGGGGGGGTGGTAGGGGGAACTATTAGTTGCGCTGAAGCAGTGGAGGTAGTCATCAAGCTTCGTCTGTTATTTAACAAAGTAATCAGAAGTTTTTTTTATGAAGAGATGGTATCAGAAGTCTGAAGTTATTAGCGAAGTGATTAAGCTAAACTCTTATTTGACTGCTTTTGAGTTAAATGCAATTTCCTTCAAATAATATACATCTTCTGTGTTTTAAACACGTGAATTAAGAAAAATATTAGCATATTCACTTGGAACGCATTATTTAATTTGAAGATTAATTAGAGGAAAGAAGCTACAATAAAGGATTTCCAATTTTCTTTTCATTCAGAAGTATGGAAAGAAGATAAATATAACACTTTATTAAAATCCGAATATAAAAGATAGCACTTACATACGTCAAGCTTAAGATACTATTACAAGGTACAATGATTCACAGTGACGAAAATTTACAGAAGATTTCTTTACAAACTGTAATATAATCTGAAACAGCATGCAGTGCGGCTAAACATATTGTAGATGGCAGTTAAATTCTAAAAGTAAAATACTCAAGGCAGATCTGCACTACCCGTATGGAGATAATGCTCGCTTCATCAATGGCTCCTTTACTTAAACACTTTTTTACTGTAATAAGTGATTCAAAATTGCAAAGAATCATAATACATGGATTTTTTATTCATCAGTCTGAAGTATCCAGCGTGATCTATTCTAGTTAAATCATCGAGACACAAAAAACGAGGCCTAAATGTGCCAACAAACTTCTTTTGCAGGAATTTATGGATGGCAATGGAATACAGTGGTTGTTTGTTCGAACGTAAAACATACCGAATTGAATTCAAGGTAAGATAAAATTCACCTGCTTAGATATCTCTGTTTAGTGCCTAACATATTATATTTTATCACTGTAGAAATTCAATGGATTTTAACTCTTCGAAGTCATGTCTCCTGCCCGTTTCTTAAGTTACATGGAGTAGTAACATGTTTTCTTTTTTTTTTTTTTCTATTGCTAGGTCGCTCGTGCATACATCTAACCAGCAGTTCGTATAGAAACAGAAACTCTTATTGCAATAGCAGATTCAAAATTTTTGGTCACTCGCATACTAGTTTTAGGAAGTGAATGCTCAATGAAAATGCAAATTATTATTACTATTATTTGCATTATTTGGAACCTCTTCCTCTTTCAAAGGAGAAGCTACTGTCTGATGCAACGGGTGTTCACAGTATGGTTGCTTTATTACGCTGTCATAGCCTATGTTCAGCGCGATGGGATTGTTAAATGAAGGAATCTTTATGGCAAATACTGCTCTCATGCATGATGATTGTACTCATTGGCTGCAATTGTATATTAGTTTTGTTATCTTGTGTAAGCATTAAATTAGTGGTATCCGATGTATCTGAAATGTATTTTAACGAAAAAAATGCAAGTTGGAATAACCTCGATTAAATATTCTTCTAAATTGTTGTATCTTACAAACATTAAATCAAGAATTCGTTGTTTAGCAGAAGGAGGATTGAAGGGGAAAAAAAGGAAAGCAGCTCTTCCATTAGGCCTTATTCAGCAGTTTTCTACCATTCTATAGTGACATTTTCCACAGTGAAAGATGCGGATTTATATAAAGGAAATGTAGGAGAGAATAAAGTGGTTGTGGAATGTTCGTACTCAATAAATCTGTCATTTAAAGATCAACACAAAGTTCAAAAGAACAGTTATCCCGCCTACTTCAAACCAGTTTAAAGATACAGACAAATCATTCGACATATCATATTGAATATATTAAAATAATTAAATAATAGCAAACAAATAACATCATTGCCTCTGGTTTATTGCGAAGATTTGGCGCGAAGCATAGAAACAGCAACAAATGCGTAGTTAAACTACAAAACATAAAGACTTCATTATCTTTTAAACCACATAAATAAATATTTATATTACTATAGCATCGTACAAATATGGCAAAAACTATCATTTGGTATCTGAAACTGACTAGATAAACGAAATTTATGTACACAGTTCATTACTTCTACTTGGTGATTCGATTCGCTTCGTAAGTTATTTAATATACTCCACCGAAGGTATTACAGTCGCAAGTGGAAATTAATTTTGTCGTGAACTTTGAAAATTTAATATGTGGTGGGAGAGAAGTGAATTTACGGAAGGATCCAAGTGCTCGACTACCAGCTGTAAAGATGCAAATCGAAACCGATTAGGCGAAACTTTCAAAATGTGGTTATTCTGTTCTGAGTTACTCAGTGCAATGCAAAAACCGTCTTTTAAACATTCTAATAACACAATAATAAGTTTCGTGAAAGATCCAATCAAGTTTCCTCCAGCGTTCAGTCCGTTTAATAGAGCTGGTGAGCTCTGTCGTTAGTTCTTGTACATGTCGCAGAGCACCTTCTCCATGGGCGTGTTGCCGATGGTGCGCTGGAAGAAGATCTGTTCGATGCGTGCTGTGCTGACCGCCCTCAGCAGTGGCAGCATGAGCAGCAGGCGGCCGAAGCGTGGGGGGTGTGCGGGGTGCTGGGTGCGTGTGTGCTGGCCCAGCATCACCTGCGCCTGGTCCTGCAAGTTCTCCACCTGCACTGGATCCTTCAGCCCACGCGTCTCTGCAACGGGAAATATTAGCATTGGTCAGAAATCCAATGTGTATTTTCAGGGATCGTCGTGGTATTTCGGTATTTGCCTTGATGACTGCGGAAATCGCCCCAAAATCGCAGTCGGAGGGCCTGGGTTCGGGACCTATTCGTTCCACCTTCCCGATCCAGTGTACGGCGCCTCAGTGCTCTGAGCCACACTGGTGGGTGACCACCCGATACTTAGCATTATTAAAATTAGGGCTGCCAAATGTAATCCCAATCTCAAACTGAGAGTAAGTAAATGCGGAGCTGTAGTTACCCTGTCAGCCGATCGGCAAGAGCGAACAGGGTAATCTACTAGAGCCGTGGATAAGGGTCGAGCATAAAAGTAGACCATGGTTCTGATGTGAATATTCGTCATAGGTCCCTACTGCAATACATGAAAAGTTTTATGGCTCATTACCTTCAGATATTACTATAGAAATAGCTCAGAAGTGTAAGATAAATTACGGTAAACGGCAATTACATATTTTCACATTTATTTACATGAGAATTGACTGATAACATACTTGACTATGTACAATGTTTATTTGGCTTTATGATAAAAGGGTCAAGTATATTCTGGTATCCCGGCCCGACACCGCAAAATGCCCGGAAGAAGCGATGGAGGTGGACAACCGATAGACGGCACTAGCAACAGGCCAACTAACGCTACCGCATAGCAGCGTTTCCTCCGCGGCCAATCAGAAGCGACTGGCCCAGTATAAATACAGCCACACGGTCCCACTTAAGACAGTGCTGTGTTCACTGCTATTCAGTATCGTTATCGTCTTCAGTGCATCTCATCTCGGACTTCGATCATCGCCCGTCTCGGCTTACGTTCGGTTACTTCTCTGGACTCTGTGCATCGCATATTGGACTCTGACCAGCGCGCATCTCGGTTTACGTTCGGTTACTCCTTTGGACTCTGTGCATCGCATATTGGACTCGGATCAGTGCGGGTCTCGGTCTACGGTCGGTTTCTTCCTTCGACTCTGCGCAGCTCATCTTGAACTTTGCTTCGGTTTTCGTATCATCTCCGGATGACCTTCCGTCCGCCATGTTGACATTTCGGACGCCGTGCGGATACATCATATATAACTGGCATGTTAGAGACATGGCAAAGGACAAGGGCGAGCATGTAACTTATGGGCGCCTCGCAGCCGAAACTAACTGGAGTGTTGGTAACATCTATGCAAGACTATGCCCACACAATTATGACCAAATGATTGACCGTCTGACTGTCCACATCCCACTATGACAGTAGAGCCCACGTTTGAATTAAACATTTGGCATCATTTTTATCGTCTGCAACCGCCGCCCGGTGACGCCGGTGGTGACGCCCTCTGTGTCGATGTGATACGTTGAAACAGCCAGGTGGACATATCCCACTGATGCTGCCTCTATGGTTTAAATAGATTCTTCCCCTTCCTTTTATCACTGTGTGGAGAGGGCAATACTCCTCGCTAGCCTGCTGTGTCATTTTACCAACTTGCCGTAATTACTGGCGACTTACTGATCGGAGTATTACTTCTTCAGGTGGTAGCACTCTACCATTGCTTAACTATTTCATGCTGGATACTGACTTGGGAAATACGAGATTTTTAGGCAAGTGATCGACATCGATCACTGCAGAGCTACCTTACAGGTCAAAGTGATATTGAAGCTTGCCGTGAATGGCTACATGAACACGCTTTGGCTGGACAGATTATTTTGAATGTTTTGGTGTCTAAGTTTGGAGACAGTTGTTTACTGACCTGCCCTGAAGAGGACGATGGCCTTGAGGCAGGCGAACTCGGCGGGGTCGACGCCGACGGCCTTGAAGCGCAGCAGAGTGTCGTGCAGCGCTCGCACGTCGGCCGCCACCTGACTCGCCTTGCCGTTGGGCACGGCAGCCGCGTGCTCCTGCGCAGAGAACAGCGGGCTGCCCTCCAGAGGCATGCACCACTGCACCGCGTTCAGCATGAACAGCTCGGCCCACGACTCCTCCAGCAGGATCACCTGCACAACACACACTCGCACTAAACACAAGAAAACTATAGAGCCAATTACTCTGATCTGCTGTTCAGAGTTTGCATTTCGAATGCAGTACACACAGAAGTACGTTTCGCACCACAACTAAGAATGTCACTGGAGCTTGATGTTGCTGAATTTGGAATTACAGCCCTATACGAGTAAAACTACCGATCCTGAAAGGTATCTGAAAACTTTTTATTTGATTTTGGAAGCACCCTGTGTATTCAGGAGTGGTTTCCTTTATATCGGCTTAGCAGCTTCTAATTGCATAATGGTCACCTGTTTCAGCTCACAACGGAATAACATAAATTAACTATGGAAAGGCAACCGAACATTTTACATTTCGAAGCAGATCAAGAATTCAGTGCAAATTTCACTTCGCATCCCTATGGCTGTACATGGCCTAGTTTTATCACGGTTGTTAGCTAACGCGAATGTTGATTCGGGTACCAATAAAGTAGCGGGGCATACGCCTCAACGTACTTTAGCT
Source organism: Vandiemenella viatica (assembly GCA_031002005.1). Lineage (NCBI taxonomy): Eukaryota > Metazoa > Arthropoda > Insecta > Orthoptera > Morabidae > Vandiemenella > Vandiemenella viatica. The sequence goes on from JARYHS010011408.1 coordinate 243,529,341, forward strand.
CTAATGGGAGAAGTGATGCAGTGTCGTGTACTGAGAATGGGAAAGTCTTCTTCCAATCTACCATTTGTACCGGAATGCTTGCCAACTTCTTTTTAACCGAGGGCTTTACGAATCATGGACGTCGAGGTCTTTAAAGCAAGAGTGTACTGAAGGAACGAGAACAGATTCGGCAACGGTGTCTTGAAGGATTCATCCTGGCATTCATCTTGAGTCATTTAGTGAAACTGGTATCGAAATGCCCGGTGCGGGAATTGAACCGGCAACCTCCCGAATGCTAAGCCCCAAGAGTTAACCGCTGACGCACCACACTTCGTAACTTCAGTCTCTTGTCTCAACCTGAAGTAGCACTGAAATAAATATATGAAAAGCTTTGGATTACAACCCATCTGTAGGTATACAGTTGACACATTGTTTATGTTTCCGTTTAGTATAGCTTTCACTCACAGCAGTTAAGTTTGCTAACAGAGAACATCGGTTTGTGTTCATACAGGATGTTATTACCAGCCTGAAAATCTTTCCTCCATTGGTTTTGTGGATAAGTCATTCATATTTTTTAATTTAGCCTCGCGTGATTATGAGTACCCGAAAGTATGCTTGGTAGTGCATAAAAATCATTCTTTTTCATATCAGAAGGTGTACTGGAGATTCACAATCAGCCTTCCTATTCCGATCAAAACAACGGTTTTCTCAGCGATTATTACTTGCTAATGTTAAAAGAGAGCTTTGCATAATTTTGCTGTTAAATATGACAGACTTCGATTTTACTCGAGTCACTAGAAAGTGCTATAAATCTGAACAGCATCACAGTGAGTTAAGAGCCAAGGGCAGAGACATAGTCGAGATTTGGGTTTTCCATGGTTTCCCAAATCACTCCAAGCAAATGCCACGATGCTTCCTTCAAAAGGCCATGGCCGAATTTCTTCCCATTCCTTGCCCCCCATCCTTTCCCGTCTCTAAAGACCTCGCTGTTAGAGAGACGTTAAGCAGATTTAAAAAAAAAAAAAAAAAAAAAGTGTCGAGATGCTAGGTAAAGGCTACGCAACCCCAGACCGCGGCAGAGCATTCGAATTTGTCTGTCAGCAGCTAGCTTAAAAACCTCTGTAAAGATCTCATTAACTTTTTTTAAAAATGTTTTAATTAAAACTTAACTTAGTTCACAACCCGAAGGTTGGTTGGATCCTCCCGAAGAAGACATACTAAGCCATTGTGTCAGAGGTAGGATGGCCAGTTCCTTTCCTCTGTGGCCTACAGTTCAACGTGGAATCCGAACCACGGAGCATCCTGGCATAGCTCATATGATTAAACACAAATCTCAAAATTCCTGCCCTGCCGGGATTCGTGCCCGGGGCAGGAGTAGCGAACGTTTTGAAAGCAAGCGCCTTAGCTACCAAAACGCTCTATGTTTCAATTGTAATTAAAAAAAACCTCTCTCATTGACGGTTTTTACTTTTTTATGTAATTGAACTGGTTATTTACATGTTTGTTATATTTAAACATCTATAGGCATGTATTATGTACACACGCAGATTAACTAAGAATCGAAATTGTGGTCCGCAGGCTAACTTAGAATCTAAATTATGGGCCACCTCCAAAATTGCTCTAGGTGAATACTGGGATGGTTCACTCAAAATAGGCCATGGTCTAATTCCTTCCTTTCCTCCATCCTCTACCCGCTCTAGTGACCTCACTTCGACTTGACGTACAGTCAGAATCAAAAAAGAAAAACAAGAGCAGCTGTCGTCTCACCTGGTCCCTGAAGGGCAGGCTGGCGAACGAGGGCAGGTTCTTCGCCCACTTCACTGCCATGAAGAGCAGTCGCGCCGCAGTCTCGTGCACGGTTTCGTGCACTGGCTGGTAGAGGGCAGTGGGCTCGGCGGGCCGCGGACCCACCGCCGTCGCCACTGTGCCGCCTCCACCGCCCCCACCACCCCCGCCACCGCCTCCGGCACCCACGGACCCCGCGGGACCCGCGCCGCCGCCTCCACACGACAGCGGGGGCAGCGTCTCCTCGTTCGTCACGTCGATACTGTCCTCTGCAACAATGTCGCCTCTTCAGACTCCAGTTCGTCACCTCTTGCTATTTGCTCCAATTCAGAGCGCGTTTTTTGTTTCAACAAGTAATCCAACAGTCTTTTGGCTTGTGTAGCAGTATTCTCTGTTAGGTCATCTAAAGGGTGTTTCGTTCGTCAGAGATGGAATACTAGTTGGTCTGTAGGCTGTACAGACATCAGATAGTCTTATAGGAACATCTTCTATGTATCACTAAAGATATTGATCAGAAAGGAATAAATTCTACACAACTATCATTTCTACTAAAAAATATACAACATGACACGGGATCTCAGCTTCATGAACCCCTCACCAACAGGTAAATCCTTGTCACCTCGTCAGCTTTCAGAATAAAAGTGCCTTCTGCTTAAACCGAAGAATTGCCTTTCTCAGGGATGTGTTCTTGTCCGAGTACTATTAATTATCTACACTACTGCTCAACATATGAACAACATTTGTGAGTCTTTTCTTTACACTGATGATTTTACGCTAGCTGATCAAGATGAATCTTTTGAAGTCGACGAGGATAGGCTTATGACAGATCTTAGATCTCTTGGAACTAACTACAAGCAGAATGATATTAAGCCAATCCAAAGGAAAACTGAAGTCTGCATGTTTCACTTGCGTAATAAATTTTCTAAGCGAACGCAGAAGATGGCCTGGAATGGAACGATTTTGCAACACAGTAACAATCCAAAATACCTCGCATTAACTCATGATAAAGGTCTTAATTTTAAAAATTACTATGGCAGCGTCTACATGAAAGTGTCTGAACGCAACAATATCTTCCACAAATTGACCGAAACAAGCTGGGGAGATAAAGCGCCATCCGCACCTCTGCCTTAGCCTTACGCTATTCGCAGTACAGTACGCCTGTCCTGTGCGATAAAAATCAAGTCACACTAAGACAATGGAAATTGTGCTCCACAGAAAATGATGACTCATCACAGATTACATCAGACCGTTGCCTATGGCAGATGTGAAGATACTGCCTGGCACCGCTTCTGCAGAAATACGACGGGAAATCTCAGACGGGAAGGCTTAGAGTGGAAGAACGCTCCAGATACCCTCTACAAGGTCATACACCAGCGCAGTTGAAACTGACCTCAATGCCACTGGTAAGAACACCAAGCAGTGGCAGAAAATTGGCCTTGGAGAAGAGAGTGCGACATAAAATCAAATGGATCAAGTCGAAAGAGGGCCTACCAGGTGGGTCTGAATAACTATGGCCCATATGAAAGTCACTGAACAGACTTTGAGTTAGAGTTTGCCGCTGCAGACATTGTCGCTTCATGGGGACACTTGGGTGAGAAACCAGACACCACATGTTCTTGTGGCGAGATACAAACTATGGTACATCTGTTTCTATGTCCACAAACCGGAATCAATGTATCCCTATCACACTTTCAATTAGTCAGTGACAAAGTCATCGCGCTGGCTAAAAAAACTACCTTGTATTAGATGTCATCGACACGAGAAGAAGAAGATTATTACTCTGGTTGTTGAGTCATATTGACACTGCTTCATGTTTAAATTGCAATCTGCCCTAAAGCCATTTACTGTGTGTCATAATTTATTATATATATCATCTTCTTACTAATTTTTTGCGTATCTGGAAGAACTCTGTAAAAAAAAAATACACAATAGACTATAAAATACCACAGAGATACACCTAGCTCTATGAATGTCACATCACTGTTGCATGTAAATACACTGTTATATGCAGCTTTTACTCATCATCTATAAACATGCTTCGCCAAAGGGAACATTCAGTTTGAGGTAGAAGGTATAAAGAAACAGTATAAACCCTACGATTGGCTAACAGCTCTTGCACCATCTTGTTGATACGCATATATTTATTGTAATTATCCAGCAATCCTTGAATAGAATAGAGAAGCCTTCATAAGAAAAATGTAGTAGTGGATACAATTTCTCTAGGCAGTCGACTCTTTTTTTTTGGCTTTGCGGCGTTAAAGTCGTGGAGTTACTCTCGAACTAAGGTCGCGGGGGTAAGAAACACTCATCTTGCTGCTCTTCAACTGCCCTGTAAATAATTCAAACTTCAACTCATAATCAATTCCAGGTACCAAACTGAAAGAGGAGGAAGAGCAAATTTCGTACCACTGCCAAACTGAATGGTTGCAAGGCAATTTAGACGTGACTCCATCAAGCAACGTCAAGAGGTCTAAGTTTCCTTGCTTATAATCAATTCCGTTAAGCGGTTCATACGTTTTCTATTTCATACAGAAATTGATTTCAAAGATATTTTTTTGCTGAAAAAGGTAAACTCCATTTGTTAAAAACAAAATTTGATAAGAGTACTACTTCTACAATGCCACTTAGTTGGAATATGATAGTGACATTCTGTTGAGTATGAATAGAGACATCACCACGTAAAAAAAAGAAAGAGGCAATGACCACTTCTGCGGTCTGTTTATTATCACAAATATTCAGTTACTCAACTGTGACACCACAAAGTGAAAAATAACCTATTTAAAGCAGATCCATACCAAGAAGGCCTACTCGTGGAGTATATACGTGGAATCACTGAGAAAGTTTCGTGAGTCTACGCCAGTCACAAAATTTGTTGGCTGTTGAACAAAATTTTTCTGTCGCTTTCTGTTACCCGACAGGTATGATTCCCTTCCATGTATCCCGTACAATCATTGACTACTGATTTCACTGCACTGAATTTTTATTTAAGTCTAAAATACTTTATCATTTCTTTTATTGCTTCCTCCACATACAAATTTAATATACAGGGTGGTCCAGAACTACCTATATGTCAAAAATGTAAAGGCAGCTAGAGGGGACCTAAATAAGCAGATTTCGTATAGGAATGTGTGTTCGGTAATTCCGCGTTGAGGCGGTAGAGAGCGCGCCAGCCGAGACGTCAGGAGTCACCTGGTCGCTGTCTTTGGCCAGCTTTGGATAGGACAGCGCGGACCAGTTCTCTTGATTTAACCTGCTGGGACTTCTTTTGGGGTCATTAAAAACCTAGTGAACGAGAGTCCCGTCACATCTGTAGAAGTTCTTTTTGCCCGCTAGTCTGTTGATGTTGGACATTTGCTCGACATGCCTGACGTCTTTTCTAATGTACGCCGCTCCATGCGCAGCCGCTGTGAATCTTTTATCGCTGTTGGTGGCCTCGCTTTCGGACAGCTCTTGTAAACTGTTAATAAACTTTTCTTTTCTGTTTTCAGTTTCCTGTGATTCATACTGCTTTATGTGCTAGCGCTTTAATGTGGCATTAACGCACTCACGTTCATATTCGAAATGTGTTTATTTAAGTCCCCTCTACCTGCCTTTACATTTTTGACATATAGTTCTGGACCACCCTGTATAAAATGATATATTGTATCTTTTTATAGTTTTCTTTTTTTTAGAAATTGTTTGTTCTTTGTAATACTCTGCTTTTACAGTAACCAAATCATTCATAAATGAATTACAAAAAATTTTAAATTTTGTTGTTCATGAAAATTATCGACTTATTACCCCACTAAAAATATATAAAACCTTTATGCAAATCATTCATGCCAAGAATGTTCTTTTTGTTTCTTGATTAATTCTACCAATGCCAACGTTATAAGTGCTTCTTTTGTTTACCTATTTTTTTCTAATTTATTATTAATCTTCGTTTAAATTTCTTACCGCGTTCTGTCATTTGTGTATTATCTTCGGTATTTATTTTGAAATGCGTAAAAGGAATATGTTAGTTTCTCAATTTGTAAACGTACGTCTTCTTCTATAATGTGACAACGAATTCCACGGTCGCTGTCTCTACTGTCCTGGTTCTCTGCGTGCAGCCGTGTAGATATATTCAAGCCTAACTTTTGGTTTTAATAAATCGACGCAGAACCAAGATAATACAGGCATCTCTCATGTTTTTCAGTTTTCGGTATATTTTAACTACTTCTTGTTCTAGATTTTTCTCCTCGTTTTTCTTTCCTTATTTTTGTTCTGTTAATTCAGAATTCGTGTGCCGAGTTTCCACTATTGCTCTGAGTACAAGTATAGATATTCGTTTATTTCCCCTCAATTGTCACTGTACTGCAATATGTAAGTGAAATCGATTCGTCTCTCTTCCTAACCTCTCTAACCAACTTTTCTAGTTGTTTTTTTTTTTTTATATAAAAAAGAAACATTCCGCGTTTCGACTGGTACAATTCTTTCGTCAGGGTTCTTTCTGATGGTACTTTGCAGAGCATTTCACATCCGTTGAGTCAGCTGGATGACTAATTCACCTCAGTAACATTATATCCAAAGCGAAGCCATCGCAAGCTAATTTTAGAGGATGACATTTCCCCTTTCGTCCTCGAAGCCCAAGGTGTGACGCATTTGCCTCGCGTGGGTCAGAATTAGGATGGTTAAATTAATTTAGTTCATATTTAGACTGCAGTGAGAATATTGCTTAAAAATAAGATAAAAAGTATAGTTTAAGCAACTAATTGTGGCGCAGATTTTCTGTTTTTCATTTCTTTCCTTTTATTTTCTCAAGTCACTTTTTCATCTCTAATACAATCGCTTTACATTTCCATCTGCCTCCCCCAAGAAATTGATGATATCTAAATTAATTACTTTTTAGAGCCGCTGGAAATTCCAGTTCAAAAGAAAGCCAAGTGCACCTATTGTTAATATCTCCCTATTACAAGTAAAACAACAGCAAAAAATGGTCGACTCTTTACACCGAGAGTTATTAATTCGTCAAAGCATGTTCTGGGATATGACACCTCGTAACTAAGCTGGTACCAACTTGTAGTGTGACGTTCGTGGCACACACCATGAATATATATATAGTCTTTGGCTTACTATATTCAGATTATTTATTTAGTGCAAATTATTTTGATATTCAATTCCTTGGTTAACTTATTCATACTAAACCCGGGCGGCCAAAGATTTATAAATAACTTTTGGTAATGAAAGGCTGTTTATGTAAAGGAGCAAATAAATGGTGAAATAATGAAATGTGCTGGTCATCAGTGCGAAATTCTGAACGTCTGCGTGGCCGGAGAAAACCGTTGGTCCCAGTAACATGCTGTCCATCACGGTGCTGTCTTCGTATGGTAATGTGCTCTTACGCCAGGCCAATGTTCACGGTTTAACGAGGCTTTAGTGACCCGTAAACGCCACATGAGACTGGAGTTTCAACTCTAACTATGCAGGACCCCTGAGCTAGCCAACGATTTCATCGAATATTAAATTCGAAAAGCTCCTTGTTTTTTATATGATTCAGATAATGTTCAATTTTTTTTAATGGCCCATGGGAATATTCATGTGTGTATATGCAAAAACATCTAACTGTTGGCCTGTGTCGCCACGATGTTTCATTAATCACTTTGATACCTAAAATACTTGAAGTTCAATTATTGTTTTCTCTGATTTGGCAAATTGTAAGATCTGGGTATTGGTTGCTTATAATGTTGCATTATAAGGTAACGTTAAATATATCCAGCAATATAAATTCCAGAAGACCGAATAAAACTTAATATTTATTTAGCTGTAATCCTACAGCAAACAAAAATTCTTGCTATCTAAATTATTAAGATTCATAACCATCTTAATAATCAATAAAACCCCAACCATGTACCCGATACAAACTCCACCGTGTCAGGAAGCTAAAAGTGACAAAATGTGTAGTCGTTTTGAAATAAATTTGCTGTTAGATAGATACAGCGGTAATATCAGATTGAGACAAATGTACGAAGATAGTTTAAAGAAAAAAACTGGTGTCTGGTCCTCGATAGTAAAATCGAAACTACTTTAAGAATTATTTTACCTTTAATGCTGTTTTCAATGAGGGCAAGGTTTTATTGGAAATTTCAAATCTCAAGCGTAATTACAAAATTCAGAACGATAGGATTCATACGTAATCAACGGTAACAATATGAAATTAAGTGCACTGAAGGGCTATAACAATATGGCTATAAGCAATATTTTTGCGGTATGGTTGTTAAAAAATGATATTGAATAAAATTGAATCACGCATCAAGCAAGCATTCGGAAGAGGAGAAGTCGCTGAATCCAATCACGGAGTAAATCAGGGTGAGCGGTGGATGTAAATTCCATAATGATAATTCAAGGAAGCCAGTCAGAGACTATATTTATGAATACAGCAACATCTGACATTAAAATGCACATTACATTAATCAGAACTGTACTTGAACCAGGTTCCACCTCACACTGTTCCCCCAACCCAATTAAATTCCTCCTTTAAATTCATGGTTGTTTTAATTAAGTATCTGAGGCCTGCAAATGCAGCTGGGGCAAGTTCGGAAGACACTTCTTCTCGCACCGGATTACGCTCTTTAATTGGCGTCTACCTAATTGAGGTGGGGATTAACATTCACGCCCACCCGACTTCGGTTATTAAGAAACTCCGAGAAATATCTGACGCCATTTAAACGTTGAGAATATTAAATTAGGCGTGATGCGGTAAGACGGGCCCCACCAGCTTCCTGGCGCCGTGTTCTGAGCGGGGCTTATATGCTGATTGTGTCGGGGGAGGGGGTGGTACTGTTAGTTGATGGCGGTAGTTAAATCGGCAATCCGCGTTAATGGGTGAACATGACTGGGCCACTTAGCTCGTACGGGTAATTAGCAACAGTCAGCATAGTGCACTGAGCTACTGCCACGTATGTATTAGCTTAAAACAATGCCAACACACACGGCTCTCGTGCAACGATTAATGTTGTGTCTGCAAAATCAAGAATCCAGTAGAAATGTATGTCTATATGGTAGACTGTCGTAGCATTAATACGTATGATGAAATGAGGTATGCTCATGAGATTATCTAAAACGTTTTTTAAGTCATAGCAATCATGTTATATTTCTCTGAACATATTGCTTCATTGAAAATACGGTATATACATTTGAAAGACTCTTTAAGTCTGTAAAAAATGAGTGGCTAAACGAAGTGTTCTGACAAATAATTTGTTCTCAGTTGTTTAAATTGTTATAAAAATGCTATAAAATAATGCTCAATGCAATTCCTCGTGACTTACGCTGTAGCAAAAAGTTTCAGTTGTCATCCTGGTCCAGCTTACATTTTACCCAAACTAAAATTGAAAGAATGACCAGATCGTAGTGGGAGAGTGGTTAACGTTCTGGCCTCGCATTCGGGAGGACATCGGTTCGAATCCATGTCCGGGCATTCAGATTTGGGTTTTCCATCGTTTCCTCAAATCACACCTGGATACTTCCATCAAAAGGCAATGGTAGAATTCCTTCCCGTTCCTTGTGTCCAGTCCCATCCCACCTCTAATGACCTCGACGTCGTTGAGGTGTGAAGCGATAAGTAAAAATAAAAAAAAAAATAAGTAAAAGTGAAATAATGATCTCAGTAATATGACATCAGTGAAAGCAAAGGAAATTAAAAATAAATTCTGATAACTTATTATAACTACCCTCAGACCCAGAAATTTAATGAAATTGTATTTTCAGACAATAATCAAAGACTCATAATTACCGTAGCAGATTTAACACCTAAAATGATAATTACTTATATATTGCAGTGTCGGACAATACTAGTGTCGTTAGACGCGGATATTTTCCAGTACGCCAAGTTATTCATAATCAAACATAGGAAAGATTCTTATAGCTAGTAACTAAGCGCGAATCCTTCGCCATCACTTTGATTTCTTAGTAGCAGTAAATGTGTCAATGCCTTATCGCGATCAATTTAATTGATTTCCTTTATGTCTGTCGTTATAATCGGACATAAAGCTATTAGGAGTGTTGGAACATGGTACCTAAAGAAACAAATGGATTACAGCACGCTGTAGATGAGTGTAATAGGTAAGCTAAGAGAGGAATATTCAATGTAGATATCACTTCTCAGGTTCATGTAGTAAACTGCTTTATGATTGTTCTGTCATATAATGAAGGTAGGGTGTCAAAATTCATGGACTTCAAACGCACAGAACGTCAGTAGTTATGCCATGTGACTTAACATTAAAAAGATAGTTGTTTGCATGTATTATCACAAAGTTAATGGATGGAAGAGATTTTGACGCTAATGTCTAATACCAAGGGATAAAACAACAAATATTGCATTCTTACGGTAATAACAACCGAACAGTTACCAAGTTATTTATCAGAATAATGTAAGTTTCTATTTTGCACAATGCTACAAGTATTGGGAAGATTTAGGGTAGGCGAAGTACGCAGAGTGTTCGTCCGACGTCTTAAATGTGTGTGCTGGTAGGAATGGTTGCGGAAAGCAGTAGAGTTATGTTCCACCCAAAGGTAACCAATTAGCTGACAGGACAGGCAATGATTTTGAGAACAATCGTACTCCAAATATCGACATTTTATGAGTTGCATAACATTACAGGATTTTGTAAGTAATTATATGATGTTTGCAGTTTATTATTACATGCCCCATTTAGTTTTTGATGGTAAAATTTGGACTTATAATTGTCAGATTGTTTACTAAATGGATGAAGTGCGGAGAATGTGACACTGAACCCTAATATCACGGATTAGTCCATCCTTGAGAACACCGCAAACAAAATACTTAATTCCGATGTATCAAATTTTTCGTAATAAGAAGAAAGAGTGGGAAAGAAATGCACGGAATGTAAGAAAAAGGAAATTATCTTATGGTTCCTGTTAAAGAAAGGGTTTCTTAGTGTGATTTACGTCTTGAATATTTCATTTACACCAATACGAGAGTGATTACTGGAGAAATCAAAATTCTTTGTTTCGGGAATAAATGTTTTATGATGCAACAAGGAATCTTCTGTAAATTCAAAACGCAAACATTTGCAATACTTAACGATATACAGATACATTTTAGTCAGTGTTTGATTCCACGTCTTTGTATATCGCTGTACATGCGTGTGTGGAGGAAATGGTAAGTCTACATTTGATTCTGTCGTAAGACTTGACTGTGCAGGTAAGTAGTGAAACGTTTCTAACTCCGTTGAGCATTTCATTGTCGATATGGTTGCAGGTGCCTAATATATAATGTTCGAATACCGCAGTAGGGACTTAAAGTTCACAACTAACACTATAAAAGAGTAAGATATTCACAAAAAGTTACAGTTTACCCTTGCTAACTTCTATCCACACTCCAAGTCAGAAAAATTAATTACTTCTGGTTCTGAAATTCTTTGTCAACGTATTTTGGTACAGGTTTTGTGTTGGTCAATATGTAGCATGTCTGTGTGTATGCATGTTAGTTTGAGAAAGTCTGTTGTAGCGTGTTTGACTATATTGTGAATTTTGGATATTTGTTATGGGCGCGTCTTTTTTGCGAAGATGCCACGAGTTCTGAAGTATGTAGATGGACATCTGTATGTTGTTTGGAGTGTGTATATGTGTGTTGTTTGGTGGGCTTCTATGATGGTCACGCCTTTGTCTGTATGTGTGTTGCGTATGAGGAAGAGAAAGAGAGAGAGTTGATAGGTGAAGGGCTGTAGGTGAATAAATGGGACAGCGTTTTTGTGAAGTCTGAATGTATTTCCGAATGCGCTGTTGAATGAATTTATTAATGTCTATGTGTTAGTGTAGGTGTATAAATAATTTTTGTATGTGTGCTGGTTGGATGTATGTGTGTTTATGTGTGGTGGTAGATGTGGATTTCTGTGCTGGCAAGTGTTGGTCTGTGTCTGATTGCGTGTGAGTTCGTGAGTATGTATAGTGTTTTATGTTGGTGGATTTCTGTCCGATAAAATGAATTAATTGGTGAGGATCGATGGTGAATGTGTGATTGCATTACGTCTGAATGTGTGTGGTTGGTGTGTTTGTTAGTGAGTTGGTGTCAGTGTGAATTGGTGAGTAAGGCCCAGCGCACAAGGCGCGATTGTTTTGTAACAGTTGCAAATCAGTTGAGCTCGCAATCAGTCACAACCTAAACGAAACTTCTGTCCGCACACGGATAGTCTGGTTCTGGATCAGTTATATTCAATTTCCAAAAGTTTGTAGAATTTTTGCTGTCTCAGTTTCAGTCGAGGAAGACATTGTTAATTCTTGTCAATACTGCAGGATACGCAGGATACAGAGGAAGCATTGGGTCCATCAATATTGTTGTTCTTGAATGTCCTGGAAGTATATAGTTGTTAAGAACTTCTTATTTCTTCACCTCTTCAACGAATTTTAAATTAAATTCTTTATCACTCATGTTGTCTTTGAGTCCTAAACACTCGTGTTTTTATAAAAAAATTGCACTTACTTGTCTCTTTTTCGGGGTTTGCGCTGCTTTTTTTTTTTTTTTTTTTTTTTTTTTTAAATCGCCTACGTTTTGGCATGAACATGGAGGAGCCTTCGTCAGGGCTTCTCTCTATCTAGCCGCTTGGTTCTTTTTGATAAACTTGAACACTTTATTCACTGTTTATTTTTCATCTTTATTCTTCATCTTTGCCGGTGAAAAATAAACAGTGAATCAAGTGTTCAAGTTTATCAAAAAGAACCAAGCGCTAGATAGAGAGAAGCCCTGACGAAGGCTCGTTGGTGCCGAAAAGTTGGCGATATCAACATAGAAAATGCAACGCAAACCCCGAAAAAAAGTAAGTGCAATTTTTCACTCGTGGTTTTGTTCGACTGAAGTCTGCAACGCAACTGCGACCCCGGATCCACGGTTGCATACAACAGGTTTGAGACTGGTCTAAAACCGATCGCCTAGTGTGCGGCTCCCCATCACCCTGCAATGCCAAGGTCACACAACAGTTGCGAGCTTAACCGGTTTCCAACTTTTGTCACAAAGCAAGCAGTAGCGTCGTGTGCGCTGGGTTTTAGTGTGTTTGTGTGTGATTGTGGACTTACATTGGCAAACGTCAGTCCATGTTTGTGAGTTGGTAACTTGTTTCTTATCGCTGATGACTCAACATACTGCTTTAGACCCCGGATTTCATAAGAGCGAAATACTGTGAGGAACTAATAGAATGCCACTCACCATCGTCTGCCTCCTGCTTGGCGGGCATCTCGATGGGTGAGCTGAGCATCGCTCCGTGGTACCGTGGTGGAAGACCCATCGCCAGCGATACGGGAGGTCTGCAAACAAAACATCCACAACTTAGAGTCAATACATGGTATGAAAATCTGATACTACTTTCACTGAAAACAGTTAAAATACGAAAATATTAGTATGGTTCTCTAAAAATCTAGTGAAAATGTCTATATATTTTCGTTAGATCTTACCGGATCATCTATCACAGCTCCTCCGATCACCTGCTGTAGGGACCCTTCGCTCGACAAGTTTTAGAGCTAAAAAAAAAAAAAAAAAAGAGAGAAGGTCGCCCATTTGGTGTGAGGGAGGACCTTAACCGATGAATTTGCCAATGGTCCCCAATTATTTACGTGACTGCTAAGAACGCTTACCCCAGGCCCGAAAATCCTAGCGCCGGCCGTGATCTATCTAGAGGTAATTAGAGCGGAAAGGGGGACGGGGAGGGAACTAGAAGTATCTCGGTTATAGCCTGTTGGAGCAACCATGCCGGCATTCGCATGGAGTGATTTCGGAAAACCGGTGATCGAACTTGCGTTCTAAGTAGCATCAGAACTGAATATAACCGGTCACCCACGAGGAACGGTAACTCTTAATAACAAATTAAGACAACACCTACAAATATTGCTCACCAACCGCGTTCACCCGGAATTTGGTATATGTTTACTGATATTTAGGATTTTTAAAATAAAATCTGGAATGATTGCATTTTTTATTTCCCAGTATTAGCCTCGCAGCATGGAAAAAGAAGTTTCCAAGACGTATAAATGAGAAAGACAACGGAAATAGTATTAATACCTATAATGACTTAGAGCACCTCAACCTTAACGTGTTCTGTACCTCTAGCAAACCTTCATTTGTATAATTCTGGAGGACGTGGATTCGAAACTCCGTCCTGCCATCCAGGTTTAGGTTTTCCATGGTTTCTCAAATGACTCCAGGCAAATGCTGGGAGGGTTCCTTCAAAAAGGCCCATGGCCGAATTACTCCCCGTTCCTTGGCGCGCCTTCTAATGATCTCCACGTCAACGAGGCGTAAAGCCAGAAAAAAATAAAATAATGATTTGTGTATGAGAATTGAGCCGCCACTACTTCCTGCTTCGGATTCCGAGTTTCACCTTCCATGTCCTTACAGGTATTAGTGCTACTTGTACCTTACGTCTTCCCTCTTTGTTTTCGGTATTAAAAACGGCGAAACAACTGATGCAATTGCGTTGCGTGATCCGCGCTCCGGTCTGTTGCAGCAGACACGAGATGAGTCAACAACTAATGTAAACACACAGTGAATTGCAACTATGTCACACCAGTTCGCGTGGCAAGTGTTTTATGGTTCTGGTTGAAACAGAAACTGCCCAGAGTTTGGTGAGCTATTCCTCACAACCTTTACAGAAAATTAGATCATGCTCATCGTAAACACTAAGCGTACGGTTCTTGATAAAAAAAATTTATATGCGTTACGGACCTTTTATTTTCATTTTTTTAGGGTTTTTTACTATCTGAATGAAAAACAGAACTAATATGAAGTGGCCCATTTGCCCGTACGCCCATCCGTTCTGTCATAGACTAATAACTTCTCAGCCCTTTAGCTTAGTAACTGCAAACCATTTTACTGCTTAAATGATTATAACGAAAAACTTTTTAAAAAGTCATTGGGGTAAAAATAATTATTCCAGGCTTATTGGATGTCTGACTTTTCTTTTACATAATCTTGAAGGGTGTTGAAATCAAAACTAGCAACCATCGACAGTGAATTTTTTTTTTTATACTCCACGATTTGTTCGAATTGGGGAAAATTCGTATAAAAAATTAAATTCTGCCCTTCATTTCAAAACTTGTGATCTCAAAATTCTGTCCTAATTTATTGATATGTAGTCTCCTAAAATTGAAATTCTATTCTTTAATAGATTATTATTTCTACAAAAAAAAAACCTTATTCGACAAAGAAGTTGTTGCATCTGATGATGAAAACTTTTCTGGGAAGATTCAAAATCGTTCTAACTCGCACTACATATTTTGATAAGTTTTTACAAAAGAACCCTCAGCTCCAAAAGTAATTGGTAATTGAATGATTTTTTTTTTATCCTTGCAAATATTCCTATTTGTAGAGGGTAAGCTCACGGAATTTTGTTTATGTTCTACAATAAAGAAACTGCTAGATCGCATTCCGTTAAGCTCTGTGTCCATTTAACAGGCAGATTTCGCTGCAGAAAAAGCAATGACAATGGTGGTACAACCAAATGTTTCCGGGACACAGCGTAGTGGGTGAGTGATAACAATCTGTCTTGACATTCGCAAGGACACGGTTTCGAAACGCCGATCGGCCTCCCACATGTAGGGTTTCCGCGGTTCCATGGTTTCCAATAATCAATCAGGCGAATGTCGGAATGGACTTCGACAAGTAAATCCATAAAAAAAATGACTTGAGTAAATAGCTGCAAGCTACCCATCAATTTGCTGATGACATTGTCTTGTTAGCAGTACAGGCTGAGGATATTAAGAAGTTACTGAATGGTATGAAGAAAATACTGACGGAAGAGTTTTTACTAAATATAAATCAACGCAAGACTAAAGTGATGAAATGTAGCAGAAACGATATCAAAAAATAGGATCGGATGCAATAGGAGAAGTAAGTGAATTCTGCTACTTGGGAAGCAAAATAACAACCGATGGCCGAAGCAAGAATGACGTTAAAAGCAAAATAGCACTAGCAAAAAGTGCCTTCATGAAAAAGATAAATCTTTTAGTTTCAAACATTGATCTAGGAATTAGAAAGAATTCTTTAAAACTCTATGTGTGGAGCACAGCTCTTTATGGTAGCGAAACATGGACTTCAGGAATACCAGAAAAAATGAAAATTGAAGCATCTGAAATGTGGCGCTACAGAAGAATGCTGAAAATTAAGTGGACAGACAAAGAACGAAATGGACGAGTTTTGGAAATGATGGGTGAGGAAAGAAGTTTGTAGAAGAAGCTTACAGAAAGAAGACACAGGCTGGTAGGTCATATTGTGAGACACGCTGGATTGGTTAGTGGAGGGAACAGTCGAAGGTAAGAACTGTAGAGGAAGACAGAGACTAGAATATATGAAGCAGATAATTGAGGACGTGGGTTGTAAGGGGTATGTAGAGATGAAAAGGTTAGCTCAATTAGGAAGGGATGGAGGATTGCATCAAACCAATCAAAATACTGATGACAGCAAAAAACACCTGTCTCACGGTGCCAGTGATCATCTATGATCTCGATTTATACAGATTTCTCCGATGTCTATGTTATTCATTTTACTGTGTGGCGAAATTCATTAACATAAGAATAAGTAGCAATTACTGTTTTAAATTAATGTTTCAAAATTTTCATATCGACGTTTGGACGTAGTTTCTGATGACAGTGAAGAGGCATTTCTTCTTAGTACACGTATGGATTCTCGTTCAGAAATGCAGTAGAACTCAGACCTAGCATTCTGGAGAACGTAGGTTCAATTCCCCGTCCGACTATCCTGATTTCGGTTTTACATGGTTTCTCAAAAACACTCTGGGCGAATTCCTTCACGTTCCTTTCACTCATCCTCTACCAGATCCAAAACCGGAAAAAACTGTTCAGGAATATAACTGTTTCAAGCAGATTTATTCGTGATGACATTAAGTATCTGAAGGTCATGGTTCTGGTATCTAGGAAATACTAAACGTTTTTAAACAGAAATTGAGATTCTGTACCAAATTTTACGCTCATTACTTTAAATCAGAATTTATACTGTAAATGATACGTGTACAGAATAAAGCTGCAGTGAGGCTCAACTAATAATGCAGATTCGTAGAGTGAGGTTAAGGTATACTACTGAAATGATAGCAAATACACTATGATAAGTGTATGTAGAACTGTCTGTATATTTACCATCTAGTGACCAGCGGATAAGTATATGTTCCTTGGATTCATTCAAGTAAAGGGAACAGAGGCAAAATATGTAAAGTAAATATGATCTCCCTCTAATAGGCAAGACTTTCGGGATCTCGGCACCCCTATGAAGGTGGTGTGTAAACGCAATCTACCGGTGTTTATACCCACATACACATGACCAGTATTAAGTTCACCGAGCGTGGCGGCGTAACGGTTAGCGTTCTCGCGTCGCATTCGGGAGGACGCCGGTTCGAATCCCCGTCCGGGCATCCAGACTTGGGTTTTCCACGGTTTCCCAGATCACTCCAGGCAAATGCCGGGATGCTTGCTTCGAAAGGCCATGGCCGAATTCCTTCCCATTCCTTGCCCACCATCCTTTCCCGTCTCTAAAGACCTTGCTGTTGAGAGACGTTAAGCAGTTAAAAAAAAAGTACTCAGTTGAGATCAGGTTGGGTAGGCCTGCGTGCAGTACTGGATTTTCAACTTAGAAGAGTAAATGGAAAAATTTGAGACGAAAACGTTTTGAAATACCTTTAATTGAAACATAAATCCTCTACAAAGTAAATAGTCAGTACGCCAAGATGAATACTGGAATGTTTTGTGTTTTTTTATGACCTTACATCTTTTCGACGTCAAGGTCATTAGACGGTCAAATGACTGGAGGCAATGGCCTTTTGTAGGAACCATCCAGGCATTTACCTGGAGTGATTTATGAAAACCTTGAAAACCCGAAATCTGGATGACCGAACTGGAATTTGAGTCAACGTCCCCACAAATGCGGTGCCAGAGCTTTGCCACTCACCCACCATGCTCGGTTTTATGGTTATTTATTTATTTATTATTATTTTTTTTTTGTTAAAATGGTCTCTTATCTAGAGGCCATTTATCTTTGAGAAAAAGTCTTACTCTATGCAAATCTGTTTCATTGCTTCAAGATTCAAATGGTGTGATAAACAATTTTTTTTTGTACTGGCATCACGATTCAAAGGCTGCAGATTTTTAAATATTTTTAAAAATATTTTTCTAAGTGTAGTGCTGGGGATTTCTTGTACCACGTTTTAGCGACTGCAGAATAGATAGTGTTGCAATGGGCCCCACTACCGTAGAAGATAGTGTGATTCACAATCAAAGTAGTTTTATTTGTCGCCAAGTAGCACAGAGTACTAGTAACTCACCAGTACATCAGACCGTACAGCGACTGATGGTGAACTGGACTATCTGCATTGAAATACAATGAATATTGTTCGTCGGATCTGTACGTTCGGAAGGTGCTACAGAACCACTTAGCCTCATGTCAAATTAATATCCGGGAGGAAAGCAGTAACAGCTTAGAGCTGGCCGCATTTTATTTCAAGTACAAGAAACAACGGAGTTTCCTGAAATCAAACTTCTTCTGCCCCGATGGACGGGGAGTGATTTCTTGTAGAAGTGCAACGAAAATAAGCGACGGTACTGATCTCACCAAGTGTTAAAAATATTGCGCAATATAGGGAGTTCCTTCACTACTTTATATAATATAGAAGCGTGTACATTGCAAGAAAAGTAATTTAGTGATGTGGTTGTTGAAGTTTGCGTTATTATTTTTCATTTACTGACTGATTAGATTCATTTTTTGCTATATTCATTATTGATTCGTATTAGAGATTTAATAAAATTCTCGTTTCATATTTACTGATAGTGTAAAAGTCTATTTCTTTCAATTTTTTATTTTCTGCACTTCCCTGATAACCGTGGCACCTTTTCTTTCCGAGAATTAAAGTTATTGAGTTACTGATGTAAAATCGGTTTAGATCAAAGAAGCATAGCGCACGGATTGTATTAATTCAAACTTTTATATGTTATCGCTGAACCAATACCTTATAAGACAAAATACCGGATTAAACTTACCGAGGATGTCGCTGAACTGCGTGAAAAAACACCATGGTACATAAAATTTCTTTATGTACATGTGGGGAACAATTGAGGACACTTCTTGTGGAATCAAAACAATCAATATAAATGATCCAAAGAAGATCAGTAGTTCTCTTAAGGTTCTGGAAAAACATCCTGCAGAACTCAGCTGTCTATACATCAAGACATTATTCAAGCAAAACACCAACGTTTGAAATCAAGAAAACCGCCGTGGCGCACAGCGATCAACCTTACAGAGTCCTCTTTCAATATCAAAAAGCTGTGGATAACTCAGTGAAAGTAATCATCGGTAAACAGTAAAAATTTAGTTGAGGACCCTTCAGTACGGTTACATGGTTTCGATCTCCCCAGGCGGCAATGGAGAATCATCAATCGGATTCGAACAGGACAAGGCAGATGCGGCTGGCTACTTATTATACAAATGTGGCTGGGTAGATTCTGTAAATTGTGACTGTGGAGCCACCTTACAGACAATCCATCACATCGTTTCTGACTGTCCTCTTCGGGCCTACAAGGGAACAAAAGCGGAAATACATGATGCGTCGATCAGTGCTGTTGACTGGATACAAACATTAGATCTACATTTTTTTTCTTTGCTTTCGGCATCTTAGGCCATACAGCCAGCCTGATGAATTTTTTCCTGTTAATTAGTCACAGCATAGGACGGACATTACATCCACAACACAACACTTAAACATTGACTGCCATGAGGAAACTTGGACTATGTATTGCTATGCCACATGTGAGCCATCATTGGCTCACGTGGCGGTCAATGTGTTAAACACCCATGCCCGCGGCCGGAGTCGAACCGGCGACCTTCGGCAACCGGAGCTAGCGCTCTAGCCCCTACGCTACCTAGGCCGACTAAATCTAGAGACATGAAATTGAACAAGCTTGTGATAGGCACATTTGTCCTCACATATTGTATATGTTGGTAAATATCATACTATAAATAAATCCGAAGACTACGCATATTTTGTATTATTACTGTGTATCCGAAAGGTATGAATTAATAAAGAGTAAAAAAAAAAAAACATTGAACGGAAACGCATGTCGAGAATGTCTGACCACAGTGACTTCTGAACCCAGAGTTACCCTGCTCACTTATCTCGTACCCTCTATCAAAATATACATTTGCCCTGCGGTATCAAACACCTCTGCGCACAATACGCGGCCGTCCATCTTGCGGACTTAGCCCCGTCTGTCGAGTAGCACGCGTCCGCAGATTGAATATTTGCGTGCAGTGTGACGGGTATTAGGGGTGAATAACGGGCCCAGCTGGCACGCGGCTTTAGCAGCGCCGCATTTCCATAAGGAATCTCGCCATCGCCGACCCTTGTCATGCTAATCGGGCGTAATAGATCCACAATGGACCACATGTCACGCCAGCAGTCCCAAAACAGGTGTAATCGGCTGTTATCACTTGCACGACGAAAATTGAGAGCAGGTTTCCATTACCTCCAGACTGTTGCCCGTCGTATATTAAATGAAGCGAGTAAAGGAGTTATGAATAGTTACACTTGTCATCGCGCCCCTGAAGGCAAATGTTGTATATGGGTCCTACATAAAAGAGATGTAGATTCAACAATATCACACGGAGGTATAACTCTAACCGTAGGGTTATTCGAGTTTTGATAGATCGTATGGGGAAGTAATAATCTGAAAGACTGACAAAGTAAATTTCAATCAGAATAGGTCGGGAAGAATGGTATACTAATTTAGAACATATTGAGGTACTTTTCTACTTTCGAAAAGAGAAAATACAGTACTTAGATACGAGAAAATTCAATTTCTGTTGGCTGTTGGGTAATGAAAGGCACTGGGAAGGCCCCTCTCCTCTAGTCCTTTTGGCAGAGTTGATAGTTGGTGTCCCGTCAAATAATCGCTGCACAGTCAGTCTGTACCGGTTTAGATCTTCTGATTCCTGGGATATTTGAGCAGTTGTTTGTTTTAGTCTCTGATGAATTGATGTAGCATGATTTGTTTTTGTTTTTTGACACTTGCACTTTCTCCTGCTTAGTGTGTGTAGTAATGCGTTAGTTTTACGAGGGTGAGTCAAATGAAAACCTTAAATATTTTTTAAAATATTATTTATTGTGCGGAAGTGGTACACAGCTGTATCAATTTTCAACATAATCTCCCCACGCTCAATGAAAGTCCTCTAGCGCTTACAAATTGCATAAATTGCTTTAGAAAAAAATTCTTTTGGTAGTCCGCGCAACCACTCATGCACCGCGTGGCGTACCTCTTTATAAGAACGGAACTTTTTTCCTCCAATTGCTTCTTTGAGTGGTCCAAACATATGGAAATCAATTGGGGCAAGATCTGGTGAGTATGGTGGATGAGGAAGACACTCAAAATGCAGGTCTGTGATTGTTGCAACAGTAACGATTCTTGCAAGGAAGCCATCACCTTCTCGTTCAAAGCGCCGAAGAAGTTCTTCACAAGCATCAACACGTCGTTCTCTCATTTCAGGAGTCAGTTGCCGTGGCACCCATCTTGCAGACACTTTGTGAAACTGGAGCACAATGTGGTGTGCTGAACCATGACTAATCTTTAAACATGCTGCAATGTCATTCAGTGTCACTCGGCGGTTTTCCATCACTATGGCTTCAACTGCTGCAATGTTTTGTGGAGTCACAACTCGTTGTGCCTGACCTGGACGAGGAGCATCTTCCACTGAAGTCACACCATTTACGAACTTCCTACTCCATTCGTAGACTTGCTGCTGTGACAAATATGCATCACCGTACTGAACCTTCATTCTTCGATGAATTTAAATAGGTTTCACACCTTCACTACTCAAAAACCGAATAACAGAACGCTGTTCTTCCCTGGTGCAAGTTTCAAGTGGGGCAACCATCTTTATACTGATACTGCGACGGTATTTGTGCATCTGCACTATGCTGCCACCTACAGGCCATTCTGCACGCTGCTTGTAGCACGCTTAACAACTTACAGGATAACGGCGCGAAATTTCGATTTTTTATTACAAATTTAAGGTTTTCATTTCATTCACCCTCGTACTTCTAACAGCAGAGCATAATCGCTTGTAATGTAGTATATTTTTCAGCTTTGCCGGAAATTAAAATGAAACAATTTAGATACGATTATTGGAGTGATAAAGTAATCGATTGATTAACTTTTTGCCCATATTCTGACTTAATATATTTCCGAATACTGAAAAAATAAGTAGCCAATGTTACGTAGTCAATAACACTATTACCAGAGTCCATACGGTGTTTAACTATATTGTAGCGTGATCTATAGTGGGTATCTCGTAAATGAGAGTACATCTAAGATATACATGACAGTCGTGCAGAAGTTGATAAATGTTTCAAAAGAAACAAGTATATCAATTTTATGTGGATAAAGGCTCATATTGGTTTAGTTATAATGGAAAAATAGACCAACTGGCAAACGAGCCTTCTAGTATTGGAACCAACATCAACTTTCCATTACTATACAGTGATTTCCTGGTTCCAGTAAAAAAATGAAAGTAACGGATAGCTGACAAAACGAAAGGGATTTTAACAACAAAATAAGCGGCCATTATTAAGGTTCCATCCAACACCGGATTACCACGCGTCCTTTGTTCAACAGTTCCTCGTAGCCTAGAGGAGTTTTTACTTTTATAGTTAGAATGAGAATCAATCATAGCAAAAAAAAAAATCTACTGTGAACCGAGGCGCCTATCAATTTTCGTTACGAACGATTTATCGCTTGTTCTGTTCTTCGATCACTCAAGACATACCGTATATTTTAATCACAAACTTTCGAACTGTGAAAACCACATCCAAGGTGGTTAAGATGCCTGGAAAAAGGAACAGGTAGATGTGACCCGCTTACAGATTTATAGTAGCATATATTACTCAGACAGTCGTTCTTAATGGTCTATGATTTCTTCATGATTATTTCCCCGTCACCAATGATATTTGAAGTATTGTCTTATATGCCCTCATCTCGAATGTATCTCTTCTTTTACAGTCTTTTGTCTTAATAGTCTGTTAACGTAAGAAACACTGGATATATCGTACTAGTCTTCATTAGTCATAGTTTAGCATGTCTTATTATAACATCATTCTTCTAGATGTCACCTGCCTTTGATGCAGCATCTCTTGGATCTCTTGCATCTATTATTATTAATCTTATTTTCTCTGTGCATCCGCTATCCTTAGTTACCATAGAGTCTAAAAAGAAAAAAAGCTGTCTGGGTCAAAGAATCAGCCCGGTTAGTCCTATCTTTGTTCACTGAGTTCCTACTTTCATTCTAACTTCTCTTCAACATTTCGTCCGTTTCGACTTCCTATTCTTCAAATAAAATGGCGTCATCACCAAATCTATTCATCCACCACCTTTGATTCCAAAGTTTCAGCTATATAGACTTCCTTATGATATACTACCCGTAGATGATAAGTACCACTGAATAGTTCAAAAGGTTTTACCACTTTTTTATATAGCCTGTTTATCATTGCACTGACGTTACACAGATTTTTTGTAGGTGTTATGAAGCGTTCAGGAATCCTCATTCTTTTAGTACTGTATATCACACAGTTTTTGCCACTTAAATGCCTTACTTTAGTCCAGGAAAAACAGCGCTAAAAAGTGTTTAATTCCCTTGATTTCTGAACTAACTTCGTGATACTGAGGATCTGCTCACGCCTGCCTTTCTCATTCACAAAGCCTGCTATATCTGTCGGTATTTCCGTGTCTACATAGCTCCTTAGACGGTCATGGAGAATATTTATAAGATTTTTGCTGTCATGTAATGATATTACAGCATTGTGTTATGTCTTTCTTATGGAAAGGGATGATCTCTGACATAGTTCAGTATTCATGCCATATGCCTCTGTTTCACAGATGCTACGAGTAATTAATCAGGACCAGATGGTCTATTTCTTCTTAATTTGTAGACTCTTCCTCCTGTGCTAAGTGTCTCACTGCAGTAACTTCTCCAAAGACCAACAGTTTGCTCCACGTCTGTCAGCGTCATTTCATTCTCATGCTCTATTACCGACGTTATTGGTTTAAATCAAATCACCAGTTTATTTATTTCTTTAAACCTTCATCTGCTGTTTCCAAGTTTCTCGCATGTTCAATTTTGTCTCTCCAACACATTTTCTGTACAAGTGGAAATATTTCCCGGTGTCATGAAGTAGCCTGTAAGACTTTACTCTTCAACATTTTCCTTTAATCTATGTCTAGGGTGGTTTCTTATGTAAGCAAGTTGTATTTCTTTTTCAGTGTTTTACCATCCCTAATTATCTGTTTCGGATTGTCCCATTTATCATTTACACACTTATTCTCTGAGTTCTAGCCCTGGAGTTTAGCATATACTCGATTATGAAAATGTATGATTTCCGTTTTTATTTCTAGTTTTTCTACTTTTGTGAATGTATTTTTAACTTAGGTAATTTTAGTCTTAGTACTTGTTCTCTCTCTCTCTCTCCCCTCAACTGGGTTCGTTTCTCCATGACTTCCCAGTGATGGAGGTGTATTTAGGCGTTTATTGTTTTGTGTGAATGACTGTGATGTGTGATGTCGTGTGTTTTGTTGATGAATGAAAGATGGAAGAGGTTGAAGACTGACACAGTTTCATTCGCGCCTATTCTTTTGAAGGACACAGAGGGAGTCACAAGGCTTAATGTCCTCATCGGACGAACGAATCACCACTGACAGCGTGGTACTGCCTCACTCCATACGCATTGGGGATAGCTGTGATCACAGGACTTTGTTGTAAAATCTGGTGTTTAGGAATGTGTTTCTCATACCTTGCCGCCCAAGCGGAAATTTCTTCGACCACCAGAAATCGAACCAGCTAACCCCGAGTCAGTGCCGAACACCATCAGGTGCCACAACCAAGTGACCTAACGGAGGAGGAATTCTTAGTTCAAGAAATAGCAATTGATGGGAAGGCTCCTGGAAATGAAATTATACAGGCTGAATGAGCGGTAAATCGAAACGTTGTCACATATATGCTGAACAACCAAAAAATTTCAAAAACATTTTTGAATTATAGTGGGTATTTATATCGCTGATTAGTTTAGTACGGTAAATAAAATGATGCGTCGAAACAGGCTACATGAAAACGGCAGGTCATCAACTATTTAAGGGAGTAGCCCCTTTGGCTGCTGGATGGCCTATCGATTGAGTGGTGCTGCATTGACGTCACGGCCAACATTTGCCGGTGCTTGTTGACCCGCCGTCAAAGATGTCACTGTTCAGTCGGAAAACCCAGTGTTCCGCGTGGCGTGTCAAAGTCCACCGCGAGTTGAAGCCGACAGCGTCAAGTGACGCCGGAAACGCTGCCGGGCTTGGCGCATCTGCCATCGAGCAGATGAGGCGATCTCAGATCGTATCAGATCATCACAGGTCGATAGTACAGCATCAGAGTAAACTACGATAAGAAGCGGGATCACAGTGTATTCGTAGTTTCCGTGTTTCCGGGATGTTGCCGCGTTCTACTATTAAATGTCGACGTTTCGTCCGAATTGTTTCGGCCTACTTCGTGGGCAAAATTACACTCACACGTGTTTGACGGATCTTCGACATTTAGCAAGTACTAAGACGCGGCGCCATCCCTAGAGAATGTAAACTATTTAGTTCGGCCGCAGAAGCCTTAGAGTGCCTCTCACAGTACTTTGTCCATGTGCTCTGCCTATGAATTATTTATTCTAATTTCTGTTACAAGCTGGGGAATTTGTGATATGCAATTTTTCTGTATATTTTTCTTCTGTTTCTCTCTCTGTAATGGATACTACGTCCTGTTGCAGGATCTATATTTTCCTTCCTTAACTTTTTTTACTTCTCTGTTAGTATTCTCTTCATTTTTGAGTTAAATCTTAAAATTTAGGTTTTTTCATCATTTCACTCTGTTTTCCTCTAGTTCTTATTTTATAACACGCGTATTCCCAGTTTTTCTCTCATTATCTTTTCTTGTATATTACTTGACAGATTTAAAAAACCTCATTGACGCAGCCTGCTTTTGTTTTTCTTCCTATTTAGTGCCAATCCATGATTCAGTTCCGTACATCAGGATTGGGACTGCCACTGTGCATAAAACTTCAATCTCGTGTCCTTTCTCTTTTTTATATTGTCTTTCGTACGTTTGAAAATTCTCCACTCTGTTATTGAATGTAATTGTCGTATTCGTATATACGCCAACCTGTCTGGTAGCTCTGTGTTTAAGGCTAGCAACTGGAGATCGAAATGTCCCTGGTTCGAATCCATGTCTCAGGGTGGATTTTCATATGTCCGTTACCCAACCTTCACCAATGGCACAGCTTACTGTGTCGCGTGTCACGGTATTAGTTTTTGGAGACATTTATTAGTCTTAAGATAGGTAATTTGCTTTCCGAACCAAGCGCACCGATGTAACGCCACGCCACTATAATTGACGCCAGCCTCCAAGATCACCTAACACGGCAGTTCAACCGCAAGGTTCATCCTATGTTCACGAGAGAGGCAGTTACCTAGCATGTGATGTACACGTCTAAACAGCGTGATATTCAGCCAATGAGAAACTCCCGCTCCACACTTGCAGATCCCGAGGACGCTACTTGGCGACGGAAATGCGTGGCAGTCCACGGTGTAAAATTATAACCGCCATTTTAGGCAATTCGACCGTTTTCCCCTCCGCTGGCTCCGGAAGCAATCGCTACCATTTTGGATCTGATGATCCATAATTTCACTTTAAAACATCGACCAGAATTTGAGCCTACAACAGACAAATGAGCTTCGAGCTCTGTGATGTAAGAATCCTTTGATCTGAGAACGTTATTAAACAGAAGATTCTCCACTGTAACAAAACTTGGATCACGGTTCTTGTATCCTAATTCGTGAGAATGGTTTTTTTATAGTGCCCTTGCACTGGTAAGCTATTGAGCCAGTTACAAATATTTCTGCACTTTATAGTTTCAGTTTTTTCGCGTAATTTAATGAGTAGAGTACATTTTACAGATTTTACATTGGAAAAGATATCGTTCAGAATAATATTGAATATGGCACCTAGAAATCCTGGAATCCAATAAAAGCTGAGAAATTATTAATATTATTCGAATATGATATTAGCTGCACTTTTCCAGCGGAGGGATTCACTAAACGTATATCATCTACAAGATATCCCTGGGATGTGCAAAAACGCAGACAATAAAGAAAATTGTATTCCAGAGCTGTCTAGTGAAATTGAGGTTAGATGTTACTGATAATAGAGGTTTCGTTGTTAACACCATCGCCGGCGTATCCATTCAAGGCGGAATCATTGGCGTTTCTATCTGAAGGTTTCCGTGGCCGTATTGAATAGTTTTCACGCTTCACGGGTGGTTATGCGTCTAAGTATTAAATGTTGACGTTCCGGCAAATATGTTTTGCCTTCTTTTTGTGTGGAACTGCGCTGCAGTGTGTTTAGTAGAGATCGTGAAGCACATCGCAGCTCAGCTCCGCCATAGAGACCGAGCGTGGCGGTGTAACGGATAGCGTTCTCGCCTCGCATTCGGGAGGACGGCGGTTCGATCCCCGTCCGGGCATCCAGATTTGGGTTTTCCATGGTTTCCCAAATCACTCCAGGCAAATGCCGGGATGCTTCCTTCAAAAGGCCATGGCCGAATTCCTTCCCATTCCTTGCCCCCATCCTTGCCCCCCATCCTTTCCCGTCTCTAAAGACCTCGATGTTGAGAGACGTAAATACAATAAAAAAAAAAAAAAAAAAAAAAAAATCCGCCATAGAAGAAGATCGAAGCAGATCGGTCGATACGTCGACATTGAATACTAAGAAATTAAAATGCATTTGACTGGTAAGTTATATAGCATGCTCTAGTATGGTGATTCCCAACGTATGCTATTCAGTTTCCATTATGTATTGTGTATGAAATACAGGCACCATAGGACGGACAGAACACTTTTATGACCGAGGCCGGACTCAAACCGATGACCTCTACAACGTGAAACCATCCCACGGTTGGTGTCCCATCTTGATATGCAGACTGTAGGATACCGTATAAAGTAACACCTTATATTAAATTTAATGTTTGTAACTTTGGCAAAAAGAGATTTCATTTTGATTACAAAACAACCAAGCGATGTCTAAGGAACTAGAGGGTAATGTTGTCAGTGCCGGTTCACGGACTCCACGAAAAAAAGTTACATCCATCGTATCGGCAGTATGAAACGGACAACAGAATGAGTAAAATATAAAAAATAATTATATTATTAAGATGAAAGTGATACATTAAATTTTAATTCATCTAATAGAAATTTGTGATCAGTTTATATTGTTAAAAGGTACATACAAATAAAAATATGTGATAATTTTTTAACTACAAGCTTACGTCTGTCTGTACTTAATTTACGTCAGTTAAATTTGGTACTGGACAGTTAAAACCATTGTTGTAGAGATTTAAATGTTAATCATCGATTTAACTAACCGTTTCACTCGAAATGCAAGTTTCAATTTAAGAGCAAATGGAAGAAGCAATTCGATATTTCTTATTAGTTTTTAGACTGAGGTCAAAAAATGATGGACATTAATTAATTTTTATTCATCCTACGTTCAAGAAAAATACCTCTAATAACAAAGAACTATGACATACCTAGTGATGAATGAATCATAGTTGGAGATGCTTTAACATTGATTAGATAGAGTGTTCAACACGGAATTCAATCTCATTTAGGAAGTAGGAATGGGGGCGTTGTCTGAATGGATTGTAGCATTCTCCGTCATACAGCCAGTCACTGTTTTGTATTTTCTCAAAATTTGTCATTTCGTCTCTTGTGGAACAACACAAGACGAACATAGCAGTCAATTTAAAACCACCTGTGGCCAAGCCCGAAATGGAACCGGCTTGCTTACGTCAGGCCAACGGTCTGCGAGATTCATCACACTTTTACTAAATATATTTATTTTATAATGGCCAAAGTAGTGAAAAAGTAGTGAAAAAATACTTTATTTGTGTATCCATATTTTCAAAATTTATTAAATTTGTATTTATATATTTTTTGTATATCATTTTTAGTATTATATATTTCTTTAAAATGTGTGTTTAGTATCATTATTATTATATTATCTATGTTTATATGTAAGAATAATAGTAAACACAATAATAATAATTCATTATGTTTCAATTTTTCACTCCGAAAATAAATAAATAAATGTCTGTAGTGGGTCTAAATCTAATACGGGGACATATAATTTTATATGCGGCCCGCGGAATTATGATGCATTTGCAAAGTGGCCCGCAATATCATTTGGGTTAGCCACCCCTGGTCTAGACCATAGGTTCTCATCCTTTCTTTGCCTGCCGCCTCCATTTATATATAGACACCGCCCCCCTCTTCGAACAAAAAATTACTCACCCCACTTTTTCAGTAAAAAAACCATACACCGACTCCACAAATAATGCAACCCATCATGCTCCAACTTTTTTAATTTATAACTCACTTATTGAAACAGTAATTCCATGGCGCCCCTCTTAGGTGAAGTGTATAATATCTTATATAGAAAAACAAGGACAGATGTCTAAAATTATTTTAATAAAAGGTATTATTGGCGTATTGATCACAGCTTGATCAACAAATATATGTTTATTTATAAACGTTTCTCGGGAAACAAACCGAGTGATGTTGTTATTAATACACAATATTTCGGCGACTATATCCTCCGTCGCCATCTTCAGGTGCAGTTGAAAGTCTTGAAGTCTGCCTTGAAGTCAGCCTTGAGCGTGTTGTTTGTAAACTGTCATGGCAACGACAGATGTTGTTATGTTGCCTAGCAGCATCTCAGATGTCATTAGACGCTCGCGGAACACAAAAAGCAGAGCGTTGGTGATGAGCAGCCTCAATTACAGGAATCCATGCATCACTTATCTGGAATCCACAATCCATGTTTACCAAATCAGACGCGAGGCGAATTTCAAATGCTTCTTTAATGACGCTGTCCCAGTAGCCTCTCGCATGTGTCAACACCTTAGTTGCTTCGAAATCGAAACCATGTCCTTCTGTCAAACTATGTTCCGCCACTGCTGATTTATCTTTTTGCCCCAGGCGAACATGTCGGGCGTGTTCAAAACAACGTTGTTGTACGCACCGTATGGTCTGACCGATGGTGGCGGAACATAGTTTGACAGAAGGACATGGTTTCGATTTCGAAGCAACTAAGGTGTTGACACGTGCGAGAGGCTACTGGGACAGCGTCATTAAAGAAGCATTTGAAATTCGCCTCGCGTCTGATTTGGTAAACATGGATTGTGGATTCCAGATAAGTGATGCATGGATTCCTGTAATTGAGGCTGCTCATCACCAACGCTCTGCTTTTTGTGTTCCGCGGGCGTCTAATGACATCTGAGATGCTGCTAGGCAACATAACAACATCTGTCGTTGCCATGACAGTTTACAAACAACACGCTCAAGGCTGACTTCAAGGCAGACTTCAAGACTTTCAACTGCACCTGAAGATGGCGACGGAGGATATAGTCGCCGAAATATTGTGTATTAATAACAACATCACTCGGTTTGTTTCCCGAGAAACGTTTATAAATAAACAACGCCGAGAAAGATTACATTCATTTATAACAAATATATGGTTTAAAAAATGTCATTTATTAGTGAGTGAGCTCAGTGTAATGACAATATTTTTAACCGACTTCAAAAAAGGAGGAGGTTCTCAATTCGTCTGTATTTTTTTTTTTTTTGTATGTATGTTCAGCCATATCTTCGACAATTTTGAACCGATTTAAATGAAATTTTTTTAGTAGATAGGGTATACCTCCAAAGTGGTCCCATATGAATTTAATTGAGAAACCACCCCATCAACCCCCTTCAACCCCATAATTTTTATACAAATCCATATTTTTTATTCGATCTCGTTGAAACTTTGGACATATATAGCCAAAAATAAAGAGAAAAATACTGTCAACTTTTGGTTTAAAAAAACTGAACCCCTCTCCCCCTATCCACCCCCTTGATTTTGCCATTTTTCTTTATTTGTATGTATGTTCAGCGATATCTTCGCGAATTTTGAACCGATTTAAATGAAATTTTTTTAGTGGATAGGGTATACCTCCAAAGTGGTCCCATATGAATTTCATTGACAAATCACCCCTTCTACCCCCCTCCGCCCCCTAATTTTTATACAAATCCACATTATTTATTCGATCTCGATGAAACTTTGGACATATATAGCCACAAATAAAGAGAAAAATACTGTCAACTTTTGGTTTAAGAAAATTGAACCCCTCTCCCCCTATCCACCCCCTTAATTTTTGCCAATTTTCTTTATTCAAAGCTACAGTCGACACCATTTAACTGATCTCCATTAAAGTTGGCAATTACATGTAGGGTATACTCCAAAGTGGTCCCATATGAATTTCTTTGAGAAACCACCCCTTCTGCCCCCCTCCGCCCCTAATTTTTATACAAATCCACATTTTTATTCGATCTCGATGAAACTTTGGACATATATAGCCAAAAATAAAGAGAAAAATACTGTCAACTTTTGGTTTAAAAAAACTGAACCCCTCTCCCCCTATCCACCCCCTTGATTTTGCCATTTTTCTTTATTTGTATGTATGTTCAGCGATATCTTCGCGAATTTTGAACCGATTTAAATGAAATTTTTTTAGTGGATAGGGTATACCTCCAAAGTGGTCCCATATGAATTTCATTGACAAATCACCCCTTCTACCCCCCTCCGCCCCCTAATTTTTATACAAATCCACATTATTTATTCGATCTCGATGAAACTTTGGACATATATAGCCACAAATAAAGAGAAAAATACTGTCAACTTTTGGTTTAAAAAAATTGAACCCCTCTCCCCCTATCCACCCCCTTAATTTTTGACAATTTTCTTTATTCGAAGCTACAGTCGACACCATTTAACTCATCTCCATTAAAGTTGGCAATTAAATGTAGGGTATACTCGAAAGTGGTCTCATATGAATTTCATTGTGAAACCACCCCTTCTACCCCCTTCCGCCCCCTAATTTTTATACAAATCCACATTTTTTATTCGATCTCGATGAAACTTTGGACATATATAGCCAAAAATAAAGAGAAAAATACTGTCAACTTTTGGTTTAAAAAATTGAACCCCTCTCCCCCTATCCACCCCCTTAATTTTTGCCAATTTTCTTTATTCAAAGCTACAGTCGACACCATTTAACTGATCACCATTAAAGTTGGCAATTACATGTAGTTTTTCATGGAGAAGGATTCTGACCAAAAAAAATAAAAAAACCACCCTCTCCCATTTACACCCCTTAATTTTATAGAAACCTACATTTCTTATCTGATTTTTACTGAACTTTGCCCATGTATACTTCAAAACAAAGAGAAAAATCCTGTCAATATTTAGTCTTCCAAAGTTCAACTCCCCCCCCTTCTTCCACCTCTTTAATTATTGTCAATGTTCTTCATAAAAAGCTACACTCAACACCGTTTGACCTATTATCATCAAAGTTGGCATATACATGTAATTTTTCATGGAGTAACTGAACAAAAAATAAATTAAAAAACCACCCCTCTCCCCTTTACACCCCTAAATTTTTATACAAACCCACATTTTTTATCCGATTTCGATGAAACTTTGGACATGTATAGTAAAAAATAATGAGAAAAATACTGTCAACTTTTGGTTTGAAACAACTGAAGCCCTTTCCCCCTATCCACCCCCTAAATTTTTACCAATGTTCTTTATACAATGCTAGTCGACACATTTAACTGGTCTCATTAAGGTTGGCATATACATGTAATTTTTCATGGAGAAGGTTTCTGACCAAAAAAAATTAAATTAATAAATAAACCACCCCATGTCTCCCTTTACACCCCTTAATTTTATGGAAATCTACATTTCTTATCTGATTTTTATTGAACTTTGCCCATGTATACTTTAAAACAAAGAGAAAAATCCTGTCAATATTTGGTTTGCCAATGCTCAACCCCTTTCCTCCTTCAACCCCATTAACT
The DNA here is from genome assembly GCA_031002005.1 of Vandiemenella viatica. Classification (NCBI taxonomy): domain Eukaryota; kingdom Metazoa; phylum Arthropoda; class Insecta; order Orthoptera; family Morabidae; genus Vandiemenella; species Vandiemenella viatica. The sequence goes on from JARYHS010011408.1 coordinate 243,562,095, forward strand.
TTTGTCAATGTTCTTTATAAAAAGCTACAGTCGCAATCGTTTGACCGATTACCATGAAAGTTGATGCTTATATGTATTTTTTTACGAAGAAGGTGTCTGACCAAAAGATCTAAAAACCACCCCCTCTCCCCATTAAACTGCTTAATTTTTATACACAACCTCAGTTTTTATCCAGTTTAGACAGAACTTAGCAAATTTTTACTATAAAACAAAGAGAAAAATGATGCCAACTCTTTGTTTGCAAAAAATGAACCCCTCTCCCCTTTTCCACCCCCTCGATTTTTGTCAATTTCTTTTTAGAAAGCTACAGTCGACATCATTTGACCGATCTTTATTAAAGTTGGCACATATATATGTAATTTTTTTATGGATAAGATCTCTGACCAAAAAATAAAAGAAACTACCCTAGCTCCCCATCCCTTAATATTTATATAAAACCCACATTTTGATTCGAATCGGTGGAACTTCGCATGTGTATTCTTTAAAACAAATAGAAAAAGAAAATACTGTCCACATAACTTTCACAAAAATGCAAACCCTATTCCCCTTTCTACCCCATTAATTACTGTTCTTTATACAAAACTACCGTTTCTTTCTGGTTTTGAAGGAAGTATGCACATGTATACTGCAAAACAAACAGAAATATACTGTCTACATTTGGTTTCGAGAGTCCAAACACCGCTCCTTCCTTTCCATCATTTAATCTACAGTTTCTTTCCGATTCTGAAGGAAATTTGCACACATATACTTTAAAACATACATAACAATTTTGTTTAAATTAGGTTGCTTAAATGTTTTTTTTTATACATACCTACAGATTTATCTGATATCAATAGAAATTTACACACGTATACTTTAAATCAATCAGAAAAGGCAGTCTACATTTGGTATACAAAAGCTCACTCCCTCTTCCCCTTTACCATCACCCCTTTTAATTTCCAATGTTCTTTACAAAATATCCACAGTTTTAAATTCCGTCAAAATCAATTAAGCCATTTTTAAGTCATGGCTTAGTATTTATAAAATAATGTCGTAATGTCTCAACATGTACTTCAGATTTCAACTTTGATCCCAAGCTTTCACCAATTAAAAATCTATATTTTTTGTGTGATGCCGGTGCAAATAGATATATTCCATAGAGATTTCTGTATGTGGTATGTATTAATGCCCAGATGTTACATGTTTCGGTTATCGAGCAGCAGCTTTAACAGATGTTATGATAAGATCGAAACATAGCCTGACATTCCTTAACAGAACGTCCAATTCACCCCGTTCTGAAAGTGGTTGTGGTATATAAAGACATAATTCTCCTTTGAAAGCAAGTGCTTTGATCTCTGAGCTACCAGGAAGTTCGCAAAATGGGAACTGCTGCGGCATATTTAAAATACTAAACGAAGTATAATACCACTAAAAATTTAAAAATAAAATAATTGTTTAAAAAAACATAAAAACCGCCTTAAAAAAAAGCACTAAAAATTTTAAAATAACTTTATACCTTGCTTAGGAAAAAGTAAATCTAAATAGACAACATTTTACATTACTTTCATTGAAATTTTGTCATTAATTAGTTATTTTTGGAGTCGGTGCCAGCGAAAGCAAGAAAAACAAAAACATAAAAACAATAAGGAATAACAATAATACTTAAAAAATCATGTTACTGCTTACCTACAATTAATGCTAGAAACATGTTTCAACAAAACTGAAACATACAGATGATACGCCGATATTATACTCTGTAAATCGTTTACTTCATGATGCAACCTACCAACTGACACTGTAGCGCCAGAGATATTCCTGGATGACCAATAAGGCCAAGCCACAGATTGAAATACTATTAATTTGTTTCCCTAAGATGTCTCCCACAGTAACACAATCTGCCTCACAACATGCTGTAAAATATTGGGAATTTTTGTTCGCACTACCCGTTTCGCCTCTAACGCCAAAAAGGAAGTTCAGTAATTAGATCTTCGCGATGTGACAGCTGGCACCGACTCCAAAAATAACTAATTAATGACAAAATTTCAATTAAAGTAATGTAAAATGTTGTCTATTTAGATTTACTTTTTCCTAAGCAAGGTATAAAGTTATTTTAAAATTTTTAGTGCTTTTTTTGAAGGCGGTTTTTATGTTTTTTTAAACAATTATTTTTTTTAATATATATTTGGTTCTTATTTGTCATCAACAACCCTAAATCGCCGAGTTCCACTATTGATGGTGTTTCTTTTTTGCTAATGAACTGCCAACAGCAATGAATCCTATTTTGGCTATATATAGTCATGGGAATGCAATGACACTTTTTTTTTTATTTTGGCAATCGACCTGTAGCCATTCAGCCAGCACTCAATGTATTTTCATATATCGTCAATGTTAATGAATCTTTCCAACTTTGTTATGTGAACGCTCAATTTGTAGGACAACACAGGACACATACAACACAAACTTAACCTAAACACCCATCCCCTCGGCCGGACTCAAAGCGGCAACCATCGGTACGTGGAGCTGGCACTCTAGCCCCTACGCTACCGAGGCCGGCGAATGAAACACTTTGATGCAGTCCTTAAAGCCGGGTATAATACTGGCGGCGCGGCGGTTCCTTGGACTAGAAACGTCTCTTCGACGCTCACCGGTTGGGAACCACCAGTCTAGGCTCTGTGACGCGGTGCGATACTCACCCAAAGACTCCGACGGCGACGGCGGCTTCCCTGAGCGCTCTCTCCTGGTCCATCTCGACGAGAGCTTCCGGTCGGATCGTGGCCGTGTTGCGGGGCTGTCGCTCGTTCTGCACCGCTGTGAACAACAACCACAATCCGTGATCGTCGATACGTCAGCTCTTACTGTGATTAATTTCTTACGTGCTTTAAAGATGTAAATTTTCACGCTGCACCACATGAAAGATATGAAATATTCTGGTGTTTTGGACAGATGGCCCCCTCTGTCTCGATCACATAATTGTATATCCTTCAAAAAGCGAAGGCGAAATCTTTACCGTTTCTTGTCGCTAATTCTCTCTTGCCTCTCGTGAGCTCAACGAGGCGTAAGGACATAAATAAAAAGAAACTGGAGGTTAGTAAACATCGCCATCGTCTTTCATTTATTAGCATTTTTGGTGTAATAGTACTGTTGTAGCGGATTGAGCAGCTAATCCACCACATTGCGTGAGTTCTCTCAACGAGGACTGCTGTCGGTTTGGGATTGACTTTTGAACCGGCATATGCACTGAATTGTTGAGAGCCAACTAGTCGTTTAATTTGCTTCTACAGTCAAGCTAAACTGGTCGAAGCTAGGTAATACACCTATTACTTGCTACTTAAGACAAGAAGCTAGGTTACAGTTAAGCAACAGTCTCGTTTGCTAGTGCGGCAGTAACTACACTATTTACATACTGCAGGTCTCGTCTCACTATTGAATCCTAGTACTTTAATTCTTAACTAATGACAAGGTATTCATGAAAGAAAACAAACCTATCCAGTAAACTCTACAATTTATTCTATCACTTGATGAAAACATACGACATTACATAGCACACAACGCCTGAAATCATGGCACGACACATGTAACTTATACTTCGTTCTAGGCACATATAACATTTTATGATGATCTAACAGTTACACAAGAACTATCGTTTTAAATGAGTGACTTGAATGACTGACTATAAATCTTTAAGCAACAAGCGTAGGAATATCAGATAGTTCGGTGCAACCTTAATTACTGTAGATGTTTCTCGAGTCGATGATGTTCTTAGACTCCCCGTTCAAGTGGCTACAGAGCGTCGTCTGCTACAATTTGCGGTGGTGGGGGCAGATCCCTCTACCAATGGCTAGGTCCTTCACGTGGTTACTTTTAGAGTTCATAAGTGGCGTTCAGCGGATCAACGCGGAACACAGGGTGGGGACGGTAAATCTCACGCCCTCAGTGTTTACTAAAGGAAACTAGCAACCTACGCAGTTCCCTGGCTACGCGAGTGAAACTTCCAGCTCTCAACCTTGAAGCTCGTGTGGTGTAACCACTCGACTCTGATAACAAGGCGTGTTTCCTGTCCGGCCGACTGGGAACCTGGCTCGCTCACCGATGCCCATAGCTCGCAAATGAATTAAATCTAATAAATATTTCTTTCCTCTCCGATTGTTAATCCAAAATTAGCACCGTTACTACACTGTCACCAGTACCTATACTAACATAAGAAAAGTAGAGGGGGGAAGCGCAACTATCCCCATTGTTTGTTAGCTGTGCAACTTTTATTTCTGGTGTTTAGTGTTAGTCTCTTAAAAAACGTCCAGTTTTTCAGTGGGAAAAATTTGGTTTGATTCTTATCGAATACAAACTATGAGGATAGCCGGTACGCCCATACTTTAATTCCGCTCCCCAGTTCGTATTCCTTCGTCGACAGAGTAGTTCAATGTAATCACATCAATGAGGATTCTCGCCTTAGAAACCATACGAAGTAAAAATTCGTAACTATGGAAACGGAAACTCTATTGCCCAAGCGGAATGTATTAATACACCATCGCCTCTATATACGGGATCAGTGGTGGTACATAGACAAAGAAACGTAGACCCAGAATCATTAATGAAGAAAATACTGTGCGTCAATGAACTTATATTTGTAATACAATGAAAAAGCTTCAAACAGATTTGGAATTTTTGCTACACCATTATACTCGTTAATTAGTCAATAGCCTTCCGTAGCGACAGTGTAACGTCAGCGATAATGCTTTTATTGTGTTAACAATAAAGGTTTCTTTAAGTTAATTTATCGACCGTACAGTCAACACTCGAGTCCTTTTCGGGTCGGAACCAGACTAATGAGTTCTATTGTTCTCCTGGATGCAGAAATTGTTTGATTAGTGCTGGTTGACTGTCTCTTCACCTGTGCAATTAGTGCAGCCGCCAGTTTGACAACAGACACACTTGCCAATCAGCAAAGTCAACCGCTTCTGCATTTCATCTGATATTTGTGCAGTAAAAGCTTGCATGCTTCTTCGAACTGTTAGTATCAAGATACAAGAGTACCATTTTGCAGAAGACTTCATTAAAATTTTTTTTTAAATCCACTTAGGTAGTTTTTACGTAACATTTCCACTCTCTATAGGAGAAATGTATCATATCTACAGTACATCTACATCTACATCCATACTCTGCAAATCACAAAAATTGTGGGTGGCAGAGGGTGCTAAGCACCAATCCTAAACCCGCCCATTCCAATCCCGAATAGTGCGAGGAAAGAAGGAATACATATAAGTATCAGTACGGCATCTTATTTCTCTAATCTTATCCCTCCGATCATTGCGACCTAAATAGGTTGGTGGAAGAAGTATTTCATTGCACTCGAAATTTAAATTTTTTCGCATATTCTCCAATAAATTCGAACGCAAGCTACGTCGTCTGTCTTCCAAACTATCCCAGCCCAATCTATGTATCAATTCTGTGACGCTTTCATAAGGGCTGTAACAAGGGCGATACGGGTTTGAATTTATTTCATGCAATGACTTTAGACCACGGAAAGAGATAGATTACATTCAGGCGAAAGATAATCCTAACTTATAAATTTTTTGAGATTGAACATGAGTTATGACAATAATAACTGAGCAGAACATAAAAAGTAATCGATATTCATATCCGAACAAACTAGAAGCAACATTGATGTCAGTGTTATTTTGCACTATGAAAGAAGATTCTTATAAATAAATGTAAAAACTCTGAGTTCTCAGAGACAAATGTATTTGAAAATGGTTCCGCTGCGGAGATCACAAGCGATTGTTATTAACTTGACTGTGCATGGTATTAAAGAACAGATGAACTTTGACAATTTAGCAATGTTTGTCTGGAACACTATTCTAAATATGCACCAATAACACGACACGATTGAACATCAGTCAAAGAGCCGTCAGGTTTTGGGTGTAGAGAAGAGAAAATTTATAAATCGGGTGAAATAGGTTTTTGTCAGTTACTCTATACTAAAAAAGAAACGTGTGTACCGAAATGATGAACCAAAAAAAAAAAAAAATCTATCTTATACAATACTGGTGCAACAGTTTCAGTAAATCCACTTAAAACTCACGCGATAGAAAACATAATGTTGAAACCAATGAAAATTGTTTTGCTTCATTGGTGCTATTATAATAATTCATTTCCCTACATGCCTTCTCTCACATTTCATTACTTTCCTAATTTCAAATTCTTTAAGTGAAATGACTGATTTGTTGCAGTTTGGCTGATTGACACGTACCAGCAATCTGCGGCTGCGATTCTATTACTCGTTTTAAAAATAACGAACGTACTTCTGTCGTCACCAGGGCACATACACGTCTAGCTCACAGCTTGGTCAGCACGATCATTTCCTCCTGTCATAGATGACACTGTGGTTTAATGCGTTAAATGTGCATTTCGTCATCGATTCATTTCTTCATCAGCTGAATGCTTGCTCCGAGGAGAAGCTTTCAATCGAGGGAAATAAAAATTTGTACATTTCCAAACACAAACTTCTAATGGACTCTGGCAAAAGTGCTAACATTTACCATCTTTGAATAATCTTCCATCAAATTTTGTCGACTAAAATGAGTTCACTTACGAAGGTGCTATAATATTGGCCAAACTTAACATCTGTCACCTGTAAATCTCTTAGTATCAAGAATTTTGTACCAAGCCAATTTATAATAGTAAATAAATCAAGAAATCAATGAGTTAGAATGTATGCATGATAGTTAACGGGGAGAGGTTTTAAAGAGAGCATTGAGTAAAGACTGCATGGAAAGGATAGTTGAAATATGGTGAGTCAGGGATAGAACAGAGGAGGTACTGGAAGTTTTTTATATTTTTTTGTTTAAAGCTTTATGCCTCGCCGACGTCGACGCCATTAAAGGCGGAAAAAGAACGGGAAGGAATTTGGCCTTGGTCTTTTGAATGAACCATCCCGGCATTTGCCTGGTGTGATCTAGGAGAACCATGGAAATCCCAAACCTGGATAGCCGTACCAGAATTCGAACCGGGACTGCAAGTGTAAAAGAATTATTAAATTGAAATTAAACCTAACAATCAGGAAGAAAACGTCTAACGAAGGAATGGCCTTCTAAAATACTGTGTCGTAGTGCAATCTGCAGGAGATATGAAAAAGACGAAGCCTCAAGAAAATTCGAACTGTCCACAGAGTGAATTATTAAGAAAACAAAATTTTTTGAAGACAAATTGTTCCTCGCTAAAGACGAAATGGCTCAAAGGTAGAAGGAAGATGCAAAAGCGCTGAATAAATGAAAGGAAGGTTACTTTCAAAACGTGATGGTGAGCACTAGTGAAAAGGAGATGACATAATATTTGTAGAGAAATAATTAATTGCATGTTTCGTTAGAGGAAACCATATAAAATTCTTTCACACCTTGTATAAGATGCATGAGACGAATGATTGTCTTTGAGTTGTGATTTATACCAAAGAAGAAAACAGATTTACATACTGTTATCCTGCGAGTGCCCAAATACTGATTACGTTTATGAGGAATGATTGGAACACTGAATCGATAATGAAAGTAAAAATTATAGGCCTATCTGAAAATAAGTGATGTGTAAAATTACACATTGTGGCATCTGAAGATTCATAACAATCTTTCAACAAACAATTAAACACAATGTGGCATTGGACAGAAAAAATTTATCACATTATACTCGGAATAGAGTTTACATCTATAGAAATCGGTGTAACGGATTTAGGAATCGTTAGTCTATTATCGTATTTGTTCTGATTGTAAATTATATAGTAAAGGAAATAAAAACTTTGCTGATGGTTAAGAAGAATGATGTCAGTGAACTGATGTAATTTTAATCAAGTGTTGTAGCCTGAAATGTGATATGACGTCGCACACTAAAAGAGCGTGAGGTCAAATGGGGGGAGAAATCTCATGACATATTTTTACTTCCTGGAAGAACAGTGGAGCTAAAAAAAAAGTCTCAGAAATCTTGAGGTTGTTAGCGGATGCGGTGGGGGAGGGGGGAGGGGAGGCGAGGTCAGGTCCCTCGAGATCTCACAAAACCTCACCAAGTTGGGAAGGAGGTCCCACCAGATCTCACCATGGGGAGGGGCGGGGGTTCCGGATTTCCGACAATACACCCCACGTAATGAATGAACGCACCATTACCATGTTTCTATTGAAAATGCGTGGTGTAGAAAGAGTAAGTGTGTAAATCGAGAGATGGAACAAATAAAAAATCTTTTAGAATGAATATTTTTCATAGAATTGATGGGAAATTTAATATCAAAAACATCTTTTTTTAAAGCAACTCCTTGGGCAGTGAATTTGAGTCACTTACTTATGATTACGAAAGGAGGAAAGGAATATGATGCTAAAAATATTTATTGTTAACTTTGTCTTATCGTTCTAGAACAGTGTGTCTATTAAGCCAAAATGGGCTAGATGATGCCTTTTAAAACTAAGGGTTCTGGGCTAGTTGGTACTGTTCTTTCCTTTGATTAAAAATAATTAATAACTGGTTGCAGGGAGTCCTGAAACACCAGACAATTGTGTAGAAAGAATTGGCTGGAAGTTGTATAATACCAGGTCATGATATGTCTATTCAGATGCAAAACAACTGTCTCTACATTCTTGAGACTATCGCCAGTGTGCTCAAGATGTATGCATTGACGTGTTATCAGATGTCCTTCAACTGCTACACCTACCTTGCACATCATACGTAGAGGTGACTGGTGTATATCGCTGCCTGCCAACTGCTATAATGTTTTTTCAGGTGTTAATCTTGAGAATAATACCCTCAGTCGGTACAAATTAACAAAGTACGTCACACAAAGGAGTAAAACACTTGGAGGACATGTTTGTTCAACACACGTGCCATTGCAAGTTATGTTTGCGCCAACACAAGAGTGAAGATGAAAGCACGTGTGTAAGAACCATCAGTTAGCACGCAGAAACATCTAGAAAAATGGCAAATGAGTTGGAAGCGTAAGTTGTTTTTTTTTTCTTTTGTCAGGAGGTTTCGGTTAACATCACGCGTAAGAAGTCTCTAGGTAGTAACAGTGTAGTAAATTTCCCATGGTGGGAGAATACGTTATAGTTATCATTTATACATTTATGATTAATAAACGGGAATTTTAATTTTGTTTTTATGAAAGAGTGAAATTATGGATTTTGCAAGAATGTCGATGTTATTTGGAATACAGGGAAACTGTCACAATATGACATTTATTTAGTATCATTGACGATTACAAGTCTCAGCGAATTTACCGTTAATATTAACACAAGAAGGCAAGACACAAAGCAACACTCAGAGGTACAATTAGCCGTCATGAGGAAGTAAACAATTGTAATTTACTTTTAAATCCATCGCAGAGTTAATATGCAAGAAAGAATGATACTTGGAAACAATGTACAATACAAGTTATAATGACCTCAGACATAGCTATCATAAAACTGGGACTTTACATGTCAATAGATTAGTTTGCCACGAATGAACAATATGCCATTCGAAATAACTAGTTCTAGCAAATTATGCTTTTAGCTGAGGGGTTTTATCCATCAAGTTAGAACATGGATCTTTCCTATCAAAGCCGCTTAAGGGTTCAGTTTCACGGAATGCATAATCAGATGGCTCGGTCGTAACACTTAACCATTTGTAGTTCAGCATCTGAAGTCTGCGATGTTCGGAGATTACTCACGGTATATGAAGTCCGCTGCCATGAGTCGGACCTCAGCGGAAAATCAGCCAGAGCAGCTAGGCACACTAGAATCTATGTGGGGAACATAGTCCCGCAGCAGCATAGAATAGAATCTATGTCGGGCACGGCGTCCGGCGGCAGAATGTATGTCAGGAACGACGTCCCGCAACAGAATGAATCTGGTTGCCCTTCAGTGTCCGAGGTAAACTATGGCTCCGCCCTTGCAGTCTCGATGATCACATTCAACAGAGAATTCCCGGCATTTTAGTTATGGTCAGCACTTTGATTGGATATAAGGTTGGTCACCTGATGTCACGTGATATCTCCGATATCTTATTTGCTCCACGTGTATATAACAGAGGACGGAAATATTCAGCCACCCTCGCGGGGTGAGAGCGGATTCGGGTGGCGGGTTTTCAGACCCTCTTGTTGATTGCCCACACCAAGGTAACAGGAAGTTTTCTCCGGCAAAACCCTTTATCCCCGACATCCTGTCGCCGTGGTTAAACATTATGATTTATATAATGCGCCTTAGAATGTGGTGGAAAACGTCACATTATAACAGTGACCATTATTTCATTTCGATGTTTTGCCTTTCAACTGCTGTGGGAATTTGAAATTATAAGTCTACATATACACAATACAACGAGAAAAAAGTCAGTGACAGTATTTACAAAATCCAAAGATTGAAATCGAAAGTCTGTTGTTACAAAAAACCAAAGTCGAAGCTGATGAATTTTATTTATAAAACTAATTTTGTTACACCACAAACAACGAATCGAAAAATAAACAAATTATCATATTTTTCGAATGTAGTATGCAACCTCTGAAACGTATTAAGAATCTTTGGTTTTTTTTTTTGTATTGTATGTAAGATCAGAATTGTATTAAGAATCTTTGGTGCATACCTTGTGGGGCTAAGAACATCCGTTTGGTGGTTTTTGTGTGATACCATAACAAAGATATCCACTGACATAGTCCGCTACAGATTTATATATGTAGAGATTAAATAACTGTTCCTCAATTATTATCATTTTGGCGATTTTGATAAAAGAGATGAGAGGGAGGTGTATTATCTCTGCCCGAAGTTAAGTCAACCGTATAAAGCGCTAACGAGACAGGATATATAGCAGGCTGACGCGAGAGACACCCCGCTGTCCGGTGGAGACGAGGGTCTGCCTGTTGCGGCGACGCACGTTTTCATGAGCTGGCGGACCTCAAAGAGTTAAAAAGTTGCCCGTCCGTCCGGCAGTGTGCTCGTTAGCGGGCGGCACGCGCATGCAAATGAGCGTCGCGACGCCTCGCGGACGCCGCCGAGGTGACGCGGGCGCCGTTTAGGAGCAGTAATTGGGGGCGGGCCGGTACACCTCGTCTCGTCTCGTTAGCGGCCGCAAAGTTTGCCCCGCGGCGGTACCCACCGCCTTCCTGTCTGCTTTGTTACGGGACCGTAATAATCGCCTCCCCCAATCGCTGCCTCGCCTCACTCGACGGAGACAATTTAGCGGCTGCCGCTGCAGGGCGTTTCTGACACAAGTCATACTAACCGCAAACTCACAACCAGGTTCTTACGAATTATATATCCAACGGTATCTCCTCAGTAAAAAATCTTATAATGACGTAAAGAAAGGTAAGGATTTCCTATCATTCTTTCAGTTGCAAAAAAGAACAATAGTTATTTTCACTCCACTTTCTAAGCTTTTATCTTATTTTAAATGAGGCTTTAAATTTCGCCATATGTCAAAATTTTTCGATCTAGCTTTAATCCATTTTTTGTAACACTTTAATCAGCTCTGCAGGCCTGTTGACAATTTTTTTTTACTTTACGCCTCGTCGACGTCTAGGTTATTAGAGGCGGGAAGGGACTGGGGACAAGGAACGGAAAGGAATTTGACCATGGCCTTTTAAAGGAAGCATCCCGGCATTCGCCTGGAGTGCTGTTGTCAATACACCGATATTATTTTTATAATAATGGAAATGCAGTACGCATATGACAACGCCTCTCCAGTACATACTCCTGAGCAGGTTCAACAATCCGTTAATCGCTTCGGAAGTTCATATTATCGATTTGACCTGAACATCGACACTCAAAAAACCAAAGTGTTAGCGCAGCCTGCATTTGGAGATACCGTGGCACCATCTCCGGCAGATCCCCCAAGCAGGTAGACAACTTCTCCTGCTTTGGATACATTCTGTCAACATAGTGTATTTTGGAGAGGATGTTGAAAACAGAATTTGCGCCGTACACGTTGCATATGAACGTCTCTCCCGATTGTTGTTCCTGAACTAAGATCTTAATCTATACACCAAGCAGCTGGTGAAACATTTTGCTGTTGTCTCCAAGTTACTGTACGGATGTGAGACATGTACCTTTTACCGTCATAACACTAATAAATGGAGCGATTTCACTAGCAGAAACTTCGTTCCATTATGAACATCATATGGGATAATTATGTGATCAACTTAATAGTTTTAGGAAGGGAACAAGTGTACACCATTGAAGCCTTCTCCATGACTCATCAGCTCAGATGTATTGGACATGTTCAACGTATGAGTAACAATAGATTCCCTCGTCAACATTTATTGGTGAGCTCAGCGCCGGTACAAGAAACTCTTGGTGCCCCCCTGAAGCTTTATAAAGGTCAGCATAAAATTATCAGCAGGAGTACAAATATAGACCTGAGTACCTGGGACTACCTTGTAGAAACAAAAAAAAAAAAAAAACGACAAACCACCCACAGTTAGGTGCAACGTGTGTGGGTGGGTGATTATCTTATCCTGCCCGATCAGCCATCAACGTCGGCCACATAAAATAAGAGTCTGCAAGTGATAAATGTAATCTCTGAAACGACTATTGCCCACAGACTATGTGTTTATTGTTGTTGCAAATATCGATATTTATGGCTGATATTTTTAGGATCATGCTTCGATTTTGAAATATGGATATCGAAGTCGATATTTTTTAAGATAGGTTTTCATTTTTAACTTTTCTTGCAGACACTGTAAAGCTATTTTTTTGTGTAAAAAAAGGATTATCTGTGTTGCACATAAAATAAATTTTAAGAAATTTCAAATTTGGCTGGTCAAATAAAAACTATTGTAACATATTGTACACCTAGTTAGTGCAACAAGCAGAAGGGTAAATAAGAAGGTCAAATATTATTGCTCATTCACTCTTCTGACCTTTAGTTTGGAAATGATGGAAAAGCTTTTAAAATTTTCCCTAAAGTGGTAGCTTTAATGTACCATATATGGTAGGTACTTACAAGTTAAATATTTTAGACAATTTTGTTACGCTACTTGGTTTATTTAAAATGACAATACAAGAATTGAGTGCCGAAAAATATGATACACCAGTTTAGTTACACCACTAAAGAACTCATTAAAACAAGAAAATGAACAAAGCAAACAGTATATTGCTTACCAGTTCAAAGATAACGCAAATGTAAACTGTTTAATTTATTTATTATTGCGTCGTACGCGTTTCACCTCTCATCGCGGCATCATCAGCGACGAATATTTACATTCTTTTAATATGGTATGCAGCTGTGCATCTCCGTTTCTTTATACAAAGCATTGAATTTCTGGTACAAAACGATTTGTTGAAAGGTATTAATGATACATTGATGCTTTGATATCATAATCTATTTTTCGCAAAAACCACCACCTTGGACCCCGCTTGAAAAAATTGCATTTTGCTTCAGCATTGTGTGTTTCTAACACAATACCAAATCTGTCGAAAGACATTTTATTGTGGAACATTAAGGAAGGTAAAGTATTTCACCGGATGTTCGTGCTTCACCAAGTAGAGCAGAACTAAGGGACAGATATGAACACATGATAATGAAAAATGTATGGAATGTAGTTCTTGTGTAGGTTTTAGTACAATGCCTGCTGAATTAAAACAATATTTAGATCAGCTGGATATTTGATGCTCATCGAATGTCCTAAACACGTGTGTAGATAGTAGGCATTTTATTACTGTACCGTCAGAAATTTGTTTTAAATGTTTGCTTTCTTCTGCTGTATCTGTAACTCCTTAACGAATTACAAGAACAATTAACTTTCTGGTACCGAGAGTGGTGGGTGAACGGTTAACGTTCTGGCCTCGCATTCGGGAGGACAACGGTTCGAATCCCCATCTGGCCATCCAGATTTGGGTTTTCCATGGTTTCCCCAAATCACTCCAGCTTCCATCAACAAAAGCATGGAAAGAAGGTGTGATATATAGAATTTCGACGTTCACTGAGACCATTGCATCGATTTTCGTCCATGTCACGTTCATTTTCTTTTAACTACAGATTTTTTTCGAAACTTGAAAAGCCAGTGTATTACTGAAACTTTTTGGCGTATGGTCAATTCATATCCACTTCCAACAGCTTTCACTTGCCATTCAAGAGTAATGGTTTCTTTAACAGTTCTAATGATCTTTTAATTCTGGGTTAATCGAACGCTATTCTTTCTCCACGTATAGAATGCAACTACGACTATTAATCTGCGAATAAGCCATGAAAATTTCTGTTAGAATATTTATGGAATTAATTCGCTAGAATTATTTTCTTGACGGGTTGCTCACTATCGAAATGTTTAAGATTATATATATATAAAAAAACGGATTTGGTTATTGTATGATAATGATTACAAGACAGATCATCGTCCGTTTCCTTCTATGTAGCTTAGTGTTTGTCGAAAACACGCTATAGTTTTCTCGGTACATATCTGCAGGTTTTCGTAATTTATATTTTCTTCGTGCAATTAAAATCAGGCGAAAATAGCGAATAGTCCTTCTATGAAACAAATAGTTAATATCACAAAGACAGTCTCTCGTGACCAGTGGTAGACATTAGGGTTGTATCGGAGGTCATCTTAGCGGATGCGGATATTCAGTGCTTGACATTCACGGATGTGGATGTTTTGCGGAAGCGGATGTTGAAAAATAAATTCATAATTATTTAGTTTTTAATATTTTATCAAAAGTAAATTTAAAATCAAAATAAGTATTTTTTTTAATCACAAGGTCTAAATTTTGCATAAACAAAGTCTATTTCCGTCTAATACTGTCATATTATTTTCTACCCGATCTATCAACAGCAAAATAACGTTGGATGATTAAATAAGTGAATTAAATTATTTGAATAATTACGCCCACGTCAACAAAACAATCTTTGTCATATGAACTTTGAGGAGTTCGCCGCGGTTAACGTTCTGACCTTGCATTCGGGAGGACGCCGGTTCGAATCCCCGTCCGGGCATCCAGATTTGGGTTTTCCATGGTTACCCAAATCACTCCAGGCGAATGCCGGAATGCTTCCTTCAGAAAGGCCATGGCCTAATTCCTTCCCGTTCCTTGTCCTCAATTCCATCCCGCATCTAGTGACCTCAACGAAGACGAGAGTAAAGCGATAAGTAAAAAAAAAAGAGCAGTTCGCGGCTCGATTAATTGAAGCTTTCCCGGCATCCGCTTTCCCACCGCTCTAGTGGCCTATTCACAGTCCATTCTGTAGGACCTACGATGATCCGATTTTCCGATGTAGGACTCTTGTTGGACCATTAAAGGGGCTGTAGGAATACATCCAAGACGTATTGGATGTGGCTGGAATCCCAAATAACCAACACGGGTCTCTGCCGTCCAACGAGTTATGGCGTTGGATGTTAATTGGAGAAAACACCCTAAGACTGTGCGATAAGGACACTGGTGTGCCGCGAGAAAGTACGAGTGGAAAGGACTGCTTGGACCCCTTCTATTAGCATGAATGGGCGAGCACATCTTACGGTAGTTCTACAAGGAGGTCCCATTGGACGGTGAATAGGCCGCTTTACTTGTAAATTCGTGCTTAGATAATAACACCATTCAGTTCATTGTTACCTTTACTACAATGTCGCAAGAAAGGAAACAACCACGTTTTTACTAGCTAAGTGACGATGGGCCGATTCTCGAACAAGAAAAAACAATAAGAGATGTATATCGCATTATAAACAGAACATCCGCTATACTTCCACAATAAAAGTTGCGGATGTAGAATTTTAAACGGAAGTTCCGCACTGGCGGGTGCGGAGCTGAGTTACATCCCTAGTAGAGAGCGTGGTGACTGACACCTGCCCCTGGGACGTGACCGCCCGCAGCGCCGCCTTCGCAAGACGCCTTTGTGTGTGGCGGCGACCCGCGGGCCTGTCTTGTGCTAACGAGGCCAATGAGGGCGTCGCAATTATGCGGTCGGCGCAGCCACAGGTCAGCCCCACACTACTTCACGTCGTCTCTCGATACAGAGAGACACCTTCATGTAGTTAATACGTCTCTGGAAGACCAACACCGGATTTTATACATTTTCGACAATTTGAGTAGGTCACTAATTTAGTTCACAAAATTTTCCTTTACTTCATCGTCAGATGCGCGTACGTTTGTTGCTATTGGATAAAGAAAATATGACAGTTTCTAGCAACTACAGGGTGTTTAAAAAATGACCGGTATATTTGAAAAATCAATAAAAACTAAACGGGCAGCGATAGCAATATGCTTGGGACAACAGTAAATTTTCAGACAGACAAACTTTAGAAATTAGTTACTATTTTCAATAACAGATGGCACTGCAGTCTGGAAAAATTTAAAGTACGATATTTTCCACATTCCAACACCAGAAAAACCCTCTGTTCTAAGGAATAAACCATTTTTTCACAGCAAACTTGCAATCTGTGAACAGCACACGCTTACAGCAGAAAGACGTCTCACAGACTGCGTTTACTTCTATATCTTTCAAATTGCCTGCAGCGCCATCTGTTGTTGAAAATTGTAACTAATTTCGAAAGTTTGTCTGCCTGAAAATTTACTGTTGTCCCAAGCATATTATATTGCAACAAACCTTGTATTTCTATCGCTGCCCGTTTAGTTTTTATTGATTTTTCAAATATACCGGTCATTTTTGAAACACCCTGTAGGTGGCGAATGATATATGATGAATAGCGAGGTTGGAGGTTTGTAGTAGTCTGAAAGAAGAACAACACTTTATTCGTTAACTGAAAGAGATACTGTGAGGAAACACAGTCTGCTCACATTTTTAAAAAAAAATATTGATTAATATTTTCTCTTTCGTTTTTATTTCATTTGTTTCTTGGTTTGTGTATTGTTATGTGTAATATATTTGCCATTTACTCGAGTTTGACGAGAATTATTGTAAAATATTGTATTTGGTATATCGTAAAGAGTGTGTACGGGAATTATGTTTGAACAGTAAACTTTGAGTGTAGTGAGAGGATCATTGTCAGTTAGTCCGAAAAGAAAAAATGGCGAGCGCTGGCAAATGAGTGAGCCTCGCTATTATTGTTGTGGATTATGGCTGTTCGTGAAAATTAGGAGAGGACGTTATTGAAATTAATGTAAAAGGGGACTGAAAAGTTGTAAAAGGGAAAGTTATTGTTCAATAAATCAATTTGTGAAACAGTGTTTAGTAAAAAAACAAGAGTGAAACAAAATACAAGTGAGATTTTAATGTGTTTCTTGATGAAGCTAAACGAGAAACTCACGGATTTCTTCCAGGTAACTTATAGGTTGCGTTCTATTGTCGCGTTGCAACCGGGGCAGGTGTGAATTCGAAGGTTACTTGTCAATGAACACAGCACTTAAACTGAGAACAGGTTTATTGAGAACTCAAACATACACGCAGCACTGACTGCCTCTTGGGCAGAATGCTCTTCTATTTATACACAGATAGAACGTACTAGAGATTACAAGAGTAGTTAACAAGTAGAAGTTACAAGTGACCTTAGGAAACATGTAGAATCTTCTGGAAATAATAAACAGAATTAAATAATTTTTGTCAGTGGGCGGGATTGAACCGGCGACCTTCGGTACCGCAATTCGTGACGCTACCCGCTGCGCCATGCTGGCAGACGGTACACTGGCGTTCATGCGGCATTGCTCCCTCTCCTGAGGAAAACAGCGTCCCGCTGTTAGATTTCTTTTGGGGCACGCTGAAGTGTCCTGGATCTTGATCTTGTCGTGGGTCCTCTGTATGGCAGTTCTGGAGGGCCCCTCCTGGTTGTACTATTATCTTCCTGTCCGACTTCCTCAGTATCCAAACCGTCCTCAGAGTCCTTGAACAAGAAGCTGGTTGTGCCTAGCTGCTCGTCAGGATTGTAGTAAGGCTTCATGCGGAGGACGTGAACAATGTCCCTTCGCTTTCGTCGTTTCGAAGACGGCTCATAATCCTCGACTTCGTATGTGACGTCTGACCGGCGGCGTATGACACGATACGGACCAAAGTACCGCTTCAGTAACTTTTCTGATAGCCCAACCTTCCGGACAGGGGTAAAAATCCATACGAGATCTCCTGGGTTGTACGCAACAGGTCGGTGCTTGCCGTCATACCGCTGACGGTCCTTCTCCTGGGTGGCCAGTGTTCGTATGCGAGCCAGCTGTCTTGCTTCTTCGACCCTGGTAATGAGCTGTTTTATATAGTCATCCTGAGTGTCGTCCGGCTGGAATGGGAACAGCGTATCCATTGTGGTCTCAGCTTCACGGCCATGGAGCAGAAAAAACGGAGTGAAGCCTGTCGTATCTTGCCTTGCTGTATTATAAGCAAATGTGACCACTGGCAGTATTGTATCCCAATCCTTCTGCTCAACATCCACATACATCGACAGCATATCGGCTAATGTCTTGTTGAAGCGTTCTGTGAGACCGTTTGTCTGAGGGTGGTATGCAGTTGTCATCCTGTGGACAACGTCGCATCTTGACATGACCTCTGATACTAGTCTTGACTGGAATACCTTTCCACGATCGGATATCATCACACGTGGTGCTCCATGCTTCAAAATAATGTCTTCTACTAGAAATTTTGCAACTTCTGGAGCTTCTGCAGTCGGCACAGGTTTGGTGACAGCGTAGCGCGTGAGGTAGTCGGTGCAGACTATTATCCATCGGTTACCGGCTGTCGACTTCGGGAACCTCCCTAAAAGGTCGATCCCAATTCGGTGGAATGGAACTGCTGCAGGCGGAATTGGTACTAGATGACCTGGAGGTAATTGCGGCACATGTTTCCGTCGCTGGCACTCTTTACAGTGACTCACATAATGCTTGACAGATCGGTAGAGACCCTTCCAGTAATACCTGCGTCTGATTCGGTCCAGGGTCTTCACAAATCCCAGATGACCGGATATTGGAGCGTCGTGGAAATACTTGAGAATAGCTGGCTGGAGATGAGCTGGAACGACCAGAAGCCACTTGGGACCTAGTGGATCGTAGTTGTTCTTATACAATGTCCCATCTATCAATTGAAACTCTCCTTTGGCCGGTTCTCCTTTCTCCAAGGCGTCTATGGTTCTTAATAACTCTGAATCTTCCCTCTGTTCAGCTGCAACGTCACCTAATTCAGCGAGGGCTGAAATTCCATTCATGCTGTTGTGTTCTATTAAAGGATTCCTTGAAAGGCTGTCGGCATCCTTGTGTTTGCGTCCGTTTTTGAATACCACCGTGACGTCGTACTCTTGAAGTCTAAGTGCCCATCTTGCTAGTCGACCTGATGGATCCTTCAAGCTGGTTAGCCAACATAAAGAATGGTGGTCTGTCACGACGGTGAAAGGTTTGCCGAATAAATACGGACGAAACTTGTTGATAGCCCAGACAACTGCGAGGCATTCTTTCTCGGTTGTAGAGTAGTTTATCTCGGGCTTAGAGAATACTCTTGATGCATAGGCTATCACCTTCTCAGCACCTTCCTGAATTTGCACAAGCACTGCACCGATCCCATAACCGCTGGCGTCAGTGTGAAGTTCAGTTTCTGCATTCTCGTCGTATAAGGCTAGAACTGGTGCGGAAGTTAGAGCCTCCTTAAGTGCCTGGAAAGATCTTTCTTTAGTTTCATCCCAGTAAAACTTGGCGTCTCCCTGCAAAAGTTCTTGCAGTGGACGTGCCAGGTTACAGAATCCTTTTATGAAACGCCGGAAGTATGAGCACAGCCCAAGAAAGCTTCTCACATCACGAATGTGCTGAGGAGTTGGAAATTCCATGACTGCCCTTACTTTATCTGGATCAGCGCGGACGCCATCTCCGTTGACCAGGTGCCCCAGGATTTTTATCTCTCTGGCGACGAAAAGGCACTTCTTCGGATTGAGGCGGAGTCCTGCAGTCTGAACACACTTCAGCACCGTTGACAGGCGACTCAGATGTTCTTCAAATGTTTTCGAGAAAACAACAATGTCATCTAAATAACAAAGACACGTCGTCCTTCTTCTTTACGAGGACCACCGGAGATGACCAAGGACTGTGTTCATTGACAAGTAACCTTCGAATTCACACCTGCCCCGGTTGCAACGCGACATAGTTTGGTGGAGATGCTGGGTAACGATCCCAGTACCTCTCGCTTGGCTTGCGAGAGGTACTGGGATCGTTACCCAGCATCTCCACCAAACTATGTCGCGTTGCAACCGGGGCAGGTGTGAATTCGAAGGTTACTTGTCAATGAACACAGCACTTAAACTGAGAACAGGTTTATTGAGAACTCAAACATACACGCAGCACTGACTGCCTCTTGGGCAGAATGCTCTTCTATTTATACACAGATAGAACGTACTAGAGATTACAAGAGTAGTTAACAAGTAGAAGTTACAAGTGACCTTAGGAAACATGTAGAATCTTCTGGAAATAATAAACAGAATTAAATAATTTTTGTCAGTGGGCGGGATTGAACCGGCGACCTTCGGTACCGCAATTCGTGACGCTACCCGCTGCGCCATGCTGGCAGACGGTACACTGGCGTTCATGCGGCACTATGATGAAACGAGAGGAGAAGCAGAATCAGCATACGTATAAAAGTTACTTACATGTTGCTCCCGGGACGAAGACAAAGGAGGAGAAAGTTAGTTATTTACAACGCAAAAAAACTTACAACGTCTTAGAAAACAATTAGAAAACACTTTTAAACGCGTTAAACATACGTGCCGGTATCACAAAAACTCGTGGTAATTTGTAACAATAAACAAAATATGTATAATAGACATTAAGATTGAATGTAACTAACATTACAAAATATTTACACTAAACTTTTAAACTACAAAATACTTATATGACAAAAACTTTTTGCACACAAGTAAATTAGATTTTCAGTAATATTTTCATGAATGTTTTTCCGCACATTTTTGCTGCTAACTAGCGGAAACGAGATCACTCCATATAGACTCCAGCGAACCCTAGCAGCTTGAATCTGAACTATCACATATCCGTCATCTTGTTTGTTTATAATTTTGCCATTCACCGGTTGAATTTAGAATAATTACTTTCTTAATGATGTTACAAAAGCGGAGAATTTAATCTTTAAAACGATACCTCATATATCGATTTTGGTTATGTTTGATTGGAGAAAGATTGATCGTCACAAAAAAAAAACACCTTTTAGAATATAATTCTTGGAACAGTTAGAAAGTTAATTTCTTCACGGTTAAGCAATTTGAAATAGTCATTTCATTTATCAGACAAATAACTCTCAAAAACCACACAGAATTTAGTAAAATATTTACGGACTTAACTTTTAAAGCAGAAGGTATTAAATAAGATAAACGAAATAGAATCAAATATGCAATGGTAATTGGCAAAAACAATTATGATTATGATTAACCAGAAGACCATTCAATGTTTATCAAGGTATAAGTATATTGGCACCACGGTAAATAACCAATGGGATCCATCTGATGAAGTAAAGTCACGTATTCGTAAAGCCAGGGCTACTTTCAATAAAATAAATAACCTTTTTAAAAGTTGTAATTTAATGATTACCACGAAAATGAGACGCCTGCGCTGCTATGTGTTCTCTGTCCTCCTGTAAGGCGTTGAATCGTGGACATTAACAGAAACTATAAGTAAAAGGTTAGATGCTTTTGAAATGTAGCTATATCTAAGAATGGTGAGAATACCATGGACAGAACACACCACAAATGCTGAAGTGCTCCGCAAAATGAAAAAAAAGATATGGAAATATTGAACACTGCAAAAACACGAAAGCTTCAGTATCTTGGCCAGATCATGAGGAGAATAATAGCGGTTATAAATTCCTGCAGTCTATTCTCCAGTGGAAAATACCAGGATAGAGAAGTGCTGGTAAAAGAAGAACTTCTTGGTTAAAAAATCTGAGAACATGGACCTCCAAGACAACAACAGAGTTAATCCAAATATCAACCAGTAGAGATAAGACAGCCAAGATGGTTGCCGACATTCGGAACAGATACGGACCAGAAGAAGAAAAAGAACTATGATGGCATTAGACGGATCTTCCAATTTGATAACCTTGACATCAAGATTCCTTTTCTACTGTAGGGAAGTTTAAACAGGGATATCAGCAAAGAAATTCGTGTGTGAAGATAAGGAAATTCAAATTTATTTTGGTTCACAAGTTCAACGCCTACAACCCTGGGTATACATGCATAGATCTAAAGATCACTAGAAACGTTTGCCCGAGCGTGATGGGTGAGCGGCTGCTCTCTGGCCTCGCATGCGAGAGGACACAGACTCGAATCCCCGCCCGACCATTCAGATTTCGGTTTTCATGATTTCCCGAGATTAATGCAGGCGAATGCCAGGAATGTTGCTTCAAAAGGCCCCAGTATTTTTCTGCCTCTAATGAGCTTGACGTCGAAGACACGTACAGATATAGGCAAAAAAAGAATAGTTTGTATACATTCTTCGCAATGTGATTCATACTTTTCATATCACATAGCTAAAAGTGCAAAGTCTGACATTAAGTTACCAAAGGTTAATGTGCTCTGTTCAGATTTCAAAGTTATTTATTTGGATCCTTAAAGATATACTAAAATAAAAGTAAGTGGTCGGTACCTGACGTAGCTACCAGATTTTAAAACAGCAAATTTCACACAACGCACACAAATCAGAGTTGGGTTAACATGTGTTCATTTCGATCCTGTCGGAATGTTCCTATGTGAAATTTCGGGTACCAATGGAGTTGGTTGATATATTGTGTCCACTGCACCAGACAAAAGGAAGACAGAAGCGAAACTGATTTCTACTAAAAAAAATAAAATAATAATAATAATAAAAAAACCATTTTGCCTTGTGTCGATTCAGCCAGCTGATAGTGATTTGATTCAGTCCAAAAAATGTTGAGAGTTTGTAATGTTTCATATTTGCACAACTGAGTGAGGCTAGTATAAGAAAAAAACAATGCTCAGTTAAAAACACTCATACCCAAAGTCGGGCTCGAAGTTTTCTGTGTGCCCACCGACGTTTTATTCACTACTTTGCTAATGCCAGCAATATCAACCATTGATATTCATTTGTACATTTCTTGTTTAAATCCTTTACAGTTAAAACAATTTAAATTCGTATGTCAGTTAATATTGGCCAATCTCTGTTCAAACTACTATGTTTCAGCGAATATGACTATAAGAGAGAACAGCTAATTATTAATAATTTCGGTTTCGATATTCTTCTTATTTGTTCTAAACCAATGGGAACATAGTTAGCTAGCGTCCATTGTAGATGAAGTTTTTAGCGTTGATTGGTTTTAGTTCAAGGACATATATTCTATGAAACACGAATGTAAAAAAAAAAAAAAACAAAAAAAAAAAAAAAACAAAAAAAAAAAACCACTGTAAATCAGCTTCCTGATACTAACTCGGTTGAGGGCTTCTAGCGCTGGTGGCAAAGAAAGCGCCCTAAAAAATATTGACAGTCAATCTGTGCTACCTTGCCAAGTTACCCAGAGCTGTAACTAAAATTTTAGAGTAACATCATACTGCAAACTAACGATGCAGGAGATCGTGCATAATATAAATTTATGTGTATCAAACTTACCAAATAAATGTTGCAGTATTCTTTATTTATTTCACTAATTAGGGAATTGAAAGTGACAATAACAAGATAGAAGAAGTTTTCACCATAAAGTCGATTTTCTATCAAGTTAGAAAATTGGATCATCTTACTTTAATGTTGTGGCACTGCCATCGTGAATAGTGCTCCCAGCTGTTATGACACAGATAATTAGATACATTGAGGTGATTAAATGAGAAATAAATTTTGGATTAATCAGTGTGATAATTGATGTTATCTGAATATTTAGTATAACAGAAAAAAGAAAATTCAGGTGTAATTGAAGGCACAAGTGAGATAAATTTGACTTTGGCCATGTTGGGAATGGACGAATCCGCGCTTGTATGATATTCACCATTGAAGGCCGATGACACGGAGTCAACTTTTGAAAAATAAAATACGGACCTATAGAGACAAAACCAAACTTTACCACTAGAGCATTAAATTTTTGAATAAGCGAACCCTTTACAGGTAAACAAATTTTGGCGACCCCCACGTCCGTAAAAAATACTTTGGCGACCCTCCAGGTCCCTAATAAAGCTATGTCAGTGATTTAAAAAACGACGTATATAATTTTTTTCTATTGAAACTATATTTACTGATGAAGAAATCAAATGCTGTGCAAGGTAGTTGTGGGCACTCTGCAGGCAGTGATATATTCTTTAATCTTCACCTTGGATAAAGACGAGATCTTTATAGTTTCATGTTTTCATCATTACAGTGCTGCGTGCTTACTTTGCTACGTTACTGATGCGCTATGACGTAGGGTCCTGCATGAAGCCACAACCCAAACACATCAAGGAATGGGCTTGTCAGCTTCACTGACAAAATTCAGGCACGTCTAAAAAGTAAGAACCGATTTCTTGAGAAAATAAGAAGAATTTTTAAATACCTTTGTTGCTACATACATTCAATTCATCCGTTTTTCCTAAATTTATTGAGGCATTTTTCGTATCATTACAACAGTTTTTATATTCGTTCGTCGAAGATAATCAGAGCAAACCCTTTCAGCCACCCCTGCACAAGAGCAACCAGCATGACACAACTGTAAAGATCGCTGCTTGCTTTCAGGTGTGACATGAGCAGTCCACGTTTCAACAGTAACAATATAACCCGTCGGCCTCGGTAGCGCAGGGGCTAGAGAGCTAAGCTCCGCGTGCCGAAGGTCGCAGGTTGGAGTCCGGCCGTGGGCATGGGTGCCTAAGTTTTGTGAATGTCATGTCCGTCCTGTGGTGTGTTTAATTAACTGGAAAAATTAGGCTGTATGGCCTAAGATGCGGAAAAAAAAATGTGACCAAGACATTTTCATCACATTTCCCTCCTTCCTGACATTTCCACCAACGACTTCAACAATTTGTCTGCAAACTTTCTCGCGTACAAACATCTTATCATCGTCTGAACCTCATAGCCGGTGGGTCCCCTGATTTTAATGTCCATTTTAAACCCCACGAACATTCAACCAGCTGTCAAGTTAGTACTGAGAGGGCTTCCTTTCAGAGTATATGACGCTGCAAAGAAGAACAGAGATCATAGAATAGAATGCAGAGCTTCACATATGTAATACACAACCACATAGCGATTATAGTAAGACTTTTACTGTGCTTTTACCTACACCGTCTTATATGAAATATATGAACACCGAAACTCATCAAACACTAAATTAATAAATTAAAATTTTGGAAGATCTACTCTAGTCGCTTATATGGAAAGTTGAAAGATTGTGTCGGGAACAAGAAGTACTTTACTGGGTCGCATACTGGACACGTGCATTGGGTTTATTGCTGAATTTTGATTAAATATCATACCTATTATTTTTCTAAAAGTTACTTCAGTGATGAGCTGTCTATCTCCACTCATACTTAACCAGATTGATAAATTAGCTATCATTTTAGAGATTAAGCTCTCCGCTTTGGAAACATCTTTAATTAAGAAAGGAATTTTTCGAACTTCGACGCGTAATTGACAAAGTTACGAACAAACAATGTAACGCGTATGCAGTAGTTCAGAGTCAAACTGCTAGGCTGCGCTGGAGTCGCTTATGAGTGATCGCATTGTAGCTAGTTAGCAGCACCACATCACAGAGATATTAATAGAATGTCAGTGTTTTCTAGAGAGAAGAGTTTTTCAGATATATTTATTTCTGTTAGGATACATTTCATTATTTCTAATTTCTTTGTAACACGTTTAAAATGTTTTTCTACGAACCTATTTGAATTCACAAATAAACAATTGTATCAAATAAGCAGTTTTGACACTACAATAACGCGATCCTCAATTAAAGAGTATCTGTGCATTTATCGAGAATCGACACGGCGAGAAGCACTACTGTTTATGACTCGCAGTCAGTCATGTGTTAGCTCTCGTAGCAGTAGCGCGGGAAAGTTGTAGTTGCTCAGAAGTGAAGTGATGTGTTTTTGAAGACTTATCCGGGCATGTGGATACGTAATACGCGCTTCCGCGACGGGAGACAACTATTGGCTTAAAGTCGCTAACGTAAGACGAGCCAGACGATGTGAAAATACACAGAGACGTTCCTGGAGAACTGATAATGTGCTACTGTTGACTAGTAATTGTTATACAGGCATTTAAGGTATTGCTAATTGGATGAAAGTGTTTTGGGATTAAACTTTCCACTCATAAGGACTTGTGATCTTCGGACAATTTCAGATGGTGGTAGGCGTACTAATGTAAGACATAAACTGTTGGAATAAAAGATGTTCAACTACCTACTTCCGATGTGTGTGTATTCTGTATATTGTTATTCCTGTGAATACTTAAAATTACAGAGAATTGTAAGTAATTTTAGTACGTTCATCACACAACTGGCGGCGACCAAAAGAAAATAATAATTTACGTAGTCTCGATGCCTCCGTGATGTGGGTCAAAATAACCTCACTAACTGTTAATTAATAAACCCGTAAAACAATAACAAATATCCTCCCGACAGGACCGAATTTATTGCGGATCTTATTATTCGGTGTAAAACAATAGTTTACGTGCAAGCCGTTACAGAACTAGCTGTTAATTAATAACCCAGTAAAACCTTGTAGTTTTACACAGTTTATAGAAATCAGCAACCTCGCTATTAATCGTATACCATTCACGAAATTTTCGCCCGGACCACATAGTATATTAAAATTAATTGTTAAGAAAAATGCGTAGCTGAAAGAGGACTAATAAAACCTCAAAAGTTTGGAACACAACTATAAATATTTAATATGAGAGACAAGGCATACCTGCATATCTTTGACACAAATTCTTCACAGGTTTGCCGCCGGATGATATTTTCAAAGGACAAGCTTTTGGCGGCTTGCACTGCCGCCATCATCGGGTCCACTGTACTTAAGAGAAAAACAAGAACTGAACTAGATGGCGGAACAGCAGAGGGCCAATCAGAAGACGATACGATCCTGGCTCTCTGCTGTTCCGCCATCCAGTTCAGTTCTTGTTGTTGTCTTAAGTACAGTGGACCCGATGATGGCGGCAGTGCAAGCCGTCGAAAGCTTGTCCTTTGAAAATATCATCCGGCGGCAAACCTGTGAAGAATTTGTATAAATATTTAGGAATAAGTAATCAAATGTTTTCTATAATTTTAATCATTGATGTTGTTATTGAAAAATATGGTATACGCGTCGATGCATAAGGGTTGAGACGAAAATATTGTAATTTACGTCAAAGGATTCCGAAATTAGTAAATTCAATTTTTAGAGGGCCTGTCTTAGTAGAATCTTATATGAACAAGTACAACGATTTTGTCCTAAGCAAGAAGCGATTTACTTTTCCCGTTACTGGCCAGATGTATTGTGTACCTGGCCTGATGTGATCTGGTAGACGCCCGAGCTACTGTTGCTGTTTAAAAAGTTATAAACGCGCCGTCCTGCCGGCCGGGATTAGTGTAGTGGGAGGGCTCGTCCGGCCACCGTAAATTACAGCGGGCTTAACCTCCCCTCAGGCGAGGTCCGAACTCAACTCTGGGGTGCGCGAGCGAAAAAACAGAGACGCCAGCCAACAGGCGGGGGAGCATTTTTGGCCTGTAGATTAGGATGCGGCTCTAAAACGCATTAATCAACGCGCCAGGCTCGCGCATAAATCCTTCCCGGAGACGAAGTTGCGTTCGATTTATCGCGGCCGGGCCAACTCTCGCGAATTGACTTTGGGGCGCGGCGGCCGCATACAAATGGCACGCGGGGGCTGAACCAGCGAATAACGCCAGAGCCGACTACAGTGGCTGCAAACGGGCTCTCTCCACTACACCACTAGCATGTCTGGAAAAAAGGAGCGGACGTACCAGGACAGTACAATAGAACTCCAATTATCAGAATCAATTGGGACCGGATCCCATTCG
>JARYHS010011408.1:243590901-243659576 GCA_031002005.1 Vandiemenella viatica
ATTAAATTAAAGTCGATAAATTAACCGCTGAATTCACTTTTTAATTATTTTCACAGATTTATCTTCTATCAACTGCAATGACGCCCAACAACAATAGCCGATCAAATTAACCAACAAATTAATAACTATTCACAAATCGTAATTTTACTAACTGAAAATTGTTGACAGGGGCATATAGTTATTTTGCAAATGTATATAAATTTCAGAGCTACTTTATTTTGATAAAGTTTAGGAAGATAGGTACTGATATCAGAGAAGAATTGTTAGTAACACAGCTTTTTTTCCTAAATGTTAGCAGATTATTTTTGCATCAGTCTTACAAAATTCGATATTCTGTAATGATAACGGCCCATCAGCTCAATATCCTTATCTTCCTAGATGTTTCTCAGGGTGTGCTTCTACTATATAGATGCAGCAACTGTTTATTCAACTCAGCTTTTCGCAGTGCCAGCCACTAGAGGAATGGAAAACAAAAGTGTCGCCAACTTTCGGTGGAACGTGCAATCTATAATAAGAATACGAAATGTTTCTTGCTTTGTGTATGTGTGTGTATAAAGAGTGATCATCACTCTTAGGTCTCCTAGAGGAAAATGACGCTTACCTGGCATACATTAATATGTGTCTTTTCATATTTCCCCAGCTTTCTGGTTTTCTCAGATTTCTTTCTTCGCGAAACAGCTGGTTCAGCTCGTCTGAATGGATTGATTCGCTTTGTTGTTGCAGCTAGCTCTCAGTAAAACGATTCGCAACATGATGCCTGACATCTAATTTAGATTCAAGTTATGGCTTATATCTTCGATCGTATATCCGATTTAATGGTGTTTAGGTACTGCTGTTGCCCACGCTCAAGATTCTTTTACACGGTATTTAGGATGGCATTAGATATGGATTCCTTTATCTATACACACCCACTAAATGTGCATCCAGTTCCAAAAAAATGATGAACTGATTATGAAACCGACGTTTCGGAGACGTATTCCATATTACTTTCTTGAAACAGCATTTTACATTAGTATAAAATCTTTTGTTAAAGTTTTCACTGTCGAAGTGAATCCGAGTTCGACTGTCACTTTTTGAACAACAACCATTCAAGTTCAACATTTAATTATAAACTGGAACTATCAACCCCACTGAGCTCGTGTTTAGTACCAAGAGGGGATTTCAGAAATTTGAGGCCAGTATTAAGTAATGCTCTATTTATACTTTTCTGCTCTTAGGGAGATCCTAGTCTTCCACTGGAGACGTACTAAGCCAACGATACAGAGTTAAATGGACCTGTTCTTTCCACCATTATATGTTATTTATTTGTATTGGTGGTATACATGACTATGTTTTATGTGTAGTGTGTTAGAAATGTTCTGAGTAATAGTACGAACAAGATAAAAACGAATGCCCTCTTTTCAGGTCTTCACTTACGAAAGACACCAGTGAGGTTACAACTTTAATATCCCCATCCTACATTACTCCTTACGGATGAAAGAGATGTTTGGGTTTAACTCTTTGGCACACCATACGTTCATTCGAAATTGCTCACCAAAACCTCTTTCACTTTGTTGGCTTATCAGATTATAAAAACTTTTTCCACCACCGGAGTTCGAATCAGTTTACCTTGTTGAGTACCAGAGACGTGCGCGTTTGTGAATCCAGCTATTTGGTGAGTTGCGTAAAGACTAGCTAACTACAAACTGTAGATTGTAGTGCCTATGTTATCATTGTTAAACCTTAAAATTTTTCACTACATTGAAGGATAAACAAATAAAAAACTAATACAACAGTGTTTTATAGCAACGTTATTGTGCGAGTGCAGCTTTGACTTCATTTGCAGATGCTCTGTGGTGAGATGTGCACTGGACAGGTGCCCCCGCCCCCTGCGGGCAGGTAAACACCGCAACCCGCACGTCACAGCCACACCAGCACGGCGCAACCGACTGACAGCAGCTGTGTGGACAACACACGCCCCCATAACGCTGCTGCGAGCTGTTTAATCTCTCACTGGATAACAAAAACAAACTCACAAACACGCTCGGCGATTGATACTTAATCGACTGTGAGAGGATGCCGGTGTGGCAAACTTACAGGCGCCGGTCACTTATCTGATTACGAAATTAGTAATATAATCGGTTCACTCGGTATCATTGTTCCGTCCAAACTGTCGCAAGACGACTAATTACTATACAGCAGAATATTGGATCCTAGTAAGCTATTATCTAGAATTTATTGACATGAAATTTCCCTCAGTAAAATATAAAGTGTTTTAGTTTTTGATGAGAAGAACAAATATGACACGTAGCATTCAAGTAACAAATAAAAACCCTACTCCTCTATTCGTCAGATTCAGCTCCGTTCTACTTTATAAGCTTTTTACTAGCTAACAAAAAAGAAACAAAAACGGCAAAAAACATACGAAGTTGAACAAAACTGAGACTGACGAATGGAGGGGCGAATTCTTGAGGCATTGGCGTTATTCAAACGAAGAATGAAGTTGACACTCATCCTTTCATTCTATGGCCATCCGATGCCAGTAATACGTCAGGAATCTGGCGATCATCTGTTTATCTTGAGATCCTAGCTCCGGGGTTTTCACCGACTACGTTATATTCATTAAGCATGATTTCCAAAAGTCTCCGTAAACTATAACATTGTCGGTTCTCAGTTGTCGATCCCGGTTACTGTTCGGATCTTAAATACGGTAAGACGTCGATTCGATCCCTATTCAATTTTCGATTTTTTCCCCGAAATCACTCCAGGTGATTGCCGGTATAATTTAATCAAAAGTCCATTCTATTCCTTCCTATTACTACCATGGTATTGCCCCTTCTTCGTTTCTAATAACTTAGAGACCTTCCGTCCAAAGCGCTACAAAATTCTAAGATCCCTTGATTATTATTAAGTTACGTTAGTGTTCATACACAATGCCACTGCATTACTACTATTTTTAATCAAACTCATCATCATCATCATCATCTAGGACAGCTTCCAGCTGCTGGCCCGGTCTGATGGGAACAAAAGCCTCGCCAGCGCTTCCTGTCTAACCACCATCTCTCACCGAGATGGGAGGAGGCCAATATTGGCCTCCTGCCTATCATTCGGGAGGACCGGGGTTAAACTCGGTTCGGCCATCCTGTCTGAGGTTTTCCGTGGTTTCCCTCAGACACTTAGGCGAATGCTGGGATGGTTCCCTACAAGGCCACGGCCGACCTTCCATCCCCCTTCCCTCCCCGTAAGTTAGATTGGCTGAAAAGAGTCCCCTATACTCTCCAGCAGCCCGCCTCCCAGCCTTCTGCTGGGAGGAATGAAATGTAAAAAAAAAACCACCATCTCTCTTCTTCCACCGTCGCCCAATTTCCTCCTCTTTCCTCCACACATTTCTTAACACATTTAATCCATCTGTCCCTCGGTCTTCCTCAAGGCCTCTTCCCCTTCAGCTCCATGTCTAGCATCTTCGTTGATAACTTCTCCTCTCCCATTCTCTTTACATGCCTGTATCACTGTAACCTAGATTTTACATTTTTCTGTTGTAGAGGTTCTTCCTTTATCATCTTCCTGATTCTCTCATTCCTTATTCTGTCTCTTCTTGTTACTCCTACTCTACTCCTCCAAAATTTCATTTCCACAGATTGTGCTCTCCCTTTGTCTCTCTCCTTCATAACCCACGTTTCCGACCCATACGTTAAAATTGGCACAAAGTATGTTTTATAGATTGCCTCTTTGTTCTTTTTTGGGACATCCCTAATCCATACCAGACTTCTAATACCTATAAAAAATCCATCTGCACATCTTATTCTCTCGTTTATCTCCATCTGTTTCCATTTTCTTTAATACAGCTTCACAAATATTTGAAACATTCCACTCTATTTAGTTGCTCTCCTCCAAGTGATATGCCTATGTCCGTCCTGTTCTTCTTTCTTGTTTTTATCACCACTTCACTTTTTCTAGCAGAGAACTTGATACCATAAGCTGCAACTACTCTCTCCCACACATCCAACTGATCCTGCAACTCTCTTTCATCCTCTCCCCAAACTTATAGGTCATCTGCAAATACCACTGCTTTTATTTTTCCTTCACCAATGCTCTGCAGCTACTTCTTCAATAATTCATCCATAGCTACAATAAATAACAGGGGTGATAGGGCAGCTCCTTGTTTTAGTCAATTTTTCAGATGGAACCATCCAGTTTGTCCCTTCCAACTTTGACACAGCTCTTACTACCCTCATACATATCTTTCACTCTTTCCCCTATCTCCATTTTTACTGACTTTTTCTCAGCCCTTCCCACACTTTGTTTCGGCTGAGGCTGTCATATGCCTTTTCAATGTCCAGGAAGGCCATCGCCAGATCTTTCCCATACTCATAGTGCCACTCTTGTAGCTGTCTTCTTGCAAATATAAGATCAATAGTTGACATTTCCGGTCTATATACATATTGTTCTTCCCTTTTCTGCCTTTCCAACGCTCTTCTTATTCGGCTTACCAAAACTTTCTCATATATCTTGGCACAGTGGCACATCAGGGTAATACCACGATAGTTCTGACAGACAGTCCTGTCCCTTTTCTTAAACATGGGTATTATTATCCCTTCCCTCCAGTCACCTGGAATTCTTTTAATCAGACTACGCGCATTAAAATAGAGAAAATTTGGTGTACCCTAACATCATATATATCTACGCTAAGTCACATAGCACAACCCCATCTGCACTAATTTGCGAATACAAAATCATAACCAAAAATCCTTTTCTGCCAATCCATGCTGACATCCTTACCATCAACAAAAACAGACTGCACTCTAGGCAAAAGGGCTCTGTGAAACTGAATTTTGTATAATTGATCATAGGAAAGTATGGAATACCAGTGAATTTCACATGCAGCTTTCAACACCTTGCATCATAACAAAGTCGCCAGGGGTTGAACATAGTCGTAAAAATTGGTTTTCTCTTAATAGAGTTAGAAGCAACTGTGGCAGACTCGTTGTACGTATGGGCAAACATATCATCACCAGCCTGCTACTGAGGTAGCTTTAGCGGAGCCTTTTATTGTGTTTAAGCTTGAGAAACGCGGCTTCCGATCACGTTCCTTGAGAAGTACGTTTCATACCGGACGTCGAGAAACAATGTGCAGACATTTTCAGATAATCATCGACTTGATCCCCGAGCGTCGTAACAAATGTTTATTTTCTGTTGCACGTTATCTAATTGGAGGTGGTCAGGCTGCTTTGGCTAAGATTTGTCTCTCCCCAAACCCAGACTGGGCTGTTTCATCACGGAGAGGTTATTGGATGAGGGGAGATACTTATTCTTGGACTGCCCGACAAGTATCTGGCAGAGCTGCCGAGCCAGACGTATCAGGTGAGGAGTTGGGTCACACCGGAGCCGCTGTTCCAAACATCAGCAGAGGGATGTACTGCGCTCGACAGGACAGGAGAATCCAGTTTGTCGCACTCATGCTATAATGACGTCACTCACCTGACACGCTATGCTGCCATACGCCTTTGTCTACATCAATCGACTGCCCTCAGATACCTTGTCAGTGAAAATTTAACAAAGATTCTGATGTTCTTAAATTCGATTCAAATTTGCTTTGTATTCTTAACACATTGACTTGATACAAATTAATAAAACCATTCGTTATGATATTCTTGAGATAAAATAAACATCCTTAGATGTGTTATATTAATTTCATATTTATTTTATATAATCGCAGTCCAATCATTTCTATAACAAAGCCTGTAAAGTAACGTTTAATATTAAATACATCGTAATATTAAATTATTACAAATTTATCTGACAAACCCCGCTGTCTATATGCCACAAGTTCACTGCCTAAGGTTTAGTGATGCTGAAATCAGCTATGAGATAACTTTAGCAACATATAACAATGTACTCAGTACACAAACTTGGACAGTTTTTGAGACAACGTTTATTTAAAAAAAAAAAAATCTACCAATATCAAGCTGGAGACGAGTAATATTAATATGGATATTGAGTTTGCAGTTTAACTGCACTGACACGGTGATAGCCGTATTGAGTAGTGGAAGAATTTCGCCTTACGGCTGACCGCTCGAAACACTCACGTGATGTCATACTGTCGCGAAGGTGCGTGTTACTACCAAACACTTAAAAAGGATGCGGAATACTGCAACACTTCGGCCTCTGATTAAGACCGCTGTGATTATGACAGTGGAAATGTTGTGTATATCGGATAAATATTGAAATACGAAATAATATACCTCCGTATACAAAATACATAAAAAAAATAGGGGCTATAACCGTTCGGTATTTCTTGAATAACATGATTGAAACTCGTACATTATTTAAAAAAAAATTTATTGACTAATTACTTTATAATTCTAGAAACATACATGTTTCTTACATCACTTACGACTCATATTTAGAGGGTAATACATTTCTTTCAATTATTTCGTCGAAGATACTAGTTCGTCAGACAGTAAAGTTTGGAAAGTATTTTCGTTCCAAATTTTTCCCGTAGTTTTTTTTAGTCGATAGAGTCAACGTTATGGATACTATACCGACTTCGTTTAATTTTTATGAGTGGTACTTGATATGAGATGCTGGTCATTACCAGTACGTTTTGAATTTTGTTCAGTTTCCTGGAGTTTTTTTAGTCAGATTTTTTATCTCAATTTTTTCTATTCTGCTCAGTACGTAATATGCATTCTCGTTTGATTTTGTTTCTATTTCTAGGCAATTTAGATTTCCCACGCCAGAGATTTTCTGTTACAAGTGTTTGTCATATTTTTCAAAGTATCAAGGAAGAGTCCAATTTTGTATTATGTTGTAACTGCGATGTCTATCCTCCAATTTAAGTTGTTGTAGCGTACCAGAATACTAGCAAACCTTTCTCGTTGAATGTATAGCTATATTTAATCGACAATTCAGACCTTAATTAACAAATATGACTTCACAAGTTAGGGAGAGTCCATAAACTACGTTACTAGACCAATGGGGTGGGGGGACGGGTTGGGATCCGTGAAGGTGAGGTGGTCCTAGCCGAACCACGTAGCTTTTTAGCTTTTTATTCATTTATTTGTCGCAGTTAAAATACGGTACACAATACACAACAGCATGTGGATATTTATTTCCGTTATTTAATTATTTCCTTATTCTTAGATAATGTCTATACTAACAGTGCTGTGCATGCGTGTGATTTGAAATCATAATGTTAGAGTAGCACGAAGTCGGTGCCTATGAACTAACAAACAAGCGACGGCCCATTGTGCGCTGAAGATATTAGGCACGCGGTACCTCGACTCAAATTCGCTTACAGAAGTCACACGGGATTTTCCACGTCAGCGACAGTTTGTATATATATATATATATTTTTTTAAAGAAAGCTTTTTTGATGCAGAACACCAGAGTGTCACCACACCACTCGTTGACAAAGTACAAAGTAGTTCTAATTTTATTCTGCCAAGGGAATTTCAGAACATTTTTAATTATTGTGCTCCTTAAAGTGTTATTTGAAGTTTAAAGTATGGCGTGAAATGGCAATGTACATACTTTGACAATAAATTTGGCCGCCGCTGAAAAATTCTATCACTCTTATTTTGCACAATCTGACATCAATGTCATCATAAGAAACAGAAACGCAATACTGGCTTGCCAATATTACATTACTGTTTCCTGGGATGACATTGATGTCAGATTTTGCAAATTAAGAATGATAGAATTTTTCAGCGGCGGCCAAATTTATTGTCAAAGTGTGTACGATAAAACTTTATACACAGACGGAAAAAAAAATCCCAACACCAAGAAAAAATTATTGTAGAGTAATGAAATTTGGACAATGCATTTGTCAAGTTAACATGTTTAATTGATTAAATTTTCAAGATCACAGGTTAATTTAAGCTCAAGAAAATGCATTTCAAATGTGAAATACTGTTAAATTAATAGCCGGTGTAACCTCCAGAATTTTGAATGCAAGCCTGCAAACGTGAATGCATTGTGTCATACAGGTTTCGAATGTCACTTTGTGGTATGGAGTTCCATGCTTGTTGTACTTGTGCTGTCAATACTGGGACGGTCAGTGCTGGCTGTGGATGATGCTGGAGTTGTCGTCCAATGATATCCCATACGTGTTCAATTGGAGACAGATCTGGTGATCTCGCAGGCCAAGGTAACATGTCGACACTCTGTAGAGCACGTTGCGAGACAACAGCGGTATGAGGGCGAGCGTTATCCTGTTGAAAAACTCCCCCTTGAATGCTGTTCATGAATGGCAGCACTACAGAAATTCGAGCTGCAGTTGGTACCACAGTGACACAACGAACTGTTAGAAATCGGTTACTTCAAGGACAGCTCCGAGCCAGGCGCCCTGTAGCGTGCATTCCACTGACTACAAGCCATCGCCGTTTGCGACTCCAGTGGTGTCAAGCCAGAGCTCATTGGAGGACGGAGTGGAGATCTGTTGTGTTTTCTGATGAAAGCAGGTTCTGCCTTGGTGCCAGTGATGGCCGAGTGTTGGTCAGAAGGAGGCCAGGGGAACGCCTGCAACCAAACTGTCTGCGGCCTAGACACACTGGACCTACACCTGGAGTCATGGTCTGGGGAGCAATTTCCTATGACAGCAGGAGCACTCTTGTGGTTATACCAAACACACTGACTGCAAATTTGTACGTCAGTCTGGTAATTCAACCTGTAGTGCTGCCATTCATGAACAGCATTCAAGGGGGAGTTTTTCAACAGGATAACGCTCGCCCTCATACCGCTGTTGTCTCGCAACGTGCTCTACAGAGTGTCGACATGTTACCTTGGCCTGCGAGATCACCAGATCTGTCTCCAATTGAACACGTATGGGATATCATTGGACGACAACTCCAGCATCATCCACAGCCAGCACTGACCGTCCCAGTATTGACAGCACAAGTACAACAAGCATGGAACTCCATACCACAAAGTGACATTCGAAACCTGTATGACACAATGCATTCACGTTTGCAGGCTTGCGTTCAAAATTCTGGAGGTTACACCGGCTATTAATTTAACAGTATTTCACATTTGAAATGCATTTTCTTGAGCTTAAATTAACCTGTGATCTTGAAAATTTAATCAATTAAACATGTTAACTTGACAAATGCATTGTCCAAATTTCATTACTCTACAATAATTTTTTCTTGGTGTTGGGATTTTTTTTTCCGTCTGTGTAGTAAATATTTTTCCAGCGAGTTTTCAATATCAGAAACGGCGTCAATGATCTATGGAGATGTTGTAAGGAGGATAAAAAGATGACGGAACTGCAGCTAAAAAAATGTATTTCTTCTTAGTGCTCGTTTACGCAGATAAAACAGTTTGTTATGTTTTATCAAAAAATGATAAATGAGACGATAAAAATGTTTTTGGCAACACCTTAAGAAGAATAGATCCCTGACTGTACCTGAGGATGAGGTTCCCCAAATAATTGATCTTTCGCAGCAGTGGTCAGTGTCGCTATTTCACGTCAGGTTACGTGAGGGGATGGACGGGGTAGGGTTCAAAAGAAGCCGAAAAGGAGCCACGTAGTTTATGGACGCACCCTTATGTTAGAAGCTTGATATAAAAATTGACATCTAAATTTTCAAGTTTGGTTGGTTGGTTTACGAGTGTAAGTACTCTGGTTTCGTAAGGGTCGTTTCCACTGTACTGCTTCCACATCAGACAATGGGTGAGACATTCACAATATTCAGGTCAAAATTTTGTTAATAGTCTCATAGTTTACTTAAACTTTGAGTCTACATGACGTTGCAAGCGGTCTGTTTCCTGAAGCCAGAGAGGAGCAATACGCGACTGCGGGGGTCCGGCGGGCGGACGGAGTCCCCGCTGTGCTGCAGGTAGCCGGCAGATGGCGCCTCATTTTCCGCGCATTAGGCGCAGTAATTACAGTCAGCGGCAGACAGCGGCTGACACACGGATCAGCGGACGAGAGGGCCTCGAAATCACGCACTATCCACTGCGACAACATTCCACCGGCCACTGCAGGTTCATCACATTACATTCATTACAACTTTTTCTCTAGCATCTACAATCATTCTTACACAAGTCATAAAAATGTTAGCACTACAAGCACTAGTGTGGGCTTACATATTTCATAGTTGCTGACTTCCATATTGTGCTCTTTGTTCAGATTTCGGAGTTTTTGCCCTTGAGGTTTTTTTTTCTGGATATAACGATACGGCATAGGTGACAAGATGTCTTTTCCACGGCTACTAGATTAAATATTTCGGTTAACAGCCTACATATTTAAAGGAACAGGCTTGATTGCCCATAGATGACTCTGTATTCACGCACGGACAGTTATTAGTAGCATTTTCTGGAGCACGACCATCACAGATATTTTTGTTTCTGTTAACGATACATTACGTGTGGAGCACAGCACTTTATGGAAGCGAAATATGGCATTTAGGAATACCAGAAAGAAAGAAAATTGAAGCATTTGAAATGTGATTCTACAGAGGAATGCTGAAAATTAAGTGGACAGATAAAGTACAAAATGAACGAATTTTGAAAATAATGGGTGAGGAAAGAAGTTTGTGGAAGATGCTTACAGAAAGAAGAGACAGGCTGGTAGGTCATATTTCGAGACATGTTGGATTGGTTAATTTGTTAGTGGAGGGAACAGTCGAAGGTAAGAACTGTAGAGGAAGGCAGAGATTAGAATATATGAGGCAGATAATTGAGGACATGAGTTTTAAGGAATATGTAGAGATGAAGGGACTAACACAAGCTGAAAGGGATGGAGGATTGCATCAAACCAGTCGAAAGACTGACAACAAAAAAAAAGATGCATTTAGTCAAAAAGTTAATGATGATCTTACATTGAGTACACAGAGGTTTTGTTATTTTCAAATTACATTTTCAACGATATTGTGTCACACCCTACTCCAAAATTTTCAAAAGCAGGCTAATAATAAGACAATGATGATGATTACGAATAAATCATCTATTACTACCTCACATACTAGTTCGTGTAAGTTTTAGTCTAAGTCAAAAGTATGGCCGACGTAAATAGAAAGTAATCAGAGCAAAGTGAAACTACTTTTACTACCACTGATTAACTGAAAATGGAAGGAACAGTCTATAAATTGAATACACTAAATTGCAGTTATAGACACAAGTTGCTAGCAAAAGAGGAGTCTCTGAAGAGTGTACTAGAGGCATCACGTATTTCCAAAAAATTACATACTACTTAGTAACAAAGACAAGTCTGAAACCCTGATAAAATTAATAAAAACATAAATTTATCTTGATACCAGTTGACTGTTAGCTCTTTTGGTAAACGTAAATATCTGAAATATAAAGATAATTTATTACATAGTTGTACAATGTTATAGCAGGAACCTCGGCTCACATTAAATATAATCTTTGTGTAGTTGGTAGCTGTAGGGTTGGTTGTCCTGTAAGACGGCGAGTAATTTCAGAGGAGTTGCCAAGAAATGTGGAAAGAGAAAAAGAGTTGAATTTTGTCCTGAGTGATGTATGGGTATTGGGTACAAGAACACTGAATAATGAACCGAGTATAATACTGAAGTATTAACGAATTTTTTGAAGTGTTATATTGGTGAAGATGTTAGTAAGTGATGAAGAAAGTGAAGAAACTAAAAGAAGCTGCGGTAATGTATTTAAATACCATCTTTGATTGCCAGCCTAGAAGAATTGTGAATATTGTGTAATATCAAGCAAAGTAAATAGTTGCTCTAAAGCTATTTTCTTTTAATTGACACACTGGACTGAAACCTAAACAGAAGTATCTTTTTTCTCACGTGCTGCAGTGAATATTATAATACAGGTTTGATAGAGAAGCACAGTCAAGCGGAAAAACCATCTTTCTCAGTTCTTACCGTCTAAAAACTCACAAAAGGCCCATATAACAAAGAATACTTCCTTCGCAACCAAAATTTTTATGGGTACTTAATACAGTCTTCTATTTCCCAATGTTTGCTTTGTTATTGTGAAATATACTGCGATCATCTCATGAACCAGATTTTATCTTTAACTGCAGGTACAACAGGAAAGGAACTGATAGTGCTACCTTTGACACACTGGCTCATCATGGCTTCTTATGTATATTCCAACCAGCCTTCGGGTTGTGTAGCAAGTTGAATTTTATCAGGATTTGGCCATCTGAATTTTCAAGGTGGGAAGAGGCTGCATACCAAGGTCTTCATACAGGGTTATTCAAAAATAGGGATCAGATTTTGCAGTTTTATTTCTCACAAACTATAGAGGATATAAATACATGCTGCATATCACTTAATAGATGAAGGTTCAAAGTTTTACTGTATACACTCGACAGGAGCATCATTTGTTAGATTTTCGATTACTCCATGTGAAAGCACTTCGGATGCAATCATCTTCTGCGAATTTATTATCTCATTCCTGGATCTGTTTATGACAACTTTTCACTTTAGCATACTGTAGCACGCAAAACGAGTTTTCCTGATGCACTGACATTTCTACGTTAACAGATAAAAACGCCTTGGCGGCAACCGAATGGAATTAATAGGTGGGATTCCAAACTTTAACCTTGCTCTATTTCAGTGACGTGTGGGGCATATTTGTATTTTTTATAATTTGTGATAAATAAAAATGTAAATCTGCTCCTCTTCTTTTTGAATAACCCTGTATTTATTTAATTTTCTTAACCTTTTAATTACTTTCGGACATTCACTCCGTGCTCCTGTACGGCTGTGTGTCACGTGACGATGCCCCCGCGACATTTAGCACCGGGAGGTGACCCGCAGGTGCTGTGGACAGGCCGTGCACGTGGGCGGCGGGCACGTGGCCCGACACGCGACCGGGCACGTGGTGCCCCCTACCCTCCGCGCCTTTGTCCCGGCTGACAGCCGTTTTTGCGGCTGACGTGCCGCAGTCACAACACGCCTCCACTCTCGAGGCAGCCGAGCAAACAGCTACCTGTACCGCAGAGAAGGAGAAATGTTATCAGCGCGGAAAGGGAAGTCTAGCTGAAAACAGATTTTCTT
Organism: Vandiemenella viatica; assembly: GCA_031002005.1. Classification (NCBI taxonomy): domain Eukaryota; kingdom Metazoa; phylum Arthropoda; class Insecta; order Orthoptera; family Morabidae; genus Vandiemenella; species Vandiemenella viatica. Next base: position 243,603,870 of record JARYHS010011408.1, read on the forward strand.
CCGGGAACGTATTTCTACTGTATAGTGATGCCCCGTCGGTGTGATCGAATGAGTCAAAGCACCGCCCAACTGGACTACAACGAACCCAGATTCAAACATCCAGCTTCGTGAATAGCCATAAACCTCTTAAGTAAATACTGGGATGGTCGGCAACACCTCACGTGCCACAGCTAGTATATCCCGTTCACTCCGAACATAGTCACGCTCCCATTATTTTTTTTTTTTTACTTATTGCTTTACGCCTGGTCGACGTCGAGGTCATTAGAGGCGAGACAGGATTGGGGGACAAGGAATGGTAATGAATTCGGCCATGGTCTTTTGAAGGAAGTATCCCGTCATTCGCCTGGAGTGATTTGGAGAAACCATGTAAAACCAAAATCTGGATGCCCGGACGGAGATTCGAACCGGCGTCCTCCCGAATGCGAGGCCAGAACGTTAACCGTTCATCCACCACGCTCGGTGATGCCATTACCCTCTCTTTGCCTCACCACCTCCTCACTTCCTACATCTCAGAGCTGACCGCTGTGTCAACGAGTGGCAAGCTTCCCCTCCGCATGTTGGGGTAAGGGCAGAGGAGTGGGGATAGACCAGACTGACCTTAAGCTGCCTCTCTTAACTGAACGGGCCATATAGCTCAAATGGCTTACAGACTGTTGGTGACGGTGATGTTGACCCAGCCGTTAGTAAAATCACAAAAGAGGCGTGAGTATGTCCTAACCGTCTACGTCAACGACCAAAAAATCATCCATATGATTTAAATTTTGTGTCTACACTAGTTTCTGCAGTATAGTATAAACGATAATTGAAATCAATTATCCTCAATTATATTCTCAGCCATATGCGTAATCATAAACTTTCATTCGATTGAGAGTCATCTCTACATATATAAATCCGTAAGTGGTATCTATATGTCTGTCTCTTTATCCAGGCATCACGCAAAATCTACTGAACCAATTTGGATGGCGGTTTCACAGTTTGATAACTTATGTCCTAGCTTGAGATCTATGGTATATTTTGTGACTATACTTGACCTGGAATTGAGAACATATAGGTGTCACAGATTACACTACATCGATAATGAACACTCCTTTGTGAGATACCCACCAAAGATCATGGTACATTACAAATAAACACTCCACTCTGTAGATTCTTTTAATATTGTTTTTCTTACTACGTACCTCTGGTTAATTATGTTAAGATAGATCTGCCGGTTTTACTGCGCACATAAGGCGCCGCCATATTGGATCGGGGAGGCACAATTGGATCAGGTTCGAGTCCTGGACCCTGTGTTGCGGTTATTCGGCGGTTTGCCGCATTTACATACCCAAATGCTGGGAGGGTCTCCAGTCTCCGTCCCATAAACTGCACATTCCACTAACAAAACTACACACATCGCAGGAAACATTAGTTACACGAATCGCAGACAGGTGGCAGGGGCGGATCCAGGGGGGGGGGGGGGGAGGAGGCTAGGGGCTCAAGCCCCCCCCCCCCAAAAGTATCTAGGTCCACCTCCGACATTGCAGTTTTGGATACCTTTTTTTAGCTCTACAGATTCGAGGCCTGAGGGGACTATAAATACTACCTTTTGCCCAACTCGAGCCCCCAATATCCACTCTAGGTAAGCCCCCCCCAAAACCAAAGTCCGCTCGAGGCCCTCCCAAAGCAAAATCCTGGATCCGCCCCTGACAGGTGGCAACCCTTGGGCTTCCTCCATTTCTCCAGGAACCGACAATCCCTAATTCCAACTATCCAGTGGAAACATTTGACATGGAAACATTTGACAAATTCTTAATTACAGGCTTTGCGTGATCCTATCAGGTTCTTTCGGAAATAATAATAATAATACGTTAATACATATGGAAAACGTTAATGAAATTTCCACATAGAAAGTTAGCACTCCAATAAGCGTAATTGTGGAATATAATTTAAGATAATGGTTATTAAGATACTGCGTAACAGCCATTAATGCGTTGCTACTAAAAGAAAAACAAAACGCAAAACACGTTACTAGGCACATCGAGGTCCTCGCTAGCGAAAAGTGGGAAAATGCTAATTTCATGTATGTCAACGGGCGCGAGTGATTTAATGAAGTGTTCTGTTGAAGCTGCGATGTGTGAACATCGCGTTGGTAAATATATAGGATGTAGCAATGTGCTTTAAAATAACGAGTCGGATTGTACTTCCAAATTGGACATTACCAATTTGGGTATAACACTGGAGACAAAGGGAAAAGGACAACTGGTACAGACTGGGCATCTGATAACAGAATAAGCAGCGATTCAAACGTGTCATAGTTTCCAACCTTTAATGTATAAAAGGCAGCGAGGAATTCCATGTGGCGCGGATACAGAACTGTAACGGAGACTACCTCTTCAAATACTCTTGGGTTTCTGAAGTGTGACAGCATATAAAAGTTTTACACCGTAACGAAAAATAACTTTCCTAATCCCTCTAATCACCACCACAGACGGTTTAAAATCAGAAACTTTTTTTCTGAAAACACAGTAAACATGTATATGAAGACTGTATAATTCGAAAAATATTAGACCTGCCGTACCTAGATACAAATTCGCTTACAGGTTTTTATTTTATTTTTTAATTGGTTTTCGACCATGTCAGCCATTCAGCTAGCTGCAAGTGTGTTCTTGTGTTATTTTGTTTCTTCGAGTGTATATGTACTATATCATCGTAATTATCGTTTACTTCTCAGCATGGATAACACAGGATAGACACAACACTTAATTAAAACCACCCGTGCCCTTGGCCACACACGAACCAGCGACCCTTGCAACGTGTAGCCAGCTCGCTAGCCCCTACGCTACAAGGACCGGCTTCGCTTACAGGTGCTACATGGAATTTTACAAAACAGTGACAGTTCGTATTGTTTTAATGGTTGGAAACAAAGCTGTTTTGATTAGGATAGCCCGCTCGTTGATAAAATAATTCTTGTTTTGTTCTGCCAAGTGAATTTCAAGTTCAAAGAAATGTGTGAAGTGGCGCTGTAAAATAAACTTACGAGACTTATCGAAAATGTTTTTCCAATAAGTTTCCATTATCCTGAGAATTATAGAAATCTAAGCATATCAAAGAATCTTTCCATGGTAACGCACAAAGAAAGTTGTCAGTACTGCAGCAAAATAAAACAAAACATTCAACTCTTCTTAGTTTTTTTAAGCAGCAGTTATAGTTTCTTGTATTTTATCAATTAATGAACAGTGATGAAATAGATAAGGAGAATGTTTCTGGTAACACCTGAGAAAGAGGTTATTCCCAGTAATTCACCATTTGCGGGAGTGGTTAGTTTCAAACATTTCATTCAGAATATTTATAATTGTAGAATACTACATAACGAAAATATCAGTTCTGTTCAAGATATGCCCAATAATTTTAACGATTATCTATCAACTGAAAACAGTCCAAAATGTCTCCTGGAATTAATAGAGAAAAAGCTATGTGCAACACGGGGGAAAAGAGGGGGAGGGTATCGAGGTAACAGCCACGTCAAGCTAGGTGGGGGAAGGGGGGAGGCCAAAATGGAGTCACTTAGTTTATGGACGCTCCAGATACAGTCCTCGTTGTTACGGTCCCGGTCGATCACGAGTGACCACCACAAGGGAGGATCACCGAAATCTGCACTGCGCACACATTAACCCCTTCATCTCCGAGCCTGCCACCCGACAACAAGTAACTGACTGCCTCAAACATTCTGCGTCATCCCGCACTATTGATCGGAGACAGGAAACAGCCTGACTAGGGAATTACCGTCCCATAAACAAGCCGCCGTTAACAACACAACACAAACGGCTGCATTCGGAATGGTGCCATGACCGGGAAACATGGATTACTTATTAACGGCGTCGCATTACATTCAGCGATGAATCGCAGTTGTGCACTACCTCGGATGACCATCGTCGGCGACTATGGTGGAGACCTGAGGTACTATTCTTTTAATGTATTGAAGAGGCGGAGATGTCATGGTGTGGAGGACTATCGAGTATGAGTTCAGGGTACGGCTAGTAGTGATTGAGGGAACTCTAAAGGCACAAAGGTACATCACAAACATCCTCCGCCCTCATATGTTACCCCTGATGTGATAGTATCGTGGTTCCATTTTTCAACAGGACATTGCTCGTACACTCACGACAAGTGTGTCTATGAATTGTTTGCGTGATGTTGAGGTACTACCGTGACCAGCAAGATACACAGATCTGTTCCCGATACAACATGTGTGGTACCAGCTCGAACTTCAACCCCTTCACAGTGGCAATGTCCAGGATACCAAGGACTAGTTACAACAATTGTTGGCCAGCTATCCTCGAAAGTGGATACGATGGATTTTTTACACCCTCTCCAACAAAATCAGTACATGCATCCAGGCAAGAGGGAATAAAACGTCATACTGATAAATGGGCTCATACTGTTAAGTTCTCTGTAAATTTGACAAGATCTTGTAATTACTGAAATAACATCACATACCCCCTCAAACCGTGAAGTTTCATTTTGTTTTGTCCTGTCATTTTAGGTGCTTCAAGTTTTCTTTGTCAGGCAGAGCGTACAGATTTATTTCTCAGCCGGAATTGTCAGATTATTGAGATGTGTGTAAATTATCATATCGTACGTAAACGGAACCGAGCCGTACAAGGAAAGTGGACTGCCGAATGATGGGTGAGAAGGACGGACTTGACGCTTAGTGGGCGGCCGTATCGACCTGGGCGCCTCTACCTCTGGCGCTGACAGCCAGCTCTGAATATGGAGATGGCCGGAAAAGCAGCGCAGCGCATGAATCATTCAGGCGAACCGTGTCGCGCCCCGCATTCGCATTCATACGGCGAAAAACAAGGGACTCCAAAAAATACGGCCCGGCCACACTGAATAATGCAGCGCCCGCATCCAGCATTCACACGCCACGCGATTTCTCAGTGGGGAACCCACTGCCTAAAGATACCGTTTCGGGGCAGGACGGTATCAGAGTATATCGCTTTTACTGCTGAGGAAGAAACAAAGAAATTGCCATGGCAGTATTTTAGCCTCAGTTTTCGTAGGGAATGGAAAAACAAACTGGAGCACTTCCGGCGGTAGGTCCTTAGGTTCGGTTCTAGGCCTGACAGTGATGAACGTGGGTACAAAGTTGTGGTCTATATTTTCGGTCCCATTTGATCTTCACAGACCTTCTTCAACTTTAATAAAATTAATATTATATTGCTTAGAAATAAATATTATTACCTTCTCCATTAGATTAGATATATTCACTTTGATCTGTTGTAAGAACAGTCTGGAGGATGTGGAACAGTGTATACAGTTATTAAAAATTAATAATGTTGCCAACAACTAAGAACCGGTTAGTTCCTTAAAACCAATTAGTATAATTAATTTACATTGTAGTCAGCAAATACATGTTACTCCACGTTAGATACTATATATGAATGAAATTTGCAGATAATGTAATTGTTGCGTTGGTAAACGGTTTCAACACAAAGAAAAACAACACACCATTCTAGTAATTGTGAACAACTTTGTCACCTTCCCCTTCCTTACACCTGACATATAGCACTTCATCTTTAATTACCAAATTTCAAGAAGAAAATTCTTTCACAGAGAAAAATGGGTTCTGAAGCAAAGCTCTTTCAGTTTGGATTTATAGCTGTTAGTTTTTCGCAGAAAATCTTTTATTTCTTGTGGTAGGATATTGCATAAAGAAGATCCAGTGAATTTGATCCCTTTCTGTGCAATTGATAGTGACTTGTAATCTTTGTGAATGTTATAATTACGCATGGTATTGTAGTTACGTATGTCAGTTTTAAGATAGAAGTCCACTGCAAAAATAGTAGAGGGATTACCTTGAAAGACAATTGTGAGCGGTAGATTGTGGGGTTATACGATTTGCTAGATACGATATGGTAAAGGAGCTGGCTTGGAAGTTATTTGAAGACTGAAGGGAGTTCTGGGAGTTTATAAGTTATTCAACAGCAATGAAATCTGTATGGATATTGGAAGTAGAATTAAGAGTAGCATTTTTAGAAATAAAACGATGAACATGACCATAATCATAACCAACATTTAATTAAAGTTTTATGATATGAGGCTTTATTTTTAAAAAAATTGCTGAGTGAAAATGTGTCTGACATTGGGAATAGCGATTGATATGAATTATTCTTCCGTCAACTTAAAAGAAAGTGAAGGTTGGATACAGGTTAGTGGCTTGTTTTGGCAACGATAACTCTTACTTTTGTCATCCGATTTTTTGAAATTTGATTTTTAGACATTTAGCTTTAATTCTGGTATCTATAAGGCTATTTACAGGCGTGGCAGCAGTCCATGGTTTGCTACTTTGGAGGCGGTGAAGTATCGGCGACGGGAGAAGACAGCGAGCGACAGGCAATTACTGGATCGGCCTCCAGGGGGCAGTGGCATTAATCTCAGTCCTCACTAACTCGCCTGCCACCTTGCTGCAGCTGCCTCGAATGTTTAAGTTCTGCACAAAATCCTTGCAGTAGTACAGAAATCATGTGAGGACAAACCGTGGCATGCATCATTGCTACTAAATAATGTTTGAACTAAGAATGTTGTAGCTTCGCAGCTTCTTTCTTTCCACACCCACAGCGTTGATAAGCAAGTGATAACCTTACGTGGATGGTCAGAAACATTTTTGCTTCCAGCACAGATGCCGTAGCTATTGGCAAATAACGAATCGTCAGATTCATGACTCTCTGGTGATTATCACTCTCTACGAAGAGTTACAATTTCTAACGACATCCTATAAATTTACCTTTCAGTACATTGCAGGATAATATATTGTATACCCTGTTCGTTCAGATCTGTGACTGCAGGTCACGTTCCCCTGACATCACTCCACACCTCACATAACCCTCCCTTCTTTCCCTCTCCGAATAGACCGCAGTGTCCACGTAGGCAAGTGATAAATTTCTCCATCGCATGCAGGGGTAAGGGCAGCGGAGTGGGGATAGAGCACATTGACCTTGAACCGCCTCTGATAGCTGTACGGGCTATAGTAATCTGTGGTTCAGGTTGTAATAGTCTCATTAGTGGGTGGTTCTGCTTTAGATACTTATTAGGCGCACTGTACTGTGCCCGCAAGAAAACTACTTGATATTCTTCTATCAACTTGGATGCTATTAAACAGTGAGCCCTGCACGTGACATATCCCAATGGGTTACAAGAAAAAAATGGGTTCACAAAATGCAATGAATTTATTTAACAAACCAAATGATCTTAATTATGACACAAAATTTGCCGATTGTTAGTTCAGTAGGCTTAGTCCCTGGCTAATTGGAGCAATTTCTCAATGGAATTTTAGGGGCACTTTGACATTTTGCAAACTGTCGCACTGATAGTGTCACATTACCGTGTCCACGCACTGCTGTCAACACTGCCGGTGACGGGAAGTGCACCTCAGACCCACAGACAATGGCGATAGTCTGGCACGTCCATCGGTCACTTCAACACTCAGACCAGAAGTAAGTTCTGCCTCCACTGCCACTCTCGTGGCAGCATTCCATGAAACAAATAAAAGAAAATATCCGAGCGGCGTGTCCCTATTTTGCATAGGCTGGCTGTCTCCCTGTTATTATCGACGGTTAGGAGTCCTTGGAATGCTGAGTTGCTTGTAACTTGTCACAATACTTCCCAAAACTTTTGTCATCGCGGTTCGCCTTCCCACTGCTTCCATTCACTTTGGCGACAGCTCAGCGTGTGGGTTGACGAATGGTTTAAACGGCCGCAGTTCGCCGTAAAATCTACCCTAGAACTCAGAATGCTAGTACATGTTCCAAATTCTGCCCACATTGTTAGATAAAGATTGAAGTTAAATGAATAATCTTGCAATTAGTTGCAGAATCTAATGTCGCCTGAATAACTCTCGTAGGTCACCAATATCAAAGTTTTTTAGGCTAATTTGTAGCTTCACGAACCGACTGAGCACTTATGTAGCACACATACCATTCTAGGGAAAATCAGTGAATTCGAAGTAAATGATTGTTCATATGTTATTTGATAAATATTCGTTGAATGTCTCCAAAATATTTTGTCCATAAAGATAAACAAAACTCTATGTGCGATTGAATATTATACAAGACATATTAAACGCCTAGCAATTTTAATAGCTGTTCTCGGTTAAAGAGGCATTAGGCCGGAAAGCTCCTCATAAAATCTACTGCATTCGGTTGATAATCGAGATGTAAATTAGTGACGGCACGACAGAAATACGTAAAACGCTGGTTTCGACGTGATTTTAAAGGCCTTGCCACAGTAACATTGAATATCGCCATATACATGGTGGAAGAGAACGCGTTCGAAATACGACCATTGATACTTCTTTTTTTTGACCCAGCGAAAAGAGTGAACGGTACAAAGGGAATTCAGTTTGGGAGAAAACGTTTGGCATCAGATACAAACGTTTGTTGCTATTTATATGTCTATATCGACAGCTCTGGTCTGTACTGGTATGTTTCAGGAACCGTGAAGCACTGTGAATTCAGCTACTGATGTTAACAAAGGACTAATTTCATCCAGTCTTCTGCGATGATGGTTGAAATTTTTCGCACTTCGACCACAGGGTATTTTGATCGTTTATATGATAGGTAAATTTTGTCATCAGCATCTCATATTTGTTTGTACAGAGAAATGAAGAATAAATTTTCGTAAAATTTCAGGTTTCACATTTCACGAAAAATCTTGCCACCTGCTGCAATCGCTAATTAGTATAAGTAGCATTAGTATAATCGAACCATTTAGATATCTCCAACTACCATACTAAAACAGTCTTTGAATTTTCAGTGGGCAATATTAATGGCGTTGGCCAAGAAATGTTGATCAAAGTTACAGAACCACAAATCGGCACGACGAAATATTGTGGGGTACTTCTATTGAAATGAAAGAAAGTGAACTCCAATTGCTTTCATAACTGGAAATTATCTTTAATGACCGTTAATTGTTATGAGAGAATATTGCATTCTTATTCACAACGAGGAAACCTAATACAAATACTTCCACACGATAATCTGGGTATCACACTCATCGTACTTCCGAAATATTTGTTCATCTACAGCCCAACTGACTGTCGTATGGTTTTGCATTATCAGCCTCTTCGGTTAGTATTAATCGTACCATGCCTGCCTTTTCGTCAGTTTGGATTTCATGTGTGTGAAGAGAAGTCGATAGAAAATTATACTATCATAACGTAAGTAATTTGTTTCCTGTGTACTTCACTTACACCAAGCACGAAAGAAAATCACTGTTCTAAACCATTTCGCGAGGAATCTCTAGTGGAGAATTTATTGTGGTAGAAAATTGCTTATCTAGTAAACATGGGAAGAAAACAAGTGAGTCATACTATCGCTAACGTGCTATCATAAGTTTTATTGGCGTTCTCCATTAGGCAGGCTCTTTGGTCTTTGGGACGTTTTTAAAAACTAACATGTAACAGTGTTACTGTTGTACAGCAGTTTGAAATATGGACCTAAAATATCATAGGAAAAATTCACATCAATAGAACTTAACGAAGGCTCCTGAAGTCCAGTCTTTGCCTTGATAACACATTTCATTTGAGGTACTTTACGTCTGTTATCAGTTATTTGAATCAGGCACGATTTGATTTTTAACGGCTATAATTCGTGAGATTTGTAGGAACCAGTTGATACCAGGTGCAACAGAAATCGTGAGATGTATGTTCTTAGATATAATACATCTGATACTGACGTTAGACAGGTATCGGATACACGTAACTATGTATCACATCCAGTTTTTTCAGTACAAAGGTCACAGGAGCTGTAGTGGTGCAGTGTTGTAGTGCTTTGTCAGTGTGTAAAGTGTTAGCACACAACTTACTGCTTCATATCTTAGCCCGTAGCACGTTGGCTCACCGAGTTGTGTTCCGAGAAGTATAACTACAAGGGGAACTTTGCCGTTGAGGATCCATCCAGCTAAGTTGAAGTATATATAAATAATACCAGATGCTTCATAATTAACATCACAGCATTTACGTAAACAAAAGAAAGAATTTTTTATTTTGAACAGCATCCCTTAGCCGTTTTCCGGTAACAGTCATCTTCTTTTCCTCCTGTATATAGTTTACTCGTGCAATTCATGTTATAAAAACAAAGCGATCTACATTATCTGTTCAGTGCATTACCAAACTGCTATTCGTAAGGCATGAAAAAGAAAAATGTACTCATTGAGCTTGAACCCTAAAAACTATTAATATATCAAATAGACTTCGCTAGTACAAGACACAAGTGTCATCAGATCTAAAATATACCAACGAATTCGGGCGGAAAAATTCTGATTACAAGTAATATACAAAACGTTTTGTTGGACAGTAAGATAAATTAATCCACCATAGAATGGTTGTAACTAAGCTAGTCTCAGAAATAGGGCCAGATCGTTGTTAGACATAAACTGTTTTTTTAATGGTAAAAGTTTGATGTCTTAAATCAAAATATCAAATGTACTTACACTATTTTACAGTATTTGTAAACGCTGTGGACTGTAATTTTCATTATTTATTTTTTCATACACAATTACATTTGTTTATTACGTGCAGGTAACATGATCATCCGTATGAAAAGATTTGTTCTAATGACACGATATTTATTTGAACTGAAATAACGCTGAATGCTGATGGATGATCGTAAATGGAGTGATCCAGAAATGCAGGCGATGTAAAGCAATCACGAATTAGAAACTACGCAAATACGTATTAGTGTTTAAAAAATCCTCTATTTATATGGCGACATAGGAATAAGGTTCCGAATGTGAGCAAGTACTTTTTTTTTTTGGGGGGGGGACTTTGCTTCTAGCCGACGTCAAAATCGTGAGAGCAGGGACAAAGAATTCGGTCACGGCGTTTTCAAGGGACCTTTCAAATGGTAATCATTTTCTTTATCACAACACACAACAACAATTTAGAGATTTTTCTTTATCTAATACTTTTGTCGACATGAACAGAACCAAGTTTTTTGTGTTAAAATCTTCTCCCGATCCTTCCAGTTACGCTTTATAAACTACATGGCCAAACAGAATCCCAACTCTGAGATTTCAATAAAAATATTTAATAGCAGTGTTTGAATAAAAGAACTTTAAGACACTTTTTGTTTCATACCTGCTTTCAAACCTAATGTTTCATTGTATTATTTGATTATTAATTCATTTTAAAATCTCTGCTCGCAATTTGAAGAGTTTCTAGCGAAAGTATTTGACTTATCTGTAATTGTATGTTGTAGGTAACTTAAAGATAATTATTAACCATTTATCCGCTATTTCTCTAATAAATAGATATGAAACTTTATGTTTGTTATCAGCATAATAGTAATTTCGTATGCTCTTCATAGCCCGTGGCAGAGTTTCGAATTGGCTGCGTAGCCAACCGGTAATTCTACCGTGTATAGGGTGCAACGGAAGCATTCTGGCATATTTCACATGCACAAAGCTGGTTTCGCCAGCGGAGTAGGATCGATTAAATGCCTTTGAAAATCCCAGCCGTGGCCGAATTTTGAACCGTGGACCTTTCGATTCTCAGTGAGACGCTTTAATTACTGAGCCATTATACAGCTTTGCGTAATCGTTGAAAAACATATCTTACACAGACATGCGTTAATCATTTTACTAAACGAAGGGGTATGTTGTGATTAATAATAAAATGCGCAATGTTATGATCGTTTATGCCACGACTATATCCTCATTTGTTAAGCATAGAAAGAAACCACATGCCAATAACGTACTGTTCATAACATCTATTCTAGTAAATATGATAAAGATTCGATCCTTACCGTCCGTTAATCCACGGCTCTTAAACACATTTGGTCTTCAAAGCCTCACAAAGAGATTCGCCAGGCCCTGCTCGTAGATGCAAATTAAATTGCTTGTGATGCAACATCATTTTGGATATCTAGAAAATTAAGAATATGATTAATGTTATTTAATCTCACAGTTATGAAACCAATTACTCTAACATATAATCAATATAAAATTAATGTATTAATGTTATAATTATTTAATGCTACCGAAGAAATATTATATAAACCTAAAAGCTTAAAGAAAATTTAAATGTATTACATTATTCCTTATATTTCTTTTTGGCTACGATATAGAATAGTGTTGAAACTAGTAGGTTGAGGCCTAGAACTTTTGAGACTTTCCTCTAACACTAATACATGTGATTGGGAACACGAAGTTCACTAAAGAAAGGATAGAAGAAGAATCGTTAGGTCAGAGGAAACTGGGTTCTTTTAATATTACGGGAAAAGCGATTACTAGAACAAATTACATAATTTATCATGGTACATTGTGGGGTTTATTACTATAGGACCAAAAAATTCAATTTTACTTTACAAACTAACACTGCAGACACGGAAAACCCAATGTGAAATATTCTAATCATTCCCAGTGTTTGCCATTGTTTTTGTCGCAACACTATGCATGCTGAAATTTTTTTATCTGAGACTATGTGCAAACAGTGTTTTATTGTAAAGAGCCTCGGATTTGATTATATTTAGAAAATAAACAGTTCTAAAAGAATTAAAACAAGAGTTTTGTAACTGCTGTAATGCTCAGTAAATACATCTAAATACTGGAAGAACGTGTTTCATCCATTTTAGAAGCTCGTGGTGTTAATTAAATGTTGACCTCGTTATCAGTCTGATGGTTTTACTACCTTTACGTCGATAGGAACAGTGCTTTTCGAATGACCTGTAACTGGGGCTACACTTGTACATCTACATTTTCATGCATTTTGAAGGGATATGTCAAAGGGAACATAAATATCGTCAAATACCTCAGAATTTTACAATAATTTGATCTAGGCAAACCATGTATGAAATTAAGAAATAATTTAATGATCATTATTGTTTCATTGACACCGTAACATTATTTGATTATACTGTTTATCGGGTAGTTAATATTGCACCCAATGTTGCTTCAGTAGAGAACCTAATGATCAGATTTACTAAAACCATAAAAGAGAGGAATTAAAATGCTATAAAAAAAAGTGTTGTTTATACTACCGCTTCAGTCGAGACATTTGAATGCTATCTTCATAAAACAATGTGTGCGTAGATTCTCTTTTGTCACCTTTTAACAAAAAAACACTGTTTTAGTTCAAATTTACAGAAGTGACTCATATTGCACTTAGTAATTAGCAATGTAAAACAGGTTTAATTATTTTTGGAAGGTTTATCAAGTGACTGGTTATTTGCTTGCTAAACAAAATAATATTTTTTATTAAGTTTGAAATAGAAATAAAATGATTTCAGTTGAGTGATGATTGTGTATTATAGATTTAGTAACGCAATTCTTTTAAGGCATAAAATTGAAAGTAATCATCAGGAACCACATGTGATTGTTTACGTTGCTGTCCGTGGACAGCGATATTGATGCTTTCATAACACAGTATATCGTTTTTGTCCATATTTCGTACGAAACAAATGTTACGTGTATGTAGTTGCAAACGATTCCTTTTTTATCACAACAGCTGCTGTTGCAAACGTGGGGTTATATTGGCAACATTTAACGGAGAGCGGCAATGACGTACATGATCGGAATTCCCTCGGGCAGCTGACGCAGCTGGCATCCGGTCCTCCAGTAAATCCCGGTTTGTGCAGGCGACGGGGGGGCAATTCGCTGCGCCAGTCCAATCAAAAGTACGGCGCCCGGCGCGATTGAGTTAGGGCCTAGTTGCCACTCAATCCGGCGTCTTGGAATCCCCGGATCGAAATCGAATTTACTTTGGCGGCCCGGGGGTGGGTTTTTGAACGGGAATTAGGACGGCCGCCCCCCACCACCGCCGCCGTCGGAGGCCACACCCGCCGTCAGCCGCCCCGCCGCCACCGCCGCCGCGGCGCTGCTTTTTCGGGGCGGGCCAATGAGATCACGACGTCAGGCGCCGGCAGGCGGACCAATAGGATTAAGGTGCGAGCCGCGGCGTCAACCAATCAATGGCGGCGAGGGCGCGTGGTGGGGGCGGCGGCGCCGGTCAGAAAGCAAAGTGCAAGGCGGGGCGGCGCGGGCGTGGCCGAGCTGTGTGCGCAGGCTGCGCGCGCCGAGTTAAGCCTTTTGACGCGGGCCGGAGTCAGCGCCGGCCACAATAGGCAGCAGGCCGCGTCATGGACAGCAGCAGCAGCAGCGGCAGCAGTGGCAGCGGCACCGCGACGCCCGCCGAGCCGGCCGGCTGCGGACCCGGTGAGTAGTTCGCCGGCCCGCCGGCAGGGGTGCTGCTGGCCGCGGACGCGCGCGCGGGCTCTGTACGCGGCCCGCAGCCGCAGCGAGACCTCGCTTCGTGTCCGACGACAGGTAACGCGCGCATGGCGTTCCTCTGTCACTATTGGGCGTACGGGGTGCCTCTCGCCTTCGGTGAGTACCGTGCTACTCTCTTTGCCACCTGGACCAACTCACAGGCGCGGTCCCCAATTATCGGGCTCACTGTTCAGATTGTCTCCACTCTCCACAACATTACGGGTATTTCACATACAACTCGCAAGTGACGTAAACTAACATTGTCTTACGACCAAGTGACAGAATTTAAAATTTCTGCGCATTACATCTCTGTCGTGCTTATTAAGCTTCTAGGTCAGTATGTGGTACATCAACATCGGTTGTCATAATTTGTGTAAGTCAATTTGGGATTGGCATAAGCGTGGTAATTCAGTTACAACTCTGCTTATGATCCTCATGGCTCCAACATAACCAACAAAACGAGCTGACTCAACATTCAAGTTACCTGACACATATTCGTAGAGTCCATCTCTCAGAATACATCACCACAGTGTCTTTTTTCCATGTCATAAATTATAAACTATGCCAAACTGCTAGAACTAGAATTAACAACAGCAGTAATCGAGCACATTCCTGCTCTATCAGATTTCAACACCACTTTTGCATTAACTAGTTACATAACCCGTTTGCATTGTAACGAGATGCTGTGTAAGGTACCTGACAGGCGGATTACAATTGGCTCTTACTGGTTCCGCACTCTTGACCTCGCCGCAGTGTGGTTCCCACGCCT
The DNA here is from genome assembly GCA_031002005.1 of Vandiemenella viatica. Taxonomy (NCBI): domain Eukaryota; kingdom Metazoa; phylum Arthropoda; class Insecta; order Orthoptera; family Morabidae; genus Vandiemenella; species Vandiemenella viatica. The sequence goes on from JARYHS010011408.1 coordinate 243,618,883, forward strand.
GAAACACGCCCACTCCCCCTCCCCTCCCTCCCCGCTCTTGCACGGTTCTGCTTACTCTAGTGATCCTTGTTCTGTTCGGGGCTGTAGTTGTACCTCCGTCTCTAGTGTATCGCATGTCGGTTTCATTTCTCAGATCTCTGCCGGAAGTATGGAGTTCCTATGGCACAGTCGTATGTACGGTAAGACGCCTGAACAATTCTGCAGCTCTACTCTACTGTGCCTGTGCTATCATACATTTGTTTTCTTTCCAATACTAACACAATGATGAATTAAATAGTTTATAAGTATTATTATTGTTATGATGCATTTAAAATCAGTGTTTTTGAGTATTTTTGTTTTTTGTTTTATGGAAACTTCGTATTTTGTAAAAAACCTTCAAATTCCAGGAGGAAAATCAGGAACGATTTTGAAAGTATGTTAACATAACGTTTCCATTTTTCTGCTACTTTTTGCATATCCGAATATCACTGTGATAATAAACCGATTTAGAGCACTATACAATTTTTGGCACTTAAAAAATAATGCTGCGAATACTTACGATTCTATATTATTCCGCGACACCGGTGATAAGAGAATGAGAATTTGGTCCCGATATACCGCATTTGTTTTGTCTAGCAAAGTAAATGTGATATACCACTATCATCACAAATACTACTGCAAAATAAATATGTAGAAGATCTCGTAGCAAACAGAACAATTAAGTCTGTTCACGCTGTTCTTGTTTGTAACAAGTCTGAATACAACCACCATTCAGGTGAACGTTTTATTAAGTACTGTGTCAGCTGATTGTTTCTCCATGTATAGATAACCCAAAATGAAGAAACAATACAAAAATAACTCATTGTACGAGGTAGTTTATACTCTCAGATGCCGAAGGGTAAATTTCAAATGGTACAGTTTACAGAAACCCGTAATATGCACTACTTCTTTCCTGATACTTTGATGCTGTTTAATTAGTAAAAATAACAATAGATTTGTAGTTTGAGACGTATGTTTCCTAGGAATTGCTTATCATGAACTCGCACTTTTGTTAACAATACTTTAGAGCTCGATACGTTTAGAATATTTTTATTTCTTTAAATCCAAGGGGTAGTACGTAAATTCCTACGTTGAACTGTAGATTGGTGTTGTAAAGCGTTCTGAGAAATGTTTTTTAAACTGTTCTTAACAAGAGAAGTGCGACTAACGTTTACTTTCAGGCGTGAGACGTCAATCCTGTGCAACAGACGTTAGTCAATAGCAAAACAGTATTTCGTTGGTTTTCATTGTTGAAGGTATACTATCTTCATCTCCATTTCCTTTCATGTCCGTTTCTAAAGCTTAAGTAAAGATCATGTTCTGCTTCAAACATCAGTCATAAATTTCCTTAGTATTTCTTCACGTCAAGTCGATTTCTTTTTGAGCGAAATCTATTTTTATTCGCTCCGATTTTTAATACAATAATGTAGTGCCCGAAATGTCATTGGTGTTATCAACTATTTTAATTTAATTGCGCATGTTCCGTTGCCAATTTATATACACAAGCATTTTCCCTTTTCATGCTTCATGTATAATTTCACCACCTGCCTATCTCTTTACGAATTTTAATAATTTACGCTATAGCGTCTGCAATCAAACAGAGTTGAATATTTAAAAAAAAATATTAACCAAAATGACATTTTTTCGTAATTCAAATATGATAGCAGTCGCCCCTCTTAATATTAATAAAGATGCACTACTAAACTGCAGGGGCAGTTTAATCTGTTTTTACCACCCAACTTATTTGATAGAATCCGATCACCTAACTAATCGCCAATATTCTAACTCAACACCTGTATGCATTAATCCCCCTCCGTCATTTTTGTATCTGCGTGCATACGCTTTCACTCACGATTTTCTGTGGTGTATAATTTGCAAGAACTACAATGGTAAAATGACAAATCCTAGCACCAGTTTAGGCAATCGATAAACTAATGTTTCAGAAAAGAAATACGGTAGAAGCAAATGTAACGATTCCACGTCGTTAACTGCCTAAAAATTGAAAAAAAGTATTAATGGCTGTGGATTATCTTGAATCAGATATCGGCTCGAATGTAATTAAAGAGTATAGTTACATTACTATCCAAAAGAACAACCCATTACAGTTAGATGTGAAAACACGCGAAGATATTAGGACAGCCCTGCAGAGGCTGACTGCTTTTTTAAAAACAAACAAACGAAGTGCGTAGTTATCTAAATTTTAGATCTATAGTATCTTAAGGAGAAATAATTCCTTCAGGCATAATTCAAAACAACACAAGTACTATCTTAAGATTATGTGGAGACGTTACTTATCATCCAGAACGAAGTAATGATTTAAGATGTTAAACATCCAACGTGTTCGTAATGTCAATTCAAACAGGTGCTACGAATGGAATTTAAACACTAGTATGGTGATGTCAATAAATCTAGTAAGAAGTTAAAATTGCAAGTAATCAAATCGGTGATGTATGTGAGTGTAACAATACAGACAGCTGTGATTTTGGATCAGTACATTACCTCTGTTACACGCGGTGAAATTCACAGAATAATTCTTAGAGGAAATAACAGAGGTGGACGGACACAGCATATAAAATCTATGGAAAGTGTCTCATAGAATGTATTAGTTTTTCGCATGATCCATATCGTAAGAATTTGGTTGCTGAAAACATACTAACAATTTAACACTATGCAAATGCTTGTAGATTTTACTTCAGAGCATTAAAATTATACTGCAGAAATTAGGATGATTTTGTTAAACAGAACAGGACTTATTTTTGTTCTGAAGTTATGGTATACGATACATTGTTTTATTTACATTTCAACTTGCGATGAAATGGTATTTCCAAAAAAAATCTGTTTAAACTTTTATACTGGCACCAAAACACTACATTCTCTTCCGGAGTTGTTATGAATTAGAAACACCTGGTTCATCTTATGCATACACACATATTTCATCAGTTGTAAGGGAATAATAAATGCAGAAGAACTTTATACGTTTGTTTGACTTTGTAACCTGTGTCTGACGATAAAGCCCTTGCGTACTGTAGCAGACATGAAATATTATTCCCTATATTCCACTGTTGTTACTATGTTAGCAGCGTCGATTGTTCGTACGTATTCCATTTACACTCTTACTGTAGATCTTCGATAAAAATGTGATGACAATGTTGTCACCAATACTGCTGTTATTAGATGTTTATTTATGTAATGTCTTTCCACATGTACTGTACATGTTGGTTGTACTCATCAGTAGAGTTTCAAAAGACTATTTATAGGTGATTGCAACACATATAAATTCTTCAGCAGCTAATATGCGATTCCTCGAAATAGTATTTTTTAATAGATCTACTTCATTCATTTTCGGTTTAAAAAAATTACATTAATTACGAAATATAATTAGGATCATTTCAGATGAAAACAAATTGCCCACTTAGACGTAATCTTGTTTCTAAACTAAAGAATATTTGATGTTTTAACCTGCATGTTACAATGCAAATAACTCGTTATTATATAAAAAGAACGATAAACAAATTCTTTGTTGATTTCCTTGAGATTCTAACGTAATGGGATCAAACAGCTTAAGAATATTCTTCCTGAAGGTTTTACTTACCGAATGCAGTAAATTTATTTCGCTAAAGAAGTACCGCGTTGACCAACCAAATTTTCTAGTGATCTTTTACGCTGTCAATAATATCATTAAACATTGCTCTTATTAAATTGCAGTGCATTCAACAAAACTCAGTATTGTCATCAGTGAGTTAAAATCAAAATAAAATGTCAACTACAGTTTTACCGTGTATCTTAAATTAAAATCCTTGAAATAATAATTTAAAATTACCTTGGAGAAATTAAATAAATTAAGTGACGAGATGCGAAATGGAAGGGAGCAGATCACTAAGATACCATCAGACATAATACATATCTAGCGGAGAAACACTCTCCTTCTATATCACTGTTATATACGCCACTAGCATTACTTCAGCGCTGCAAGTTCTAGATTCTTTTTAAAATGAAACGATGTCCATCAATAATTTTTTCCCTTGCGAATTAATGTTAATTAACGAAATCCTCTATTAAATTAATAGTAGTGGTTCAAGTGCAAATTAATGATTTGATAAAAAAAAAAGTAGCAGTCGAGGGATCCGTTTCTTAAGACGGGATAGTAATTTATGATGTTGCTGTAAGTCAAATTAACCAAGTAACTTTCACGAAAATTCTAATTCGTAACAAGTACAAAAAATCTTAATGAAACTCCTTGCGTTCTTTCAAAAAATTTTGTTGCGCAGCCATCGCAACTTGTAAATTATCTTACGAAGAAAAAATAAGTTACTCGGTAACTGGCTTTGAATTTTTTACCTGAACATCATTAACAATGATGTTACAGGGCATAGCGGCAGCCTTGAACTGTAGCCAAGTTTTTCTAATATCCCTGCTTCCGTTTTAATTAATCCTGGTTACGGTAATCTCGTGGGTTAGTTGATGAATTGTCTCTTATTATTTGACTACTTGCAGTGACAGGTTACTTCTAACAATAGACTTCAAACTTTACTTTTCTTTATTGAATCTGACGAAACGTGTGTATGACGTGACTTGTGCATTTTAGACATCGTTCCAAAAGATATGCCAAAACAATGATTATTACATATCTGACTCGAGCTGTTTCGCAGTAATGTCGGGAAAATTCTACGACCTCTCGCTCGGGCATCTTGTAAGTCGCTTTTGGTCTAAAACTGTGGACAAAAAAAATTAGAACTGTAGGAAGTAACTATCACAGAAACAACTGAATGATAAAAATAACTGAAAACAACTAAAGGTATTTTTACAATTCCCTAATAATAATTTGTATTTTAGAATTTCTAGAAGTTTGGCTTAATATTAATTGAAACATTAATTTCTACACTCAAAACGTTAAAAGAAATTATTTAAAATCTTTAATCGGGGTTATATTATTTATAAACGGTTTGCGAGAAATTAAAATATGATAAAAATTTACTCTAGTAGTAACTGTCTTCCAAAAATAATTCATTACTAATTATGTTAAATCATTTCCTACTAAATAACTGGTTCTTCATGTTGGGGGTAAGGAATTGAGAAAAATTTTCTATTTTAGGAAATGGACTCAGGAATTAGAATAAATTGCCGAGAATATGCTGAACAATTTACGTCAAACAATTTAAGTGAAAAATTTGTGAAATTAGAACGTACGAATGTAAGGAAATTGCCACCGGATCATATCTTCTATCGCAATAAAATCATTAAGCATGACAAAAGCCAATACTCACTATCATTAAAATTCTACACTATAAATCCAATGTAATAGACAGTATTTCAACCCAATAAGTCTTCTAAAAATCAATACAATAATAATATACACTATATACGGAGATTAATTATACATTCGTTGAATGATGACGAGGAAGAAAGTTATTTTTTCCTCCCCCATGGTCTCAAAGGATCGTCTGATATGGAACGCTGTGTGAAAAATTATGGACGTTGCTCCCGTTCGTATTTATATATTCAGCATTACTTCTGATTCACTGCACAGTTAGCGAGGCCAGAACGGAATCAAAGAGTTTCAATAATTACCGCATGGTCTTCATCAACGCTCTACGCAAGTGCGTTATAGTGATGCCGTTATTTGATAAAACTATAATTTCAATTCTTTTAAATCATGTTTAAATAAGGCTGAAAAATATTTAAAATCATAATGACTTTTTGGTATTCTTATTCATTACCGACGATTTTGCTCATTAATTGTTACTAATTTTATGCCACCTGTTGAACATAAATTACAGCCCGTCATTAAACACACCGCACACACTGTTTTACCCGCTAATTGATTTAATATTAATAACTCGACTGGAAAATTTCACCGAATAAGCCGCAACAGTTAGAAACGAGGTTTATGTAAGCGCGATATGACTTTCTGCGTATTAGGTTAATCAAAAGCATTTCTGATCCCTTCACCATGGATCTAAAGATGAAGAAGAAGATTCACTCCAAATACCCTAACTGAATCTGTCAGTGAAAATTTATTCGTCTTATGGGAATTATTTCTCATTTTCTCGTTATTCAGTGTTTTCAGCAAGCAGCAATGTTTATATTTAAAACACAATTCTGTCTCCAGCAACGTTAAGTATACCTTTTGTAGGTATTTTCTGTATTCTCCTATACATAAATTCAAGTAATTATATTATTTAACAAATATGTTAGATTAAACTAAAAAAATTAAATGTATAAACTGACAGTTTAAATATCACTATAAATTTCAATATCTAACAATTTTAAGACGTAATTTTAAGTAGATAAATATAACATTTCATGCTAATGTGAACATTGTCTTCGCAGATATGATGTTTACCACTTTGCTGTTATTTGCAGCTGGGAATAACTGTAACCAATATATTTCGCTCTTCCGTTTGCTGTCAAACTTATCATTGCGTTTTAAGTTGTGTTGATAAAAACAATATTTGTCAAAGTTATACCATTTGCCGAAGAGCGCTAAGTTGAAGGCAGTATTTTAGTATGAAACCAACGCATAAATGAAAACCATTTCTACGAAATATCATTTAATTGAATCAGTATTGTTCGGTTAGCCGTATTTATATTTCAGAAACCTATTCAAATTTGCAAGGAGAAATTATCTCTCTGTATAAAAAATGTAATTTCATCACGTTTTCTTCGTGTCCGTTACTATTAGTATTTGTATACGCATATCAACTGTCATGTGGTCACTGGAGAGAAGTTTCACATGCAAAAAGCCTAAATACTTTGGCGTGAAAATTCACAAGATAAACAAAAAATCTACAGATTTGTACATCGCGCATGATAATCCGAACTGAAATTTCGTCCACTTCTGTTCAGCATTACCTGTAACATATCTACCATATTCAAGAAAATTTATCACTACCGACAGAGATGTTAGAGTTCATGTTAAGGTAACTCAAAATATTTGATAGTCCATTGAATTCTTCCTGCTCAAAGTACCATAATTATCTTCTTTTTCATAACATTATATACGAAGAAAAATGTTTTTACAGAACGGTTATGGAAATAAATAAACTACTTGAATTATCTAGTACTGAATTCTCTCTCAATGAACAAAAAAAAAAAGCAACCTTTGATAAAACGTAGTGAAAATGAGCAACCAGATAATATGTATTATAAAGAATAATTTCAGTAGATGAATTTGCTAGATAACATTGCAGCAATACGCAGTAAAAATATCCACTTACACTTGTAGATAGCGTACACGCTGGTCTCATATGCAAAGTGAGACCTGAATAATCCAGAAATTTATGCTATTTCTATATAACAATACATGGAGATTAATTTTAAAAAGTGAGTCGTACATGATTCCATTTCCCTTGACTCAGTAACTCATTAACAGCTCTGAAAAAAAAAAAAAAAATGTAGACTGGGAAACCGGTGCTTCAGTGTTTACTAAGATTTTATTTGTGACTGGTGACAATTCAGTTGAATAAGATTGCAAGTGATATCATCTACTGATTTTACATATCAGCTCTTGATTCTTAAATAAGAATGTGTCTAGCTCTCGTCACACTGCATAAAAAAATCCCTATTGTAGGTATTGATTATATCAAGTACTTAACCTCAAATAATGATACTGTAAACAGTAGACTAATTCTTGTTGTCTTGGTTGTCCGGGTTGACCCCCGTCAATTTATGAAAACCCAACGTTTCGGCCATCATTTGGTGGTCTCCTTATTACTGAAGAAGGTCACCAAATGATGGCCGAAACGATAGGTTGACGCGGTTTGACCCTTACAACCAAGATAACATGGACAACGACCGCGGAAGTCTGCGCACCCACTAGTCTAATTCTTGTCATACATCTGCTGAAATATTGATGCGTAACAGGTTGTCAATGTCCTGAACACTTTAATCAAAACAGATATAGTTTACGAAATGAATTATTCTATAAGTGTTAATAATAAGATTCCAGAATAACTGTAGCAAATGATAGTGATGTGCATTTTTTTAAAATTTCGATTCGAATTGTGTTGTAAAATGCTGTCGTGGTACGACCGGTGAAAAGTTTCGTTTTGAAACAGGATGGAATTCTAATGTCACGGCTTAGAAAATAAAGGAGTCCTTACAGATATGAGTAAAACATCATAGTAACTTTTTTGGATTCTTGTGTTATAAAATTTCCCTTCAAATGAAGAACCTATATACGAATTTGTGCCTAATTTTCTCTAACTGTGTTAATACTCGTACCACAGTACATATAAAATAAATAATGTTCCTGAATGCACATTTAAATGAATTAAGAGAGTCCGTTATTACGGTGTTAAAGAATGTAAGTATTTAATCTTGAGGAGGGAGATCACCATTCATACTTTCTACTTCAACTTTGAATCTGTCGTCATATCAAAAGTCTGACTGGGAGCTCTGCCTTTCGGCCGGCATGTTTCTAATCGTCTACGCCGCAAACAACTTGACTGAGCATCATTTCACACGCAGCTCTTTTTCAAATGAGTGGCGGCAGTAATCAGAGTCGGTGTGGCCGCTACTGTGTCTCCTGGCCGAGCGGCGCGGGCCTCGTATTGATCCCGGCATCGTCGCTCGCCACGGCCCGTGTCGCTAACTACTGTACAGAACAGGTACCGCCCTAAATCCGCCACGACGCCTTTCATCTCGAATGCAGAACAATTAATAGTGCCTACTCCTTGGTATAGCACACTCGGCTTCTACTAAACTGAAATACTTAACGAAATTGCAATGAATTGCCCGCAAAAACCCTTGTTCATTTTTCTGTCAGGCTTTTACCACATTTATTTGTTTTGCCTTTCGGAGAGATCGGATTTAAACTACTGTGTCCTCTACAATTTTGTCTATATGCTCACTCCAATATTTCCGTCTTCTGATAATAGAGTTGTCACCTTGTCGTTTTTATAGAGTTCGTATGGAGTCTTATTGTTGTCACTACGCTGTCTGTTCTTATGTCACAAGCATCTAACTGTTAAATGGAATAAATTTCATACTAAATTTTCACTTGTTATGTGTTTCGGTCACCAAAAACCGAATGATGTATTATAAATTTCGTCAAATTATATTGTTTGGGGGTTACGAAGAGATAAAAAAAATACTGTTAAAGAAAGACATATTTTTTCCTCCTTCAACGTGTGAGGCATACTTGTTTAGGGCTCATCACTTGGAGGATAATAAGAGATTTTTTTAAATGTTTTTGCTCGAAAATACAGTCCTAAATGTTTAGTTTTAGCCCATTCTACTTATTCTATTTTTGTTTTTAAACAGCAAATACTAAAATAGCTTACATTTAAAATAGTTTGCACGTTACGAGCAAAACAAACACAAGTTCTATTTTGCGATTATTTCATCATGTATTGAAATTAGTTGAATGATATTGGTTTAAATTCTGAGTCTGAATCGTCATGGATGGGATAGATATTGACAAACGCAAATTTGATTGTAACTGAACGATTGCAGTAGCTGCGCAAGGGACAACATGGTGCGAACTAGGAGAGCTGTGGAAAGGAAGTTGTTGTTGTTTTTTTTTATTTTTTTTTTTTTTTTTTTTTTTTTGCTCTTACGGATGTGTTATGTTACTCTAAAACACGTTATATATTTGAATTTCAATTGTTTTTAATACGTTTACCATTTGAATGGTTTGTGGTTTTAAACGTGCGATCATTTGTTGAAGTATCATGACTGTATAGTATATTCGCACATTTCTTAGAAAATTATTTCATCAGGTTTTGTAATGCGATGAGATAATGAAGAATCAAGAGGACTGCAATGGGGGAAAAAGCAATTAGAAGATCAAGAATTAAAAATCGATTTTAATTCCAACATCGTTGTTGACTGATAGACAAATTATTGATAATGTTACAAACTATATCGCCGAAAGTATATTTTAGATATACTAGTAGATGAGAGTAAAACGGCTAAGAAAATAAACAATAATGGAAGATATTATACTATTCACTGAAGTAAACATAAATTTAAAAAAAAAAACTAAATACAGTATCTCTCAGGCACCGGCATATTTAAACCTTTATGTATCAGTATGCGTAAGAACACAATGAAACGGAAGAGTATTGCAAAGGCCGCCCATTCAGTCTAATTACTGGAGTGTTTTTACTTTTCAGGGTGACTACAAGTAATAATTGCAAACGAAAGCAGCAACAGCATAGGCTCAGGAGAGGAGCTCATACATACTGGTAGTGACAGGACTATCCCAATACAGATGACCGTGCCTTGAATACCCACTTATCTCACAGTGGCGTGTTGTTAAGTGATCATTTTTCATAAACCACAATGTAGCTGAGTGCGCTAAGGTGCCACATACTGGATCGGGAGGCACTGCGGCGCAGGATCAAGTCCTGATTGCGGTTTTTCGCCAAGGCGAATGTGGGGGCGGTTTTCAATCTCCGCCTCGTAAACTATAAATTACATCTAGCAAACACAGCACACGTTTCGCAGATACATGGCAACACAACTTGGGGACTGCACCACTTTGGTAACCTTCGAGAAACTGGTACTAACCTGTTGAAATTCTACATCAGTCGCTTCGTCAACATGTACTCTTCACGTCTTTACTTCATACTATGCGGAAAAGTTGCCAGGAATTTAATTAAAAATGCCGAAATATGACAGCGACGCACAGCCATTACATGATGGAAGCGTTTAGAAGTCAGCGACAGTCTCTTAAAATGTTAATTTAATCCTTTGTTTTAATGTTTTCTTGCCTTTTCAGCTCCGTTGTAAAAAGTCGCACAAAATTGACAAATATACAGTATTTATGCGAGCTGTAATACGGTGAAGCCCGCCATCTTACATAGCAACCAGCTACCAGAGATAATCGTTTGCTTCCATTGTAAACAAATACGCAATTTCCGTGATGGATGCCGCATAGCGAAAACTTCGTAAACTTTTTTAACTTGGTCCAGGCCGTATTTCAACCTAACCAAGATTTCTAAGACAAAACTAAACTGTTTAGGTTGAAATTATCCCTGTACCGATAGTTTTTTGTTATTTTTGCAGTGGTGATAGCATTTCGCAGTTACTCAGTTCTTCATATTTCGGCATTTTTAATTAAATTTCCGGCAACTTTTCCGCATGGTATGAAGGCAAAACGTTAAGAGGACATGTTGACGAAGCGATTAATCTAAATTTCAACAGGTTAGTACCAGTTTCTTGAAGGTTACCAAAGTGGTGCAGTCTACCAACTTTCCTCCCAGGGTGGCGTCAGAATCAGCGACAAGCCACTCAAATTCCAAAACACCCTCGCGACCGCAATAGCAGGATAAGTGCAAGAAAAAACGGATTCGGCAACGGCGCAATAGTCGGATGCATTGTAATCAAATCAGAGGTTTAATAGATAACCATAGCAACCGATATTGGCACACGTGGTCGGTGAGCAGTTCCAATGCTGTGTGCCACCAAGGAGCCTACATCGCAGGGGCAGCTAGGCGCGCAGACACGAAACCTCTCATCCTGTCTGTATGGGTTACCCACGGTACAGTCAGATGAAACAGAGTCAGTTACGGTCGATCATAACATGACAAGCAGCCAACGCATGATAAGGACGAATACAAAATGTAAGCGTAGAGGAATGTTTCTGTATAAGAGTTTGTTTTATGGAAATGCAATTTTCATTACAATTATTTCATCTGTATTAAAAATATCAGAGGAAAATAAATTAAAATTCAGAATGAATACTTCGCAATTAATAAGACACAAAGAACACTCATCATTCCATCATTTTCAGTGTGCACTTAAACTTTTTGTTCTCCAGTGTTTTTACATGAACTTTTTTTTTACCGATTCCAGTAGTTAGAATAATAGCCAACACGACTATTTATTTCAAGAAAATCAATGTTCCTGCAGCTCCAAATTAAACTCCGATTGAACTTAACTTTGACCTTCAACAATTTCGAAAGCCATACAAAGATTCTTAGAGATAAATGGAAAGGGGATCACTTGTACAATCCTCACTTCCAAGGAACTGGCGCCATCATTTAGCTTGCTTACGTATTTCTTGAAGAAAAATTTCCATTTTTCTTCTCTGTTTTCGAATGTCGAATTGGTGGTTAATATATATTCACTTATATACATGTCAAATAAATAGCTTGATAAAAGACCGAAATATGTTAGTATTTGTAGTTTTGCTTCCAACTTCGGCATGAATTCAAATCTTAACTTCAATTTAAATGCTCCTCAAATTAATCATCTTTTTTTTAATTTCCACGATCATTTAGATATCTAGATGTGCGAAATCATTGTACAGAAATTGATATAACTTCATTTGGGGCACGGTATACTGCTGTTTTTTTTCTCTTGATGCATGATAAACTTTCTTCGATAAACAATAGAAAAAATTACTTACAATACGCGTATGTATATTATCAACTATAGAATTAAACATTATCCTTTTCTTTAATGCTATTAGTAGTCTGCATCGCTATATGATTGCATTAGGAACATATCGGAAGTTCGTCAAATTTCTCCAAATGGAAAATTTATGTTTTCATGCATGAGACAGATGCTAAATAATGTGAGAAATGAAATTCTTTTGCTATAGCATTAGACATTTGCAAAGGAGTTCACACAGTGGCATTAAAACTTAGAAAATATAGCTTGAAAAATAAAATACAGGGAGTTTCCCTCTCACTTTCTTTCTTCTTTCTATGAACATAAATGTCGGTTCCATCAAACGTTACTTAGTGAAAAAAGGTTGTCTTCAATAAGGATCACATATTTTTCACGAATCTTGGAGTAGACGAACGTGTAATACAGTGATCTATTGATATAATAAATTTAAACTCTTCCACCCAACTAATATATTTAGAAGATATTTGATTTCAATGCAGGTAAGTAAGTTTGTGTACTGTTTGGCACAGATGCTTATAAAAATAGTTTCTAGATTACCTTCCCTATACTTTTTTTAAGAAATAATAATAACAACATGACAGCAAAGTTAAACTGTAAAGCCTGATTGCTTCATTTCTGTATTTTGTGAAAATTCCTGTTGAAAGGCTGTGAAATAAAATTTCCTACTAAAATTGTCTTCAATCAAGTAGTTCTCCTCAAAGGCTCCTCATTTCAGAAAATGTTACTGCATATTCTTTACCAGCAGTAGTATTGTCCCATTATGGAAGTCACTGGATGAATAGGTAGCACTGTTCTCATACGAGGGTTAGCAACTAATCGTTGCTAAAAATATCTACAGCTTCACTGGTTTATAACAATTTATTGTTTACCCATATCTTCTAAACAATCTCGATCCAGGTGTTTCAATTCTGTGAATCGAACAATTCTTGAAATTGCTTTCCTTTGCAGTGGCAGAGAAGAAATACTCCGAACAAAACCGTGCGTCAGAAGGGGCGGTGTATTGGTAGTCACTCGCTGAAGACCCTTTTTCTATTTCTTCTCTAAATCCCCGGTTCGAGATGAAACCTCAGGGGAGAACACAATGGGTCGATAGCCAATCTCCTTTGTCGGCGCAGAGCCTAGCTTGGTTTCCACGACGTTTACCGTGCTACTGTGTGTCAACTGTCGCACAACACTCAAATTTCATCTTACAGTATATACTAATTTGTCGTTGCCTTATGCTGTAACATGGAATGTCAGTTGCAATTGTGCTAAAGACCACATTTCAGCCTAACCAGGACCTCCAATAATATTGCTGTTGGAAAATCAAAAACTTCTAACGCACACGCGCACTAAATTGCGATCTGAAGTTGGTATCTGGATGTAGAATTCGCCACAATCATCACACCAGCTTATGTTAAAGCAAGATTAATGGTAGAATATTAAATATTGAAAAAATTACGACTTGTATGTAGACAATTTTTGAACTTAAATCCAACTTTGACCGACCGATACTTGTTAATTTCTACAGAGAACATAATTGAATTATAATTCGGTGCAAAAAAAAAAGAGTGATAGTTGAATATTCATACTCTAAAAATACTATTAACATGGCAGGAAACGTCTGATAAGACAAACAAGGACGTGAAAGAAAACTTCTTGAACAGTCAAATCTATATTTTTTTAAATTTTGTTACAGTTTTCTGCAAAAAAATTTTGCAGACTATTTAGTTTTTTCTGGCACTCTATCATTGATCTCTCTGCGTACTGCACTACATTTTTAGTACTGAAAGGAATGCGCCATAATGAAAACTGATTGGTGAAGAATCCGGTGTGTATAGAGGGTGTGTTATCAACTTGAATTTCGTCTTCACTATGGCTGTAACCGTTGTCATCAGCCTCAGAAGTTTCGTCATTAATATTTTATTTGCTAACCTGCAATGCACGAAATTTTATTGTTCATATATTCACAGTTCCACGATCAACAGATTTATCACCGTAAAGACCACTAATATCACTATAATTAACTTTCTCGGCTATCAGCAAAGCACACTGTTAATTTGGAAATATCTGGTAACCCAATGCTCAATTGAAGGACTGCACATAACTATTTAAGAATAATTCACAGAAAAACAAAAACGAAATTTTTCTTTCCCTTTCTCATCTCCTGTTCGCTACAACAATTAATCTTTACGTGAGACAAGCAGTAGGAAATATCTCACCTACCCTGTGGTGCTGTTTTCGATCAGTGAGTTTCGATTTGTGAAATTAGTTTTCCTGATCCGTTTTATGGCCTTTGTCTTTAAACTTCACTTCTTCGACTGTGAGGTAAACAACTATAACAGAATGTTGTATGATTTAATTTATACAAAAAACTGTCAATGGTTAAATTTTACAAACGCGTATGATTTGTGCCATGTTGGACAGCAGAATACACAAAGCAATTTTAAAGTGAATTTACTGCGCATAATGTGGTTATCAGAAGTATTCCGTACATTACCTTTAGAATTCTCGGCGATGTTATAAAATATTGGACTAGATTTAGAGCAAGAGTCTGATATAAGATTATTTCCAGTCTCATTTAAATCACATTACGTTTTTTATTGTTGAATGAAGAAAGCAACATGTCACGTTGATTATGTGAATAATGATTGTTAAGTTCCACACAGTTGCAACTAGATCAGTTGGGAGTGGAACCAAATATTACCGCACCAGCAGAGAGGCTTGCTAGGAAACTCGGTGCTAATAAAGTGCCTTGAGGAACTCCCGGCGTGATCAACAAGATGGAGGCGGCGCCGAGCTCGGAATCGATAGCTGGCTGCAGTAATTTAAGCGTTAATTGCGTTAATGGCAGCAGCTGCCAGCGGCCGCCAAACAGCCAACGGCGACGCAGTAAAATACACACACCGGCCGCGCACCGACTAACAATTTCACGCCACCAGCCACCAATCGTTAGCACAGTGTGTATCATAATCACTACTAGCTTCAAGCCCGTCAAAAAAGACGGGTTGGGTGCAATATTCTGGCATTTCATTTTTTGGTTGGTTAATCATAGGGAATTGATATTATATAATGCTAATAACCTTGATTTTGTAATGTTCTACATATTTCGCTTGCAGTTTACATAACAGTACATTTGTAACTTCTAGTGCATTAATAATGACAGAAGTATAGAAACAATTAAAAAAATTAAATATAGGCATCCCTAATATCAGCTTTATTCCCCACCCAGGCACAATTCAGCACGGTAAATATAGAACTTCTTTATCCACAATAAGTAATACTTTCAGTAACATGGTGTATATGAAAGTAGTTCAAATTGTTTATAAAACTAATTTCAGACCGAATTATGCTGTTACAAAATGTCTCAGTGGGGATTCTGGTCAACTTAACCACAACCTCCAATAATACTGCTGTTCGAAAATCATAGCTTCTATTACCCTCATATGAATAAACGACGGGCATCACCTATGGTGGTAGTAGGAATTTATTCTTGAAAAGCTTGTATGGAAACGCGAATAACTACCATTTTTAATGATATTTTTCGTGATATGAGTACGTCGATTCTTTGAGTATATGGCTAGGATTTTTTTTTTTTTTAAATAAATGCATTTTACTTTAAATGACAGAAAGTATCATTTCAAAACCATATGACTGTCATTTATTTGATTGATATATTTCTAGAATACGTTCGTGTAAAATTTCCATTAGTTTTTAATAAACTTTATTGTTCCCTATTTTCTGTTAAAAAAAATAATAAAACACCCCTCTTACATCTATCTGTCGAAAATAAACAAAAAGCTACCTATAAATTTAAACAAATGTACAGTACCATCGTAAATTTGTAATTTACGATTGTCTTGCTGATTAGTCAAGCAGCGCTGTGGTGATGGTCAGTGTAGTTAACACTTCGGGTATTACCGAGACTTGCCGAAGGTTGCCGATGTATTGAGTTGGGCGCAGTCTTCAGACAACGTAATTTATTTAAGTGGATGCTGGTTCGTCAAGCTGATAGTAACCGCGTAGATAATCTAGTCAAAATAGCATCTAATTTACCTCTAAAAGTCCGTCGCTTACAAAGGGTGTTAGGTTCCAAATTGTACATTTTAACAGTGTTGATGCACCGTCTCATATGACGAAAGATGCTTCAACTCAGGCAGCTGAAAGATAAAAAAATTATAAGATGCGAGCATCTTCCTTCAAATTCACCCGCGTGAGCCTAAGAGTCAGGACTATTGCATGTACAGTAGCTTGTTTTGTTCTCCAGGTAGCAATTATTAACACAGAGATGGAAACAAACTAAATGTTATGTAAGAAGTTTCCCTTTCTTATAGCTATTTTTTATTCCGCGTGACCTCAGAAATACTGGTCAGTTTCTGTTTAAGGCATGTAATGCAATGTCTTTGTAATCTTTACCGCACAGAAAAAATAACAATTTCGTATAGTTGAAATTGACCGATTAAATCTATCTAAAGATGGCCTAGTGAAACGTTTTCTTATTACAACTAACAGGCAATCCTCAGTATCGATGTTCCGTAAACCACATAATTCTTCACTATAGCGTTTTTTAGATTTTAATCATTATTTTATAAGAGAAACTTTTCATTTACAGGCGGATAGTAATAATGATGTATCTTTCTTGGAGTTTACAATGTATGGCCATAATTGTAAAAAAATCATGAAGTCGAGACCGCAAATTGTCCATAATATACTAATATTAATGTTCGGAAGTCACCTAGCAGATTCTAAATCAGATCATAAATTTTGTAGGTGTAATGGAGATTTTTATCCTTAATTGATAGTAACTGCAATCTCTGGTAAGGATTATATTAAGAATCACCGGCGCCTATTCAGGTTACGATCGGCCTATCATTTCTTGCTCCGTCCTCCAGTTTTATTGATTCATAAGTTACAACACAGATTTTAAACTGTATTTTGAAAATTCCATCCAATTTCGTTAGGAGTTTTTGCGTAATGTCTGAAGCCCACTAGATATTTGTGTATGAAGAAGAGGTGTATTTTTTAATGAGTGGCGGCTACTTGACTCTATTACTCAACTTTATCTAATGTGTATTTCGAGAACTATTTGGCCGATCTTAATGAAACAACTGCCACTTCAAAACAGAATAGCTACAGTAATTCCTATTATGATTTAAACGGGTCAACGGTGGTACCACAAAAATGTTAACCCGACCTTCACATCTGTTCAAAGCTTTCACTCATTCGTGTGACACACGATAAGACGCTTCTGGTTTTACCTTAAACTATAGGTCCTTCCATATTAAAGGTGGACTGGCAGCAGGTTGAAACTCCGTCAGTAGGTCGCTAGACTACACGAATTTATTTATTAGACGAATGAAAGCATTAAAGTAGGGGATTTGTGAGAATGGATGTCTCAACAACATCTGAGTGTCTAAAAAGAGGAAAAATTGTCTTATTTTTCCGAAATGTGGTTCGACTGACATAGAACTGAGTCGAAATTTTTTACAACCCCTAGACCTGTTTAATATGTCGGAGCACGCAGTATCTACAGTCTCAGTTCTTTTTGCAGGGCAGTAATGAACAAAAAGCCTGTATTGCTCCACGTCAGAATCGACAGTCTTGTTTCAAAGCCGTGCGCATACAGTTCACACCCGGTGCAAATCCAAACGAAAAAACAAAGGGGGTGGGCGAATCGAATTAGCATCAGAGAAGTTGCGTTGGCCGTGTGTATCGGATGTGACAGAAATTGAAGAACATGTCATAACGCCCGCACCTAAGTCAATTACACGCGGGATATATTATTTTCCGTTCCTCTGTGCCTCTCTCGCGGCGCAGGAACAAAGAAATAAATGGAACGAGAGGATACCGCATCGGAGGAGAGCGCGGCTTTGAATCGCTGTACAGTGCTAACTAATAACGCGGCCAGCGAGCGCGGAAACAGGGAAAAAAAGCGAGTCGCGCGGAGCTAACATTTGCATTCAATGTTTTCGTCATTAGGAAATTGAGTTATTAAACAAAAGGCCGGCCACCTCGCGTGATTAGGACAGAGCTGCCGTCATTTATGAGCTCCTCGCACGCTGAGCCCTATAAATTAGTCGGCGAGCCCGCGGCAATTCGTCACTGGCCTAATCCGCCGACCCGAACCATCATTCTCTCGTTACGGAGCTGCGTACTCAACACAACCCCCAGATAACACGGCGAAACGTTAAGGGTTGGGCTAGTCTAGTGTAGAACACTGAAAAAAGTAGTTTCTGCCCACTTTTTATGAGTAAATGATACAACTGTTATATGAACGATATACGAGGGTTGGAACTTAAATAGTGGCAACTATTTAGTCACAACCGATACAAAAGCGTTACATGTTTTTACCTGTTACTGTCCTTCAAATTAGTCACCAGCGTTGTGTAGAACCCGTTGCCAGCGATGTGGAAGGCGTAGTATACCATTATCAGAGCCTGTTCTGTTGATGGTGGGAATGGAGCGGTCTACTGCCTGTCGAATCTCTGGAACAGTTCTGAAGCGAATGCCACGAAGTTGTTCCTTCATCTTCGGAATCAAATCAAAGTCACAAGGACTTAAGTCTGGGGAATGTGGTGAATGGCTCAGTACTTCCCAGTCCCATCGACCGAACAGAGCAGTCACAGCTTGCGCTGAATGCGCCCACGCATTGTCCTGCAAAATTGTGCATTGATGGTCTGCTGTGGAGGAACGTAATGCGTTAGGATAACACCATCACAGTCGTACACGAGAATCACCATAGCTTTCACCATACTGGTGCTCTGACGCACTTTCGACTTTCGCGGCGACCCATAATGACACCATTCGTTGGATTGGCGTTTCAGTTTTGGCTCGTACGATGTGGCCCATGTCTCATCCAGTGTTACGATACGGCGTAAGAAAGCCCTTCTTCGCGCTCATAGTGCTCCAAGTGCGTCTGAGCAGCGTCGTAACACATCACTTTCTGCATTTCCGTCAATCTTGATCCAACTCCGTTGTTCCTGTTTCGAAAATATAGTGAAACAGTTACGTTAGACCGCTCGCTTACAAGTTACTGCGTTTCCCTCGATTGTGCGCACGCCGGGGATGTGGGACGGGCGAGTCCATTTACTCGGAGGTAAGGTAGGGATGTCACCAACGTGTGCTATCAGCGACAATAGTAGATTCCATTGCATAGTGTCTCCACAGCAGTGTTGTCACTTTTTAAGTTCCAACCCTCGTATATTTATATAGCTTTTTTAAGAAAGTTATTGTCAATTTCAAAAGGATTTTCGTTTGTCTAGAATGGCGTAGAAAGCGATGAAGATGGCACCTTGCAAAGCCATGTATCATCCTGGCGCGAGAAGACTCTACACCTATAAGGACAGAAATTTAAAAAAATAAAATATTAATGATATTATAGAAAAGAGAATAGAGAAAGGCAAAAAAAACGTATTTTGGTTTCATAGATACTGAAATAGCATTTGACAATGTTAAATGGAGGCAGATGTTCGAGATCCTCAGAAAAATAGGTATACAATACAGAGATAGGCGGCTAATATGGAATCTTTACAAAACGAAACTGCTGTAATAAAAATTGGAAATAAACAAGAGGAAGCAGCAGTACCTAAAGGAGTCAGACAAGGATGTGCCATGTCTCCCTTAATTTTCAATTCCTATATTCAAGACTCATTTGATAAGATCAGAGACGAAATTGATGTTGGGATAAAGATACGGGGAAAACTGGTAAATATGATTCGATTCGCAGATGACATTGTGATACTAACAGAAAGTGAAGAGGATATTAAGAAAATTTTGGAAACAATTGAGGAAACAATGGGGAAGGAGTAAAATATGAAAATTAATAAGGTGAAGATGAAAGTCAAGTATGTGGGAAAGATAAAAACTCGAAAATAAAATTAACATTAATGGAGAAGCATTGGAAGATGTGCGAGAATTCTGCTGCCTAGGATGGAAAAACACAAAAGATGGAAGAAACGAGAATGAGATAAAGTGCAGCATTGCACAAGCAAAAATAGCGTTCAACAAAAAGAAACGAATTTTTACACCAAATAATATCAGCTGGACAACGAGGAAAAGACTATTAAAAGCTTATGTCTGGAGTATTTCCCTGTATGGATGTGAAACCTGGACAGTTGGTACAGAAGAGAAAAGAAGATTAATTTCGTTTGAGCAATGATGCTACATTTTTGAGAAGGCGGGAGATTATATCTCTATACGGAAGAGCATAAAAATGCGGAGGACAATATTAATTGGACATATCTTAAGACATGAGAGCTTATTAAAAACAATAGTGGAGGGAATGGTAGAGGGAAAGAGATATCGAGGAAGACCACGTTTAAAATACATCCAGCAGATAATGGAAGATGTTGGCTGCAGGAGATGTGTAGATATGAAGAGGAGGGGAGAGAATAGAGCTGATGGAAGACTGCCGCACACCAATCCCAGGACTGACTACCGTAGAAGAAGAAGAAGATATTATTAATGGTAACAATCACTACTATAAAAAATGTTCTATATTTCACCCTTTTCTTTGCTTCGCGATTTATGGCTAGACGACGTCGAGATGATTAAAGGGGAGATAGGATACGGGCAAAGACGAGAAGGAATTCGGTCATGGTTTTTTGAACGAACCATCCCGGCGTTCACCTAGTGGTTTCGGCAAACCGAGGAAAACCTAAATCTGGATGGGAGGATGAGGATTTGAATCCACGTCCTCCGAATGCCATGCAAAAGCGTTACCACTCACCTACCACGCTCGATTTATTTTTGTTATTGAAATCTATAAAATGAAATCGGAACAATTTCATTTAGAACAGTTGTCGGGAGATAGTAGACTGAAATTCTCGTCGATTGTGTGATAGATTTCACTAGCTCCTCCACATCACGAAATAAACATGTTTCAAGATAATCGACAAATATGGACAGTACTTACTTACGCAGCAAATGAAGCCAAATCAATGAACGATTTTGAAGGCTGGTTGAAAGACAATGCTTAACGGTAGAGGATCAGTTTGGAAACGATGATTATTTGTATCAGCATGAAAATACATCCTATCATAAAGCTGCATCTGTGCAATAGTTTTTGGACAATAACACTCTTGAAAGGGACTGGTCTACACGAAATTCCAACCTGAACCCAGAGGAGCACCTTTGAAATGAGGTAAAACTTCGACTTCAGTCCAGATTCCAGCATTCAACATCGCTATCTTCTCTGGTTTCAGCTCTTGAGAAGAATGGGATGCAATTCTTCCACAGACATTCAGACAACTCACTGATACTGTCACAAGCAAATTAGTGATATTTTTTTTTTTACTTATGGCTTTAGAGCCGGAGAAGAATGGTGGGCTAGGAACGTGAAGGAATTAGGCAATGGCCTTTAGAAGGAAGCATCCCGGCATTCGCCAGGAGTGATTTGGGAAAACGATGGAAAACCCAAATCTGGATGTCTGGATGGGGATTCGATGCCACGAACTCCCGAATGCGAGGCCAGAGTGTTACTGCTCGCCCATCACGTTCGGTAAGTCATAAAGTCAAAGGGTGGACCCACCCCATATTAATGTTC
This sequence comes from Vandiemenella viatica, assembly GCA_031002005.1. Taxonomy (NCBI): domain Eukaryota; kingdom Metazoa; phylum Arthropoda; class Insecta; order Orthoptera; family Morabidae; genus Vandiemenella; species Vandiemenella viatica. The sequence goes on from JARYHS010011408.1 coordinate 243,640,787, forward strand.
AGTAATAGGGAAAGTGACACGCGAAAAGTCTAATTGCAGTTTCACACAGGCGTGCGGATACTTTTGATCAGGTAATGTATGTTAGGATGTTCCGTGGTTCTAACTTCACAACTATAGGCCCCCTTGCCTGGCATCATTGCCGGATTAGGTTAAAGGTTCACGACACAGGATGATTACGCGGTAAATTGAAACTCTGTCACTTAGTGTCACTTAGGAGTCTGTTTATTTATCTTTATCATGACTCGTAGTGTCAGTCGTAATGTGAAATCTTCGTCTTCTTAAACTAATAGCCCCATCATGGGATTGTTACCGAATTTTCCTGTATAGTTACGTAAAGAACCCTCAGAATCAGTTGCCAAATTAATTAAAAAAACCAAAAAAAAAAACCTGACTCATTTTTTCACTTAACGGAAACGATTACAATGATACCGTAGCAAGGGATTACAGTTCGAGGTTATGTTGATGTGTTTCTGAACCATTACATTTAACTTCTGTGGGTCACGAGTAATATCTGTGTCAACAGTCACTGTGAGAGAAGTGAGGCGTGATGCATTACGCGTGCCCCAGGGCCACGTTGCGTGCGTATGGCACGCGACACAGCCCCCGCCAGCGGCAAATCGCGTCAAAACATTAATTCCGCTCCGGCTGGGGCACGAGACGCCCACCCATACATATTTATTAGCCAGTGATTGCATTTTTCTATTAAGTAAATCCTGTCGTGTGATTGCAGGCAGTGTCTCCGGCCTGGGAGCACATGGTGCCCGGGAGGGCGGCGACTTTGTGTCGAACAGCAGCGTCGAGTGTACTGCAGTTACGAGAGGGCAAAAACGTAGTTACCTCACCAATGCAATATTTATTATTTTAACTTACAGAAAAAGAGCTTTCTGAGTAGTTCTGTAACTTGTAATACTAAATTATCATCTATATTACATTTTTTTAACTGCTTAACGTCTCTCAACAGCGAGGTTTTTAGAGACGGGAAACGATTGGGGGGGGGGGGTAAGGAATGGGAAGGAATTCGGCCATGGCCTTTTTGAAGGAAGCATCCCGGCATTCACCTGCAGTGATTTGGGGAAACCATGGAAAACACAAATCTGGATGCCCGGACGGGGATTCAAACCGCCGTCCTCCCGAATGCGAGGCCAGAACACTAACCGTTACACCACCACTCTCGGTCTATATTACATATCTTAATAGTTCTATCGAGCCTTAGTCGAAGACTGAATGAATACATTTTGCAACCCTTCTAACCGGATTGTCAGGAATTATTGTTAATATCGCGTGACCAAAGACACTTAAGATCAGATTATTTAAATAAAACGACAGAAAAGGATTTACTTTTTCTGTCATTACCCAAATTTACCAAAAATTGCTACGACAAAAATCTTCTCACAAATAATCATAAGTGTTTCAAAATAACCGCAAGATTGCGATACAACAAAATCAAAATTATGCTCGTAGAAAAGTCATAAAATTAAATATAGGATACTTCAAATCATTTGTTAGTCGACGGACGTTGGAACTACAAAACTCAACGTGGTAGTGTCATTCGCGACCTTCTTCCGAGCATAGTGAACATTTTTTCGAAACCTTTGTACAAGACAAAGGGCGTTCGACATTATAGACAAGTCAAGCTAGACCCAAGACGGGAGCAAACTTAAAACGGAGTATTGTGAATTATCCAGGTTACATTACAGTCACGCAACCACGACTGAATGAGAACTGGGGCCTCCTCTTCTGGTTGTATGCTGACTTGCCACCTTAGTAACTCTCTAGTCGTGAAGTTTAGTGCCAAGGTAATCTTGCAGTTGTCTCCCATTTTAAACGAAAACTCTGTCACACCGGTTACTGAGTGCGGAAAACAGATATCACCAAGTGAAAATTTATCTGCATTTGTCCTTTCACTGCTTGTCACATTGCGGCATACCTCAAGCTGTTATCAAATCGATATTGACCAGACGTCAAACTCTTGGTAAATAATAATAATAATTTAAAAAATAATCGGGAATTGGTTGTAATTGGAGCTACTGCCGCAATTGTTAGTGAGAATACTTCTTATGCTAATGAAACAGCAAATATTGTTCATAACTTAAAATTTAATCTAGGCACACAAGGGAAACTGCTACTAGATACTGAACTACTAAACATTTTATTTATGTACACAAGAGAAAATATTTCTTAGTACTTAACTGTTACATTACTTGTTGTGGAGGAGATTTATAAGCCTTAAAAAAAAAGACCAGGATGATCAATTGTGGTATCATTGTGTTCCCTCGACAACCCAGGTCCAAAGAAGGTGTTTCAGTTGTCGTAAGTTCCTCTCCTGAACCTCCAATCGCTGGAAACCACCGACGTCGTGGTTCCGATGGCTTTCTTTCGCTCGGCTCTTTACGTTTTCAGTTCTGTCTGCGTTCCACTGATTCCACTTTCTTACCATGTATTATGACATTTCCGCTTTCAAAAATATCGCAGTTTTTCGAAATTTACTTTCATCGATCTTGAATAGTCTTAAATTGTCCGCTGTAGTGTATTTCATGCAATGTTTATATTTATTTTACTTTTCTCATCTGGTAAGGGATTTGAATGTATAGAGGAGAAATGTTTTTGGTACAAAACATCATCTGCCACCCAGAATTTTCTGAATCACGAAACTTAGATGCAGATCTTGTTATGGTAACATGGGAAAATAATAATTATTTTATTATCTTTTGTGAGTAGTGGCACATAAATGACGAAACAAATTTCACATTGTCGGGGCAACAGTGGTTCCTTCCCTTGACTGTATACGGGCAACCTTCATGTTAGTAAATTTGTCTGAAAACGTTTAAAGAATAGGAGTTGCCTATTACTTGACAAGTGCTGTTTATTACCAATTTAAAAAACAACAGTCAGCAACATTATTCCTTAACAGTTTCCGAAGATTTCAACAAACTCAGAATGAAACCGCTTTATGCGGATTTGAGAACTCCTTGTCACTACTGCAGAGTATTAAATCTGCTCTGTCTCCTGCAATATCTTCCACGCTGAACCTGCTACTCCATTCAAACTTACTAACGGTCTTCTTAGACCAACGCTTGCTAACCTTCTTTAACACTTCCATACTTTGTCACTTAGATCGACGCTTTCTTTAACACCTTTTCTGTTAACTATCCCCTTTTACTTTATTCACTTCTTCATTGCCAAAGCTCTTCAGAAAATACTGGCCCTTATCGCAAAATACTGCGACACACCTTTCCTCCGATCACTTTTGCCGAACGCAAGCTTGCAGTTAAACTTCGTACCGCGACTGTTTTTCCCCTCTGCAAATTTTGTGCCTATTACCTTCTCAGCTGTAATCTCGCCTTTGTTTGTGCAAGTGTCGAAATGTTTTCTGTAAATTATACGTCTCATCCCCTCCAAGCAATGAGTAGCTAGCATATTTCGTCATTATTTCCAACGTATGGAGTAACTTCTGTTTCCCCTCTCCAGATTTCAGGCCCATATATCCGTTTTCAGCTGTAAGTTCTTAACATTTTTTTGCAAAAGTGTAGCAATATTTTCTGTTAACTCTGCTTCTCGTCCCTACCAAGCAGTGAGTGACTCGTCCAGTTTGTCATTATTTCGTACCTACTGAACAACTTCTGCTTCCCTTTTCCATGTTTCAGGCCTATATATTCCTTTTCTCGTCACTATTAAAGCAAGTATTTTCAGTAAATTCTGTTTCTTATTTCCTCCAAGGAAGAGTGGCCAGCATATATTGTTATTATTTCCTTACCTGCGGGGTAACGTCTTCAGTCATTCTAATGATTGTGATATATATGCAGAAAAGTCCACAATAATTTAAATTTAAAAAACCATTAATGCGTTTAAAGTTGTAGGAGAAATATATGCAATAAAGAAGAATGTAAGTACGAAGTTTTCACGGCGTTGTAAATTAATAAACTCTTTTCGGGCTTCCAGCAGCATAAAAATGTTACTATTATGGGACGTTTCGAAGACAACTATCCTGCCCTCATTTTCAACCAAAGGTGTTGCTGAATAACTGTTTACGTGGGACATACATATAATTTCGAAGTAACAAGAAGTTTAGCTCGGGTCAGAGATTTTTGGGACAGCATTATAACAGAAGCTATTGAAGTCAGAACAGGTGATTCTTTAGTTGACAGGGGCCAGGATACCAGACTAGTGTGGCCTGGTATCCGGTTATCTAAATGTTGAAATAGCTTCGCTTCGGTAAAGAGCAGAGGAGTGGATGACGTCATCGCACTGGGTCGGCTTTTGTCTTCCACCGTTTTTAGGTAAAAAGACAATTATTCAGTTCGAAATGAGTAAAAAGTTAAGTTCTTTCGTAAGAAAGAACAGAACTATATTATGTAGCTGCGAAATAGGTAAAAAAAATTCCTGTGAGGACAGCAGGCAGGCACGGAGAATAGGAGGCACGGGTGTGCCGTTGTTCTCGTGTGATCCAAGTGTTTGGGCACAGCAGCGTGTTGGGACCTGGCGATGTACAGTTCCTGTCAGCGCATTGTGGAAATATTGACAAGTGAATGGAGCCTCAGATTTATTAAGATGTGTCGCGATGCAGGTATGTTCACACGACGCGTGTTAGGGGACGCCTCTCATCTTTGCCGCATATGTTAGCAGAGACGGCGCGCCTCGACCCACCGCCAGGCGGTAAAAGACGAAAGGCGCGTACTGCCCACCACGAAATCCCTTTAAGATAATCTACTATATAATTTCGTAAGCTCATTCACTCACCTCGATAGCTATTGGCTGGAGAACGGTGTCACGTGTCAGCCTTCACTCACTAAACAGCAACCAGAGATACCATCAGAAGAAATTCTACAGCTTAAAAGCGAAGCAACTGCTACCAAATTAATTGGCATAATACATTCATTAAGTTTGCTTTTCATAGCGTTTCATGGTTAAAATTTTTTGATAAATTTGCGGCTGACAAAAACTTGGATTTACTTTTTAGTAACATGTTACGAATTAAAGCAATTTATTTTTTTTAAAAAACGTAATTACTCATAGTCTCTGTAACCAAGAATGCCAATTGTCATTTGATGAATTTCAGTTTAATTATAACTTTCACTAATGTTGTTGTTTGACCAAAATGTATGCATTACGGTTTGCTTTTTAGGCATTTTACTGACCACTTTCGTAATTAGTCTTTATTCATGTTCGCTTTATGTGAGTTATTAGGTTATTTTATGTGGAAATCAGACCAAATGTGTCACCGAATCGACTATTCTGGCAACTTATTTCTGCGGAGTTGCTCAACTGTTTCATAACATGGAATGTGTATTAAGTTCTCTGGCCTTCACAGATACTATGACCAATTAAGAGTGTTTTCCCAGTCTTAATAATAAACAACGTGATGCTTTCAAAGCAAACAGGATTTTTTTTAATTTTAATTTGGAGTGTGAACTTTAAGGGTCAAATACAAGTTCGTATTTAAGCAAGTTCGAGAGTATGACCTTTGAAACAGTTACACGATAGAGCGATCGTTCCTGTCCGTGTTTAATATCTACTTCTATTAATGCTTTCGAGTTCTTCAAGCTCAAGAGATTTTATGAATCATAAGGGTGAAACACAGGTCAAGCTTATATTTGGCCAGATCAGATCAACCTGTCATAATCTTTCATCGTAAAAACTGGAACTATTCTAGATCCGTGACGATACCCAAAAAACAGTCACAAGCTTACACTAGTTTATAATAATATCATAAATAATTTAATTATTAAAATTATTATTTAATTCTCGCAACTTAAAAAATATCGTTTTTTAACATTGGTTGAAAGTGAGGGCATAGATAGATGCCTTCGAAACGTCACATAGTTGGACATTTTTACGCGGCTGGAAGCTCGAGAGTTTATTAATGAAGAAGAACATTTTCCACGTCTGTTATGGTATCAGACCTCGAAGCGAATCACAGTACCTTTCGCCACGTATTACGAGATCTGCTGCTGTAGACGTCCTGTGTGGGAGAGGGAGGTCTCGGCAAACCTTGTTAGCAGTCAGCGGGGTGTCTCCCAGCTGTCGGTCGCACTCCACGCTAAAACGTGTCACACCCGCCCCCAACTGCACAACTTCACTGACCCACCAGACGAAACAGCAAAAACTGCAGTCCACTAGATTCGAGTAGCAAGTGACTGTCACTACTCACAGGTGCGATGCAACGGATACAGTATGGCAGGAAAGGGCATTATTTCGATGCGAGAACTTCTCTCATACAGAATCATCGGCTTTCATTTTGTAATGCTCGATGCACAGCTGTTACTTTAATAATTTTGCGTCTATAATCTGAACTATGGTTCGGTTTATCCACTGAATCTTGAACTTTACATAAAAAGAAACGGGTAAACAGAACGAAAAGGACCTCTAATTTCTGACGTATTTTATCTGCTTCTGATTGTCATATTGCAGGGATGGCGAACCTTTACTGGTAAATGTGCCATTTTTTCTAAAGAAACGTTGAATGAAGCCATGGCGTGCCATCATACAATCATTATTAACAGTCATGATTAATGGTAAAATAAATAAAACTAAATAGCTTACTATCACCTTAAAAATTTATATTTCTAACCGCAATATAAGTTTTTTATACTAAGCAATAATAACATCAAAACTTATGTGTTTGTTTAAATATATGAAACTAGCGCGACTTCTGTTGTTGGAAATTGATGCCAAATAACTTATATTGGTTTCATTTTTTGTTACTTTTAGCAGAATGCAAGTTGAATTGGAGTCATCTGACACACGGTTTCGAAGCGAGGCTTTAAAGAAAAAATTTAAAGGAATTAGGTTACAAAACTTTGGTCAGACCATTACTTGAATATAGTGGTGTAGTATGGGACACACATTTTGGCATCAAAAACAGGAGTTGGAAAGGGTGCAAAGAAAGGCTGCTAGATTTACCCCTGAATATTACCGCAGAACGCAGTCATTAACCGACATGATAAAAGAGCTCGAATGGGATTATTTGGAAGACAGGAGGAGGGTGAAAAGAATCATGGGAATGTATTAGGCGTATATTGGTGATGAGGCGTGGAAAGATATTGGTGTAAGAATTAAAATTAATCCTTGGAAGTGAAAATATGACCATGGCCACAAACTGGTACTCGATTTCAGGCACAAAGGTGTGGGAAGATTTTCTTTTGTAAGTAATGGGCCGGGGATTGGAATAAGTTACCAAGAGAATTGATGAATAATTTGCCAAAAACGTTGAAATAATTTGAAGTTGAAATATGTAGACGGAAAAAGTAGTTGGGTACAGGAAAGGGAAAAAATTGGGTGTGTATGCGTAATCGGTAAAATAAGTCAACGATCAGTTCTCCTCACGTCGCTTGCATTTGCTCACTCAGTCCTTTCGGTTAAAAATTCTTTTGAAATCAACTTTTGCACAAACTGTAGTTGTTCAGGCACTGATAGCTTCGTTCACGATAAACTTTGTTACCATGATCTTAAATTACGTAGACGAAAAAATAAATTACTTATTTCGATTAGGGACCTACTTCATTAATGCCGTGCCCAAATTATTTGGTCGCGTGCCACCATTGGCACGAGTGCCATTGGTTCGCCATCCCTGTCATATTGTATCAATATCAAACGCCACCAATCATATTATTTAGTTAATGTTTTGCATGGAGCGTAGGACTGTATGGAGCAGAAACATGGGCGCTACGCAAAGAAGATCTAAAGAGGTTGGAAGCTTTTGAAATGTGGGTATGGAGGAGGATGGAGAAAATTAGTTGGAAGGATAAAATAAGTAATGAGGAAGTGCTGGAACGAATGTGAGAGAAAAGGTCACTCATAAAAACAATAAGAAACAGAAAAAAAACTGGATTGGGCATGTGCTGAGGAACGATTGCCTGCTTAAAACTGCTCTGGAGGGGATTGTAAACGGAGAGAAAAGAAGAGGTCGGTGAAGAATGAAAATGATGTATGATATAATGATAAACGGGAGATATATAGAAACTAAAAGAATGGCGGAACAGAGGGAGGCGTGGAGGGCTGTCACTGTTCGTGGACCTGCTGAATAGCAGAGAACCCTTGATGATGAATTGAAAGAATGTACTGATATATGTATTTCGATCTATTGTATCGTAGGATTTTACGGTCAGTAGTTTATTTAGCCTTTGGGGGTGCCATAAGATGGTAGCTGTAACTAGTATTAAGATATATGGTTGTTGAGAGAGTGGAAGAAGGATTTGGGTACAGTATGTCGTAGAGTACACACGTGCGAGGTGGAGGCCTCAGTATTATGACGTATAAAGTATTAAGAATTGAATGTGTGCCTCAGTCTGCACTGAATATTGTTATCTGGTTACGTCAAGTTAAGTAAAGTTTATGTTAACGCATTATGAAGTATTAATTTTGACTATTCACGCAGTTTTGGAGAATAAATCGAATCGTTCCGAATAGTGCTTATAATTAATCAGTAACAATAGCTCCTTCATCTGGGATGAACGTAATTGACTATGTTCATCTACAGATTTAAAAGAGGGGCAGCTAATACGTGTTGGTGACGAAGTGGGCCATTCGTCCATAACACACGCTATTTTCTATGGAGTGGGAGTATTGACACGCGATACCAAGCGGTGATTTTTCGTAAGATGAAATTCTAATTAAAAATAACTGCTAATTAAAAGGTAAGGTAAAGGTCACAGGATTCCTACAGCTCTTGCCGCTTCCCGTACTATTCACGGAGGTAGCGCTCCGTATTCCCATCACAACCTTTGGCAATTGATTAGAATTGATGTGGCGGGGTCAGCGCCACGCTCCGGCCATTCTTTACCTTCCCGCGGAGTTTCCTCTACGGTACTCATTGGATAGCATGCTGAGTGGGTCTGGGGAGGAGTTCCGGACGTTCAGCTTCCAGGAATAATCCTCGGCTTCGTCGGGGATCGAAGTCCGGATGTCCGAGTCGTAGTCAGGAGCTCTACCGCCTGCGCTACGCGGCCTCCTAACTGCTTATTAACCACTCATAATTGGCTAACATCTGCCAGAATCTTCAATGCATCAATGTAATTAAAAACTCAAAATATTTAGGTACAATGACCAATTACAACAGCTGTAATGAATTGGAAATATTAACACAAAAGTAGCAGAAATCAGTAAAAAAATAATAAAACTCTTTTTTACTATTTTCCGTATTTTCAGTAACTTCTTCCTTTTACGGATCCCTAAAACCGATTGCTTCTCATGAGCGTTGGAATCGATTTAACTAAACTTAGGGCTTTGAATGTCAGCTATCAAAATAAAAGGTTAGAATCATCCACTTCACCTAATCTACCACTCACTTAAACCGTGGTTGCCTTGACATTTCAATACTATTTCTACGAATTGAGAATGGTACATGGTTTTAATCTCACCTCTAACATAATTTTAAATATTATTCTCTTCATCCACATATATAGCCTTTCAAAGAAATAATTAAAATTCTTAAATTTCAGGCTGCATTTTTCTGAGCTTCGCAGTCAAATTTTTGGTTATTCCAATGTTTAACATTTTCGTATTTACAATTTGTTTAAAAGTCCAAACATGCCTAATTTATCATTTTGTCACCACGTTCAATCACTAACAATAAACAACTTGTTCAACCAGAGAATGTGAAAATGTTTAGACTCGAAAAGATACAAAAAGTAAATTTCAGACAGCATGCTATTTATAAACAGACATCTCCACAAATTAGTACCGCCATCATAAAGATCTAGTTGAATCTGCATTGGGATACACGCCTTTAAGCTCCTTTCCTGAACTAACGATCTAATCTAGCCATAAGTAAAGGTGAGGAAAGGCCAGTAAAGGACTAGCTATAAGTATTGACAATCCCAGCATGTTCTGGCCGTTTTTTTCTTAATGAATGGCCCAGGCTGATCACAATGTAGAAACTCTCGCATATCACCAGATATTCTGAGGGAAGAAGCTGGAAACGGCTAAAAGTTGCAACAAACTCAGCTCTTGTTTTACATGAATCTACTGAATTCCAGCAACAGTTTTCTGAATTACTCAAAACCTCTTGAAATTGATATAAAAAAATCCGGACAAAAAACAATGGACTCACAAGCACCTCAACCATCCAGGACGTCTAACACTTGAATAAAAACTGCTCCCTGGCTATGCAAAAACTTGGATCACATGAAAGTAGTTGAGAAGATTATGATCAGGAATTGGAAGATAGATCCGAAGACAATTTGAAGAAGTGGAGCTTCACGCATGATTGACAGACATAATGTGAATGTGGCGAACAACGGAAAGCAAAGCACCTGCAAAATTACTCTCCGAGTTCATTTACCTGCATAGAAATGGACCTGACCATGGCCAATGACCGCGCCATCAGCATTATCAAATTTTGGGCACATGCTGTTTAACAATTTCATAAATAGTAACCATAATTGAATGCAGCTGTTTTTTCTTAATTTGTTTGGCTATCCACTGTGTGCTACCTAAATGAACAAAGAATATGGCCATTCTGGGATATGAAACCCAAACGATAGAGAAACAAGCATGTTTGGCCATGTGACGTTAACCGATGTACTCTGGAAGATTACATCCGGACGGGAGAGTCTGAAGAGATTTAAGATGAGATTTTAGGCATGAGCTAAAGTACAAAGACTTAGGAAATTGGCTGAGTGCATTAGAACATTGGCGACTTGCTGACGCAGCTGTGGATCCTAATGGAGGCATCGGAAAGTAATTAGTCGAAAGCGAGAAAAATTCGGCCGCGTTTATAATTACAGCAGCTCCGCTACACTAAATTCCATTAGGCGGGGCGCTCCTGTAAAACCGCAGTTAATTAAACGTTTATTTCCCGATTTTTTTGGGAATATAAAATCCAGTAAGAGGGCAGGTAAGCTTCGTATGTAGGTGGTTCGGTAACGATTTTTCGGCTCCAACAGAGATAACTCAATAGGCACATTACTTAGCAGACTGAGAATATTACCACGATGTGTTAGGAGATGGTATTCTCGTAAAAAACACACCAAGAACATTACCAACAAGGGATAGGTGTAATTATTCGTGGGGGAAAAATGTGTCTCGCGCTGTATGTTCCTCTCAGTTATTAAACTGCAGATTCTGTTTAACGCTTAATGCTCTGATTAATGTAGTTTAGTATTCTCAGCATAATATCTACTGCAAAATACATTCCCGATGTTTATGATTTCAACCATTAATTTCTTTTAATGAATGTAATTCTTGTTTGATAAGACTATTACAGTCATAATAGTATTAAGAATGACAATTAGTGAACTGTAAAGCCTCGACTACATGAAAAAGTTAAATCAGATCGTATTAAAAACATTTAATAGCATAAAATTTCTATAAAACTAAATTTTGATGGTGGTGTAAGTTTACTGTTTACTGTCTTAGGCCGACGAGATCTTGGTAATAATTGGTTTCTAAAATAAATTTCATCAGCGGAAAACCATGAAGTTAAAAATATTCTTCAAATTGATGCTAAAAGTAACAGTTACGAACGGAAATGCGAAAGGATTTAAACATGGGAGTTGTAAAACTGAACTATAGAAATCGTAAAGATTAAATTCCTGAGAAACCGCTTAGTTTTCAGTTGACAAGGTTTCAAAGGCCTCTCGCTTTCAGAGAGAAAAGAAAGTCCCGTTGGCAACTATTATTAAAATTTTAAGTTAGAAAAGCCTGCACTGACAGTCGCACTTGCACCGATTTCCGCAAGTTCTTGTGACATACTTGGTTCTATTAGTTTTGGGGAAATAGTCTTCCAACAAGTTATTTGAAAGTTGAAATGTGTAAAACTCAGAATCTTTCATTAATTAATTTATAGCTAAATATAAACACTTTTAACCCCAAATTCGTGCATCGTAAATTCAACAACTGAATACAGTTGCCAATTCCTTTTCGCCCTATAAATCTTCTCGTGCGTGTACAAATGAGTGTTGCGAATACCAACAAGAAAAGAGAGCGTGATCCGATTCAGTCCTATTGGATCATATTATTATGAAAAACCTCATAGGCACGCCCCGTTCAACTTTCCAATCCACGGAATAGTGTTGTTTGCCCTCAACCGATACGTAATGCGAACTTATTTCGGTGCCGGCCTCGGTACCGTAGGTGCTAGAGGGCTCCGCGTGCCGAAGGCCGCCAGTTCGTTTTTTTTTTTTTTTTTTACTGCTTAACGTCTCCTATAACAACTAGGTCTTTAGAGACGGGAAAGGATGGGGGGCAAGGAATGGGAAGGAATTCGGCCATGGCCTTTTGAAGGAAGCATCCCGGCATTCACCTGGAGTGATTTGGGGAAACCATGGAAAACCCAAATCTGGATGCCCGGAAGGGGATTCGAACCGCCGTCCTCCCGGCCGGTTCGAATCCGGCCGCGGCCATGGATGTTTAAGTGTTGTGTGTCTGTGTGAATGTCCTGTCCGTCCTGTGGCGTCCATATATTGGAAAAATACAATATATATACTGGATTACGACTTATAAACTGAAAGCTATAATAATTACATTGAGCTGGCTGTATGGCCTCCGTTGCCAAATGCCATTAAAAAAAAAAAAAAAAAAAAAAAAAAAAAACAAAACTTGTTTCAGATTTAATTAAAGACTCCTGGTACACATTCAGGAGATTAGGAACTGTCCGCAAATACTTCACAACAGTTTCTGTTTGTGTACGGTTATTCACTTAAGCTGGTGGTGCTTCAACTCAACTCTCCCACCAAATGCAGATCCGAAGAATGTAACTGTTGGGTGCAGATTTTATTCAGTATTTTTCTTTACTACATTACATCATAATCCCAAAGGGCTTCTTCTTTCTGGGAGTCGTGGACAATCCAGGAAGTGTCTGTAGTCTTGCGTCGGCACTTTTTGCAGTACGGGTAAAGTTTTGGGCGTGGACGCCGCATGCCACCTGCGCTACCGTTTGTCGGATTACGGCGACGGCGGCGCCACGGAAAGGAGCAATTTGCGAAATTTCATTAGCATATCTATTACCGGCTAACGCCCCCCGAGGAGAGGGGAAAGAGCGAGCCACCCTCGCCCGGAGCGCTGCCCCCGCCTTGATTAAATGCTGTTCCCGGGGCGGACCCCATTGGGGATAATTAATTTTCGATTGCCCTCCAATCTTGGCACATGCACCGCAAATAAAGCGGAGCGGAGGGAAGCCACCGTGGCGGCCACAACAGGCCGTGTAGAGTAGGGACACGCCTGTAAACATGTGTGAACAGTTCGTCTGTACACTCAATACCTGTCGGATGATAGGTGGTCTGACCGGTCTATCTCGGAATATTACGTTTGTTGCGTAGCACCGTTGAAGCATTAATTGTGATATACGTTTTCAAATTCGATTTACACCTTCCAAAACATCAATTTCTCCTGATCTAAGAAGGGATTATATTATCCACTTCGATAAGTTTTGTTGTTTTGACTTGTATTCGCTTGGACGCTGTGTTTTTCCAGCCTTAAACAGTTAAGGAATTGTCGATTCCAGATCTCTAGCTTTAGACTGATTGTTTAGATGTTGCTAAGGCGCTCTTGAGTTTTTTGTTATTTCATTATCTCTCCGTTTCTGCAAGGCGTTAGTGGTGCTTAGTGTAAGTACGTAAAATAGTGTTTATCAAACTTGTTACCGTAAATTATTGTATCATAATTATTATATACATAATTTTAATTTGAAAGTTGCTTATTTCAGTATATAAAAACAGTCATGCATGATGATCTAAATGCTGATGGTTGCAACTCATTATTAGTGAGCACAATAAAAACTTCTCTACACAGCACCTTTATATTATACGAATGTTCAACTTCTTTCATTGTTAAGCTAAATTGTTCAGTCTCGTGATAATTCATCCCAAACCCTTATATAGAAATAGAAACTTTCCAACTCGCCTATGCCTCTAATTAAGTGCTATTTTGTAGTCATTGTCGTCTGTTTCCTCGCAAGTACTTCTTCTTCCGATATCTTTACAGGCGTTATCGCCAATGGATGCCTGATACACTACCAACCCTACTGCCTAGTCTTATCAATCATTGAATGTGTAACGCTATAAATTTAAATAAAATTTCTTGTATTTCCTCCAAGCCCTTTGTTTGATAGGAGTAATGTGGATTTCATACTACACTACTATAATCAGGCAAGGGCTTCTCTAAATTTCTGTATCCTATTTGTATCACTTTCCTGTTACATTATATCACTGCCCAATCCAGTGGACGCCCCCTTCCTACGTCCTCCCTAATGTGAGCTTCTCAGCTGTATTTATTATCAAATGGTATACCGAGATATTTACATTTTATCGCCTCAACAGTTTAATACACTCCTGGAAATTGAAATAAGAACACATTGACGCCGGTGTGTAAGACCCACCATACTTGATCCGGACACTACGAGAGGGCTGTACAAGCAATGATCAAACGCACGGCACAGCGGACACACCAGGAACAGCAGTGTTGGCCGTCGAAGGGCGCTAGCTGCGCAGCGGTTGGGCACCGCCGCAGTCAGTGTCAGCCAGTTTGCCGTGGCATACGGAGCTCCATCTCAGTCTTTAACACTGGTAGCATGCCGCGACAGCGTGTACGTGAACCGTATGTGCAGTTGACGGACTTTGAGCGAGGGCGTATAGTGGGCATGCGGGAGGCCGGGTGGACGTACCGCCGAATTGCTCAACATGTGGGGCGCGAGGTCTCCACAGTACATCGATGTTGTCGAAAGTGGTCGGCGGAAGGTGCACGTGCCCGTCGACCTGGGTCCGGACAGCAGCGACGCACGGACGCACGCCAAGACCGTCGCATCCTACGCACTGCCGTAGGGGACCGCACCGCCACTTCCCGGCAAATTAGGGACACTGTTGCTCCTGGGGTATCAGAGAGGACCATTCGCAACCGTCTCCATGAAGCTGGGCTACGGTCCCGCGCACCGTTAGGTCGTCTTCGGCTCACGCCCCAATATCGTGCAGCCCGCCTCCAGTGGTGTCGCGACAGGCGTGTATGGAGGGACGAATGGAGACGTGTCGTCTTCAGTGATGAGAGTCGCTTCTGCCTTGGTGCCAATGATGGTCGTATGCGTATTTGGCGCCGTGCAAGTGAGCGCCACAATCAGGACTGCATACGACCGAGGCACACAGGGCCAACACCCGGCATCATGGTGTGGGGAGCGATCTCCTACACTGGCTGTACACCTCTGGTGATCGTCGAGGGGACACTGAACAGTGCACGGTACATTCAAACCGTCATCGAACCCATCGTTCTACCATTCCTAGACCGGCAAGGGAACATGCTGTTCCAACAGGACAATGCACGTCCACATGTATCCCGTGCCACCCAACGTGCTCTAGAAGGTGTAAGTCAACTACCCTGGCCAGCGAGATCTCCGGATCTGTCCCCCGTTGAGCATGTTTGGGACTGGATGAAACGTCGTCTCACGTGGTCTGAACGTCCAGCACGAATGCTGGTCCAGCTGAGGCGCCAGGTGGAAATGGCTTGGCATAACGTTCCACAGGACTACATTCAGCACCTCTACGATCGTCTCCATGGGAGAATTACAGCCTGCATTGCTGCGAAAGGAGGATATACACGGTACTAGTGCCGACATTGTGCATTCTCTGTTGCCTGTGTCTATGTGCCTATGGTTCTGTCTGTGTGATCATGTGTTGTATCTGACCCCAGGAACAGGGCCGGCGTTAGAATTCTCGGGCCCCGGGTATGCGATCTTAGGCCTTCTACCCCCCCCCCCCCCCCAAAAAAAATCATTTTACTTTATACTTTGGTTTTTTCTTTTTTTTTTGATAAATTCAGAACATTTTAATACAAAAATGTTCAAAATTATTGGTGCAGATTTTAAAATTTGTGTTTGATTTCTATTTATTTGGACACCCAGGCCGGGCCCCGGGTACTTTTGACCCGCTTAACCCCCCCTAACGCCGGCCCTGCCCAGGAATGTGCATATAAAGTTTCCCATTCCTGGGACAGTGAATTCACGGTGTTGTTATTTCAATTTCCAGAAGTGTATTATAATATATTATGTTGTCCGTATACATACAAACTTCTGACTGTAACATAACAACCTAACCGCTTATTAGAGTTATGAATAGGAATGATTCCAACACACTATGCTGTGACACTTCTAACTTCCTCCTGTTTTTATGTTGCGTTTCGTTCTCTAACTCTTTGCCACGCATCAAGTCACATTCTGGTTAACCTCAATGGTTTTAATCTAATTCATCGTCATTCTGTGGCTAACTTGACGCAGTGGCTCGAGCTAATGGAATGCTTGTTATTCGTCAGATTTTGCGCCAAGAAAAAATATATCCCCAAACACATGAACTGTCTTAAAACCTTCACTTTCTCACCTCCGCGTACGACATCCCAATTAGTTTTCTCTTCTTTTAAGTTCTAGTTACTATCTCTTTCCATTTTGTAGAGAATGAGTTCTACAGAATTTCAGTACTTTCTGCCACGCGTCCAGATGTTCTTACACTTCCGATTTACAGTTTTCCCAAACGATCAGATCATCTATAAACACTGGCTTTCATGTGAGCATGTGAGGAAGTTGAATAGGAAACTGTAGAGGATGTAACGGAAAGATTATGTCTCCAGTGGTATGGTATGGTTGACTGAGAGAAATTATAAGGAAAAAGGCCTCGAGGAATATCGCAGGATATGTGGATTAAGCAAAATGAAAAGAGTATGCAAGAAACTGTAATGTAGTGGGAGAGAAAAAATGGTGGAAGAATAGGGGAAGCTGGGGGGGGGGGGGGGATTGAATTCCAGATATACTCGACCAGCGGCTACAAATCGTCAATGATGATAATGATAAAAAACAAATTATTACAACAACATTCACTTGAACTTGTAACACAGATGGTTATTTTAAGAACTTCACTTTAAGAGATAACACGTACTACTGTTCGTGAAAATTACAACACTCAGAAGGAATGTTCTGGATCACTCTAAAATCGGAAGATGTGTAGAGCAATGGAACCAAGTGTCTAAGACTGCAGAGAGATGGAGTGAACGTTGGACAAGCAGGGCGCTTTTTTGTGTGACCGGCTCATTCGGTGCAGAATGGTTAAACAAAGACGAACGAGCACATTAAGGTGCGTGTCCACTTGAGAGTAAATACTGGCGAGAAGCTCTCGATAGCGTAACTCGCAAGTCGACACGCCTCTGAGAGTAGCTCGCGGCGAGTGGAGAGCTACTGCCTGAGAGCTGACAATAATCAACTTTCTCGCAAGTCGACACGTCATTCTTGTGCTGTCTGAGAGTAGCTCACAGAATACGAAACACTGTTCGTATAGTCTGAGAGCAGAAGCTGAGAGTTCGGCTAGAGGTAGCAACAAGATGAGTAAAAATTGGTCATATGAAGAAACAAAGGAATTAATTAAAATGTGTGTAGGTAGAGAATTGGTGTGGAATGTGAAATGTGCCGATTAGTGTGACAGAATTAAAAAAAAAAAAAGTTTTGAAGGAAATAGGAGAGAAATTTTGTTATTCAGGGTATGAAGTTCAAAAGAATCTCCGCAATTTAAGGAATATTAACGATGCATTTATATAATTTTATAACATTTATTTTAATGACAATGTGTCTATAATTATTGTAGACACATTCTTATTACAGTAAGAAGTTCAAAACTGAAGTAAGATTTCATTCATTTTTCAAGAACTCTCAAGTATTGTAAGAAAAAGTGGAATTGGAGGCAGAGGAAAATTATTAATGTAAGTAGCTTTACTTCAGTGCACGAAAATTTGTGATTTCTGAATTCACTGTCTTTCCAAAACAACAAATTTCGGTAAATTTACTGTAATGGAGGCTTGAATACGAATCCCCCAAATATACGTCAGACGATGTAACACCAAAATAAGGAAAACAAGGTATTACGCAACAAGTAAATTTACCTGATGCAAAAAATCGAAGAGTAGCCATAACTAGTGCATGTACTGATATAGGTTTTCTCATTTTAGTGTCGTGTTTTAAAATTGTGGATCCCACAGATTCTGCGATAAACTCTACTTCACAGCTCATTAACCTAGAAATGTTCCCAAACTGTTGCGCGACTTCGATCTGTAATTTTGATGTCATTGCATGACTGGCTCCGAAAACATTTCTTTTTTATCCAAGGCTTAACCCAGCAGCTTTTCCTATTCAGTGTTTACCTCTTTTAGTAACAGCAGACAGTATGGTCACAGCTGACCGCGACTTTTCTATTGTGCGCCGCCATCTTGACTGCTCTCATGTGACAGGGTTCTGAGAGTTTGTCGCGAGAAACTGTCCCGGCGAGCAGCTCGCCGAGAGTAGAGCTCGCCAAAATCCACTCTCAAGTGGACACCCTCCCGAGAGTAACACTCGAGAGTTTCTCGCGAGAGTTACTCTCAAGTGGAAACGCACCTTAACAGCTTCGTCCACAGTGTTATCTCAACGCTGAAACTCTGCAACTGGTATGGGCCTCGTCGTCTGCAGAGGGCTGGACTGGTGGCACGCATGCCATTGCGTCGGCTCCATTGACCACAAACTTTCAACCCCTCAGACGACAATGGGCACGTGAACGCCGTCATTGACGTGCTGAGTGGCAAAAATGTAGTGCTTCCAGACGAGTCACAGTTCACTCGTCCTATAGTGGTTGCCAAGTACGTGTCAGACGCTACCGTTGTGAATGCAACTGTGCCGACTCACTGTTGAACGGCATAGTGGAAAAAACACCAAACATGTTGGTTCCGAGCGCCATTTGCAATAAAATCCGATCTCGCCTCCTTGTATTGAGGGCAATCTGGATAGCAAACAACTTTATCACGGAGGTTCTAGAGCCAGAGGCACTGACTCTCCTGCAGAAAGCTCCAGATGGCTATA
>JARYHS010011408.1:243660576-243770576 GCA_031002005.1 Vandiemenella viatica
TGCGGAAATCGGGCCATTTCTGTCTGATGTATTCAGTAAATCATTAGAAGAGCGAAAAGTACCTTCAGACTGGAAAATTGCGCAAGTAACTCCGATTTACAAAAAAGGTGATCGAAGTGATCCTGGAAACTATCGTCCCATATCTATAACATCTGTTTGTAGTAGAGTTATGGAGCATATTATATGCTTGAACATTATGCATTTTCTAGATGATAATAATTTGCTTATAACAAATCAACACGGATTTCGGAAGAAAAGATCATGGAAACACAGCTGGCCCTATTTACACACGACGTAATGAAAGTTATCGATGCAGGTTCATAAGTAGATGCAATTTTTTTAGATTTCCAGAAAGCCTTTGACTCTGTGCCACACAACCGCCTTTTAGCGAAGCTTCGAGCGTACGGTATATCGGATCAGCTTTGTGAATGGATAAAGGATTTTCTAACTGGTAGGTCGCAGTATGTTGTTGAAGGAGAAAGTTCTTCTAATGTAGATGTTACGTCGGGTGTACCTCAAGGAAGTGTAATAGGACCACTTCTTTTCTTATTTTTTATAAAAGATCTCGGAGACAAAGTGAAAAGCCTTTTTAGATTGTTTGCTGATGATGCGGTTATTTATAGGGAAGTAAGAAATTTGGCCGATTGCTTAGAAATTCAGCGCGATCTGGGTGTTATTTTGGCTTGGTGCGCTGAGTAGCAACTTACTCTAAATTGTAAAAAGTGTAAGACAATGAGCATAACTAACAAAAAGAATCCAATTGTTCTGAAATACGAGTTAAACAATACAGTTATTGATACTGCCGATTCTATGAAATATTTGGGAGTAACAGTACAAAGGAACATGAAATGGGACATACACATTAATTCGTAGTAGCTAGAGCAAATTCTAGGCTGCGATTCATAGGTATAATCTTGAAAAATTGTAATGAACAAACAGAGGAGATAGCGTACAAATCTCTTGTGCGTCCACATTTTGATTATTGTTGCGCCATTTGGGACCCGTTTCGTAAGGGTTGATCGAAAGTATAGAGAAAGTACAGAGAAGAGCCGCTCGATTCGTTACCGCTGGCTACAGTCCTTATGAAAGCGTCACAGAACTGATTAGTAGATTAGGTTGGGAGTCTCTGGTAGATAGATGACCCACGTTTCGTTTAAACTTATTGGTAAACATGTGTACTCCCACTTTCACTTTTGATTGTAGTGAAATATTTCTTCCGCCAACCTATTTGAGTCGGAAGGACAGGAAAGATAAAATTAGAGAAATAAGATGCCGGACTGATTCTTATATGATTTTTTTTTCCCTCGTACCATTAGGAATTGGAATGCACAGCAAAGAGATTAGCTTTGGTGGTGAGCACCCTCTGCCACCCACAATTTTGTGAATTGCAGAGTATATATGTAGATTTCGGAATTCCATGGTTTTTCGAAATTACTCCAAGCGAATTCCGGGACGTGTTTCTCGAATGACCATGGTTGCAATCCTTGCCATTCTTTCCCCAGCACTCTAATGACTTTGTAATCGGCTAGCCCTAAACCCCTAACCAAGTAAAAACATTTTTATTCCTTCAAAGTTTTGAACTCCATTCTGCTATAGCTGTGATGAAAGCAAATTTGTTGATACATTGTTTAGATCGGTGAAAAACAAACAATAATTTCCTTCAAGTACTAAGCATCCTACAGGAGACAGGTAATATCGCAATAATATACTTTCATTAATTGATTTAAGCAATTAAACGGCAATTGTTAGACTTTTTATGATCAAGATGTTTATCGGCTCTGACTATAATTTTGACTTTAACGTCACTTACGTAGACCTATACAATGAAGACAGTAGAACAATTTCTTCTGATAATAGGAGGTCTGAATAGCATTTTGAATCAGTAACTGCTATGCAAACTACTTTTATCATATCGAAACTTTGGCTACCATTCTAAGTTAAAAGTATGCTGTACTTCTGTTCATGAAATTGTAAAAAATTTTACCAGTTCTGTTGGCACTGACATTTTGGATGTCCACTTTAAAGTATATTTGTCTGTAATTTTGTGAATGCCATGGTCAACAAAATTCACGTTTTGGTTTTCAGAGGGTTAACGAAATAATTTCAGGCCAACAAAGGAGTAGCTCATACTTGAATAACGTGTTGCCGGATTCCTTTCCAATCCTTGGGAAATAATCTTTTCCGTAGCATTTCAAAACACATAACATACATTTAAAGACTCAATTGGTAAAAAATAAACCAAGAAAGAATTTGCCTTAGTTTATCGATACGTGCATCCTCTCTACTCTTTTGGCTTCTCAATTGGCGTATGATGTGATTTTAGTGATTCACGGAAGAACGTAATAGTTCATGAAAATCGCTTATGTCTGAGACTAAACACGAACCGTCTACTCCAGGAACTACCCGAACACTAGGCACCATGCTTCCGAGTCGGCAGTGGCCCCTGCGATGCCTACAGTGCCAGTTGCTGGGACATACCAAGACGACAGCAGAGAGGGTAACAACTCTTATATACATGTTGACCAGCGTTATGTTTCCTTGTTCCCAGTTTCCTGTTTATTACTCCGAACTTTAAGTCTCATAAACAACAGTTACAAAATATGAAAACAATTGTTCATAAATAATGATCTGCATTAGTGTCAGCTTGTAAAATTTTCGTACTTGTCTAACTTCTTGTTGTATTCTTGGTTACTAGATAAAAGGTAACAATTTTACCCCTTAAATCAGTGCGAGTTCTTTACGGACTGTCGGAAGAGCTCACCGCAGTATTAAAATCAGTATGGGGTGAAAAGTTGATCTACAATAATAATTTCAAGAAGCAAAAAGCGTATAAATCACGAAATGAACCAATGATTTCATACGTTTCCGCTAGCAAACGCTGCAGTTTGTTAATTACCAAATGTTTTCAGTGCACGTACTTGGATATTTACCAATAGTTTTTTTGGTAAGAACAGCCAACCAACGTTTCACCTGTCGTTTGAATTTTAACAGCAGCACCCACAGAATATCACTATCGTATTAGTTTTTTGTTCTTTGACTGCTTATAAAACACCACTAAAACCACAAAGGTGACAAGACTGTGTGAAATTCTCTCTTCATCTACTGAACCCTCATCATGTTTTGTTTTAAAAAGAGTATTCATTATGCTTTTAAGCAGATTTTTTTATTAATGGTAGGTGAAAATAAGTTTTTTGACGCTAAAGTACTGTCAACTCAGACTGCGTTGACGACATCTCATGTAACCGAAAACAGTAATTTAGTTACAAGCGTTTTGACGGTTCCATACAACTTGAATTACTTACGCAATTCTTACGTGGTAACTCATTTATCCGTCTGGCATAATGTGAAACCTTTAATTTAAATTTTTTTAATTGTGTCCTCAATTAGCATTGAGCGGTCTGGTTAAGGCGCCTGACTGGAGTTCGAAAGGTCACCGATTCGAATCCCTGTCTCGGCGCTGATTCTCATAAGCCCTTAGCCTGACCTTCACCTCTGGCAGAGCTTGCTGTGTAAGGTGAACTACGCCAGAAACATTCCTTGGTTCGGATTTCACGTTGAACTATAAGTCCCCTTTACCCTGTGGGACTATGGGATTGATTTAGACAAGGGGTAAAGGAACTGGTCGTCCTACCTTCGTTACCGAGCTTATTATGCCTCCTTTGGGAGAGTCCAATCAACCTTCTGGTTGAATACCAAGCTAGCTAACTTTTAGCTTTACTAACTGAATACGATCATAACGCAAAATTTGGAAAAACTTATAGGTAAAAATAATTATAAGAGATTTCTAAATGGGTTCCAAGCAATTAAAAACGAAAATAATTTTCATGGGTATAAATAAAAGTTGGGATTTTATTTAGAGTTTTATACGAAGTTTGGTGTAAAAATAAAAAAAAATCTATTTCACTGTCTTTATTTCAGAATTTATTGGTTTGAAAAACGTTTAGAAATTTGCAGTGATACGTAGTCCCTTTAAGATTACAGGAAAACTATCGTTATCATTCTAAAGTATATGATTTTGGCAATAAACTATGTATTTTTATCAATTTTTTGTTAATTACATACATTTTTCAAGCAAAATCATGTGTATCGTTGGACAGATAATATCGTGTAAATATTTTTTTTTGTATTTGTTCAGTATTTTCGAAGACTTGCTATAATTTAGTAAATTGAACCATTTGAAAGGGACTTTCATGAAACTAGAAATAATCTCGATTAAAAAATATTTTTTAATTAATTTTGCTAAAGGATTTTATTTTTAGTGAATACCTTTTAATACATAATATGTGTTCAGAACCCTTAGCGGGCGACACTCACTCCCATTAGTCTGTTTTTGTTTTCTCGTCCCAGGATGAAAACACAGCATTCTTGAGAATTTGTTCATTGTCTGTGATTTGGACTGACCATCTGGAGGTGATGTTTGCGTTTTAAAAATGAACTAACATATGGAAAAACATTTGTGGCATACACAGAGAAAATTTTATTGTGGAGAAGTTAGCGTAAAAGAGATTAATCGGATGAAAGAGGTAAGTTGGGTGATTCTCCTTATTAAGAAGACTCGTCATCATTATCATTATGACGTCTCCATTTATGCAGGTCGTCTGGCACATTCAATTCCCTAAGCTGTGCTTATTTTCAAGGCATGGTTCAATCTACTACTGGCTTGCTATGGCAGTCGTAGTTTTGATGGTAGTGTGTAGGTTTAACTGTAAGTGAAACGTGTTACTTCTGTCATACGTAGTAAGAATATTTTTGTTTTTAAAAACTGTAGTTTATGAGGGGTAGATTGGGGACCGTCCCAGCTCGCCCATTCAGGCATCTCTTCCGAAAGACAACAAAGGACAGCCAGGCTTAACGTTCCCAAATCACCGTCAACAATATCGTATGCCTCACTCCAAACGCACTGCGGAGACGTTTTGGATTTAACGCAGGACTTAAGCACACCAATTAGTGATTAGGAATTGTACACCATTACCTGCCGTCCAAGTCCTGATGGTGAAAGTTTCTTCCACCATCAGCACTCAAACCAGCTAACCCCGTGTCAGCGGCAGACACCATCACGGTGCTGCATCCAACTGAGCCAACGGGGTGAGTTTTCGGAAGACTACCCGTTTAAATAGGGCTTAAAAACTGTTCAAATACTTTGAGTCGCAATGATTCAGTTCTGTGAAATATTTCCTGCATCACTGTGTTTCAGTGAATGTTAAGTCCGGTGAAAGGCAGTACCCAGATTTCACTACCACCTCCCTCGCGCAACTTTCCCCGTATACCAGCCATCCAGCATCCGCCTCTGCCGCGGTATTGAGTCCTTACAGCCATTACAGTGGGGATGGTGAGGGAAGGCGCGTTTCGCCAACTTTAAAGGGTGCCCACGGGGAGCGGCGCGGACGCAGCGCCCACCCCGAATTGGGCAGAAGAGACAACCTAGCCGTATAGCATAGGCCTATCTACTACGAGAGCTGTCTGAGAAGTTCTCGGCCTCGACCATAAATGGCAGCACTACCCATGTGATTTTTTCCGTGCAAGTTGGTGCATGTGCCAGACATGCCTGCAAGAAATTGCAATTCATTCTACGTTTTAGTTTGGTCTGTACAGTTGTTTGATGCAGGCGCGGTGCGGAGTTTTACCAGAGATGGAAAAAATCGAGTATCGTGCAGTTATAAAATTCTTTGCTAAAAGAAGGTTTAACGCCATCCGAGATCCAAGGAAGATTTTTAAAAGTGTATGGGGACTCTTCTCCTTCATATTCTACAGTTAAGAAATGGGCTGCTGAGTTCAAACGTGGCCGTAGCAGTCTCGAAGATGATGAAGCGAAGACGTCCGAAAAGTGACACAACTCTAGAAATCATCCAGAAAGTGCATGATATGGTTTTGGATGATCGACGAATGAAAGTGCATGAGATTGCTGAGACCGTAGGGATATCATAAGAACGTGTGGGATACATTTTTCATGAAGTATTGCATATGAAGAAGCTTTGTGCAAGATGGGTGCCACATTTGCTCACTGTTGATCAAGAGCGCATCCGCATGAGACATTCTGAACAGTGTTTGGAGCGTTTCAACAAAAATAAAACTGATTTTGTGCTTCGATTCATAACTATGGATGGGACATGGGTTCACCACTACACGGCAGAATCAAAATTCCAGTCAAAGCAGTGGACAGAAGCTGGTTTTTCATGGTCCAAAGAAGGCCAAGTCGGTTCCAACGGCAGAGAAGGTGATGGCATCAGTTTTTGGGATACTAAAGTTGTTTTGTTCATTGATTACCTTGAAAAGTGAAAAAAAATAAACTGGACAATGCTATTCCGATCTTTTAGACATTCTGGATGAAAAAATTCGTGAGAAAAGGCCCATTTTGAGGAAGAAGAAAATCTTCTTTCTTCAGGACAATGCACCTGTCCACAAGAATCTTTTGACAATGGGAAAATTAAGAGATCTGCACTATGACGTGTTGCAGCATCCACCTTATTCCCCAGATTTGGCTCCCTCCGACTTCTATCTAATCCCAAAACTCAAAAACATTCTTGCTGGTCAGCGTTTTTCTTCAAATGAAGAGGTGATTGCAGCTATAGATGGATATTTTGCAGACCTTTCAGAAAGCCACTTCAGGGATGGTATAATGAACTTGGAACA
This sequence comes from Vandiemenella viatica, assembly GCA_031002005.1. Taxonomy (NCBI): domain Eukaryota; kingdom Metazoa; phylum Arthropoda; class Insecta; order Orthoptera; family Morabidae; genus Vandiemenella; species Vandiemenella viatica. The sequence goes on from JARYHS010011408.1 coordinate 243,667,207, forward strand.
TCGTTGGACTAAGTGTATCAGTGTTCAGGGAGACTACATTGACCAATAAAAATGATTTGGTAAATATCAAATTGGTTTTATATATTTAGGCTTAGAATTTTTCAGACCGCCCTCGTAGTTACACCCGTACCGTCCTAACCCGTCCCTCGTGGAGACAAAGACCCAAGCCGTAGCATTGTATCATAGAGATGCTAGTAAGTTACGCACGAGGTGGGCTGTGACGTACCTGTAGATGAGCTTGCGACGCACGGAGCGCTTGAAGAAGCCGCTGCAGCCGTTGCAGGCGAGGATGCCGTAGTGCTTGCCCGAGCTGGTGTCGCCGCAGACGACGCAGGTGAGGCCGAGGGAGGCCTTGCCCGCCTTGCACTGGCCCAGCAGGTAGCCGGGCGGCGGTGGCGGCTGCTGCTGCGGTTGCGGCGGGGGCGGCTGGTCGGGCGCGGGCACCGCCGACGGGGGCAGGCACAGCGACAGCGGGGGCGGCGAGTAGACGTGGGCGGCTGCCGCTGCGGCGGCGGCGGCTGCGGCGGCGTGCGCGGCGTGGGCGGCTGCGGAGGGACTGGGGCTGGCCACTGGAGGCGACCGCACTGCGTCTGCACACAACACACCACACTGCAGTGTCACAGGGCGCGGGACAATGAGACGCTAAGTAAAGTATTAAAACCTGTTGGCGAGAATGCATAAAAACGTCTTTGGCCACGCTAGGGTAAAATTTGTTAACTTTACACATTAAGCGTTGAGTGCTCATGCACCGCAACGTTCTGCGCATGCAATTCAACGTTCTGCCCATGCGCACTTACCGATACTTTGGTGCAAGCAGCTACGATAGAGTTTGCTGTCACTTAAGATCATGTTAAACACTGAACATTCGCTACATCTTTTCGAGTTATTTTGCGTTTCGCGTTACGTTTTCTATACATTTATGCATAAATATGAGTATATATGTTTCATGAGTATACCTAAACTGTATCAAAAATATTAAAATTTAAATATTTAATCATCACTGAAAATCACGTGAAGACGTGAGATGATAAATTTACATCCGAAGGAGTAGCCATTGTTACACAGTGATACACGTATTAGTGTTTTTATTGCTTTTTTCATTAGTTTCTTTTTGTTTATTTATATTTATTCGATATAGATTGTTTCACTATATTCCTTGATCGCTGTTAGGGGGCATCCCCCCCTCAGGTGAGATTTCGTGAGATCCGGCCGGACACCCCTCCCCCCCTCAGGTGAGATTTCGTGAGATCCGGCCGGACACCCCTCCCCCCTCAGGTGAGATTTCGTGAGATCGGCCGGACACCCCTCCCCCCCTCTGGTGAGATCTGGATCTTGAGAACCCTCCCCCCCCCCTCCCTCTAGAAATCGCGCTCCAGAATTTTCGAAAAATCTCAGATGAGATTTCCGTATTTCCCCCTCCCCCCTTGTTGAGATTTCACCGGACCCCCCCCCCCCTATTTCACCTCACGTAATTTATGGATGCCACCTTATAGTAGGAAAAGAAGTATGGCGCCACAAACGTTTTCTTGTTCTGCAGAAAACACATAAAAATAATACAAAAAATGGCGCATTTATCATTGTGTGTGAAACTTCTAACTTTTTTTTCTGTGTTTTTTTCGTGTAATTGTTTACATTTCTGATGTTTTCATGCTTGTATCAAAGCATCCTTAAGTGTGCATGCGCATAACGTTGCAGCGCATGCGCATTTAATGCTAAACGCTAACAAATTTTCCACTATCCTGGCCAAATAACTTTCATTTAAAGAATGAACAAGAAAAATACGGAGAGATATGTGTGTATGCCCCGTAAAGGTTTCACTTTTCGCACGTGTGCACACACAGTTTTTTTAGTGTTTACACTGGACGTTGTTGCTTCTTCGTACACTCCTACAGACAGCAGAAATAACATGTTGAACTAAATAAACTAATTATTTGATCAAACGAATGCCAGATGCTAGCCGTGTGGCTTTTAATAACTCGAGATTCATTGATGATATTCCACTGCAGGCCAGCAACTTTGATGAACTCCAAACCTTGATTACAGATCTCTGAGTGTTAAACAGTTGGACCGAAAATGAAACTTTCAAAAAAAAAAGTTTTATCCAAAAACATAGGCCATAGAACGGCTTGACAAATAATTTATCTGTAGAAAATGTCAGTGAGTACATTTCCCTAGGCCAGCTTTTAGGTATGAGAGGAAACATTGTCCGTCGCGTCAAGCTGCTTTCTATGGGCCCCAAATTAAAAATGACCATATATATAATACGACCAGTGCATTTTTCCAGGCTCATTTGCTGCTGTCAGACTTGGAAAATAGATGAATTTATTGAGTGGGTGCATAAGTTCGTAGCGTTTATTAAACACATCAGATAGATTTAAGAGACAAGTTAATCATATTCCCCTTCACTACCTACAACAATCTTCCGACGCTGGAGTAGCTTCCACACCTCGCGTGGTCTTGACTTAAAGAAGACATACAGCCACGTTCTGAGCACATATTCATCCGTAAATGAAAATCCTTTAAGATTGTTTGGTAAAGAACAGAAAAGGTAAAACAAATCGCAAAATCGGGTGAATAAGATGGGGTGCACAGTTATTCTTATAACGTTAGCAGAGAGTAGGCGGGCGTTATCGTTCTCAGTTGATGACGATATATATCAGCAGCGATAGTTACACCTCGGAGATCAATTCATAGTACAGCACATCCTAGCTATTGCACCAGGTGCATCCGAAATGTTCCACTTTTTCCAATTGACATTCCATTTTCTACCGTTTACTGCTCCACTCAATATTTGCATTAATGAATAATCCAATATGTAAACTGATGCACAACAACTTAAAAAAAATGACTATCTGTAAAACAAACTCATAGCAACCATAGTATCAACACGTGAAACAAAAACGCTTCGAACTTATGCACCAGTCAGATTCAAATGGAACGGTCGAAAGAGCCATGGAAAGATCAACGCTAGATATTATATAAAAAGAAGAAAACAACAGACATCTTTTCAGTTACAAAGGACACAGATATCTTGGTGACAGTGCGAAAATATGAAACATGGAAATAAACAGTCTTGTCGTGGAGTCTAATAGATGATCGCAGACGAAGAGGAAGACCTTCCAATCAATGGGACAAAGCTATACGCTCGATGCTGGAGTTAATTAGCAGAGAATCGTCAAAGGTCGTTCTTCCTGCAGAAGACTATTCAGCACTATTATTTAATGATTGAATTGGCTGATGATGATGACTGCATCCACTATTCATCACATTTGCGTTGCTATTTTATCTAAACCAAGGGCGCATCCTAGTTTTCACTGTTTCAATAAATTTTTCGGAAGCCCCTTTATCCCGTAATTACAGTTTGTGATTTAAAGGAACCTTTTTGAACTGATAACTTTAAAAATCTTTCTCAATATTAGACAAGGCCTTAATTGTGTGACCGCATCTCTAACACTGTGCTGAGATATTCGCATACAGACCTAGAAGTCCTCTGTATGTCGATACGGGTTTCAGTTGGATTTTATAGGCCCTTAATATAACCTTATGATGTGACAAATATAGAGTTTTGTTTCAAAAAAAACTATAGGAAGTTTTCTGGTCCTACAACTGGAACATCATTGTATCCGGTGTTCAAATCGGGGTAGACAAACACGCGATACGGACGGAATACGAATTAGGTGGAAACTGTTATCAAGGCCATTCGAAATTTATTTTTAGTGATACTGTCATGACATGTTATTTTTATCTTAATTTCAAATTTTGTTGATTTTAACTGATTGATAGTTGTTTTATTGTGAGTAATTTTTCATCTTTTGAGGTTCTCTGAAGATCTTTTGTTAATGGCAGTTACGCTAGCGCATGTAATCCAATGAACGGATTAAATACTGAGAACATTCGCCATTTCTGCAGGAGTAGAATCCATAAATTTAAGCATAGTTAACCAAAACTGATTCAAAAAAATTAATCTCAGAAGAAGAGAGCTTCAGATTTTGATAGGCTGAATTCCGTTTCTTATACATTTCTATAGAATCACAGAGGAATCGTTGACAAAATATTTTGTTTACACTGGATGCCGTTCTTGGGTTTCTTGCTTTATGTTCCTCAAACACCTACGGAACCAGCATGGATTGCTACGTCTAGACAACTTTGTAACCTGTGTAACCAATAAGGGTTGCAGCAAATTTTGGTTACAAAAATAAAACATCCTTACCTGTTTGTTGTAATGAATCCTTCCGTCTATGTTTTGTTGCAGATCCTGCGTGTGTTATTCACACCTGAGCAATAATACATTACATAAGCACAAGAGTCATGTTAATCAATGAATACGATTATAGTTCATCTGCAGCTTTGAAACCAGAAGTCACGTAATCTATAATGAAATAACATTGTTGATAAGCATATAAACGAAGGCTTAGGTTGTCTTCAGTGAATTGTAATAATAAATAAGACATCTTCAATGCATTGACTACGTGTTAAAAATGAAATGTTTATCTAAGCTTCCATATACAGATAGTGAAATATTCCGAATTTATCAACAAAATTGTTGTCGTGTCAATTTTTATTTAGGAGTAACTTTAGCTGCTTCAAGTTTCAATATTTTAAACATACTGCCGAGTAGATCACTACTACCACAAAGAGGAAACATTTATAACAATTTCCTTTTATTTCACGTTAATTTAAAGTGTCAAAATTTAGTTCAAACCAGACACTACTATTATAGACTTACCTCGATTTTCTGCTCATTTTTCCATGTCATGGAACTAGTTCTGGTTCTTTTTAATGAAGGCTTTTCTCTTTCACAGCGTGCACAACAGTAAAATACTTTTGTTGCAGCTCATGTTTTATGCAACACAATAAAATAAAAAGATCACGTTCTTCCGTTGGCTGATGTACAAAAATGCCGCAAAAATTTAATTACTTTTGAGCGCATACGCTGGACGTTTAAATATGTATTTTACCAAGATCTGATCAAAGTTTTTCAAATTTCTATCAATGTGAAAACCACATTAGTGCTGAAACGCTATTGTATACCACCCTTATTACTGTCGATTATTAATAACTCATTTTTTTTTAAAAAAATGCGTATGATTCATTATTTAAATTACTGATTGAAAAGGGTACTTGAAATGGTTTTATCATTAGATGTAGGACTAAAATGTAATAAACTGACATTATATTCTTTTTAACACATATCTAACACACAAAAGGTGTATTTAAATTTACGGTCAATAAAAAATAAAAAATTGCATCCTAACTTCACCTATGCCTATAGTTACCATAAGGAAATTTAGAATAATATTATGAAATGTGAGTGGAGACTTTCCCGGCGTATTGATGCAATATAATCCTCTCACGTATCCAGCCGGATGGTGTTGTATAAACACAACGTTTCGTCAGCTAACTTTGCTGTCGTCCTCTCTAACTATCACGATAATTTTTTTCAAAATTTATTTTGGTATTACGGAAAATAATCTAACTTATTCTTAAATTAATTTATTACGGTGTCACGTGTCGATGTTTCATACAAAGCTTTTTCGTAGTAGCAGCGATTTCCCCGGAAAAATAAATACGTTATTTACTGTAAGTTATCAGTATCAATGACGAGCGAAAAACAAAAAATGAGTCACTACTCTTTGTCACTGAGGGAAACGAACGTTACAAATTGTGACTGTACCCATTGTGCCCCCACATACGTGCTAATGTCACTTACATCTGATTCGCCCCCTAGGAGAGAGGATGTTGACTGATTGCTGTTTATCAGATTATCCCCTAACTTCATTGTGATATTTAAGTGATATCACTGTAAGAGAGAAAATATTCACCGCCAGTACCTAATAGAGTAAAATCTAGGAGTGAGAGAACGCCAGTGAAAATAAATTACTGTAGATTGATGGTAAATTTCAAACTATTAATTTAGATACGTATTTGTCACGATGACTTGTTCTTCTCTACGTCTCATACAGCCGGAAACTTCACTCATCTTTGACACAAACAGCTGTAAGGTGAATATCTGGAAAGTACGAGGCGCGTCCAGAAAGTAAGTTCCGTTTCAATTTATCTCCGCTGCAGCGCTGCGATTGCAGTTCCGCACATGCGCTGTAAACGATGTGTATCAAGGGGAAGAAAGTGCGCCATTTGGAGATCGCTGTCAGTTACGTACGCTTTGTTGTGCTTGTTTGAAATGTCGGCGTTGATTGAAAACCCCGCCGCCTGTGAAATCAGGTCTGTGATTCGGTTTCTGAATGCGAGGAAAGTGAAACCAAGTGAAATTTATCGGCAAATTTGCGATGTTTACGGACCAAATGCGAAGAGTGATTCGATGGTGAGAAGATGGGTCCGACAGTTCAATGGCGGGCGTAGTGATGTGCACGATGAAGAACGAAGTGGGCGTCCACCTTTGGTTACAGGAGAATTCACGTGATTGATGACAAGATCCAGGAAAACCGTAGGTTTACAATTAGTGCTCTCGCTATGGACTTCTCCCAAATTTCACGATCACTGATGCATGAAATTTTTACAAAACAGCTGAAATTCCGTAAACTTTGCTCACGTTGGGTACCAATGATTCTCACTGAGCAACATAAAACACAACGGATGGGTAGTGCACTTGAGTTTTTGACCCGTTATGCTGAAAGCGGCGAAGAATTTCTGAGACGGATAGTCACAGGAGATGAAACGTGGGTTTCTTACGACACCCCTGAGAGCAAGCGGCAATCAATGGAATGGAGGTACACTTCATCCCCACCAAAGGTTAAGCCGAAGCAAATCATGACACCTCGGAAAATGATGTGCACAGTGTTTGAGACTGGAAAGGCATCCTACTCATTGACTTCTTACCGCGTGGTCAAACAATCAAAGCAGATGCTTATTGCGAGACACTTCGGAAATTGCGCCGTGCAATTCAGAATAAGCGCCGGGGACTGCTGTCAAAAGGTGTTGTTTTGCTTCACGACAACGCACGACCACACACTGCAAATGTGACGAAAAACCTCGTACAGGGATTTGGCTGGGACGTGTTTCACCATCCTCCGTACAGCCCTGACCTCGCTCCTAGCGACTTTCATCTGTTCTTACGTCTCAAGTCTTTCCTTGGCGGTCATCACTTCACCAATAACGACGAGCTGAAAGAAACTGTTTCCAACTGGTTGAAGACACAGGCGGCAGATTTCTATGAAGAAGGTATACAAAACCTGGTGCCACGCTATGACAAATATCTGAAAAATTTCGGCAGTTATGTGGAAAAGTAGTTTAAGAGTTGTAGAATTTTGTGCAATAAAAATTTCTTCTGTATCTGTGTACAATTTCATTTTATTACCAAACGGAACTTACTTTCTGGACGCGCCTCGTATATAATTTTTATGTGTCTATCTGACCGTCTAGTTAGGAGCGTCCATAAACCACGTAGCTCCATTTTGGCCTCCTGTGACCCCCTCCCCTCCCCCAAGTAACCCGACGTGGATTTTGCCTCACCCCTCCCTCCCCCTCACGTAGCTTTTTCCCTGTTGTTGCCAGAAGACTATTGCCTGCTGTTTTCTCTTGTCAGACTATCGTAAATTAATTACGTAAATAATTAATTGACGGAAATAAATGTTCACATGCTGTTGAGAGTTCTGTACCTTATTTTAAAAGTGACATATAATATGAATGAGATGCTACGTGGCTTGGCTCGGAACCCTCCTCCTTCCCCCCACGTAGCTCAGCGTAGCCTTCCAGCGAACTCCCCCCCCCCCCCTTTTAGACTGAGCCACATAGTTTATGGACGCTCCCGTTGCAGTTATTGTATTAATCAATTATTTAGAAATCAGAGGATCTCCGGCTAAGAATATGTATTCTTTGGTACAGTTCAAAATAGTGTTCGAATACATGGTCGGCTGGCCTGACAGTCTGCGAAATCGTTGTTAAGTTGCATTCTGGAGGGCGGCGGTTCGAATCCCCGTCCGGGCATCCAGATTTGGGTTTTCCATGGTTTCCCAAATCACTCCAGGAAAATGCCGGGATGCTTCCTTCAAAAGGCCATGGCCGAATTCCTTCCAATTCCTTGCCCCCATCCTTGCCCCCCATCCTTTCCCGTCTCTGAAGACCTCACTGTTGAGAGACGTAAAGCAGTTAAAAAAAAAGACGTTAAGTCGCAGAAGCAAGTTGACGAAACAACCTCTGGGCAGAAAGTACGCACTGGGCACAATGGCTGTAGAAGACACTGTATGATGTGCTGGCGGCTCAGTATTATGTGAAGTATTTTGTGAGTGATGGCAGATAATGATGAAGTACTGAAATTTTAAATCAAGCTGAGCTACTAAAAAATATAAATAAAGAATTTAAATGATACTTTCGCAGATCAATTCTTGTAATCGAACAGTATTTTTTTATTGAATGTTTGGAAGTGGAACCCGGCAAAAGGTATTTAGGCCTACTATTCTAGTCGATACAGAGGTGGGAAAAGACTGGGGACAAGGAACGAGAAGGAAATCAGTCAAGCAGTTCTGAGGAAACCATCCCAACATTTGACTGGAGTGATTTCGGAAATCTTTATAGTCGGACAGGGATTCCAGTCTGCGTCCTCCAGAATGCGAGGCCAGAGTCTTTCGCTCAACCACCAGTCTCGCTAACACTTGTTAGATATTTAACTCTCTCCCCACTAGTTTCATTGGTGCCTGCATACCGTGATCTCATGGGTCGTTTTTTATTCATCTGAGGATATCGTTAGTTTCAGTCTTATGCTTTCCAAAATATATTTTAGAGCTGTGAACAAATAAGGTCTTTTATCCGATAAATCCACTTTTTTGAGATCTTTTACGATTCCACTTTATATTAAAATTGCCTTGATCTTTCAGTTTTACCGTCATTTCAAACAACGTTCCCAAACATCCAAAGTTTTTCCGCTAAGGGGAACTGATACTCGTGTCAGCAGATTTTGTTTCTGACTTATGAACGAAAGGGACTCCCTTCCTTCTAATACGTATATTAGTAGCGACTGCTGCCAACTCAACATCTCAAAGGCGTCAATATGCTTCCTGTTCTTGGCATCCGTTTTCTGTGTTTGAGTGATAAAAATACACAAAACCAATGGGTCGCAAACAAGAAATTTTGTTTTGTTCATGTAAATTTGTGAAAATTGTAACATCAAGGAGGAGATATGTGATTACAATTAAATATATTCCAGGGATTAGAGGCAACGACAGTAGACAAATAGATAGAACTACAAATCTGTACATGTACTTTGACCGTGTGAATTCATTAGGTGTGAAGCCGCTACGTGCAGCAATCAGATCCTCTAGACACGGTGTTACGGAATCAAACAGAGCTGGGGAATACATTTCCACTCGGTTTGTAGGCGTGGTCACATAACATCGACAGTGGTTGCAGGGGGACCTGATCGAACTAGTTGCCAACCGACCATATCCAGACATGTTCTATGGGCGACATGTCAGGCGAACGTCCAGGCCAAGGAAGCAGTGCAGTGTTCTTCGAAGAAGGCTTGAACATTCCTCGCCACATGTGGCCAGGCATTGTCCTGCTGAAATATAGCCATCTGGAGCTTTCGGCAGGAGAGTCAGTACCTCTGGCTCTAGAACCTCCGTGATAAAGTTGTTGCTATCCAGATTTCCCTCAGTACATAGGAGGCGAGATCGGATTTTATTGCAAACGGCGCTCGAAACCAACATGTTTGGTGTTTTTCCGCTATGCCGTTCAACAGTGAGTCGGCACAGTTGCATTCACAACGGTAGCGTCTGACACGTACTTGGCAACCACTATAGGACGAGTGAACTGTGACTCGTCTGGAAGCACTACATTTTGCCACTCAGCACGTCAATGACGGCGTTCACGTGCCCATTGACGTCTGAGGGGTTGAAAGTTTGTGGTCAATGGAGCCGACGCAATGGCATGCGTGCCACCAGTCCAGCCCTCTGCAGACGACGAGGCCCATACCAGTTGCAGAGTTTCAGCGTTGAGATAACACTGTGGACGATGCTGTTACGTGCTCGTTTCGTCTTTGTTTAACCATTCTGCACCGAATGAGCCGGTCACACAAAAAAGCGCCCTGCTTGTCCAACGTTCACTCCATCTCTCTGCAGTCTTAGACACTTGGTTCCATTGCTCCACACATCTTCCGATTTTAGAGTGATCCAGAACATTCCTTCTGAGTGTTGTAATTTTCACGAACAGTAGTATGTGTTATCTATTAAAGTGAAGTTCTTAAAATAATCATCTGTGTTTCAAGTTATAGTGAATATTGTTGTAATAATTTGTTTTTTATCATTATCATCATTGACGATTTGTAGCCGCTGGTCGAGTATATCAGGAATTAAATTCCCCCCCCCCCCCCAGCTTCCCCTATTCTTCCACCATTTTTCCTCTCCCACTACATTCCAGTTTCTTGCATACTCTTTTCATTTTCCTTAATCCACATATCCTGCGATATTCCTCGAGGCGTTTTTCCTTATAATTTCTCTCAGTCACGCATACCATACCACTGGAGTCTTAATCTTTCCGTTCCATCCTCTACAGTTTCCTATTCAACTGCCTTCCACACATGCTCACAAGAAAGCCATTGTTTACAGATGATCTGATCGTTTGGGAAAACTGTAAGTCGGAAGTGTAAGAACATCTGGATGCGTGGCAGAAAGTTCTGAAATTCTATAGAACTCATTCTCTGCAAAATGGAAAGAGATAGTAACTAGAACTTAAAAGAAGAGAAAACTGATTGGGATGTCGTACGCGGAGGTGAGAAAGTGAAGGTTTTAAGACAGTTCATGTGTTTGGGGATATATTTTTTCTTGGCGCAAAATCTGACGAATAACCAGCATTTCATTAGCTCGAGCCACTGCGTCAAGTTAGCCACAGAATGATGATGAATTAGATTAAAATCATTGAGGTTAACCAGAATGTGACTTGATTCGTGGCAAAGAGTAAGAGAACGAAACGCAACATAAAAACAGGAGGAAATCAGAAGTGTCACAGCATAGTGTGTCGGAATCATTCCTATTCATAACTCTAATAAGCGGTTAGGTTGTTATGTTACAGTCAGAAGTTAGTATGTATACGGACAACATAATATATTATAAGATTAAACTGTTGAGGCCATAAAATGTAAATATCTCGGTATACCATTTGATAATAAATACAGCTGAGCAGCTCACATCAGGGAGGACGTAGGAAGAGGGCGTTTACCGGATTGGGCAGTGATAGAATGTAACAGGAAAGTGATACAATTAGGATACAGAAATTTAGTGAAGCCCTTGCCTGATTATAGTAGTGTAGTATGAAATCCACATTACTCCTATCAAACAAAGTGCTTGGAGGAAATAAAATATTTTTTAAAAAAATTTATAGCGTTACACATTCAATGATTGATAAGACTAGGCAGTAGGGTTGGTAGTGTATCAGGCATCCATTGGCGATGACGCCTGTAAGGATATCGGAAGAAGATGTACTTGCGAGGAAACAGACGACAATGACTACAAAATAGCACTTTTTTTTTTTTTTAAATGGCATTTGGCAACGGAGGCCATGCAGCCAGCTCAATGTAATTTAATTGCTTTAAGTGTGTAAGTCATCATCCAGTATTTTTTGTATTTCTCCAATGTATGGACGCCACAGGACGGACAGGACATTCACACACAACACTTAACACCCATGCCCGCGGCCGGATTCGAACCGGCGGCCTTCGGCACGCGGAGCTAGCACTCTAGCCCCTACGCTACCGAGGCCGGCTAAAAATAGCACTTAATTAAAAGGCATAGGTGAGTTGGAATGTTTCTATTTCCCTGTATAAGGGTTTGAAATAAATTATCATGAAACTGGACAATTTAGCTTAACAATGAAAGAAGTTGAACATTCGTATAATATAAAGGTACTGTTTAGAGAACTTTTTATTGTGCTCACTAATAATGAGTTGCAACCATCAGCATTTAGATCATCATGCATGGAATATATTCGTAATAACTGTTTTTATATACTGAAATAAGCAACTTTTAAATTTAAAATTATGTATACAATAATTATGATACAATAATTTACGGTAACAAGTTTGATAAACGCTATTTTACATATTTACACTAAACACCACTAACGCCTTGCAGTAACGGAGAAATAATGAAATAACAAAAAACTCAAGAGCGCCTTAGCAACATCTAAACAATCAGTCTAAAGCTAGAGATCTGGAATCGCCAATTTCTTAACTGTTTAAGGCTGGAAAAACACAGCGTCCAAACGAATACAAGTCAAAACAACAATATTTACCGAAGTGGATAATATAATCCCTTCTTAGATCAGGAGAAATTGATGTTTTGGAAGGTGTAAATCGAATTTGAAAACGTATATCACAATTATTGCTCCAACGGTGTTACGCAACAAACGTAATATTCCGGGACAGACTGGTCCGACCACCTATCACCCGACAGGTATTGAGTGTACAGACGAGCTGTCCACACATGTTTACAGGCGTGTCCCTACTCTACACGGCCTGTTGTGGCCGCCACGGTGGCTTCCCTCCGCTCCGCTTTATTTGCGGTGCATGTGCCAAGATTGGAGGGCAATCGAAAATTAATTATCCCCAATGGGGTCCGCCCCGGGAACAGCATTTAATCAAGGCGGGGGCAGCGCTCCGGGCGAGGGTGGCTCGCTCTTTCCCCTCTCCTCGGGGGGCGTTAGCCGGTAATAGATATGCTAATGAAATTTCGCAAATTGCTCCTTTCCGTGGCGCCGCCGTCGTCGTAATCCGACAAACGGTAGCGCAGGTGGCATGCGGCGTCCACGCCCAAAACTTTACCCGTACTGCAAAAAGTGCCGACGCGAGGCTGCAGACACTTCCTGCATTGTCCACGACTCCTGGAAAGAAGAAGCCCTTTGCGATTATGATGTAATGTAGTAAAGAAAAATACTGAATAAAATCTGCACCAAATAGTTACATTCTTCGGATCCGCATTTGGTGGGAGAGTTGAGTCGAAGCACCACCAGCTTAAGTGAATAATAGCGTTCTGGCCTCGCATTCGGGAGGACGGCGGTTTGAATCCCCGTCCGGGCATCCAGATTTTGGTTTTCCATGGTTTCCCAAATCACTCCAGGCAAATGCCGGGATGCTTCCTTAAGATGGCCATGGCCGAATTCCTTCCCATTCCTTGCCCCCATCCTTTCCCGTCTCTAAAGACCTCGCTGTTGAGAGACGTAAAGCAGTTAAAAAAAATTAAGTGAATAACGTACACAAACAGAAACTGTTGTGAAGTATTTGTGGACAGTTCCTAATCTCCGGACTGTGTACCAGGAGTCTTGAATTAAATCCGAAAAAAGTTCGCATTACGTATCGGTTGAGGGCAAACAACACTATTCCGTGGATTGAAAAGTTGAACGGGGCGTGCCTCTTTTTCTTTTCTTCTTGGTATTCGCAACACTCATTTGTACACGCACGAGAAGATTTATAGGGCGAAAAGGAATTGGTAACTGTATTCAGTTGTAGAATTTACGATGCACGAATTGGGGGTTAAACGTGTTTATATTTAACTATAAATTAATTAATGACAGATTCTGACCGAGCATGGTGGTGTAACGGCTAGCGTTCTGGCCTCGCATTCGAGAAGCTGGCGGTTCGAATCCCCGTCCGGGCATCCAGATTTGGGTTTTCATGGTTTCCCAAATCACTCCAGGCAAATGCCGGGTTGCTTCCTTCAAAAGGCCATGGCCGAATTCCTTCCCATTCCTTGCCCCCCATCCTTTCCCGTCTCTAAAGACCTCACTGTTAGAGAGACGTTAAGCAGATTTAAAAAAAAGACAGATTCTGAGTTTTACACATTTCAGCTTTCAAATAACTTGTTGGAAGACTATTTCCCCAAAACTAATAGAACCAAGTATGTCACAAGAACTTGCGGAAATCGGTGCAAGTGCGACTGTCAGTGCAGGCTTTTCTAACTGAAAATTTTAATAATAGTTGCCAACCGGACTTTTTTCTCTCTCTGAAAGCGAGAGGCTTTTGAAACCTGGTCAACTGAAAATTAAGCGATTTCTCAGGAATTTAATCTTTACGATTTCTATAGTTCAGTTTTACAACTCCCATGTTTAAATCCTTTCGCATTTCCGTTCGTAACTGTTACTTTTAGTATCAATTTGAAGAATATTTTTAACTTCATGGTTTTCCGCTCATTAAATTTTTTTTGAAACCAATTATTACCAAGATCTCGTCGGCCTAAGACAGTAAACAGTAAATTTACACCACCATCAAAATTTAGTTTTGTAGACATTTTATGCTATTAAATGTTTTAATACGATCTGATTTAACTTTTTCATGTAGTCGAGGCTTTATAGTTCGCTAATTATCATTCTTAATACTGTTGTGACTGTAATAGTCTTATCAAACAAAAATTACATTTATTAAAAGAAATTAATGGTTGAAATGATAAACATCGGGAATGTATTTTGCAGTAGATTTTATGGTGAGAATACTCAACTACATTAATCAGAGCACTAAGCGTTAAACAGAATCCGCAGTTTAATAACTGAGAGTAACGTACAGCGCGAGACACATTTTTCCCCCACAAATAATTACACCTATCCCCTGGTTGGTAATGTTCTTGGTGTGTTTTTTACGAGAATACCATCTCCTAACACATCGTGGTAATATTCTCAGTCTGCTAAGTAATGTGCCTATAGAGTTACCTCTGTTGGAGCCGAAAAATCGTTACCGAACCACCTACATACGTAGCTTACCTGCCCTCTTACTGGATTTTATATCCCCAAAAAATCGGGAAATAAACGTTTAATTAACTGCGGTTTTACAGGAGCGCCCCGCCTAATGGAATTTAGTGTAGCGGAGCTGCTGTAATTATAAACGCGGCCGAATTTTTCTCGCTTTCGACTAATTACTTTCCGATGCCTCCATTAGGATCCACAGCTGCGTCAGCAAGTCGCCAATGTTCTAATGCACTCAGCCAATTTCCTAAGTCTTTGTACTTTAGCTCATGCCTAAAATCTCATCTTCAATCTCTTCAGACTCTCCCGTGCGGATGTAATCTTCCAGAGTACATCGGTTAACGTCACATGGCCAATCATGCTTGCTTCTCTGTCGTTTGGGTTTCATATCCCAGAATGGCCATATTCTTTGCTCATTTAGGTAGCACACAGTGGATAGTCAAACAAATTAAGAAAAAACAGTTGCATTCAATAATGGTTACTATTTATGAAATTGTTAAACAGCATGTGCCTAAAATTTGATAATGTTGATGGCGCGGTCATTGGCCATGGTCAGGTCCATTTCTATGCAGGTAAATGAACTCGGAGAGTAATTTTGCAGGTGCTTCACATTCACATTATGTCTGTCAATCATGCGTGAAGCTCTACTTCTTCAAATTGTCTTCGGATCTATCTTCCAATTCCTGATCGTTATCTTCTTAACTAGTTTCATGTGATCCAAGTTTTTTCATAGCCAGGGAGCAGTTTTTATTCAAGTGTTACACGTCCTGAATGGTTGAGGTGCTTGTGAGTCCATTGTTTTTTGTCCGGTTTTTTTTTATATCAATTTCAAGAGGTTTTGAGTAATTCAGAAAACTGTTGCTGGAATTCAGTCGATTCATGTAAAACAAGAGCTGAGTTTTTTGCAACTTTTAGCCATTTCCAGCTTCTTCCCTCAGAATATCTGGTGATATGCGAGAGTTTCTACATTGTGATCAGCCTGCGCCATTCATTAAGAAAAGAACGGTCAGAACATGCTGGGACTGTCTATACTTATAGCTAGTCCTTTACTACCCTTCCCTCACCTTTACTTATGGCTAGTTTAGATCGTTAGTTCAGGAAAGGAACTTAAAGGCGTGTATCTCAATGTAGCTTCAACTAGATCTTTATGATGGCGGTACTAAATTGTGGAGACGTCTGTTTATAAATAGCATGCTGTGTGAAATTTACTTTTTGTATCTTTTCGAGTCTAAACATTTTCACATTCTCTGGATGAACAAGTTGTTTATTGTTAGTGATTGAACAAACTGATCAGTTAGGCATTTTTGGGCTTTTAAACAAATTTTAAATACGAAAAAGTGGAACATTGGAATAATAAAAAATATGACTACGAAGCTCAGAAAAATGCAGCCTGAAATTCCAAAATTATATATGTGGATGAAGAGAACAATATTTCAAATTACGTTAGAGGTAAAACAATAGTGTGAGATTAAAACTGTGTACCACCGTCAATTCGTAGAAATAGGATTCAAAAGTCAACGCAACCACAGTTGAAGTGAGTGGTACATTAGGTGATGTAGATTATTCTAACCTTTTATTTTGATAGCTGACATTCAAAGCCATAAGTTTAGTTAAATCGATTCCAACGCTCATGAGAAGCAATCGGTTTTAGGGATCCGTAAAAGGAAGAAGCTACTGAAAAATAATAAAAAAGAATTTTATTGCTTTGTAACTGATTGCTGCAATTCTTTTGTTAATATCTCCAATTCATTACAGCTGTTGAAATTGGTCATTGCATCTAAACATTTTGAGTTTTTAATTACCTTGATGCATTGAAGATCCTGGTAGATGTTAGCCAATTATGAGTGGTTAATTAGCAATTAGGAGGCCGCATAGCTCAGGCAGTAGACCTCCTGACTACGACCCAGATAACCGGACTTCGATCCCCGACGAGGCCGAGGATTATTCCTTGAAGCTGAACGTCCGGAATGGCTCCCCAGGCCCACTCAGCCTGCTATCCAATGAGTACCGTGGAGGAAACTCAGCGGGAAGGTAAAGAACGGCCGGAGCGTGGCGCTGACCCCGTCACATCCACTCTTGTGCTAATGGTTGTAATGAGAAAGCGAAACTCTACCTCCGTGAATAGTACGGGAAGCGGCAAGAGCTGTAGGAATCCCGTGAACTTTACCTCACCTTTTGATAAGCAGTTATGGTTAATTAGAATTTCAGCTCACCGTTTGGTATCACGTGTCAGTACTCCCACACCATAGGAAATAGCGTGTGTTATGGACGAATGGCCCAATTTGTCACGAACACGTATTAGCTGCCTCTCATTTAAATCGGTATATGAACATAGTCAATTACGTTGATCCCAGATGAAGGAGCTATTGTTACTGATTAATTATAAGCACTTTTCGAAAAGGTTCAATTTATTCTCCAAAACTGCGTGAATCATCGAAATTAATACTTCACAATGCGTTAACATAAACTTTACTTAACTTGAAGTAACCACTTAACAATATTCAGGAATTGCAGATTGAGGCACACGTTCAATTCTTAATTCTTTATACTTCATAACACTGAGGCTTCAACCTCGCACGTGAGTACTCTACGACATACTGTACTCGAATCCTGCTTACACTTTCTCTACAAAAATCCTACAATACAACAGTTCGAAATACATATATCAGTACATTCTTTCAATTCATCATCAAGGGTTCTCTGCTATACGGCAGGTCCACGAACAGTGACAGCCCTCCACGCCTCCCTCTGTTCCGCCATTCTCTTAGTTTCCCGTTTATCATTATATCATCCGTCATTTTCATGCTTCGCCGACCTCTTCTTTTCTTTCCGTTTACAGTCCCCTCAAGAGCAGTTTTAAGCAGGCATTCGTTCCTCAGCACATGCCCAATCCAGTTCTTTTTGCTGTTCCTTATTGTTTTTATGAGTGACCTTTTCTCTCCTATTCGTTCCAGCACTTCCTCATTCCTTACTTTGTCCTTCGAACTTATTTTCTCCATACCCACATTTCAAAAAATTCCAACCTCTTTAGATCTTCTTTGCGTAGCATCCATGTTTCTGCTCCATACAGTCCTACGCTCCATACAAAACATTAACTAAAGAATATGATTGGTGGCGTGTGATATTGATACAATATGACAATTAGAAGCAGATAAAATATATCACTGTCAGAAATTAGAGGTCCTTTTCGTTCTGTTTACCCGTTTCTTTTCATGTCAAGTTCAAGATGCAGTGGATAAACCGAACCATAGTTCAGATTATAGACGAAAAATTATTAAAGTAACAGTTGTACATCCAGCATTACGAAATGAAAGCCGATGATTCTGTATGATTAGAAGTTTTCGCATCCCCTGCCATACAGTATCCGTTGCATCGTACCTGTGAGTAGTGACAGTCAGTTGCTACTCGAATCTAGTGGACTGCAGTTTTTGCTGTTTCGTCTGGTGGGTCAGTGAAGTTGTGCAGTTGGGGGCGGGTGTGACACGTTTTAGCGTGGAGTGCGACCGACAGCTGGGAGACACCCCGCTGACTGCTAACAAGGTTTGCCGAGACCTCCCTCTCCCACACTGGACGTCTACAGCAGCAGATCTCGTAATACGTGGCGAAAGGTACTGTGATTCGCTTCGAGGTCTGGTACCATAACAGACGTGGAAAATGTTCTTCTTGAGTAGTAAACTCTATTTGAGCTTCCAGCCGTCTTAAAATTTCCAACTATGGAACGTTTCGAAGGCATAACTTGAAATTTAAAAAAAAACGATATTTTTTATGTTGCGAGGAATAATTAATAATTTTAATAATAAAATTATTGATGCTATTATTATAAACTAGTGTAAGCCCGTGACTGTTTTTTGCGTATCGTCACGGGTCTAGAATAGTTCCAGTTTTTACGATGAAAGACTATTGTGACATTACAGTTACCTTCCGCCGCTTCAAAGTAGTATCTCTGGAGCGGAGGGCTACATTATGTTCTAAAGTCAGTCGCCCGCTAGTAATGGTTGCGCGCGGATTGTCGCAGACAGCGGAACGCGTACCGCGGCTCACGCATTGTAGGCATTAGCCGATATAGGTTCGGTATAATGTGTTTTCCTATCTTTAACTGTGTGTAAGAAGAAGTTTATGTCTTAAATAAGAACTGTGGTTATAAAATTGAATGTTTGAACAGTGTATAAATGAACAGTGAAAGCCAAGTTGTGTTGGTGCATGTTTTAGCGGGAAGAAGATACGAACTGTAATTTTCTTTTACCACAAGAATTCTGCAATCTTTCGGATAAGAAGTTTCGATAGCAATACTTTGAAATTTTGATGGTGGCCAAACCGTTCGCATGTGCTTGACGTGTTTTTCGTAATAAACTTGCTATGAACATAATTGCTCTTCTTGATGTTGCTTAATGAATTTTATTAATTATTCTCCTAATTACTTCTGGGGACGGTTTTAGTTTCATTGTCTGGTGACCGGGTACTCGAACTATAATTGATTCTTACCAAATAAATGTCTGAAACTACTTGAAGTGAGCAGATCAGAATCAAACCATAACTTAAAATTAATATCCATCAACGAAGGACAGACGTCTTACACTATGATAGGTTGATCTGATCTGGCCAAATATAACCTTGACCTGTGTTTCACCCTTAGGATGAATAAAATCTCTTGAGCTTGAAGAACTCGGAAGCATTAATAGCGGTAGGTATTAAACACGGACAGGAACGATCGCGCTATCGTGTAACTGTTTACACTCGTACTTGCTTAAATACGAACTTGACTTGTATTTGACCCTTAAAGTTCACTCTGCAAAATTTTTAAAAAAATCGCGATGTTTATTATTGACACTGGGCAAACACTCATAATTGGTCATAGTATCTGTGACCGCCAGAGAACTTAATACACATTCCAATATGAAACAGTTGAGTAACTCCGCAGTAATAAGTTGCCAGAATAGTCAATTCGGTGACACATTTGGTCTGATGTTCATTTAAAATAACCTAATAACTCACCTACAGTGAACATGAATAAAGACCAATAACGAAAGAGGTCAATAAGATGCCTAAAAAGCAAACCGTAATGCATAAATATTGGTCAAACAACATTAGTGAAAGTTATAATTAAACTGAAATTTATCAAATGACAATTGGCATTCTTGGTTACAGAGACTATGAGTAATTTGATGTTTTTTTTTAATTAAGTTGTTTTAATTCGTAACATGTTACTGAAAAGTAAATCCACGTTTTTGTCAGCCACAAATTTATCAAAATTTTTTAACTATGAAACGCTATGAAAAGCAAACTTAATGAATTTATTATGCCAATTAATTTGGTAGCAGTTGCTTAGCTTTTAAACTGCAGAATTTCTTCTGATGGTAACTCTGGTTGCTGTTTAGTGAGCGAAGGCTGACACGTGACACCGTTCTCAAGCCAATAGCTATCGAGGTGAGTGAATGAGCTTACGAAATTATATAGTAGATTATCTTAAAGGGATTTCGTGGTAGCCAGTACGCGCCTTTCGTCTTTTACCGCCTGGCGGTGGGTCGAGGTACGCCGTCTCTGCTAACATATGCGGCGAAGATGAGAGGCGTCCCCTAACACGCGTCGTGGGGACGTACCTTTAGATGGTGCTCTGCATCGCGACACATCTTAATAAATCTGAGGCTCCATTCACTTTTCAATTTTTCCACAATGCGCTCACAGGAACTGTACATCGCCAGGTCCCAACACGCTGCTGTGCCGAAACACTTGGATCACATGAGAACAACGGTCCACCCCTGCCTCCTATTCTCCGTGCCTGCCTGCTGTCCTCACAGGATTTTTTTTTACCTATTTCGCAGCTACATAATATAGTTCTGTTCTTTCTTACGAAAGAACTTAACTTTTTACTCATTTCGAACTGAATAACTGTCTTTTTATGTAGAAACGGTGGAAGACAAAAGCCGACCCAGTGCGATGACGTCATCCACTCCTCTGCTCTTTACCGAAGCGAAGCTATTTCAACATTTAGATAACCGGATTCCAGGCCACACTAGTCTGGTATCCTGTGTCCCTGTCAACTAAAGAATCACTTGTTCTGACTTAATTTTTTTTTTTTTTTTTTTTTTTTTTTTTTTTTGTAACAGTTTTGTAACTTTTTAACAACGTGGTCTTTAGAGACGGGAAAGGATGGGGGCAAGGAATGGGAAGGAATTCGGCCATGGCCTTTTGAAGGAAGCATCCCGGCATTCACCTGGAGTGATTTGGGGAAACCATGGAAAACCCAAATCTGGATGCCCGGACGGGGATTCGAACCGCCGTCCTCCCGAATGCGAGGCCAGAACGCTATCCGTTACACCACCACGCTCGGTTTCTGACTTCAACAGTTTCTGTTATAATGCTGTCCCAAAAAATCTCTGACCCGGGCTAAACTTCTTGTTACTTCGAAATTATATGTATGTCCCACGTAAACAGTTATTCAGCAACAACTTTGGTTGAAAATGAGGACAGGATAGTTGTCTTCGAAACGTCCCATAATAGTGACATTTTTATGCTGCTGGAAGCCCGAAAAGAGTTTATTAATTTACAACGCCGTGAAAACTTCGTACTTACATTCTTCTTTATTGCATATATTTCTCCTACAACTTTAAACGCATCAATGGTTTTTTAAATTTAAATTATTGTGGACTTTTCTGCATATATCACAATCATTAGAATGACTGAAGACGTTGCCCCGCAGGTAAGGAAATAATAACAATATATGCTGGCCACTCTTCCTTGGAGGAAATAAGAAACAGAATTTACTGAAAATATTTCGACACTTGCGCAAACAGTGACGAGAAACTCAATATATAGGCCTGAAACATGGAAAAGGGAAGCAGAAGTTGTTCAGTAGGTACGAAATAATGACAAACTGGACGAGTCACTCACTGCTTGGCAGGGACGAGAAGCAGAGTTAACAGAAAATATTGCTACACTTTTGCAAAAAATTAAGAACTTACAGCTGAAAACGGATATATAGGCCGGAAATCTGGAGAGGGGAAACAGAAGTTACTCCATACGTTAAAAATAATGACGAAATATGCTAGCTACTCATTGCTTGGAGGGGATGAGACGTATAATTTACAGAAAACATTGCGACACTTGCGCAAACAAAGGCAAGATTACAGCTGAGAAGGTAATAGGCACAAAATTTGCAGAGGGGAAACAGTCGCGGTACGAAGTTTAACTGCAAGCTTGCGTTCGGCAAAAGTGATCGGAGGAAAGGTATGTCGCAGTATTTTGCGATAAAGGCCAGTATTTTCTGAAGAGCTTTGGCAATGAAGAAGTGAATAAAGTAAAAGGAGATGGTTAACAGAAAAGGTGTTAAAGAAAGCGTCGATCTAAGTGACAAAGTATGGAAGTGAAGAAGTGTTAAAGAAGGTTAGCAAGCGTTGGTCTAAGAAGACCGTTAGTAAGTTTGAATGGAGTAGCAGGTTCAGCGTGGAAGATATTGCAGGAGACAGAGCAGATTTAATACTCTGCAGTAGTGACAAGGAGTTCTGAAATCCAGATAAAGCGGTTTCATTCTGAGTTTGTTGAAATCTTCGGAAACTTTTAAGGAATAATGTTGCTGACTGTTGTTTTTTAAATTGGTAATAAACAGCACTTGTCAAGTAATAGGCAACTCCTATTCTTTAAACGTTTTCAGACAAATTTACTAACATGAAGGTTGCACCGTATACAGTCAAGGGAAGGTACCGCTGTTGCCCCGACAATGTAAATTTTTTTTCGTCATTTATGTGCCACTACTCACAAAAGATAATAAAATAATAATTATTTTCCCATGTTACCATAACAAGATCTGCATCTAAATTTCGTGATTCAGAAAATTCTGGGTGGCAGATGATGTTTTGTACCATAAAACATTTCTCTTCTATACATTCCAATCCCTTACCAGATGAGAAAAGTAAAAATAAATATAAACATTGCATCAAATACACTACAGCGGAAAATTTAAGACTATTCAAGATTGATGAAAGTAAATTTCGAAAAACTGAGATATTTTGAAAGCGGAAATGTCATAATACATGGTAAGAAAGTGGAATCAGTGGAACGCAGACAGAACTGAAAACGTAAAGAGCCGAGCGAAAGAAAGCCATCGGAACCACGACGTCGGTGGTTTCCAGCGATTGGAGGTTCGGGAGAGGAACTTACGACAACTGAAACACCTTCTTTGGACCTGGGTTGTCGAGGGGAACACAATGACACCACAATTGATCATCCTGGTTTTTTTTTTAGTCTTATAAATCTCCTCCACAACAAGTAATGTAACAGTTAAGTACTAAGAAATATTTTCTCTTGTGTACATAAATAAAATGTTTAGCAGTTCAGTATCTAGTAGCAGTTTCCCTTGTGTGCCTAGATTAAATTTTAAGTTATGAACAATATTTGCTGTTTCACTAGCTATTTAGCTTAAGAAGTATTTTAACTAACAATTGCGGCAGTAGCTCCGATTACAAGCAATTCCCAATTATTTTTTAAATTATTATTATTATTTTTTTTTTTACCAAGAGTTTGACGTCTGGTCAATATCGATTTGATAACAGCTTGAGGTATACCGCAATGTGACAAACAGTGAAAGGACAAATGCAGATAAATTTTCACTTGGTGATGTCTGTTTTCCGCACTCAGTAACCGGTGTGACAGAGTTTTCGTTTAAAATGGGAGACAACTGCAAGATTACCTTGGCACTAAACTTCACGACTAGAGAGTTACTAAGGTGGCAAGTCAGCATACAACCAGAAGAGGAGGCCCAGTCGTGGTTGCGTGACTGTAAATGTAACCTGGATAATTCACAATACTCTGTTTTAATTTTGTTCCCGTCTTGGGTCTGGCTTGACTTGTCTATAGTGTCGAACGCCCTTTGTCTTGTACAAAGGTTTCGAAAAATGTTCACTATGCTCGGAAGAAGGTCGCGAATGACACTACCACGTTGAGTACTGTAGTTCCAACGTCCATCGACTAACAAGTGATTTGAAGTATCCTATATTTACTTTTATGACTTTTCTACGAGCATAATTTTGATTTTGTTGTATCGCAATCTTGCGGTTATTTTGAAACACTTATGATTATTTGTGAGACGATTTTTGTCGTAACATTTTTTGGTAAATTTGGGTAATGATAGAAAAAATAAATCCTTTTCTGTCGTTTTATTTAAATAATCTGAACTTATGTGTCATTGCTCACGCGATATTACCAATATTCCTGACAATCCGGTTAGAAGGGGTGCAAAATGTATTCATTCAGTCTTCGACTAGGGCTCGATAGAACTATTAAGATATGTAATATAGACCGAGCGTGGTGGTGTAACGGTTAGTGTTCTGGCCTCGCATTCGGGAGGACGGCGGTTTGAATCCCCGTCTGGGCATCCGGATTTGTGTTTTCCATGGTTTCCCCAAATCACTCCAGGTGAATGCAGGGATGCTTCCTTCAAAAATGCCATGGCCGAATTCCTTCCCATTTCTTGCCCCCCATCCTTTCCCGTCTCTAAAGACTTCGCAGTTGAGAGACATTAAGCAGTTAAAAAAAATGTAATATAGATGATAATTTAGTATTACGCGTTACATAACTACTCAAAAATCTCTTTCCTGTAAAAGAAATGCATTGGTGAGGTAACTACGTGCTTGCCCTCTCGTAACTGCAGTCCACTCGACGCTGCCATTCGACACAAAGTCGCTGCCCTCCCGGGCACCATGTGCTCCCAGGGCGGAGACACTGCCTGCAATCACACGACAGGATTTACTTAATAGAAAAATGCAATCACGGGCTAATAAATATGTATGGGTGGGCGTCTCGCGCCCCAGCCGGAGCGGAATTAATGTTTTGACGCGATTTGCCGCTGGCGGGGGCTGTGTCGCGTGCCATACGCACGCAACGTGGCCCTGGGGCACGCGTAATGCATCACGCCTCACTTCTCTTACAGTGACTGTTGACACAGATATTACGCGTGACCCACAGAAGTTAAATGTAATGGTTCAGAAACACATCAACATAACCTCGAACTGTAATCCCTTGCTGCGGTATCATTGTAATCGTTTCCGTTAAGTGAAAAAGTGAATCCGTTTTTTTTTAATTAATTTGGGAAATGATTCTGAGGGTTCTTTACGTAACTATACAGGCAAATTCGGTAACAATCCCATGATGGGGCTATTAGTTTAAGAAGACGAAGATTTCACATTACGACTGACACTACGAGTCATGATAAAGATAAATAAACAGACTCCTAAGTGACACTAAGTGACAGAGTTTCAATTTACCGCGTTATCATCCTGTGTCGTGAACCTTTAAACTAATCCGGTAGGGAAGCCAGGAAAGGGGGCCTATGGTTGTGAAGTTAGAACCACGGAATATCCTAACATACATTACCTGATCAAAAGTATCCGCACGCCTGTGTGAAACTGCAATTAGACTTTTCGCGTGTCACTTTCCCTATTACTGAACATTAATATGGGGTGGGTCCACCCTTTGACTTTATGACTTACCGAACGTGATGGGCAAGCAGTAACACTCTGGCCTCGCATTCGGGAGTTCGTGGCATCGAATCCCCGTCCAGACATCCAGATTTGGGTTTTCCATCGTTTTCCCAAATCACTCCTGGCGAATGCCGGGATGTTTCCTTCTAAAGTCCATTGCCTAATTCCTTCACGTTCCTAGCCCACCATTCTTCTCCGGCTCTAATGACCTCGATGTCAACGAGGCGTAAAGCCATAAGTAAAAAAAAAATATCACTAATTTGCTTGTGACAGTATCAGTGAGTAGTCTGAATGCCTGTGGAAGAATTGCATCCCATTCTTCTCAAGAGCTGAAACCAGAGAAGATAGCGATGTTGAATGCTGGAATCTGGACTGAAGTCGAAGTTTTACCTCATTCCAAAGGAGCTCCACTGGGTTCAGGTTGGAAGTTCGTGTAGACCAGTCCCTTTCAAGAGTGTTATTGTCCAAAAACTATTGCACAGATGCAGCTTTATGATAGGATGCATTTTCATGCTGATACAAATAATCATCGTCTCCAAACTGATCCTCTACCATACGCAGTACACAGTGGTTTAAAATATGTCTCTATACATCCGCATTTAGTGTTTTGCCAAGCGCAATAAGGGAAACACATCCTAGCCACCAAAAGCACCTCCATACCTAACACCACTTCTCCGTACTACACTGTTGGTACTATACATGTTGGTAGGTAACATTCCCCAGCAATTCACCAAACCAACTCTTCCATACGATTGTCACAGGTTATAGCGTGATTCATCACACCAAATCGCTCGTTTACAATCATCCACTGTCCATTGGAGACGCTCTTTACACTATATGAAGCGTCGCTTAGCTCAGAAAGATTTGACTTATGAGTAACAGCCAGCAGCCCGTACCCATTCTTTTTAATTCCCTACACTGCTGGTAGCACTATGGATTCCGACTGCTGATTTCATTATTATTATTATTATTATTTTTTCAACCACCATCCGCCAATGCTCCACGGTCCCTGTCCTCCACTGACGCTGTCTGTTTTAGTTGCGGTTGTTCCTTCGCGTTTCCACTTCACAATCACGTCACCAACAGTCGACTTGGGCAACCTTAGAAGGGTTTGTTTCTCAGGCGATATTCATTGATTGGTTCATGTTGACAATCATTCAGCTCTCCTGGCAGACCCATTCTGCTGTTACTGCTTCTCTGATGACAACGCAATACTCCCGCAACATTCGTTCCATCTAGTGTTCCATTCCGTTTACATAAAGGTGTCCGGGTTCTTTTGATCAGATAGTGTACTTTACATTAACAAAGCAAAGCTTTGCCAGAGGTGAAGATTAGTGAAAATTGCGGACAATACTGGGACACTACTGAGGCACCAAACTAAAAGTGTGTGTCCACGCTGCACGCGTAGAGGCTTGTTACGTCAACTTGTATCTCTGCCCAAAATTTTACCGTTGTCTATGTCTACATCTACCAAGGCAAGATCACGAGTCTGAAGCATGCTTTGGGTCCTGCACTGCATAATCCTTTAAGTGTTCTGTTAATAGTTAATACGCTTGGAGTTGTTTCCATTCTGATTAAATTTATGTCATATCTGGTAGAGGAATGTTTGTGTTTGTACCCTGAATAAATTCAAGTTTAAACAACAGCAAAATAAAAAAGGTAATCTAATTCCGTATTCGTCCACCTGGTCTACATTACCAGAGTAAACATTCTCTTATTTATGACACAGCCTACTACATAACCTGAAATACTCTTGAGCAGTACCAACCGAGCCCGGTGGATTGACGATAACCCGGAAATAGGGAGAACGAGGTTTCAAATCTCCGTCCACCAATCTAGATTTTGGTTTTCCGTGGTTTCATTTAATCAGTCCAGGTGAATACCGGGATAGTTCCCTCAAAAATCCACGACCTAATTCTTTCCCGTTCCTTGTCCTCAGTTCACTCCAGCCTCTAATGATCTCGAGGAGATGAGAAGCCCAAAGAGAAAATCGAGGATTATCTTGCTTCAAACATTTAACCTACTTACTTCAGTATTTCATTCCACCCAGAGCTACAAGATCTTTGAAATTTCTTTATTAATATTTTTACCCCCTCTGGTTTCCTGGCAATAAAACCTATACGCCCATGTGAAAAACCTTTCTTCCATAAGGTCACTTTATATTTGATAATTCGATGGTTTTTGCATTTTCGGATTCTTTTACTTAGGAAAGTATCAGAATGTCACATTATTGTTCTGAGGTAAAACTAGCTGATAGTTAATGAAGTTTTAACTGAAAACAATATATATCTTGGATGAATACTTGTTGTAACTTGTTTATGAGACAGCAGCATTGTCTTTCAACCAGCCTTCAAAATCGTTCATTGATTTGGCTTCATTTGCTGCGTAAGTAAGTATTGTCCATATTTGTAGTTTATCTCGAAACATGTTTATTTCGTGATGTGGAGGAGCTAGTGAAATCTATCACACAATCGACGAAAATTTCAGTCAACTATCTCCCGACAACTGTTCTAAATAAAATTGTTCCAATTTTATTTTATAGCTTTTAATAACAAAAATAAATCGAGTGGTAACGCTTTTGCATGGAATTCGGAGGACGTGGATTCAAATCCTCATCCACCCATCCAGATTTAGGTTTCCTCGGTTTGCCGAAACCACTAGGTGAACGCCGGGATGGTTCGTTCAAAAAACCATGGCCGAATTCCTTCTCGTCTTTGCCCGTATTTTATCTCTCCTTTAATCATCTCGACGTCGTCTAGCCATAAATCGCGAAGCAAAGAAAAGGGTGAAATCTAGAACATTTTTTTTAGTAGTGATTGTTACTATTAATTATATTCTTCTTCCACGGTAGTCAATCCTGGGATTGGTCTGCGTCAATCTTCCATTCAGCTCTATTCTCTGCCCTCCTCTTCATATCTACATATCTCCTGCAGCCAACATCTTCCATTATCTGCTGGATATATTTTAAACGTGGTCTTCCTCGATATCTCTTTCCTTATACCATTCCCTCCACTATTGATTTTAATAAGCTCTCATGTCTTAAGATATGTCCAATTAATATTGTCCTACGCGTTTTTATGCTCTTCCATATAGAGTTATTCTCTCCCGCCTACTCAAAAATTTCCTCATTAGTAATCTTGTCCCTCCAGCTAATCTTTAGCATCCTTCTGTAGCATCATTGCTCAAACGAAATTAATCTTCTTTTCTCTTCTGTACCAACTGTCCAGGTCTCACATCCATACAGGGCAATACTCCAGACATAAGCTTTTAATAGTCTTTTCCTCGTTGTCCAGTTGATATTATTTGTTGTAAAAATTAGTTTCTTTTTGTTGAACGCTATTTTTGCTTGTGCAATCCTGCACTTTATCTCATTCTTGTTTCTTCCATCTTTTGTGATTTTGCATCCTAGGTAGCAGAATTCTCGCACATCCTCCAATGCTTCTCCATTAATGTTAATTTTATTTTCGAGTTTTTATCTTTCCACATACCATGACTTTCGTCTTCGCCTTATTAATTTTCATATTCTACTCCTTCCCCATTGTTTCCTCAATTGTTTCCAAAATTTTTTTAAAATCCTCTTCACATTCTGTTACTATCACAATGTCATCTGCGAATCGAATCATATTTATTAGTTTTCCCCGTATCTTTATCCCAACATCAATTTCGTCTCTGATCTTATCAAATGAGTCTTGAATATAGGAATTGAAAATTAAGGGAGACAGGGCACATCCTTGTCTGACTCCTTTACGTACTGCTGCTTCCTCTTGTTTATTTCCAATTTTTATTACAGCAGTTTCGTTTTGTAAAGATTCCATATTAGCCGCCTATCTCTGTATTGTATACCTATTTTTCTGAGGATTTCGAACATCTTCCCCCATTTAACATTATCAAATGCTATTTCAGTATCTATGAAACCTGCCTTTCTCTATTATCTTTTCTATAATATCATTAATATTTTATTTTTTAAAATTTCTGTCCTTATACGTGTAGAGTCTTCTCGCGCCAGGATGATACATGGCTTTGCAAGGTGCCATCTTCATCGCTTTCTACGCCATTCTAGACAAACGAAAATCCTTTTGTAATTGACAATAACTTTCTTAAAAAAGCTGTATAAATATACGAGGGTTGGAACTTAAAAAGTGACAACACTGCTGTGGAGACACTATGCAATGGAATCTACTATTGTCGCTGATAGCACACGTTGTTGACATCCCTACCTAACCTCCGAGTAAATGGACTCGCCCATCCCACGTCCCCGGCGTGCGCACAATCGAGGGAAACGCAGTAACTTGTAAGCGAGCGGTCTAACGTAACTGTGTCACTATATTTTCGAAACAGGAACAACGGAGTTGGATCAAGATTGACGGAAATGCAGAAAGTGATGTGTTACGACGCTGCTTAGACGCACTTGGAGCACTATGAGCGCGAAGGAGGGCTTTCTTACGCCGTATCGTAACACTGGATGAGACATGGGCCACATCGTACTAGCCAAAACTGAAACGCCAATCCAACGAATGGTGTCATTATGGGTCGCCGCGAAAGTCGAAAGTGCGTCAGAGCACCAGTATGGTGAAAGTTATGGTGATTCTCGTGTACGACTGTGATGGTGTTATCCTAACGCATTACTTTTCTCCACGGCAGACCGTCAATGCACAGTATTGCTGTTCGTTTTTGGAGCATCACCTGCAACCAGCTTTGCGAAAAAAGTGGAAACATTTTCTACGCAACGCACCCATCATTTTGCAGGACAATGCGTGGGCGCATTCAGCGCAAGCTGTGACTGCTCTGTTCGGTCGATGGGACTGGGAAGTACTGAGCCAACCACCATACTCCCCCGACTTAAGTCCTTGTGACTTTGATTTGATTCCGAAGACGAAGGAACCATTTCGTGGCATTCGCTTCAGAACTATTCTAGAGAGTCCACAGGCAGTAGATCGCTCCATTCGCACCATCGACAGAACAGGCTCTGCTAACGGTATACTACGCCTTCAACATCGCTGGCAACGGGTTATACACAACGCTGGTGACTACTTTGAAGGACAGTAAAAGGTACAAACATGTAACGCTTGTGTATCGGTTGTGAATAAATAGTTGCCACTATTTAAGTTCCAACCCTCGTATATCGTTCATATAACAGTTGTATCATTTACTCATAAAAAGTGGGCAGAAACTACTTTTTTCAGTGTTCTACACTAGACTAGCCCAACCCTTAACGTTTCGCCGTGTTATCTGGGGGTTGTGTTGAGTACGGAGCTCCGTAACGAGAGAATGATGGTTCGGGTCGGCGGATTAGGCCAGTGACGAATTGCCGCGGGCTCGCCGACTAATTTATAGGGCTCAGCGTGCGAGGAGCTCATAAATGACGGCAGCTCTGTCCTAATCACGCGAGGTGGCCGGCCTTTTGTTTAATAACTCAATTTCCTAATGACGAAAACATTGAATGCAAATGTTAGCTCCGCGCGGCTCGCTTTTTTCCCCTGTTTCCGCGCTCGCTGGCCGCGTTATTAGTTAGCACTGTATAGCGATTCAAAGCCGCGCTCTCCTCCGATGCGGGATTCTCTCGTTCCATTTATTTCTTTGTTCCTGCGCCGCGAGAGAGGCACAGAGGAACGGAAAATAATTTATCCCGCGTGTAATTGACTTAGGTGCGGGCGTTATGACATGTTCTTCAATTTCTGTCACATCCGATACACACGGCCAACGCAACTTCTCTGATGCTAATTCGATTCGCCCACCCCCTTTGTTTTTTCGTTTGGATTTGCACCGGGTGTGAACTGTATGCGCACGGCTTTGAAACAAGACTGTCGATTCTGACGTGTAGCAATACAGGCTTTGTTCATTACTGCCCTGCAAAAAGAACTGAGACTGTAGATACTGCGTGCGCTGACATATTAAACAGGTCTAGGGGTTGTAAAAAAAATATTTTCGATTCAGTTCTACGTCAGCTGAACCATATTTCGGATAAATAAGACAATTTTTCCTCTGTTTAACCACTCAGATGTTTTTAAGACATCCATTCTCACAAATCCCCTACTTCAATGTTTTCATTCGTCTAATAAACAAATTATGTAGATCGGGATGTACTAATAAAGGTTTTGAAAGAATTCGGAATAGACAATAAGACAACATCACTAATTCAGCAAACACACGATTCCAAGTTAAGTTTTTAGAAGAACTATCAGATCCCTTTGAGATCAAGGCAAGGTGACGGACTATCCCCGCTATTGTTCAATTGCGTCTTGGAAAAGGTCATCAGGGAATGGCGGTAAGTGATGTGTCAGTCAAACATCCTAAACTGAATTAGACTAGGACACCAGAAGAATGGCTTGACATTTGAATGTCTCGCTTTTGCGGATGACTGTGTTCTTTGCAAGAGATCTGGAGACTGCAATCAAACAGATAGAAGTCTTGAAGGAAACAGCTGAGAAAGCAGGACTACAAATATCGTTTGTTAAAACGGAATACGTACGTGAACATAGATGCAAAATACCAGACGTGGACAGTGAAAACTAAATATGGTGATATTAAAAGAACACAGAAATTAAAATACCTTCGTGAAATTTTGAGGCCCAATGTTAATGAAAAGGCTGCAGTTGAAGATATGGCGAGAAAGATGGAAACAGCTTTCAGGATTTTTCAAAAGACATACAAATCAAAATTACTCTCCCATCAGGCGAAATACAATCACTATAGTACAGTAGTGAATCCAGAATGTTTATACGCAGCACTAGCCAGAAAATAGAAAAGAAAGAAAGGAAGTTTCTAAGGAAAATCTTGGAACTAAAAAAAGTGACAGGAAGAGAATTTAATTTCCGATTGAGATCGAACCAAGAATTATATGACAAATTTGAAAAGGTTTCAAAGACAATTAAGAAAAGGAGATTAGCTTTCTATCGTCATATCAAGAGAATGGAACCAGGAAGAATGGCAAAGAAAATACTCACTTTCAAGAGAACAGGAAGACTCAAGTTCCATGGGCGAAGGAGGTCCATCAGGATCTGAAAAGATGTGGGATCAGCATAGAAGACATCCAAGACAGGGAATTATTCAGAGGAAAAATTGTTGAGATAAAGGATCTGACTGAAGAAAAACCAACCAGGAAAAGGAGAGAATTTTCAGAGGAAGAAACAGCAAGAGTGAGCGAGAGAATGAAAGGGTACTGGCGACGGAGGAAGGATAGTCAGAAGAGGAAACGAAGTTGCGTAGTCGTAGTCCATATATGTCGGAAAGGAAAAAAAAAAGAACAAATTCGTGTAGTCTAGCGACCTACTGACGGAGTTTCAACCTGCCGCCCAGTCAACCTTTATTATTGATGGACCTACTGTTTAAGGTGAAACCAGAAGCGTCTTATCGTGTGTCACAAAAATGAGTGAAAGCTTTGAACAGATGTGAAGGTCAGGTTAACATTTTTGTGGTAGCACTGTTGACCTGTTTAAATCATGATAAGAATTACTCCGTGAGAAACTGTAGCTATTCTGCTTTGAAGTGGCAGTTGTTTAATTAAGATCGGCCAAATAGTTCTCGAAATACACATTAGATAAAGTTGAGTAATAGAGTCAAGTAGCCGCCACCCATTAAAAAAAATACACCTCTCGCACGTAACGCAAATAATCCTAACCGATTTGGATGGATTTACACAATACAGTTTAAAATCTGTTTTGTAACTTATGAATCAATAAAACTGGAGGACGGAGGAAGAAATGATAGGCCGTTCGTAACCTGAATAGATAGGCTCCAGTGATTCTTAATATAATCCTTACCAAAGATTGTAATTACTATTAGTTAAGGATAAAAATATCCAATACGCCTACAAAGTTTATGATCTGACCTAGAATCTGCTCACTGACTTTCGAACATTAATATTAGTATATTACGGACAATTATTTTTTTAAATAATTATGGCCATACATTGTAAACTCCAAGAAATATACAACATCATTATTACTATCCGCCTGTAAATGAAAAGTTTCTCTTATAAAATAATAAATAAAGTAAAAAACGCTATAGTGAAGAATTATGTTGTTAATGGAACATCGGTACTGAGGATTGCCTGTTAGTTGTAATAAGAAAACGTTTCACTAGGCCATCTTTAGATAGAGTTAATCGGTCAGTTTCAACTATACGAAATTGATATTTTTTCTGTGCGGTAAGGATTACAAAGACTACATTACATGCCTCAAACAGAAACTGACCAGTGTTTCTAAGGTCGCGCGGAATAAAAAATAGCAATAAGAAGGGGAAACTTCGAACATAACATTTAATTTGTTTCCATCTCTGTGTTAATAATTGCTACCTGGAGATAAGAACAAGCTACTGTACATGTTATAGTCCTCACTCTTAGTCCCACGCGGGTGAATTTGACGGAAGATGCTAGCATCTTATAATTTTTTTTTCTTTCAGCTGCCTGCATCTTTCGTCATATGAGATGGTGCATCAACACTGTTAAAATGTACAATCTGGAACCTAACACCCTTTGTAAGCGACGGACTTTTAGAGGTAAATTAGATGCTATTTCGAATAGATTAGCTGTGCAGTTACTATCAGTTTGACGAACCAGCATCCACTTTAATAAATTGCGTTGTCTGGAGACTGCGCTCAAGTCGATACATCGGCAACCTTCGGCCGGTCTCGATAATACCCGAAGTGTTATTTACACTGACTGTCTCCACAGCGTTGCTTGACTAACCAGCAAAATTCAAGTGAAAGACTGTATCGACTTTATTTGCGGTATACTGTTAAAAGGAAGTATAAATTTCAAATATATAACTCAATACGATTTTTTTGCACTTATAGTGTTAAAAGAAACTGTAATTCAGGTGCCAGATAGAATATAATTTTCTGTAGTGGAAGTAACTGCACAAAAATTCGAAGAGCAGGGATAAAAAATTTAATGCAGGACAATCGTACATTACAAATTTACAATGGTACATTCGTTTAAGTTTACATGTTGCTGTTTGTTTATTTACCACAACTAGACGCAGGTACTGAAGTAAGGAGAAGGGCTTTCGATGTTTGCGCTATATTTTCTTTAGTAGTTACAAGATAACCTAAAATTTTTTTAGATAGAGGATAAGAAACAATAAAGTTTATTAAAAACTCAGGGAAAGTCTACACGAAACGTACGTAATCGTGAAATATATCAATCAAATAAATGACAGTCATACGTTTTTGAAATTATACTTTCTATCATTTAAGTATAATGCATTTATTTTTTTAAAAAACCTAGCCAAACACTCAGAGAATCTAAACAGAGCAATGTACTCATATCACGAAAAATATCATTAAAAATGGCGGTTATACGCGTTTCCTTACAAGCTTTCCACAATAAATTCCTACTACTACTATAGGTGATACCCGTCGTTTATTCATGTGAAGGTAATAGAAGTTACGATTACCGAACAGCAGTATTAGTGGAGCCGTTGTGGTTAAGTTGACCATAATCGCAACTGACACATTTTGTTACAGCATGAAATTAGTTTTATAAACAATTTGAACTGCTTTCATAAGCACCATCTTACTGAAAGTATTACTTATTGCGGATGAAAGAAGTTCTATATTTACTTTGCTGAATTGTGCCTGGGCGAGGAATAAAGCTGATATTTGGGATTCCTAATTTTTTTATTGTATATATACTTCTGTCGTTATTAATGCAGTAGGAGTTACAAATGTACTGCTATGTAAACTGCAAGCGCGAAATATATAGAACATTACAAAATCAAAGTTATGAGCATTATATAATATTAATTCCGTATGATTAACCAGCCAAAAAATGAATTGCCAGAATATTGCACCCAACCCGTCATTTTTGACGGGCTTGAAGCTAGTAATGATTATGATACACTCTGTGCTAGCGACTGGTGGCTGGTGGCGTGAAATTGTTAGCCGGTGCCGGCCGGTGTGTGTATTTTACTGCGTCGCCGTTGGCTGTTTGGCGGCCGCTGGCAGCTGCTGCCATTAACGCAATTAACGCTTAAATTACTGCAGCCAGCTATCGATTCCGAGCTCGGCGCCGCCTCCATCTTGTTGATCATGCCGGGAGTTCCTCAAGGCACTTTATTAGCACCGAGTTTCCTAGCAAGCCTCTCTGCTGGTGCGGTAATATTTGGCTGCACTTCCAATTGATCTAGTTGCAACTGTGTGAAACTTAATTACCATTATTCACGTAATCAACGTGACATGTTGCTTTCTTCATTCAACAATAAAAAACGGGATTTAAATGAGACTGGAAATAATATTTTATCAAACTAAATATAGTCCAACATTTTATAACATCGTCGAGAATTCTAAAGGTAATGTACGGAATTCTTCTGATAACCACATTATGTTCAGTCAATTCTAACATGGCACAAATCATACGCATTTGTAAAATTTAAGCATTGACAGTTTTGTATAAATTAAATCATACAAAATTCTGTTATCGTTGTTTACCTCACAGTCTAAAAAGTGAAGTTTAATGACAAAGGCCATAAAACGGATCAGGAAAACTAAGTTCACAAATCGAAACTCACGGGGCGGGATGATATTCCCTACTGCTTGTCTCACGTAAAAATTAATTTAATTGTTGTAGGGAACATAAGACGAGAAAGGGAAAGAAAAATTTCGTTTTTGTTTTTCTGTGAATTATTCTTAAATATTTATGTGCAGTCCTTCAATTGAGCATTTCGTTACCATATATTTTCAAATCAACAGTGTGCATTCCTTATAGCCGAGAAAGTTAATTATAGTGATATTAGTGGTCCTTATGGTGATGAATCTGTTGATCGTGTAACTGTGAATATATCAACAATAAAATTTCGTGCATTGCAGGGTAGCAAATAAAATATTAATGACGAAACTTCTGTGGCTGATGACAACGATTACTGCCATAGTGAAGCTGAAATTCGAGTTGATAACACACCCTCCATACACACCTGATTCGTCACCAATCAGTTTTCAGTATGACGCATTCCTTTCAGTACTCACAATGTAGTGCAGTACGCAGAGAGATCTTTGTACCAATGACAGAGTGCCAGGAAAAAGTAAATAGTCTGCAGAAATTTTTAGCTGAAAACTGTAACAAATTAATAAAAAAAGATAGATTCATCTGTTCAAGAAATTTTCTTTCACATCCTTGTTTGTTTTATCAGACTTTTCCTGCCATGTGAATAGTATTTTTAGAGTATGAATATTCAACGATCACTCTTTTTTTTTTGCACCGAAATATAATTCAATTATGTTTCTTTAGAAATTAACAAGTATTGGTCGGTCAAAATGTTGGATCTAAGTTCAAAAATTGTCTTACCTACAAGTCGTAATTTTGCAGTAGTTTTTTTGTAATATTTAATTTTCTACCACTAATCTTGATTTATATAAGCTGGTATGATGATTGTAGCGTATTCTACATCCAGATGTCAACTTCAGATCGCGATTTAGTGCGCGTGTGCGTTAGAAGTTTTTGATTTTCCAACAGCAATTTTATTGGAGGTACAGGTTAGGCTGAAATGTGGTCATTAGCACAATGGCAACTGACATTCCATGTTGCAGCATAAGGCAACGACAAATTAGTATATACTGTTAGATGAAATTTGAGTGTTGTGCGACAGTTGACACACAGTAGCACGGTAAACGTCGCGGAAACCAAGCTAGGCTCTGCTACGACAAAGGAGATTGGCTATCGACCCATTGCGTTCTCCCCTGAGGTTTCATCTCGAACCGGGGATTTAGAGAAGAAATAGAAAAAGGGTCTCCAGCGAGTGACTACCAATACACCGCCCCTTCTGACGCACGGTTTTGTTCGGAGTATTTCTTCTCTGCGCACTGCAAAGGAAAGCAATTTCAAGAATTGTTCGATTCACAGAGTTGAAACACCTGGACCGAGATTGTTTAGAAGAGATGGGTAAACAATTACTAGTTAAGCTGTACATATTTTTAACAATGATTAGTTGTTAACACTCATACGAGAACAGTACTACCCATTCATCCAGTGACCTTCATAATTGGACAATATTATTGCTAGTAAACAATTTGTATTAACGTTTTCTGACATGAGGAGTCTTTGAGAAGAACTACTTGAATGAAGACAATTTTATTCGGATTTTTTTTTATGTCACAATATATCAACAGGAATTTTCAAAAAAATATTGAAATGAATCAATCAGGCTTTACAGTTTCACTTTCGTGTCATGTAGTTATTATTATTTCTTAAAAAAGTATAGGGAAGGTAATATAGACACTATTTTCATAAGCATCTGTACCAATCAATACACAAATTTCCTTACCCGAAATTAAATCTCTTCTAAATGTTCACTGTATATCACGTTCGCCTACTCAAAGATTCGCGAAAAATATTTGATTCTTATCGAAGACAACCTTTTTTCACTAAGTAACTTTTGATGGAACTGACGTTCATGATTATAGAAAGAAGAGAGAAAGTGAGACGGAAAACTCTGTGCATTTTATTTTTCAGGCTATATTTTCTAAGTTTTCATG
Organism: Vandiemenella viatica; assembly: GCA_031002005.1. Lineage (NCBI taxonomy): Eukaryota > Metazoa > Arthropoda > Insecta > Orthoptera > Morabidae > Vandiemenella > Vandiemenella viatica. Next base: position 243,704,826 of record JARYHS010011408.1, read on the forward strand.
CCGCTGTGTGAACCCCTTTGCAAATGTCTAATGCTGTAATAGAAGAATTTGATTTCTCACATTATTTAGCATCTGTCTCATGCTTGAGAACCTAAATTTTCCGTTTGGAGAAATTTGATGAACTTCCGATATCTTCCTAATGCAATCGTATAGCGATGCAGACTAATAATGGCGTTAAAGAAAAGGATAATGTTTAATTCTATAGATGATAACATACATATTGTAACTAAAATTTTGTTTAACGAAGAAAGTTTATCATGGGTTAAGAGAAAACATCAGCAGTATACTGTGCCCCAAATGAAGTTATATCAATTTCTTTACAATGATTTCTGAATGATATCTAAATGCTCGTGGAAATTTAAAAAAATAAATGACTGATTTGAGGAGCATTTAAATCGAAGTTACGATTTGAATTTATGCCGAAGTTGCAAGCAGAACTACAAATACTAACATATTTCGGCCGTTTAGCAAGCTATTTATTTGACATTTATATAAGTGAATATATATTAACCACCAATTCGATATCCAAAAACAGAGAAGGAAACTGGAAATTTTTCTTCAAGAAATACGTAAGCTTGCTAAAAGATGGTGCCAGTTCGTTGGAAGTGAGCATTGTACAAGTGATCCCCTTTCCATTTATCTCTAAGAATCTTTGTATGGCTTTCGAAATTGTTGAAGGTCAAAGTTAAATTCAATCGGAGTTTAATTTGGAGCTGTAGGAACATTTATTTTCATGAAATAAATAGTCGTGTTGCTGTTATTCTAACTATTGGAACCGGTTGAAGAAGGTTTATGTCACTGGAGAACAGTAAGTTTAAGTGCACGCTGAAAATGATGGGATGATGAGTGTTCTTTATGTCTTATTAATTCAAAAATATTCATTCTTAATTTTAATTTATTTTCCTCTGATATTTTTAATACAGATGAGGTAATTGTAATGAAAATTGCATTTCCATTTTAAAAAAGTCTTGTAAAGCAACATTCCTCTACGCTTACACTTTGTATTTCTTCTTTATCATGCGTTGGATGCTTGTCATGTTAGGATCAACCGTAATTGACACTGTGTCATCTGAGTGTACCGCGGGTAACCCATACGGACAGGCTGAGAGATTTCGTGTCTGCGCTCCTAGTTGCCCCTGCGATGTAGGCTCCTCGGTGACACACAGCATTGGAACTACTCACCGACCGCGTGTGCCGATACCGGTTGCTATGGTTACGTATAAAATCTCTAATTTGATTACATTGCGTCCGGCTCTTGGGCGGTCGCCGAATCCGTTTTTGCTGGTCTTCCTTGCACTATCGTGCTATTGCGGTCGCGAGGGTGTTTTGGAATTTGAGCGGCTTGTCGCTGATCTGATGCCGCCCTAAGAGGAAGTTGTGTAGCCATGTACCTGCGAAACATGTGCTGTGTTCGCTAGGTGTAATTTGTAGTTTACGAGGTGGAGATTGAATACCGCCCCCACATTCGCCTTGGCGAAAAACCGCAATCAGGACTTGATCCTGCCCCGCAGTGACTCCCGATCAAGTATGCGACACCTTAGCGCACTCAGCTACACTGGCGGTTTATGAAAACGTCCTAAGGATCACTGTGAGATAAATGGGTATCCAAGGCACAGTCATCTGTACTGGGATAGTCCTGTCACTACCAGTATGTATGAGCTCTTCTCCTGAGCCGATGCTGTTGCTGCTTTCGTTTGCAATTGTTACCTATACTCACCCTGAAAAGTAAAAACACTCCAGTAATTAGACTGAATGGGCGGCCTTTGCAAAACTCCTCCGTTTCATTGTGTTCTTACGCATACTGATACATAAAGTTTTAAATATACCGGTGCCTGAGAGATACTGTATTTAGTTTTGTTTTTTTAAAATTTATGTTTACTTCAGTGAAAAGAATAATATCTTCCATTATTGTTTATTTTCTTATCCGTTTTACTCTCATCCACTAGTATATCTAAAATATACTTTCGGCGATATAACCTGCAACATTATCAATAATTTTTCTATTAGTCAACAACGATGCTGGAATTAAAATCGATTTTTAATTCTTGATCTGCTAATTGCTTTTTCCCCCACTGCAGTCTTTTTGATTCTTCATCATCTCATCGAATTACAAAACCTGATGAAATAATTTTGTAAGAAATGTGTGAATATACTAGACGGTCATGAGACTTCAACCTATGATCGCACGTAAGTAGAACCAAAACCCATTAAAGTGGAAAACGTTTTAAGAACAATTTAAATTACGCAAAATAACGTGGTTTAGAGTAGCATAACATATCAGTAAGAGCAAAAAAAAAAAAAATTACGGTTGGAGCACCGAGCAGTTATTGTTCGGTACTCCAATAACTTTGTGAATGGTAGATCAGAAGGCAGTGCCCTGACAAACAATTCAGTGCTCTACACATGTTTTCAGGTTAAATAAAAGAATAAAACTCCTCTCCACAGCTCTCCAAGTTCGCACCATATTGTCCCTTGCGCAGCTACTGCAATCGTTCAGTTACAATCAAACTTACGATTGTTAATATCTATCCCATCCATTACGATGCAGTGACTCAGAATTTAAACCAATATCATTAAACTAATTTCAATACATGATGAAATAATCGCAAAATAGAACCTTGGTTTGTTTTGCTCGCAACTTACAAACTATTTTATATTTAAATACAAAATATGATAAGTAGAATGGACTAAAACTTAAACATTTTGACAGACGCTTAGGACTGTATTTTCCAGCAAAAATATCAAAAAAATATCTTATTATCCTCTTAAATGATGAGCCCTAAACAAGTATGTCTCACACGTTGAAGTAGGAAAAAATTCCGCAATGAATTGTATACACTGGGGAAACAAACTGATTATCCTATCACTCAGACAATGGCCTTGTATGTCTCCTATTGCAGGATCCAACCAACCAATGGGCTAAGTATTTGGTTAAGTTTCGGGCTTGCTTTTGGCATGCTTTGCAAAATAGTAACTTCTTGTTATATGTAATTTTTTCATTTGTAGATTATTTTTTAATTCATTAGTATATTTAAATGATTTAAATTTGCTTTTTTTAACAATATTTTTTATCTCTACGTAACCCCCAAACAATATAATTTCACGAAATTTATAATACGTCATTCGGTTTTTGGTGACCGAAACACATAACAAGTGAAAATTTTGTCTGAAATTTATTCCATTTAACAGTTAGATGCTTGTGGCATAAGAATAGACAGCGTAGTAACAATAATAGGACTCCATACGAACTCTATAAAAACGACAAAGTGTCAACATAACAGGATTGAAAACTCTATTATCAGAAGACGGAAAGAATGGAGTGAGCATATAGACAAAATGGTAGAAGACAGAATAGTTTAAATCGGAAAACGGTCTCTCCGCAAGTAAAAAAAAAACAAAACAAATAAATATTGTAAAAGCCTGTGGAGACTTTCCCGGCGTATCGATGCAACAAAATCTTCTCGGGTATCCAGCCGGATGGTGGTGTAAAAACACAACGTTTCGACAGCTGACTCTGCTGTCGAAACGTCGTGTTTTTACACCACCATCCGGCTGGACACCCGAGAAGATTTTGTTGCATTGTAAAAGCCTGACAGAAAAATGAGCAAGGGTCATTGCGGACAATTAATTGCAATTTTGTTAAATATTTCAGTTTAGTAGAAGCCGAGTGTGCTATACCAAGGAGTAGGCTCTGCTAATTGTTCTGCATTCGGGATGAAAGGCGTCGTAGCGGATTTAGGGCGGTACCTGTTCTGTACAGTAGTTAGCGACACGGGCCGTGGCGAGCGACGATGCCGGGATCAATACGAGGCCCGCGCCGCTCGGCCAGGAGACACAGTAGCGGCCACACCGACTCTGATAAGTGCCGCCACTCATTTGAAAAAGAGCTGCGTGTGAAATGCTGCTCAATCATTGTTTGCGGCGTAGACGATTAGAAACATGCCGGCAGAAAGGCAGAGCTCCCAGTCAGACTTTTGATATGACGACAGATTCAAAGTTGAAGTAGAAAGTATGAATGGTGATCTCCCTAATCAAGATTAAATACTTACATTCTTTAACACCGTAATAACGGAGTCTCTTAATTCATTTAAATATGCATTCGGGAACATTATTTATTTTATATGTACTGTGGTACGAATATTAACACAGTTAGAGAAAATTAGGCACAAATTCGTATATGGGTTCTTTATTTGAAGCGAAATTTTATAACACAAGAATCCAAAAACGTTACTATGATGTTTTACTCATATCTGTAAGGACTCCTTTATTTTCTAAGCCGTGACATTAGAATTCCATCCTGTTTCAAAACAAAACAATTAACTCTTCACCGGTCGTAACACGACACATTTTACAACACAATTCGAATTGAAATTTAAAAAAAATGCACATCACTATCATTTGCTACAGTTATACTGGAATCTTAATATTAACACTTATAGAATAATTCATTTCCTAAACTATATCTGTTTTGATTAAAGTGTTCAGGACATTGACAACCTGTTACGCATCAATATTGCAGCAGATGTATGACAAGAATTAGACTAGTGGGTGCGCAGACTTCCGCGGTCGTTGTCCATGTTATCTTGGTTGTAAGGGTCGAACCGCGTCAACCTAACGTTTCGGCCATCATTAGGTGACCTTCTTCAGTAATAAGGAGACCACCAAATGATGGCCGAAACGTTGGGTTTTCATAAATTGACGGGGGTCAACCCGGACAACCAAGACAACAAGAATTAGTCTAGTGTTTACAGTATCATTATTTGAGGTTAAGTACTTGATACAATCAATACCTTCAATAGAGTAAAATTTTTTTGTAGTGTCACGACGGCTAGACAAATTCTTATTTAAGAATCAAGAGCTGATATGTAAAATCAGTAGATGATACCACTTGCAATCTTATTCAACTGAATTGTCACCGGTCACGAATAAATTCTTAGTAAACTCTGAAGGACCGGTTTCCCAGCCTTCATGTTTTTGTTTTGTTTTTTTTCAGAGCCGTTAATGAGTTACTGAGTCAAGGGAAATGGAATCATGTACGACTCACTTTTTAAAATTAATCTCCATGTATTGTTACATAGAAATAGCATAATTTTCTGGATTATTCAGGTCTCACTTTGCATATGAGACCAGCGTGTACGCTATCTACAAGTGTAAGTGGATATTTTTACTGCGTATTGCTGCAATGTTATCTAGCAAATTCATCTATTGAAATTATTCTTATATAATACATTATCTGGTTGCTCATTTTCACTATGTTTTATCAAAGGTTGCAGTAATTGCTCTTATAGTAAGTATCTTCTCTATACCAATCTGAACAATGGTGTACCACCAATATTTTTTTTTTTTTTTTTTTTTTTTTTTTTTTTTTTTTTTTTTTTTTTTTTTTTGTTCATTGAGAGAACAGTTTAGTACTAGATAATTCAAGTAGTTTATTTATTTCCATAACCGTTCTGTAAAAACATTTTTCTTCGTATATAATGTTATGAAAAAGAAGATAATTATGGTACTTTGAGCAGGAAAAATTCAATGGACTATCAAATATTTTGAGTTACCTCAACATGAACTCTAACATCTCTGTCGGTAGTGATAAATTTTCTTGAATATGGTAGATATGTTACCGGTAATGCTGAACTGAAGTGGACGAAATTTCAGTTCGGATTATCATGCGCGATGTACAAATCTGTAGATTTTTTGTTTATCCTGTGAATTTTCACGCCAAAGTATTTAGGCTTTTTGCATGTGAAACTTCTCTCCTGTAACCACATGACAGTTGATATGCGTATACAAATACTAATAGTAACGGACACGAAGAAAACGTGATGAAATAACATTTTTTATACAGAGAGATAATTTCTCCTTGCAGATTTGAATGGGTTTCTGAAATCTGAATATAAATACGGCTAACCGAACAATACTGATTCAATTAAATGATATTTCGTAGAAATGGTTTTCATTTATGCGTTGGTTTCATACTAAAATACTGCCTTCAACTTAGCGCTCTTCGGCAAATGGTATAACTTTGGCAAATATTGTTTTTATTAATACAACTTAAAACGCAATGATAAGTTTGACAGCAAACGGAAGAGCGAAATATATTGGTTACAGTTATTCCCAGCTACAAATAACAGCAATGTGGTAAACATCATATCTGCGAAGACAATGTTCACATTAGAATGAAATGTTATATTTATCTACTTAATATTACGTCTTAATATTACGAGTTAAAATTGTTAGATATTGAAATTTATAGTGATATTTAAACTGTCAGTTTATACATTTTATTTTTTTAGCTTAATCTAACATATTTAAATAATATAATTACTTGAATTTCTGTATAGGAGAATACAGATAATACCTACACAAGGTATACTTAACGTTGCTCGAGACAGAATTGTGTTTTAAACATAAACATTCCTGCTTGCTGAAAACACTGAATAACGAGGAAATGAGAAATAATTCCCATAAGAAGAATATATTTTCACAGACAGATTCAGTTAGGATACTTGGAGTGAATCTTGTTCTTCATCTTTAGATCCATGGTGAAGGGATCAGAAATGCTTTTGATTGACCTAATACGCAGAAAGTCATGTCGCGCTACATAATCCTCGTTTCTAACTGTTGCGGCTTATTCGGTGAAATTTTCCAGTCGAGTTATTAATATTAAATCAATTAGCGGGTAAAACAGTGTGTGCGGTGTGTTTAATTACGGGCTGTAATTTATGTTCAACAGGTGGCATAAAATTAGTAACAATTAATGAGCAAAATCGTCGGTAATGAATAAGAATACCAAAAAGTCATTATGATTTTAAATATTTTTCAGCGGAATTTAAACATGATTAAAAAATTTATCAAATAACGGCATCACTATAACGCACTTGCGTAGAACGTTGATGAAGACCATGCGGTAATTATTGAAACTCTTTGATTCCGTTCTGGCCTCACTAACTGTGCAGTGAATCAGAAGTAATGCTGAATACATAAATACGAACGGGAACAACGTCCATAATTTTTCACACAGCGTTCCATATCAGATGATCCTTTGAGACCATGGGGGAGGCAAAAATAACTTTCTTCCTCGTCATAATTCAACGAATGTATAGTTAATCTCCGTTTATAGTGTATATTATTATTGTATTGGTTTTTAGAAGACTTATAGGGTTGAAATACTGTCTATTACATTGGATTTATAGTGTTGAATTTTAATGATATTGAGTGTTGGCTTTTGTCATGCTTAATGATTTTATTGCGATGGAGGATATGATCCGGTGGCAATTTCCTTACATTCATACGTTCGAATTTCGCAAATTTTTCACTTAAATTGTTTGGCGTAAATTGTTCAGCATATTCTCGGAAATTTATTCTAATTCCTGACTCCATTTCCTAAAATAGAAAATTTTTCTCAATTCCTTACGCCCAACATGAAGAACCAGTTATTTAAGAGGAAATGATTTAACATAATTAGTAATGAATTATTTTTTGAGGACAGTTGCTACTAGAGTAAATTTTTATCATATTATCAGTTCTCGCAAACCGTTTGTAAATAATATAACCCCTATTAAAGATTTTAAATAATTTCTTTTAACGTTTTGAGTGTAGAAACTAATGTTTCAGTTAATATTAAGCCATACTTCTAGAAATTCTAAAATACAAATTATTATTAGGGAACTTGTAAAAATACCTTTAGTTGTTTTCAGTTATTTTTATCATTCAGTTGTTTCTGTGGTACAGTTGGGTACAGTTCTAACTCTTTTTTTGTCCACAGTTTTAGACCAAAAGCGACCTACCAGATGCCCGGGGGAGAGGTCGTAGAATTTTCCCGACATTACTGCTAAACAGCTCGACTCAGATATGTAATAATCATTGTTTTGGCATATCTTTTGGAACGATGTCTAAATGCACAAGTCACGTCATACACACGTTTCGTCAGATTCAATAAAGAAAAGTAAAGTTTGAAGTCTATTGTTAGAAGTAACCTGTCACTGCAAGTAGTCAAATAATAAGAGACAATTCATCAACTAACCCACGAGATTACCGTAACCAGGATTAATTAAAGCGGAAGCAGGGATCTTAGAAAAACTTGGCTACAGTTCAAGGCTGCCGCTATACCCTGTAACATCATTGTTAATGTACCGAGTAACTTATTTTTTCTTCGTAAGATAATTTGCAAATTGCGATGGCTGCGCAACAAAATTTTTTGAAAGAACGCAAGGAGTTTCATTAATATTTTTGGTACTTGTTACGAATTAGAATTTTCGTGAAAGTTACTTGGTTAATTTGACTTACAGCAACATCATAAGTTACTATCCAGTCTTAAGAAACGTAACCCTCGAGTGCTACTTTTTTTTTATCAAATCATTAATTTGCACTTGAACCACTACTATTAATTTAATGGAGGATATCGTTAATGAACATTAATTCGCAAGGGAAAAAATTATTGATGGACATCGTTTCATTTTAAAAAGAATCTAGAACTTGCGGCGCTGAAGTAATGCTGGTGGCATATATAACAGTGATACAGAAGGAGAATGTTTCTCCGATAGATATGTATTATGTCTGATGGTATCTTAGTCTCTCCGGTAGATATGTATTATGTCTGTTGGTATCTTAGTGATCTGCTTCCTTCATTCTTCCAGTTCGCATCTCGTCACTTAATTTATTCAATTTCTCCAAGGTAATTTTAAATTATTTTTTCAAGGATTTTAATTTAAGATACACGGTAAAACTGTAGTTGACACTTTATTTCGATTTTAACTCACTGATGACAATACTGGGTTTTGTTGAATGCACTACAATTTAATAAGAGCAATGTCTAATGATATTATTGACAGCGTAAAAGATCACTAGAAAATTTAGTTGGTCAACGCGGTGCTTCATTAGCGAAATAAATTTACTGGATTCGGTAAGTAAAACCTTCAGGAAGAATATTCTTAAGTTGTTTGATCCTATTACCTTAAAATCTCAAGGAAATCAACAAGTAATTTGTTTGTCGTTCAATTCAGATAATAACGTTAAGCTGTTTACATTGTAACCTGCAGTTTAAAACATCAAATATTCATTAGTTTAGAAACATGATTACGTCTAAGTGGGCAATTTGTTTTCATCTGTAATGATCTTAATTATATTTCGTACTTCCTACTAATTAATGTAATTTGTTTAAAACGGAAGAAACGAATGAAGTTGTTTCATCGATTAAAAAATATTATCCCGAGGTATCATATATTAGCTGCTGAAGAATTTATATGTCTTGTTACCACCTAAAAATAGGCTTTTGGAACTCAACTCATGAATACAACCAACATGTACACGTGGTAAGACATTACATAAATAAACATCTAATAACAGCGCTACTGGTGACAACTTTGTCATCACCATTGTCATCACAATTTTATCGAAGATCTGCAGTAAGTATGTAAATGGAATACGTACTAACTGTCGACGCTGCTAACGTAGTAACAACAGTGGAATATAGGGAATAATATTTCATGTCTGCTACAGTACACAAGGGCTTTATCGTCAGACACAGGTGACAAAGTCAAATAAACGTATAAAGTGCTTCTGCATTTATTATTCCCTTACAACTGATGAAATATGTGTGTATGCATAAGATGAACCAGGTGTTTCTAATTCATAACAACTCCGGAAGAGAATGTAGTGTTTTGGTGCCAGTATAAAAGTTTAAACAGATTTTTTTTGGAAATATCATTTCATCACAAGTTGAAATGTAAATAAAACAAAGTATCGTATACCATAACTTCAGAACAAAAATAAGTCCTGTTCTGTTTAACAAAATCATCCTAATTTCTGCAGTATAATTTTAATGCTCTGAAGTAAAATCTACAAGCATTTGCATAGTGTTAAATTGTTAGTATGTTTTCAGCAACCAAATTCTTACGATATGGATCATGCGAGAAACTAATACATTGTATGAGACACTTTCCATAGATTTTATATGCTGTGTCCGTCCGCCTCTGTTATTTCCTCTAAGAATTATTCTGTGAATTTCACCGCGTGTAACAGAGGTAATGTACTGATCCAAAATCACGGCTGTCTGTATTGTTACACTCACATACATCACCGATTTGATTACTTGGAATTTTAACTTCTCACTAGATTGATTGATATCACGATACTAGTGTTAAATTCCATTCGTAGGACCTGTCTGAATTGACATCATGAACACGTTGGATGTTTAACATCTTAAATCATTACTTCGTTCTGGATGATAAGTAACGTCTCCACATAATCTTAAGATAGTACTTGTGTTGTTTTGAATTTCATTTATAAGACCTGAAGGAATTATTTCTTCTTAAGATACTATAGATCTAAAATTTAGATAACTACGCACTTCGCCGTTGTATGTTTTTAAAAAAGCAGTCAGCCTCTGCAGGGCTGTCCTAATATCTTCGCGTGTTTTCACATCTAATTGTAATGGGTTGTTCTTTTGGATAGTAATGTAACTATACTCTTTGATTACATTCGAGCCGATATTGATTCAAGATAATCCACAGCCATTAATACTTTTTCAATGTTTAGGCAGTTAACGACGTGGAATCGTTACATTTGCTTCTACCGATTTCTTTTCTGAAACATTAGTTTATCGATTGCCTAAACTGGTGCTAGGATTTGTCATTTTACCGTTGTAGTTCTTGCAAATTATATCGTGAGTGGAAGCGTATGCACGCAGATACACAAATGACGGAGGGGGATTAATGCATACAGGTGTTGAGTTAGAATATTGGCGATTAGTTAGGTGATCGGATTCTATCAAATAAGTTGGGTGGTAAAAACCGATTAAATGCCCCTGCAGTTTAGTCGTGCATCTTTATTAATATTAAGAGGGGCGACTGCTATCATATTTGGATTCCGAAAAAATGTCATTATGGTTAGTTTTTTTTTAAAAATAATCAACTTTGTTGGATTGCAGACGCTATATCGTACATTATTAAAATTCGTAAAGAGATAGGCAGGTGGTGAAATTACACATGAAGATGAAAAGGGAAAATGCTTGTGTATGTAAATTGGCAACGGAACATGCGCAATTAAATTAAAATAGTTAATAACACTAATGACATTTCGGGCACCATATTATTGTATTAAAAATCGGAGCGAATAAAAATATATTTCGCTCAAAAAGAAATCGACTTGACGTGAACAAATAGTAAGGAAATTTATGACTGATGTTTGAAACAGAACATGATCTTTACTTAAGCTTTAGAAACGGACAAGAAAGGAAATGGAGATGAAGATAGTATACCTTCAACAATGAAAACCAACGAAATACTGTTTTGCTGTTGACTAACGTCTGTTGCACAGGATCGACGTTTCACGTCTGAAATTAAACGTTAGTCGCACTTCTCTTGTTACGAACAGTTTTAAAATATTGCTCAGAACACTTTAAAACACCGGTCTACAGTTCAACGTAGGAATTTACGTACTATCCCTTGGGTTTAAAGAAATAAAAATATTCTAAACGCACCGAGCTCTAAACTATTGTTAACAAAAAGTGCGAGTTCATGATAAGCAATTCCTGGGAAACATACGTCTCAAACTACAAATCTATTGTTATTTTTACTAATCAAACAACATCAAAGTATCAGGAAAGAAATAGTGCATATAACGGGTTTCTGTAAACTTAACAAATATTTATGAATCTGTACCATTTGAAGTTTACCCTTCGACAGACATCTGAGAGTATAAACTACCTCGTACGATGACTTATTTTTGTAGTATTTCTCGTTTTGGGTTATCTATACATAGAGAAACAATCAGCTGACACAGTACTTAATAAGTCGTTCACCTGAATGGTGGTTGTATTCAGCCTTTTTACAAACAAGAACAGCGTGAACAGACTTAATTGTTCTGTTTGCTACCAGATCTTCTACGTATTTATTTAGCAGTAGTATTTGTGATGATAGTGGTATATCACATTTACTTTGCTGAACAAAACAAATGCGGTATATCGGGACCAAATTCTCATTCTATTATCACCGGTGTCGCGGAATAATGTAGAATCGTAAGTATTCGCAGCATTATTTTTAAGTGCCAAAAATTGTATAGTGCTCTAAATCGGTTTATTATCACAGTGATATTCGGATATGCAAAAAGTAGCAGAAAAATGGAAACGTTATGTTAACATACTTTCAAAATCATTCCCGATTTACCTCCTGGAATTTGAAGTTTTTTTACAAAACACGAAGTTTCCATAAAAAAAAATACTCAAAAACACTGATTTTAAATGCATCATAACAATAATAATACTTATAAACTATTTAATTCATCATTGTGTTAGTATTGGAAAGAAAACAAATGAATGATAGCACAGGCACAGTAGAGTAGAGCTGCAGAATTGTTCAGGCGTCTTACCGTACATACGACTGTGCCATAGGAACTCCATACTTCCGGCAGAGATCTGAGAAATGAAACCGTCATGCGATACACTAGAGACGGAGGTACAACTACAGCCCCGAACAGAACAAGGATCACTAGAGTAAGCAGAACCGTGCACGAGCGGGGAGGGAGGGGAGGGGGAGTGGGCGTGTTTCAGGCGTGCGAACCACACTGCGGCGAGGTCAAGAGTGCGGAACCAGTAAGAGCCAATTGTAATCCGCCTGTCAGGTACCTTAGACAGCATCTCGTTAGAATGCAGACGGGTTATGTAACTCGTTAATGCAGAAGTCGTTTTGAAATGTGCTACAGCAGGAATGTGCTCGACTACTAGTGTTGTTAATTCTAGTTCTAGCAGTTTGGTATAGTTTACAATTTAAGACATGGAAAGCAGACACTGTGGTGATGTATTCTGAGACATGGACTCTACGAATATGCGCCAGGTAACATGAATGTTGAGTCACTCGCTTTGTTGATTATGTTGGAGCCATGAGGATCATAAGCAGAGTTGTAACTGAATTGCCACGCCTTATGACATTCAAAAATGACTTACACAAGTTATGACAACCAATGTTGATGTACCACATACTGACCTAGAAGCTTAATAGGCACGACAGAGATGTAATGCGCAGAAATTTTAAATTCTGTCACTTGGCCGTAAGACAATGTTAGTTAACGTCACTTGCGAGTTGTATGTGAAATACCCGTAATGTTGTGGAGAAATGTGAGCCCGATAATTGGGGACCGCGCCTGTGAGTTGGTCCAGGTGGAAAAGAGAGTAGCACGGTACTCACCGAAGGCGAGAGGCACCCCGTACGCCCAATAGTGACAGAGGAACGCCATGCGCGCGTTACCTGTCGTCGGACACGAAGCGAGGTCTCGCTGCGGCTGCGGGCCGCGTACAGAGCCCGCGCGCGCGTCCGCGGCCAGCAGCACCCCTGCCGGCGGGCCGGCGAACTACTCACCGGGTCCGCAGCCGGCCGGCTCGGCGGGCGTCGCGGTGCCGCTGCCACTGCTGCCGCTGCTGCTGCTGCTGTCCATGACGCGGCCCGCTGCCTATTGTGGCCGGCGCTGACTCCGGCCCGCGTCAAAAGGCTTAACTCGGCGCGCGCAGCCTGCGCACACAGCTCGGCCACGCCCGCGCCGCCCCGCCTTGCACTTTGCTTTCTGACCGGCGCCGCCGCCCCCACCACGCGCCCTCGCCGCCATTGATTGGTTGACGCCGCGGCTCGCACCTTAATCCTATTGGTCCGCCTGCCGGCGCCTGACGTCGTGATCTCATTGGCCCGCCCCGAAAAAGCAGCGCCGCGGCGGCGGTGGCGGCGGGGCGGCTGACGGCGGGTGTGGCCTCCGACGGCGGCGGTGGTGGGGGGCGGCCGTCCTAATTCCCGTTCAAAAACCCACCCCCGGGCCGCCAAAGTAAATTCGATTTCGATCCGGGGATTCCAAGACGCCGGATTGAGTGGCAACTAGGCCCTAACTCAATCGCGCCGGGCGCCGTACTTTTGATTGGACTGGCGCAGCGAATTGCCCCCCCCCCCCCCCGTCGCCTGCACAAACCGGGATTTACTGGAGGACCGGATGCCAGCTGCGTCAGCTGCCCGAGGGAATTCCGATCATGTACGTCATTGCCGCTCTCCGTTAAATGTTGCCAATATAACCCCACGTTTGCAACAGCAGCTGTGTGATAAAAAAGGAATCGTTTGCAACTCCATACACGTAACATTTGTTTCGTACGAAATATGGACAAAAGCGATATACTGTATTATAAAAGTATCAATATCGCTGTCCACTGACAGCAACGTAAACAATCAGATGTGTTACCTGATGATTACTTTCAGTTTTATGCCGTAAGAGAATTGCGTTACTAAATACATAAAACAGAATCATCACTCAATCGAAATCATTTTATATCCATTTCAAACTTAATAAAAATATCATTTTGTTTACCGAGCAAATAACCAGCCACTAACTAGTTTCAACACAATTCTATATCGTAGCCAAAAATAAATATATGTAATAAGGTAATACATTTAAATTTTCTTTAAACTTTTTGGGTTTTTTTATATTTCTTCGGTAGCATTAAATTATTATAACATTAATATATTAATTTTATATTGATTCTATGTTAGAGTAATTGGTTTCACAGCTGTGAGATTAAATAACATGAATCATATTCTTAATTTTCTAGATATCCAAAATGATGTTAACACTGTGCATCACAAGCAATTTAATTTGCATCTACGAGCAGGGCCTGGCGAATCTCTTTGTGAGGCTTTGAAGACCAAATGTGTTTAAGAGCCGTGGATTAATGGACGGTAAGGATCGAATCTTTATCATATTTACTAGAATAGATGTTGTGAACAGTACGTTATTGGCATGTGGTTTCTTTCTATGCTTAACAAATGAGAATATAGTCGTGGCATAAACGATCATAACATTCCGCATTTTATTATTAATCACAACATACCCCTTCGTTTAGTAAAATGATTAACGCATGTCTGTGTAAGATATGTTTTTCAACGATTAAGCAAAGCTGGATAATGGCTCAGTAATTAAAGCGTCTCACTGAGAATCGAAAGGTCCACGGTTCAAAATTCGGCCACGGCTGGGATTTTCAAAGGCATTTAATGGACCCTTCTCCGCTGGCGAAACCAGCTTTGTGCATGTGAAATATGCCAGAATGCTTCCGTTGCACCCTATACACGGTAGAATTACGGGTTGGCTACGATAGAGGCAGACTGCGCAGCCAATTCGAAACTCTGCCACGGGCTATGAAGAGCATACGAAATTACTATTATACTGATAACAAACATAAAGTTTCATATCTATTTATTAGAGAAATAGCGGATTAGTGGTTAATAATTATCTTTAAGTTACCTACAACATACAATTACAGATAACTCAAATACGTTCGCTAGAAACTCTTCAAATTACGAGCAGAGATTTTAAACTGAATTAATAATCAAATAATACAATGAAACATTAGGTTTGAAAGCAGACATGAAACAAAAAGTGTCTTAATGTTCTTTTATTCAAACACTGCTATTAAATATTTTTATTGAAATCTCAGATTAGGGATTCTGTTTGGTTATATAGTTTATAAAGCGTAACTGGAAGGATCGGGAGAAGATTTTAACACAAACAACTTGGTTCTGTTCATGTCGACAAATGTATTAGATAAAGAAAAATCTCTAAATTGTTGTTGTGTGCAGTGATAAAGAAAATGATTACCTTTTGAAAGGTCCCTTGAAAACGCCGTGACCGAATTCTTTGTCCCTGCTCTCACGATTTTGACGTCGGCGAGAAGCAAAGTTCAAAAAAATAAAATAAAAAATAAATAAAAAAATAAATAAATAAATAATAAAAAAAAAGTACATGCTTTCATTCGGAACCTTATTCCTATGTCGCCATATAAATAGAGGAGTTTTTAAACACTAATACGTAATTGCGAAGTTTCTATTTCGTGATTGCTTTACATCGCCTGTATTTCTGGATCACTCCATTTACGATCATCCATCAGCATTCGGTGTTATTTCAGTTCAAATAAATACTGTGTCATTAGAATAAATCTTTTCATACGCATGATCATCTTACCTGCGCGTAATAAATAAATGTAATAATGTATAAATAAATAAAGTAGATTACAGTTCACAGTGTTTACAAATACTGTAAAATAGTGTCAGTACATTTGACGTTTTGATGAAACACATCAAACTTTTACCATAAAAAAAACAGTTTATGTCTAAAAACGAACTGGCCCTATTTCTGAGACTAGCTTAGTTACAACCATTCTATGGTGGATTAATTTATCTTACTGTTCAGCAAAACGTTTTGTATATTACTTGTAATCAGAATTTTTACCGCCCGAATTCGTTGGTATATTTTAGATCTGATGACACTTGTGTCTTGTACTAGCGAAGTCTATTTGATATTTCAGAAGGTAATAGTTTTTAGGGTTCAAGCTCAAAGAGTACATTTTTATTTTTTATGCCTTACGAATAGCAGTTTGGTAATGCACTGAACAGATAATGTAGATCGATTTGTTTTTATAACATGAATTGCACGAGTAAACTATATACAGGAGGAAAAGAAGATGACTGTTACCGGAAAACGGCTAAGGGATGCTGTTCAAAAATTAAAAAAATCTTTCTTTTGTTTACGTAAATGCTGTGATGTTAATTATGAAGCATCTGGTATTATTTATATATACTTCAACTTAGCTGGATGGATCCTCAACGGCAAAGTTCCCCTTGTAGTTATACTTCTCGGAACACAACTCGGTGAGCCAACGTGCTACGGGCTAATATATGAAGCAGTAAGTTGAGCGCTAAAACTCTACACACTGGCAAAGCACTACAACACTGCACCACTACAACTCCTGTGACCTTTGTACTGAAAAACTGGATGCGATACATAGTTACGTGTTTCCGATACCTGTCTAACGTCAGTATCAGATGTATTATATCTAAGAACATACATCTCACGATTTCTGTTGCAACTGGTATCAACTGGATCCTACAAATCTCACGAATTATAGCCATTAAAAATCAAACCGTGCCTGATTCAAATAACTGATAACAGACTTAAAGTACCGCAAATAAAATGTGTTATCAAGTCAAAGACTGGACTACAGGAGCCTTCGTTAAGTTCTATGGATGTGAATTTTTCCTATTATATTTTAGGTCCATTTTTCAAACTGCTGTACAACAGTAACACTGTTACGTGTTAGTTTTTAAAAACGTCCCAAAGCCTGCCTAATGGAGAACGCCAATAAAACTAATGATAGCACGTTAGCGATAGTATGACTCACTTGTTTTCTTCCCATGTTTACTAGATAAGCAATTTTCTACCACAATAAATTCTCCACTAGAGATTCCTCGCGAAATGGTTTAGAACAGTGATTTTCTTTCGTGCTTGGTGTAAGTGAAGTACACAGGAAAACAAATTACTTACGTTATGATAGTATAATTTTCTATCGACACCTCTTCACACACATGAAATCCAAACTGACGAAAAGGCAGGCATGGTACGATTAATACTAACCGAAGAGGCTGATAATGCAAAACCATACAAAGAGGTACGACAGTCAGTTGGGCTGTAGATGAACAAATATTTCGAAAGTACGATGAGTGTGATACCCAGATTATCGTGTGGAAGTATTTGTATTAGGTTTCATCGTTATGAATAAGAATGCAATATTTTCTCATAACAATTAACAGTCATTAAAGATAATTTCCAGTTATGAAAGCAATTGGAGTTCACTTTCTTTCGTTTCAATAGAAGTACCCCACAATATTTCGTCGTGCCGATTCGTGGTTCTGTAACTTTGATCAACATTTCTTGGCCAACGCCATTAATATTGCCCACTGAAAATTCAAACAGCATATAGACTGTTTTAGTATGGTAGTTGGCGATATCTAAATGGTTCGATTATACTAATGCTGCTTATACTAGTCAGCGATTGCAGCAGGTGGCGAGATTTTTCGTGAAATGTGAAACCTGAAATTTTACGAAAATTTATTCTTCATTTCTCTGTACAAACAAATATGAGATTCTGATGACAAAATTTACCTATCATATGAACGATCACAATACCCTGTGGTCGAAGTGCGAAAAATTTCAACCATCATTGCAGAAGAGTGGATGAAATCAGTCCTTTGTTAACATCAGTGGCTGAATTCACAGTGCTTCACGGTTCCTGAAACATGCAGACCAGAGCTGTCGATATAGACATATAAATAGCAACAAACGTTTGTATCTGATGCCAAACGTTTTCTCCCAAACTGAATTCCCTTTGTACCGTTCACTCTTTTCGCTGGGTCACAAAAAAGTATCAATGGTCGTATTTCGAACGCGTTCTCTTCCACCATGTATATGGCGATATTCAATGTTACTGTGGCAAGGCCTTTCAAATCACGTCGAAACCAGCGTGTTACGTATTTCTGTCATGCCGTCACTAATTTACATCTCGATTATCAACCGAAAGCAGCAGATTTTATGAGGAGCTTTCCGGCCTCATGCCTCATTAAGTCGTAATCCAGAACAGCTATTAAAATTGCTACACGTTTAATATGTCTTGTATAATA
The DNA here is from genome assembly GCA_031002005.1 of Vandiemenella viatica. NCBI lineage: Eukaryota > Metazoa > Arthropoda > Insecta > Orthoptera > Morabidae > Vandiemenella > Vandiemenella viatica. The sequence goes on from JARYHS010011408.1 coordinate 243,723,299, forward strand.
TTCCATCGCACATAAAGTTTTGTTTATTTTTATGGACAAAATATTTTGGAGACATTCTACGAATATTCATCAAATAACATATGAACAATCATTTACTTCGAATTTAATTGATTTTCCCTAGCATGGTATGTGTGCTACATAAGTGCTCAGTCGGTTCGTGAAGCTACAAATTAGCCTAAAAAAACTTTGATATTGGTGGCCTATGAGAGTTATTCAGGCGACATTAGATTCTTCAACTAATTGCAAGATTTGTCGTTTAACTTCAATCTTTATCTAATAATTTGGAACATGTACTAGCATTCTGAGTTCTAGGGTAGATTTTACGGCGAACTGCGGCCGTTTAAACCATTCGTCAACCCACACGCTGAGCTGACGCCAAAATGAATGGAAGCAGTGCGAAGGCGAACCGCGATGACAAAAGTTTTGGGAAGTATTGTGACAAGTTACAAGCAACTCAGCATTCCAAGGACTCCTAACCGTCGATAATAACAGGGAGACAGCCAGCCTATGCAAAATAGGGACACACCACTCAGATATTTTCTTTTATTTGTTTCATGGAATGCTGCCACGAAGCTGGCAGTGGAGGCAGAACTTACTTTTCGTTTGAGTGTTGAAGCAAGTGGACGGACGTGCCAGACTATCGCCATTGTCTGTGGGTCTGAGGTGCACTTCCCGTCACCGGCAGTGGCGACAGCAGTGCGTGGACACGGTAATGTGACACTAACAGTGCGACAGTTTGCAAAATGTCAAAGTGCCCCTAAAATTCCATTGAGAAATTGCTCCAATTAGCCAGGGACTTGTTTGAATGATCCTACTGAACTAACAATCGGCAAATTTTGTGTCATAATTAAGATCATTTGGTTTGTTAAATAAATTCATTGCTTTCTTGTAACCCATTGGGATATGTCACGTGCAGGGCTCACTGTTTAATAGCATCCAAGTTGATAGAAGAATAGCAAGTAGTTTTCTTGCGGGCACAGTACAGTGCGCCTAATAAGTATCTAAAGCAGAACCACCCACTAATGAGACTATTACAACCTGAACCACAGATTACTATAGCCCGTACAGCTATCAGAGGCGGTTCAAGGTCAATGTGCTCTATCCCCACTCCGCTGCCCTTACCCCTGCATGCGATGGAGAAATTTATCACTTGCCTACGTGGACACTGCGGTCTATTCGGAGAGGGAAAGAAGGGAGTGTTATGTGAGGTGTGGAGTGATGTCAGGGGAACGTGACCTGCAGTCACAGATCTGAACGAACAGGGTATACAATATATTATCCTGCAATGTACTGAAAGGTAAATTTATAGGATGTCGTTAGAAATTGTAACTCTTCGTAGAGAGTGATAATCACCAGAGAGTCATGAATCTGACGATTCGTTATTTGCCAATAGCTACGGCATCTGTGCTGGAAGCAAAAATGTTTCTGACCATCCACGTAAGGTTGTCAACGCTGTGGGTACGAGTATGGAAAGAAAGAAGCTGCGAAGCTACAACACTCTTAGTTCAAACATTATTTAGTAGCAATGATGCATGCCACGGTTTGTCCTCACATGATTTCTGTACTACTGCAAGGATTTTGTGCAGAACTTAAACATTCGAGGCAGCTGCAGCAAGGTGGCAGGCGAGTTAGTGAGGACTGAGATTGATGCCACTGCCCCCTGGAGGCCGATCCAGTAATTGCCTGTCGCCCGCTGTCTTCCCCCGTCACCGATACTTCACCGCCTCCAAAGTAGCAAACCATGGACTGCTGCCACGCCTGTAAATAGCCTTATAGATACCAGAATTAAAGCTAAATGTCTAAAAATCAAATTTAAAAAAATCGGATGACAAAAGTAAGAGTTATCGTTGCCAAAACAAGCCACTAACCTGTATCCAACCTTCACTTTCTTTTAAGTTGACGGAAGAATAATTCATATCAATCGCTATTCCCAATGTCAGACACATTTTCACACTCAGCAAAATTTTTTAAATAAAGCCTCATATCATAAACCTTTAATTAAATGTTGGTTTATGATTATGGTCATGTTCATCGTTTTATTTCTAAAAATGCTACTCTTAATTCTACTTCCAATATCCATCCAGATTTCATTGCTGTTGAATAACTTATACACTCCCAGAACTCCCTTCAGTCTTCAAATAACTTCAAAGCCAGCTCCTTTACCATATCGTATCTAGCAAATCGTATAACCCCACAATCTACCGCTCACAATTGTCTTTCAAGGTAATCCCTCTACTATTTTTGGAGTGGAGAATCCTGAATACTTCTATCTTAAAACTCACATACGTAGCTACAATACCATGCGTAATTATAACATTCACAAAGATTACAAGTCACTATCAATTGAACAGAAAGGGATCAAATTCACTGGAGCTTCTTTATGCAATATCCTACCACAAGAAATAAAAGATTTTCTGCGAAAAACTAACAGCTATAAATCCAAACTGAAAGAGCTTTGCTTCAGAACCCATTTTTCTCTGTGAAAGAATTTTCTTCTTGAAATTTGGTAATTAAAGATGAAGTGCTATATATCAGGTGTAAGGAAGGGGAAGGTGACAAAGTTGTTCACAATTACTAAAATGGTGTGTTGTTTTTCTTTGTGTTGAAACCGTTTACCAACGCAGCAATTACATTATCTGCAAATTTCATTCATATATAGTATCTAACGTGGAGTAACGTGTATTTGCTGACTACAATGTAAATTAATTATACTAATTGGTTTTAAGGAACTAACCGGTTCTCAGTTGTTGGCAACATTATTAACTGTATACACTGTTCCACATCCTCCAGACTGTTCTTACAACAGATCAAAGTGAACATATCTAATCTAATGGAGGAGGTAATAATATTTATTTCTAAGCAATGTAATATTAATTTTATTAAAGTTGAAGAAGGTCTGTGAAGATCAAATGGGACCGAAAATATAGACCACAACTTTGTATCCACGTTCATCACTGTCAGGCCTAGAACCGAACCTAAGGACCTACCGCCGGAAGTGCTCCAGTTTGTTTTGCCATTCCCTACGAAAACTGAGGCTAAAATACTGCCATGGCAATTTCTTTGTTTCTTACTCAGCAGTAAATGCGATATACTGTGATACCGTCCCGCCCCGAAACGGTATCTTTAGGCAGTGGGTTCCCCTCGGAATGCACTGAGAAATCGCGTGGCGTGTGAATGCTGGATGCGGGCGCTGCATTATTCAGTGTGGCCGGGCCGTATTTTTTTGAAGTCCCTTGTTTTTCGCCGTATGAATGCGAATGCGGGGCGCGACACGGTTCGCCTGAATGATTCATGCGCTGCGCTGCTTTTCCGGCCATCTCCATATTCAGAGCTGGCTGTCAGCGCCAGAGGTAGAGGCGCCTAGGTCGATACGGCCGCCCACTAAGCGTCAAGTCCGTCCTTCTCACCCATCATTCGGCAGCCCACTTTTCTTGTACGGCTCGGTTCTGTTTACGTATGATATGGTAATCTACACACATCTCAATAATCTGACAATTCCGGTTGAGAAAGAAATCTGTACACACTGCCTGACAAAGAAAAATTGAAGCACCCAAAAGGGCAGGACGAAAGAAAATGAAACTTCACGAGTTGAGGGGGTATGTGATGTTATTACCAAAATCTTGTCACACTTACAGAGAACTTAGCAGTATGAGCCCATTTATCAGCACGACGTTTTGCTCCCTCTAGCCTGGATGCATGTAGTCTACTGATGTTGTTGGGAAGGGTGTCAAAAATCCTTCGTATCCACTCCCGAGGCAAGCTAGCAGACAATTGTTGTAACTGGTCCTTGGTATCCTCGACACGGTCACTGGGAAGGGGTTGACGGTCAAACTGGTCCCACGTCGTATCGGGAACAGGTCTGCGGATCTTGCTGGCCACGGGAGTATCTCAACATCACGCAGATAGTTCATAGACACACGTGTCGTGTGTGTACGAGCAATTTCCTGTTGAAAAATGGAATCACAATACTATCGCATCAGGGGTAACATATGAGGACGGCGGATATCTGTGACATACCGTTGTGCCTTTAGAGTTCCCTCAATCACTAATAGCCGTCTCCTGAACTCATACTCGATAGTCCCCCACACCATGACATCTCCGCCTCCCCAAAACATTAAAAGAATAAGACCTCAGGTCTCCGCCATAGTCGCCGACGATGGTCATCCAAGGTAGTGCACAACTGCGATTCATCGCTGAATATAATGCGACGCCGTTAATAAGTAATCCATGTTTCCCGGTCATGGCACCAATCCGAACGCAGCCGTTTGTGTTGTGTTGTTAACGGCGGCTTGTTTATGGGACGGTAATTCCCTAGTCAGGCTGTTTCCTGTCTCCGACCAATAGTGCGGGATGTCGCAGAATGTTTGAGGCAGTCAGTTACTTGTCGGGTGGCAGGCTCGGAGATGAAGGGGTTAATGTGTGCGCAGTGCACATTTCGGTGATCCTCACTTGTGGTGGTCACTCGTGATTGACCGGGACCGTGACAACGAGGACTGTTTCTGGAGCGTTCATAAACTAAGTGACTCCATTTTGGCCTCCCCCCCTTCCCCCACCTAGCTTGACGTGGCTTTTGCTTCGATACCCTCCCCCTCTTTTCCCCCGTGACTTTCCAGAGACTTTTTGGACTGTTTTCAGTTTATAGATAATCGTTAAAATTATTGGGCATATCTTGAACAGAACTGATATTTTCTTTATGTACTATTCTACAATTATAAATATTCTGAATGAAATGTTTGAAACTAACCACTCCCGCAAATGGTGAATTACTGGGAAAAACCTCTTTCTCAGGTATAGTAATGGGTCCTTTTCTTCTTGAGGTGTTACCAAAAACGTTCGCATTATCTGTTTCATCACAATTCATTAATTGATAAAATCGAAGAAACTATAACTGCAGCGTAAAAAAAAAAAAACTACGAAGAGCTGAATGTTTTGTTTTATTTTGCTGCAGGACTGACAACTTTCTTTGTGCGTTACCAGGGAAAGATTCTTGGATGTGCTTAGATTTCTATAATTCTTAGGATAATGGAAACTAATTGGAAAAACATTTAGTAAGTTTATTTTACAGCGCCACTTCACACATCTCTTTGAACTTGAAATTCACTTGACAGAACAAAACTATAATTATTTTATCAATGAGCGGGCTATCCTAATCAAAACAGCTTTGTTTCCAACCATTAAAACAATACGAACTGTCACTGTCTTGGAAAATTCCGTGTAGCACCTGTAAGCGAAGCCGCTCCTTCCAGCGTAGGGGCTAACGAGCTGGCTACACGTTGCAAGGGTCACCGGTTCGTGTGCGACCAAGGGCACGGGTGGTTTTAATTAAGTGTTGTGTCTATCCTGTGTTGTCCATGCTGAGAAGTAAACGATAATTATGATGATATAGTACATATACACTCGAAGAAACAAAAGAACACAAGAACGCACTTGCAGCTCGCTGAATGGCTGACATGGTCGAAAACCAATTAAAAAATAAAATAAAAACCTGTAAGCGAATTTGTATCTAGGTACGGCAGGTCTAATATTTTTAGAATTATACAGTCTTCATATACATGTTTACTGTTTTTTCAGAAAAATTTTCTGATTTTAAACCGTCTGTGGTGGTGATTAGACGGATTAGGAAAGTTATTTTTCGTTACGGCGTAAAACTTTTATATGCTGTCACTCTTCAAAAACCCAAGAGTAGTGGAAGAGGTAGTCTCCGTTACAGTTCTGTATCCGCGCCACATGGAATTCCTCGCTGCCTTTTATACATTAAAGGTTGGAAACTATGACACGTTTGAAACGCTGCCTATTCTGTTATCAGATGCCCAGTATATACCAGTTGTCCTTTTCCCTTTGTCTCCAGTGTTATACCAAAATTGGTAATGTCCAATTTGGAAGTGCAATCTGACTCGTTATTTTAAAGCGCATTGCGACATCCTATATATTTACCAACGCGATGTTCACACATCACAGCTTCAACAGAACACTTCATTAAATCACTCGCGCCCGTTGACATACATGAAATTAGCGTTTTCCCACTTTTCGCTCGCGAGTACCTCGATGTGCCTAGTAACGTGTTTTGCGTTTCGTTTTTCTTTTAGTAGCAACGCATTAATGGCTGTTACGCAGTATCTTAATAACCATTATCTTAAATTATATTCCACAATTACGCTTATTGGAGTGCTAACTTTCTATGTGGAAATTTCATTAACGTTTTCCATATGTATTAACGTATTATTATTATTATTTCCGAAAGAACCTGATAGGATCACGCAAAGCCTGTAATTAAGAATTTGTCAAATGTTTCCATGTCAAATGTTTCCATGTCAAATGTTTCCACTGGATAGTTGGAATTAGGGATTGTCGGTTCCTGGAGAAATGGAGGAAGCCCAAGGGTTGCCACCTGTCAGGGGCGGATCCAGGATTTTGCTTTGGGAGGGCCTCGAGCGGACTTTGGTTTTTGGGGGGGCTTACCTAGAGTGGATATTGGGGGCTCGAGTTGGGCAAAAGGTAGTATTTATAGTCCCCTCAGGCCTCGAATCTGTAGAGCTAAAAAAAGGTCTCCAAAACTGCAATGTCGGAGGTGGACCTAGATACTTTTGGGGGGGGGCTTGAGCCCCTAGCCTCCTCCCCCCCCCCCGATCCGCCCCTGCCACCTGTCTGCGATTCGTGTAACTAATGTTTCCTGCGATGTGTGTAGTTTTGTTAGTGGAATGTGCAGTTTATGGGACGGAGACTAGAGACCCTCCCAGCATTTGGGTATGTAAATGCGGCAAACCGCCGAATAACCGCAACACAGGGTCCAGGACTCGAACCTGATCCAATTGTGCCTCCCCGATCCAATATGGCGGCGCCTTATGTGCGCAGTAAAACCGGCAGATCTATCTTAACATAATTAACCAGAGGTACGTAGTAAGAAAAACAATATTAAAAGAATCCACAGAGTGGAGTGTTTATTTGTAATGTACCATGATCTTTGGTGGGTATCTCACAAAGGAGTGTTCATTATCGATGTAGTGTAATCTGTGACACCTATATGTTCTCAATTCCAGGTCAAGTATAGTCACAAAATATACCATAGATCTCAAGCTAGGACATAAGTTATCAAACTGTGAAACCGCCATCCAAATTGGTTCAGTAGATTTTGCGTGATGCCTGGATAAAGAGACAGACATATAGATACCACTTACGGATTTATATATGTAGAGATGACTCTCAATCGAATGAAAGTTTATGATTACGCATATGGCTGAGAATATAATTGAGGATAATTGATTTCAATTATCGTTTATACTATACTGCAGAAACTAGTGTAGACACAAAATTTAAATCATATGGTTGACGTAGACGGTTAGGACATACTCACGCCTCTTTTGTGATTTTACTAACGGCTGGGTCAACATCACCGTCACCAACAGTCTGTAAGCCATTTGAGCTATATGGCCCGTTCAGTTAAGAGAGGTAGCTTAAGGTCAGTCTGGTCTATCCCCACTCCTCTGCCCTTACCCCAACATGCGGAGGGGAAGCTTGCCACTCGTTGACACAGCGGTCAGCTCTGAGATGTAGGAAGTGAGGAGGTGGTGAGGCAAAGAGCGGGTAATGGCATCACCGAGCGTGGTGGATGAACGGTTAACGTTCTGGCCTCGCATTCGGGAGGACGCCGGTTCGAATCTCCGTCCGGGCATCCAGATTTTGGTTTTACATGGTTTCTCCAAATCACTCCAGGCGAATGACGGGATGCTTCCTTCAAAAGACCATGGCCGAATTCATTACCATTCCTTGTCCCCCAATCCCGTCTCGCCTCTAATGACCTCGACGTCGACCAGGCGTAAAGCAATAAGTAAAAAAAAAAAAAAAAAAAAAGATAATGGGAGCGTGACTATGTTCGGAGTGAACGGGATATACTAGCTGTGGCACGTGAGGTGTTGCCGACCATCCCAGTATTTACTTAAGAGGTTTATGGCTATTCACGAAGCTGGATGTTTGAATCTGGGTTCGTTGTAGTCCAGTTGGGCGGTGCTTTGACTCATTCGATCACACCGACGGGGCATCACTATACAGTAGAAATACGTTCCCGGAAGAAAATCTGTTTTCAGCTAGACTTCCCTTTCCGCGCCGATAACATTTCTCCTTCTCTGCGGTACAGGTAGCTGTTTGCTCGGCTGCCTCGAGAGTGGAGGCGTGTTGTGACTGCGGCACGTCAGCCGCAAAAACGGTTGTCAGCCGGGACAAAGGCGCGGAGGGTAGGGGGCACCACGTGCCCGGTCGCGTGTCGGGCCACGTGCCCGCCGCCCACGTGCACGGCCTGTCCAGAGCACCTGCGGGTCACCTCCCGGTGCTAAATGTCGCGGGGGCATCGTCACGTGACATACAGCCATACAGGAGCACGGAGTGCATGTCCGAAAGTAATTAAAAGGTTAAGAAAATTAAATAAATACAGGGTTATTCAAAAAGAAGGAACATATTTTACACTTTTATTTCTCACAAATTATAAAATATACAAATATGTCCCACAAGTCCCTCATATATAGCAAGGTTCAAAGTTTGGAATCCCACCTATTAATTCCATTCGGTTGCCGCCAAGGGTCTGTTATCCGTTTACGTAGAAATGTCAGTGCTACAAGAGAACACGTTTTGCGTACTACAGTATGCTAAAGTGAAAAGTTGTCATAAACAGATCTAGGAATGAGATAATAAATTCGCAGAAGATGATTGCATCCGAAGTGCTTCCACATTGAGTAATCGGAAATCTAACATATGATGCTCCTGTCGAGTGTATACAGTAAAACTTTGAACCTTCATCTATTAAGTGATATACAGCATGTATTTATATCCTCTATAGTTTGTGAGAAATAAAACTGCAAAATCTGATCCATATTTTTGAATAACCCTGTTGGAGACCTTGGTATGTAGCCTCTTCCCACCTTGAAAATTGAGATGTCCAAATTTTGATAAAATTCAACTTCGTACACAACCCGAAGGCTGGTTGGAATCTTCGAAAGGAGGCATGTTGAGCCCATGGAGGAAGGAATATATGGAGACGAGATAACGCGAAATCCGTGAAACCTCGTGAGAAAACTGTGCCTGCGCGGCGGACATCGTAGGAGTACCAAAACATTGGGCTGTTTGCACTGTGTCAGCTGTTGAGAAAATTTCATTTTCTAATATTCTAAAGTTTTCTATAATGCCAAGTTGCGATGCATATGGTTGCACAAACAGACGAGATAGGAAAAAACCTGGAATAGCGTTTCATAAGTAAGTCACATTGTAATTATCGTTCTTGAAGTATCTGACAGGCAACCGCAACATTAGTACCATTCGCTATAAATTTATTCATTACTCTCAATAGAATCATATGACTCTCAAATTTTTGTTGGTGTAGTGTAGACAATTAGCATATGTTACTATTTTGCACCTAAAAAGCTAGCCTTATTGTAGACAAATGTTGGAAATTTAATTTAAACGGGTCATGTTTACATCGCGACACAGTGAATATGGTATTCTGCATGCATTACTCACGTTTAAGTTTACGCTGAAATTGCACGATGAAATTAATCGTGATAATTTGAGCTGTGCGAACTACTAAACATGATGAAATAAACTTTTTTGACAGAAATGTAGTTCGCGATGCATTTCTTGTGTTTAGATGTGTCTACATAGTTTGGTTTTGTAGCGGCAATATTAATGGAAATGTTGGCAGGTTTAAATGCGGTGTATACCTGAAGAGAACAAACAATTTATTTATTATTAGCTGTTAGCTTCTGATTTTTGAATGTACTGATTTTTCTAGCAAAATTATATAGGCCACTACCAGTACAATATCTTCTAAGTAAGCTCAGAAACTATGAGGTTTTATGAAGTATTAATTTTTTTTAAAGCTCTAAACATTGACTTATGCTTTTTTTTTAAATTTCAGATATGAAATATGTCTACAAGTATATTTCTAGATTTTGAAATCTTCCTTGTCAATTACTGAAATAGAATGTGAAAATATAACCTATTTGAACATCAACTAAAATTTAAGGACTGTAGAAATAAACAGTTTGTTATTCAAGTTAAAAAGAATTACCTGCTCATTAAGTTACGTCCGAATTCATCATCAAATATGGATATGGCGATAGGTTTTTTCTGGTCCAGGCCGCATTTCAACCTAACCACGTCAATTTTAAGGTACAATATCTCGAGAACTAAGCGAGATATCAAAAAAATTTATTATTCACTTTCAGTTTCCCTCATCGAGTTACATAAGAATTCGTCATCAAATTGCGGCTCCACGGTTATCGTTGAATCCCCTCATTACCTAACAACCTTACTTTTGAGACAGTATATCTCGCGAACTAAGCGAGATATCGAAAAATTTTATTCTTTATTTTCGATTTGTATCGTCATGTTACATAAGAATCTATCACCAAATTTGACTTTGGGGACACGTTTCTTCTGAATTTCAACCAGAAACTCCACTCTTTTGAGACGGTATATCTTGAGAACTAAGCACGATATCAAAAAATTTTATTCTTCATTTTTGATGTGTCTCGTCGAGTTACATAATAATCCATTATCAAATTGCGGTGCCACTGTTGTCTTAAGATTCCCTTGAGGTTTTTGTGCATATTTCCGTGTGTCTCTGGTCAAGCAATATGGCGGCCTCCCCTCCCCAATTGTCTCCACCCGGTTTCACTCCAATATGTGGCGAAGGTCCCTTGCGTCGTCTCCATATATTCCTTCCTCCATGGTTGAGCCAGTGTGTCAAAGGTAGCACTATCAGTGCCTTTCCTGTAGTACCTGCAGTTCAAGATGAAATCTGGTTCATGGGATGATCACAGCATACTTCACAATCACAAAGCAAACATTGGGGAATAGAAGACTGTATTAAGTACCCATATAAATTCTGGTTGCGAAGGAAGTAGTTTTTTTTATATGGGCCATTTGTGAGTTTTTAAACGGTAAGAACTGAGAAAGATGGCTTTTCCTCTTGACTGTGCTTCTCTATCAGACCTGTATTATAATATTCACTGCAGCACCTGAGAAAAAGATACTTATGTTTAGGTTTCAGTCCGGTGTGTCAATTAGAAAAGAAAAATAGCTTTAGATTGACTTTTTACATTGCTTGACATTACACAATATTTACAACAATTCTTCTAGGCTGGCAATCAAAGATGGCATTTACATTCAGAACCGCAGCTTCTTTTAGTTTCTTCACTTTCTTCATCACTTACTAACATCTTCACCAATATACCACTTCAAACAATTCGTTAATACTTCACTATTATACTCTGCCCATTATTCAGTGTCCTTGTACCCAATACATCACTCATGACAAAATTCAACTCTTTTTCTCTCTCTCTCTCTTCAATTACTCGCCGTCTTACGGGACAACCAACCCTACATCTACCAACTATACAAAGATTACATTTAATGTGAGCCGAGGTTCCTGCAATAACATTGTACAACTACGTAATAGATTATCTTTATATTTCAGATATTCACGTTTACCAAAAGGGCTAACAGTAAACTGGTATCTGGATAAATTTATGTTTTTATTAATTTTATCAGAGTTTCAGACTTGTATTTGTTACTAAGTAGTCGATAATTTTTTGGAAATACGTGGTGCCTCTTGTACATACTTAGTTGCTCCTCTGTTGCTAGCAACTTGTGTCTATAACTGCAATATAATGTATTCAATTTATAGACTGTTTCTTCCATTTTAAATTAATCAGTGGTATTAAAAGTAGTTTCACTTTACTCTGATGCCTTTCTATTTAAGTCGGCCATACTTTTGGCTTAGACTAAAACTTACACGAACTAGTATGTGAGGTAGTAATAGATGATTTATTCGTAATCTTCAACATTGTCTTATTCTTAGCCTGCATTAGATAATTTTTGAAGTAGGGTGTGACACAATATCGTTGAAAATGTAATTTGAAAATAACAAAACCTCTGTGTACTCAATGTAAGATCATCATTAACTCTTTTTTTTTGTCGTCAGTCTTTCGATTGGTTTGATGTAATCCTCCATCCCTTCTTATCTTGTGCTAGCCTCTTCATCTCTACATATCCCTTAAAACTCACGTCCTCAATTATCTGCTTCATATATTCTAATCTCTGCCTTCCTCTACAATTCTTACCTTCGACTGTTCCCTCCACTAACAAATTAACCAATCCAACATGTCTCGCAATATGACCTACCAGCCTGTCTCTTCTTTCTGTAAGCATCTTCCACAAACTTCTTTCCTCACCTATTATTTCCAAAATTCGTTCATTTTGTACTTTATCTGTCCACTTAATTTTCAGCATTCTTCTGTAGAATCACATTTCAAATGCTTCAATTTTCTTTCTTTCTGGTATTTCTAAAGGCCATGTTTCGCTACTATAAAGTGCTGTGCTCCACACGTAATGTATCGTTAACAGAAACAAAAATATCTGTGATGGTCGTGCTCTAGAAAAGGCTACTAATAACTGTCCGTGCGAGAAGACAGAGTTAGCTAAGGGCAATCAAGTCTGTTCCTTTAAATATGTAGGCTATTAACCGAAATATTGAATCTAGTAGCCGTGGAAAAGACAAATTGTCATATATGCCGTATCGTTATATGCAGGGAAAAAAAACTCAAGGCCAAAAACTCCGAAATCTGAACAAAGAGCACAATGTGGAAGTCAGCACCTATGAAATGTGTAAGCCCACACTAGTGCTTGTAGTGCTAACATTTTTATGACTTGTTTAAGAATGCGTGTAGATGCTCGAAACAAAGTTGTAAATAATGTAATGTGATGAACCTGCAGTGGCCGGTGGAATGTTGTCGCAGTGGATAGTGCGTGATTTCGAGGCCCTCTCGTCCGCTGATCCGTGTGTCAGCCGCTGTCTGCCGCTGACTGTAATTACTGCGCCTAATGCGCGGAAAATGAGGCGCCATCTGCCGGCTACCTGCAGCACAGCGGGGGCTCCGTCTGCCGAGGCGCCCCGCAGTCGCGTATTGCTCCTCTCTGGCTTCAGGAAACAGACCGCTTGCAACGTCATGTAGACTCAAAGTGTAAGTAAACTATGAGACTATTAACAAAATTTTGACCTGAACATTGTGAATGTCTCACCCTTTGTCTGATGTGGAAGCAGTACAGTGGAAACGACCGTTACAGAACCAGTGTAAAATCAACTAACCAAACTTGAAAATTTAAATATCAAGCACTAATGCTTCTAACATAAGGGTCCGTTCATAAACTACGTGGCTCCTTTTCGGCCTCTTTTGAACCCTACATCCATCCATCCTCTCACGTAACCTGACGTGAAATGGCGACACTGACCATGACCACTGCTGCAAAAGATCAATTATCTGGAAAAACCTCATGCTCAGGTACAGTCAGGGATCTATTCTTCTTAAGGTGTTACCAAAAGCATTTTTCTCATCGCATTTTTCATTGCTTATTTTTTTATAAAACATAAAAAAACTTTTCTATCCGCGCAAAGGAGCACTAAGAACAGCAGCATTTTTTATATATTTTTATTTTGCTGCAGTTCCGTCATCTTTGTCCTCCTTAATACATTTCCATAGGTCAATGACCCCGTTTTGGATGTTGAAAACTCGCTGGAAAAACATTTCCGATAAAACTAGTAAAGTTTATTGTACAGCCCCATTTCAAGCTACACTTAAAAACTTCAAAAACACTTCAACAAGCACTATAATAAAAAATGTTCTGAAATTCGCTTGGAAGAATAAAATTAGAACTACTTTATCAACGAACGGTGTGGTGGCACTCAAGTGATCCGCATCAAAAAGGCTTTAAAAAATAAAAAACAAAAAAATAAAAAAAAACAATACAAACTTTCGCTGACGTGGAAAATCCCATGTGACTTCTGTATGCGAATATGAGTGGAAGTACTGCGTGCCTAATATCTTTCAGCGCGCAGTGTGCTGTCGCTTGTTTGTTATTTCAAAGGCGCCGACCCCGTGCGACTCTAACATTATGATTTCAAATCACACACTTGCACGGCACTGTCAGTATATAGGTTATCTAAGAATAACGAAATAATTAAATAACAGATTTTTTTTCCTCTGCCTCAACGGCTGTTGGTGCAGTCCCATTGCCTTTAGCAACTTTACTGCTACGTTTCAGGTTGGGTTGTTTTGGGGACACGTTTCATTTTCACTTTTGGGGGATAAAATGGCTATGGATGATTGGACGCCATAGACTTCCTTATATTAAAACCCCCTACTGGGTTCGTATGGTCAATTGGGGATGTACAAGCTGCGTTAGCAGCTGGACGATTTTCCCCAACTGATTTTCTCGTTTTGGCTCGTGGTTGCAGCATTGGTGCAAATGCTGGTCAGTTATGTCGGACGGTGGATGGTTTTTGGTGCGGCTTGATGTCCTTTTCTGTGGGCCACCGTGTACTTCGGTGGGTTGGGTGTGGCTTGGTTTGTATTGACATCTGCCGATAGCGGCTTGGATCTTTTTCTTCCGGAAATAAATATCCACATGCTGTTGTGCATGCTGTACAGTATTTTAACTGCGACAAATAAATTAATAAAAAGCTACGTGACTTGGGTAGGACTTCTTCACCTTCACGGATCCCAACTCCTCCCCCCACCCCCTTGGTCGAGCCACGAAGTTCGTGGACGCTCCCTAATTTATGTGAATTAAGCTCTGAATTGTCGATTTAATATGGCTATACATTCAACGAGAAAGGTTTGCTAGTATTCTGGTACGCTGGAACAACTTAAATTAGAGGATAGACATCGCAGTTACAACATAATACGAAATTGGACTCTCCCTTGATACTTTGAAAAATATTACAGACATTTGTAACAGAAAATCTCTGGACGTGAGAAATCAAAAGTGCCTAAATTGTCTAAAAATAGAAACAAAATCAAAGAGAATGCATATTACTTGCTGAGCAGAATAGAAAAAAATTGAGATAAAAAATCTGACTAAAATGACTCCAGGAAACTGAAAAAAATTCAAACGTACTGATAATAACCAGCCTCCTACATCAAGTACCACTCATGAAAATTAAACGAAAGCGGTATAATATCCATAGCGTTGACTCTATCGACTAAAAAAAACTACGGGAAAAATTTGGAATGAAAATACTTCCCAAACTTGACTGTCTGATGAACTATCATCTTCGACGAAATAATTGAAAGAAATGTATTACCCTCTCAATAGGAGTAATAAGTGAAGTAAGAAGCATTTATGCTTCTAAAATTATAAGGTAATTAGTCAATAAAAAATCTTTAAAATAATGTACGAGTTTCAATCATGTTATTCACGAAATATCGAACGGTTATAGCCTCAATTTTTTTACGTATTTTGTCGTACGACGGTATATTATTTCATATTTCAATATTTACCTGATATACACAACATTTCCACTGTCATAATCACAGCGGTCTTCATCAGAGGCCGAAGTGTTGCAGTATTCGGTATCCTTTTTAAGTGTTTGTTAGTAACACGCACCTTCGCGGCAGAATGACATCACGTGAGTGTGTGGAGCGGTCAGCCGTTGAGCGAAATTCTTCAACTACTCAATACGGCTATCACAGGATCAGTGCAGTGAAACTGCAAACTCACTATCCATATTAATATTATTCGTCTCCAGCTTGATATTGGTGGCTTTTTTTGAAAACGATGTCTCAAAAACTGTGCAAGTTCGAATACTGAGTATATTGGTTGTAACATATGCACCACCCCAATTACGAAATTAATTAATTTTTAAATATGATTTTGTTAAGTGTAATTAATTATCATTTAAATATTGATTGTAATGATGTACAGGATGTAATTTCGAAGCTCGAAGAATCCACAGATTACCAAACATTGTCAATGGGTAATATAAGTATATCTTTGAAAAGAATGAGATAGAAAATCTTTGGTCTGGTGTGAGAGATTCTTAAAAAAGAAAACGAAGGAAGGTGTGTGTGTAAAAAGCTGTAGGTTTTGGACTGTGAGTGACGCAATAGTATTATATGAATGTGTTAGTAGTTCGAGAAGTAATGTATTATAATTGTTTTGTTTTGTTGGCGAGCTTTGAATTGATTATTTATTAAAAACAGTTGCGAATATACGCTAACCACTTTGAGTTGTAACTTCTGTAGAATTAGCGACCATTTGATGAGCTATTTTATTACCACTGAAAATCTTTAAATATTTTAAAGAAGTGACCTGTACTCTGTGTACGTGGATCAAAAGACGACATATTTAGCGCCACGTCGTCATAAGATCTACAGAGTTACGAGCAAATTAATTAATGGAATTTGCTCGACTTCAGTTGGATGAATTTTAAGTGTATGGAGGTTACATGGTATATGTTGCTAAAGTTACCTCATAGCTGATTTCAGCATCACTAAAACTTACACAGTGAAATTGTGGCACAGAGACAGCGGAGTTTGTCAGCTAAATTTATAATAATTTAATATTACGATATATTTAATACCAAAGGTTGATTTTATTTGCATTACAGGCTTTGTTATGAAAATGATTGGAATGCGATTATATAAAATTAATATGAAATTAATATACCACATCTAAGGATGTTTATTTGATCTCAAGAATATCATAACGAATGGTTTTATTAATTTGTATCAAGTCAATGTGTTAAGAATACAAAGCCAGTTTGAATCGCATTTAAGAACATCAGAATCTTTGTTAAATTTCCACTGACAAGGTATCTGAGGGCAGTCGATTGCTGTAGACAAAGGTGTATGGCAGCATAGCGTGTCAGGTGAGTGACGTCTTTATAGCATGGTTGCGACAAATGGGATTCTCCTGTCCTGTCGAGCGCAGTATATCCCTCTGCTGATGTTTGGAACAGCGGCTCCGGTGATCCAACTCCTCACCTGATACGTCTGGCTCGGCAGCTCTGCTAGATACTTGTCGAGCAGTCAAACCCTAAATATCTCCCCTCATCCAATATCTTCTCAGTGGTGAAACAGCTCAGTCTGGGGAGAGCCAAATCTTAGCCAAAGCAGCCTGACCACCTCCAATTAGATAACATGCAACAGAAAATAAACATTTGTTACCACGCACGGGGATCACGTCGGTGATTATCTGAAAATGTCTGCACATTGTTTCTCGACGTTCGGTATGAAACGTACTTCTCGAGGAACGTGATCGGAAGCCACGTTTCTCAAGCTTAAAGACAATAAAAGGCACCGCTAAAGCTACCTCAGTAGCAGGCTGGTGATGATATGTTTACCCATATGTACAACGAGTCTGCCACAATTTCTTCTAACTCTATTAAGAGAAAACCTATTTTTACGACTATGTTCAACCCCTGGTGGCTTTGTTATGATGCAAGGTATTGAAAGCTGCATGTGAATTTCACCGGTATTCCATACTTTCCTATGATCAATTATACAAAAATCAGTTTCACTGAGCTCTTTTGCCGAGAGTGAAGTCTGTTTTTGTTGATGGTAAGGATGTCAGCATGGATTGGCAGAAAAGGATTTTTGGTTGTGTTTTTGTATTCGCAAATTTGTGCAGATGGGGTTGTGCTATGTGACTTAGTTAGGGTACACCAAATTTTCTCTATTTTAATGCGCGTAGTCTGATTCAAAGAATTCCAGATGACTGGAGGGAAGGGGTAATAATACCCATGTTTAAGAAAAGGGACAGGACTGTCTGCCAGATCTATCGTGGTATTACCCTGATGTGCCACTGTGCCAAGATATATGAGAAAGTTTTGGTAAGCCGAATAAGAAGAGCGCTGGAAAGGCAGAAATGGGAAGAACAATATGTATTTAGACCAAGAATGTCAACTATTGATCTTATATTTGCAAGAAGACAGCTACAAGAGCGGAACTACGAGTATGGGAAAGATCTGGCGATGGCCTTCCTGGACATTGAAAAGGCATATGATAGCCTCAGCCGAAACAAAGTGTGGGAAGGACTGAGAAAAAGTCAGTAAAAATGGAGATAGTGGAAAGAGTGAAGGATATGTATGAGGGTAGTAAGAGCTGTGTCAAAGTGGGAACGGACAAATTGGATGATTCCATTTGAAAAATTGATTAAAACAAGGAGCTGCCCTATCACCCCTATTATTTATTGTAGGTATGGATGAATTATTGAAGAAGGTGCTGCAGAGCATTGGTGAAGGAAAAATAAAAGCAGATGACCTATAAGTTTGGGGAGAGGATGAAAGAGAGGTGCAGGATCAGTTGGATGTGTGGGAGAGAGTAGCTGCAGCTTATGGTATGAAGTTATCTGCTAGAAAAAGTGAAGTGGTGATAAAAACAAGAAAGAAGAACAGGACGGACATAGGCATATCACTTGGAGGAGAGCAACTAAATAGAGTGGAATGTTTCAAATATTTGGGAAGCTGTATTAAATAAAATGGAAACGGATGGAGATAAACGAAAGAATAAGATGTGCAGATGGATTTTTTATAGGTATTAGAAGTCTGGTATGGATTAGGGATGTCCCACAAAAGAGCAAAGAGGCAATCTATAAAACATACTTTGTGCCAATTTTAACGTATGGGTCGGAAACGTGGGTTATGAAGGAGAGAGACAAAGGGAGAGTACAATCTGTGGAAATGAAATTTTGTAGGAGTAGAGTAGGAGTAACAAGAAGAGACAGAATAAGGAATGACAGAATCAGGGAGATGATAAAGAAAGAACCGCTATAACAGAATAATGGAAAATCTAGGTTACAGTGATACGAGCATGTAAAGAGAATGGGAGAGGAGAGGCTACCAAGGAAGATGCTAGGCATGGAGCAGAAAGGGAAGAGGCCTAGAGGAAGACCGAGGGACAGATTGATTAAAGGTGTTAAGAAATGTGTGGAGGAAAGAGGAGGAAATTGGGCGTCAGTGGAAGAAAAGAGATTGTGGTTAGACAGGAAGCGCTGGCGAGGCTTTTGGTCCCAGCAGACCCGGCCAGCGGCTGGAAGCTGTCCTAGATGATGACGATGATGATGAGTCTGATTAAAAATAGTAGTAATGCAGTGGTATTGTGTATGAACACTAACGTGTCTTAATAATAATCAAGGGATCTTAGAATTATGTAGCGCTTTGGACGGAAGGTATCTAAGTTATTAGAAACGAAGAAGGGGCCATACCATGGTACTAATGGGAAGGAATAGAATAGACTTTTGATGAAACCATACCGGCAATCGCCTGGTGTGATTTCGGGGAAAAAATCGAAAATTGAATAGGGATCGAATCGACGTCTTACCGTTTTTAAGATCCGAACAGTAACCGGGATCGAGAACTGAGAACCGACAGTGTTAGAGTTTACGGAGACTTTTGGAAATCATGCTTAATGAATATAACGTAGTCGGTGAAAACCTCGGAGTTAGGATCTCAAGATAAACAGATGATCGCCAGATTCCTGACGTATTACTGGCATCGGATGGCCATAGAATGAAAGGATGAGTGTCAACTTCATTCTTCGTTTGAATAACGCCAATGCGTCAAGAATTCGCCCCTCCTTTCGTCAGTCTCAGTTTTGTTCAACTTCGTTTTTTTTTTAACTGCTTTACGTCTCTTTTTAACATCGAGGTCTTTTAGAGACGGGAAAGGATGGGGGCAAGGAATGGGAAGGAATTCGGCCATGGCCTTTTGAAGGAAGCATCCCGGCATTTGCCTGGAGTGATTTGGGGAAACCATGGAAAACCCAAATCTGGATGCCCGGACGGGGATTCGAACCGCCGTCCTCCCGAATGCGAGGTGAGAACGCTAACCGTTACACCGCCCTGCTCGGTTTCAACTTCGTATGTTTTTTTTGTTATCTAGTAAAAAGCATATAAAGTAGAACGGAGCTGAATCTGACGAATAGAGGAGTAGGGTTTTTATTTGTTACTAGAATGCTAAGTGTCATATTTGTTCTTCACATCAAAAACTAAAACACTTTATATTTTACTGAGGGAAATTTCATGTCAATAAATTCTACATAATAGCTTCCTAGGGCCTAATATTCTGCAGTATAGTAATTCGTCGTCTTGCGACAGTTTTCTTTGGACGGAACAATGATACCGAGTGAACCGATTATATTACTAATTTCGTAATCAGATAAGTGACCGGCGCCTGTAAGTTTGCCACACCGGCATCCTGTCACAGTCGATTAAGTATCAATCGCCGAGCGTGTTTGTGAGTTTGGTTTTGTTATCCAGTGAGAGATTAAACAGCTCGTAGCAGCGTTATGGGGGCGTGTGTTGTCCACACAGCTGCTGTCAGTCTGTTGCGCCGTGCTGGTGTGGCTGTGACGTGCGGGTTGCGGTGTTTACCTGCCCGCAGGGGGGCGGGGGGCACCTGTCCAGTGCACGTCTCACCACAGAGCATCTGCAAATGAAGTCAAAGCTGCACTCGCACAATAACGTTGCTATAAAACACCGTTGTATTGGTTTTCTATTTGTTTATCCTTCAATGCAGTGAAAATTTTTAAGGTTTAACAATGATAAAATAGGCACTACAATCTACAGTTTGTAGTTAGCTAGTCTTTACGCAACTCACCAAATAGCTGGAATCACAAAGGCACACGTGTGGTACTCAACAAGGTAAACTGATTCGAACTCCGGTGGTGGAAAAAGTTTTTATAATCTGATAAGCCAACAAAGTGAAAGAGGTTTTGGTGAGCAATTCCGAATGAACGTATGGTGTGCCAAATTTTAAACCCAAACATCTCTTCCATCCGTAAGGAGTGATGCAGGATGGGGATATTAAAGTTAGCTACCTCACTGATGTCTTTCGTAAGAGAAGTCCTGAAAAGAGGGCACTCGTTTTTCTCCTGCTCGTACTATTACGGTCACTCAGAACATTTCTAACATACTACACATAAAACATGGTCGTGTATACCACCAATATAACTAAATATCATATAACGGTGGATAGAACAGGCCCAATTAACTCTGTATCGTTGGCTTAGTACGTATTCAGTGGAAGACTGGGATCTCCCTAAATGCAGAAAAGTATAAATAGACAGGTTTATTAAGCACCACTTAACACTGGCCTTAAATTTCTGAAATTCCCTATTGGTACTAAACACGAGCTCAGTTCCAGTATATAATTAAATGTTGAACTTGAATGGTTAATGTTCAAAAAGCGATAGTCGAACTCGGATTCACTTCGACAGTGAAAACTTCAGTTTACCAAAAGATTTTATGCTAATGTAAAATGTTGTTGTCCAGAAAGTAATATGAGATATATCTCCGAAACGTCGGTTTCATAATCAATTTTCTTGGGCTGGCTGCAGATTCTGCGGGTGTGTATAGATAAAGGAATGCATATCTAATGCCATCCTAAATACCGTGTAAAAGAATCTTGCGCGTTGCTCAGCCCTTAGTACGTGGGCAACAGCAGTATCCAAATACCATTAAATCGGAAATACGACCGAAGATATTATAAGCCATAACTTTGATTCTGAATGGGATGTCAGGTATCATGTTGCGAATCTTTTCACTAGGACCTAGATGCAACAACAAAGAGAATTTACAATGGTCCATTGATACGAGCTAATTCAGCTGTTTTGCGAAGAAAGAAATCTGAGAATACCAGCTTTGCTGTGGAAATATAAAACGACACAATCATCAACGCACATATTAAAGAGTGCCAGGCAAGAGTCATTTTTCTTTAGGAGGCCTAAGAGTGATGATCACTCTTTACACACACACACACACACACACACAAAGAGAGAAACACTTCGCATCCTTAACACAGATTACACGTTCCACCAAAAGATGGCGACACTTTTGTTTTCCATTGCTCTAGCGTTAGGCACTGCGACAAGTTGCTGCATCTATATAGTAGAAGCACAACCTGCGAAACGTCTAGGATGATAAGGATATTGAGCTGAGGAGTCGTTATCACAACACACATATCGAATTGTTTAAGACAGATGCAGAAATAATCTGGGAATATTTAAGAGTAAAAGCCGTATAATTAAAAATACTTCTCTGATGTCAACTATCTTTATAAACTTTATCAAAATAAAGTAGCACTCAAGATTAGCTATATACATTTGCAAAATAACATTACACTTCTGTCAACAAATTGCGATTTGTGAAAAGTATTTAATTTAGTGTTTAATTTGATTGACTGTTATTGTTTGACGTCATCGCAGTTGATGGAAGATAAATGTGTGAAAATAATTAAAACTGAATTGAACGTAATTTATCGAATTTAATTTAATCAGTGGTTCATTAATGTGAGCAATGCGTACTATATTATTCGGTGACTTACTTGGATATTTCTTCAGAATAATCCAAATTCAATTTAATAAATCCTCACTATGACGATTTCGGAATAATGAGTGCAGTGATTACTTACTTAAATTGCAGCTAGAAATTTCAGTTGGCTTTGGTGGAAGGGTGTATGTGGTTCGTGGCTGAACACGTGCGGTCATTTAAATATATATCATACCTTTTCGCTGTCGTATCTGTGGGCCTCTGTGACGATTGCGCAAGTGGCGAATCACATGTGGATGCATTTGGCTGTTCCTGCTTGAGCGATGATGTTGCGTTGCATGCGGCATTGCTGGGCTGCTTTCTGACGATCACAAAACAAAAAGATTGATTTGTACTTTTTGTTTTTTACTCGATACCAGGAGAAAGGAGATTAATTTTTGGAGCACATAGTTACAGGAGATTAGACTTGTGTGTCACACATGACTCTTGAGTTCAAGTGATAGTCAGTGACACAGCGACACAGATTGTCGTCAACCAAAGTGAAGGCCAAACAGACAGTTTGAGCACGAAAGATAATGGCAACTATCTTTTGGCACAGGAAACTGATTTCGATAGAAGATTTTATGGTGAGAGGTGTAACAATTCGGATGCCTATTTTGTGATCTTGAGAAAATTCTGGCATGCCATACAAAACAAGCGGCGTGGCCTACGTCTTCCAGTGTAGGTCCATGACAACTCAAGGCCACATGAGTTTGCACAAACACGAGATCTAATCATGTCTTTTGGATGAGAACAACAGAATCATCACCTTACAGTCAAATACTTGCACCTAGTAATTTTCACTTGTTTCGGTGCTTACAGCAGTTCCTTGGTGGCAACGGTTCAACAACAACCAAGAAGTGACAATTGCAATCATGGATTGGGTTTCTTTACTAGTGGCAGAAAGTATGTATAATATGTAAATAAGCATATTTTAATTATATTTACCGTATTTTATTTTCTATTAAAAAAAGTCCGTTAAAAAAAAACACTTATATATTTGAGATTCTAAGCTTCTGGTGCAGTAATTAACATTATAAAAATTGTTAACTGCTTGTTCTAACAGAGGCACCAGAAATCAATTCAGACTTACTTTGGAGACAAGAAACAAAATAATGCCAAGAATTAGAAGCTGCAACACAACAAACTCATAAGGTATTTATATATATGTATATATATATAAAGAGTTCATAATATGCAGTTGTTTAATAAACTATAAAAATATTATAGAATTAAAGCAAAACCCAATAAATAATAAAAACATAGTATCACAATCGCAGCAAAGCAAAGCGCGTTACATAATTATTGAATACACGTACATAAAAACTTTAATAGAGAATACATTACTTAAACATAACAATTATAGTAATTACATTGAAACGTATTTTCTTTTGGTTACAACAAAACGTATTACGGTTGTATCATAACACAGTAGATATTTTTTAAACAAAAAATTATAATTTTATATGTAATACCTAAAAGAAAAATGTATTGTAATTATAGTATTTTAGATTACTTGTTACTTACATGAAATCTGTTCACTGACAAATGAACTACACGTTACCTGAAAGGAGATGCATTGTGTTTACAATGTGACAGAGTTAGCTTTATTTACAGAAAAATATTTTGTAATTGTTTTGCAACGAATTGTGTATGAGTTAAATGATACATATTGCCATTATTATGTCATAGATGATTGAAAGAAATTGTTTTGTAATTTTAGTATAAATAATGTTTGTTTAAACAAGTTTCCAAAAGACATCTGTCATATTTATTGGAGATGAACCACATTCCAAGACTCTTTTATTCTGGACTAATAATAAATATTTAAAAAAATGAAACTTTTGTGATTTGGTTGATAAAATGTGTGGTAAGGACATCAAAGCAAATAACCGCAGAGCGAACGCTTCGTAATCAGGTGAGGCATCTCTTCATTAATGTTCTTTCGGGAGATCAGATCGCACGAAAACATTCTGCCGCAGGTGTTTAGTCAGAGTAAAAACTCTAAATCGTTAACAAGAGACTGAAAAAAGGTTTCTGGTGATGGACACTGCATCACACGCGTCGGACTGTTCATCTGTTTGGCCCCTGGTGGGGGGACTCATCCCCAGTAATACCCACACAGCCGACAGTTTTGCAGCCTCACGTTTGTACTGATTTACTGCGGCTCGGCGCGGCGTCGAGGGGATTGAGTTAACAAGTAGCGACGCGCTGCGATCGATAGTCGTTAATTCAAACTGCGCGAGTCCCCCCCCCCCCTTCCCCCTCGCCCCCTTGAATGACGTCCTGCCGCCGGAGGTGGGGAGGGCTTAACCGGACAGCGAATTTCAGTCCGCTGGGAGCTGCGGGGCGACCCGTCATAAAGTGGGCCCTATCCAGTCGCCAGCCAGGTTAGGGGACGGCCCTTCTTCATTCTCTAGCAAGCACTCTATTCGATTTGAGCAGTCATACTTCTTTCGGCTGGCACAGCAAATCGCGTTAGCCCTGCCGGTCTATTAATATGGGAGAAGCTGCCCCGGGGGTTAGCTGGTTAAGGGTTACACACACGCGGAGGCGGTAATTTGTAAAAGGAAGGCGGGCGGTAATTCCATCAGGCTCCTTGTGGCAGCCGCAGCTCCGTCTTCTTCTTTCCGCCGCAATCACGCGCCGCGCTCCTCATTTGTTTCCGCGGGCGCGCGCGCTCGAGCGCATGGAGGAAGGAATTAAATGGAGGAGAAGTGACGTTAAATCGGTGAAGCAAGCACTAAACTCTCCCGCATGGTGGCAGCACCGGCAGCGACCATATGGCGCTTCCCAACAATTAAGGTGTTCACATTGTGGTAGATGCAGT
Source organism: Vandiemenella viatica (assembly GCA_031002005.1). Taxonomy (NCBI): domain Eukaryota; kingdom Metazoa; phylum Arthropoda; class Insecta; order Orthoptera; family Morabidae; genus Vandiemenella; species Vandiemenella viatica. Next base: position 243,748,263 of record JARYHS010011408.1, read on the forward strand.
GATTATTTCATTTAGTATTGTGTATAAGTGTTTAAAAATGCCAGCTTGTGTTGCGTACGGTTGCACAAATAGGCCAGACAGGAAAGAACCTGGAATATCATTTCATAAGTAAGTTGAATTGTAATTATCGTTGTTGAAGTGAGTGGTAGACACCGCAAACTTTGCAGCACGTCTATAAATATTTAGGCATAGCTCTCAATGGGATGACTTTGTTCTCAAATTTTTCTTGGTGTAGTGTAGAAAATCAGCAAACTTGCTATTTTGCACATAATAGACTAGCATTATTTTTTAACGAGTGTTTAAAATGAGATTTAAAGGGGCGTGTTTTACTTCGCGATTCAGTGAATTTACTATTACGATTTCTTTCGTCACGTTGCTGATTATACTGACAATGGATGATGAAATTAACTGTTATGTGAGAAGCTGTGAGTTTTATTAATTTTTTAAATAGCTATTTCAGGCCATTGACTTAGGTTATTTTTAAAGCTTCATATAAGACTTGTTTCTGTTTGTAAATACGTCTATACCCATTTTTACCGATTTTGAAATCTTTCTCATCTATTTATGTCGAAACAGGTTCATGCAGAAATAAAAATGGGCTTCATAAATAAAGAAGTTATTGGCCTTTGAACAAAATCAATTTGGGGAATGTGTTTCTAATTTAGTCTCTTTTTTTTGTACAACATTCTCCCCCCCCCCCCCGTATCTAAATCTAACTGAGAGATAATTTTTTTACAATTGTCCTAATAAGTAGGGCTGTGAAATTAGACAACACATCTTGATCAAGAGAATGTTCATTATGGTGACTGAATAAACATTTTATTTCTGGTACCAGCCTACAAAATGTCTGGGTTGCTCATCCCTAGAGTGGGTCCTCTTACTTTTTTTCTGGTCTAGGACACATTTCAGACTAATCACAAGTGGTAGTAATAAAACTGAAATATCCATTCTGCATGTCAACCATGTAATCATTGTGGTGTTGACAGAATTAATTTTTGGTCCAGCCTACTTCCAAACCTAAACCCCTCAATTTGGATGTTGTATATCCCCCACACTAAGCAAGATATCGAAAACATTTATTCCTTATTATCGAGTTTTTTCGTCGTGTTACATAAGAATCCATCATTAAATTTGACTTTTGCGAAATTTTTTCTTCTGTATTTCAACTCAAGACACCTCACTTTTGAGACAGTATATCTCGAGAACTAGGTGAAATATCGAAAAATTTTACTCTTTATTTTTTATTTGTCTCGTCTTTTTAAATAAAAATTCATCATAAAATTTGACTTTGAATAATTTTTTCTTCTGAATTTCAACCAAAACCATTTCACATTTGAGACAGAATATCTCGAAAACTAAGCAGGATATCAAAAATTTTTATTCTTCATTTTTTATTTGTCTCATCGAGTTACATAATAATCCATCACCAGATTGCGGCGTCACGTTTATCCTAGAGTCCCCTTGAGGTGTTTGTTCATATTCCCCGTGTTTGTTGGGAAGCGGTCAAGCCCCCACCACTCCGGCCATGCCCCCCCACTCCTCCGCCGGCCTGCTTCACTCCCATGCGTGGTAAAGGTCTCTTGCGTCGTCTCCATATTATTCCTTCCTCCATGCTCGAGCGGTCCTTGGCGCTCGTAGCACTTCTTTTGTCGGCCCGCGACGGTGGCGCCGCCGCCGCCGCCACAATGCAATTAGGGAGGGGCGGCGGACACGGTGCGCTGCGCCGCGCTATGAGGGGTACGCTTGTCAGCGCCACTATTTGTCACTAACTGCGTTACGCCCTCCCCGTCCGCTCTAATCACCGGGGGCCACCTGCTTCACTTAGACCGTAACTCAATAGAGCCGCTGTCATTGCGTTTTATTGCTGCCGAGTGATTCGAGTGCATCTCTGCTCGGAGGAGACGGCGGGTGAGTTTAAGGGTCGCCTAGTCTGAAGTAAGTGAACCTGCACTCGCCCTCAGACAACATCTGTTGTGTATTCACGCATCCATGACAGTTGTGGCGCGATTCAATTCCATATCCGACTAACCAGATCATGTTAGCTGCGTATTAGCTTTTGCGTTGAGACATTAGTTCTGTGTCGGTTAATCACGACTTAATATCCTCCGTTGTCGACTATCATATTGATGGCCTATAGTAACAGATGAATTAAAAATTAATGACTACCATTAAAATGAGGAGGCAAAACATCTGCAACACTTATAATATTTGGTGTACGAATTGATTAATTCTCCTGTTCTTTTTAATTGATTCTGCTGCTCGTCAGTAAGCCGGGAACAGACTGTCTGTCGAAGCTGGCGGGTTAAACGAGGCATGTTTTTTTAAGTAAGTACCGTTTTGAAATTAAAAAAGAACGTGCAAATATATTTCAATAATTTTATTTTTACGTGAAAGCCTGTACCTTACTCTACTTTTATACATAATTCCCTTCAATATTGAGGCACTTGTCATAATGTAGTACCAGTTTTTGAAAACCCTCCTCATAGAAGTCTGCCGCCTGACTTGTTAACCACTGCATCACAACTGTTTTGCCATCGTTACCGCCCAGGTGTTTCTTCAAGTGCAGGAACAGATGGTAGTCACTGGGCGCCAGATCAGGGCTGTACGGAGGATGATCTAGATCATCGAAAAGATGAGATGAGATCTTTGGTCTGATTAGCCACATGTGGACGGGCATTGTCATGCAGCAAAACGATGCCCTTGCTCAACTTGCCACGTCTTTTGTTCTGGATTGAACGGCGCAGATTGTTCAATGTCTCACAATAAGCTGCTGCATTCATTGTCTCATTACGAGGCAGAAATTCCACAAGCAATACTCTTTTTCTGTCCAAAAAACTGTGCACATGATTTTCCGGGCAGAAATCGTTTGCTTGAACTTCACATTTTTGGGTGAATCTGAATGCCGCCATTCCATGGACTGTTGCTTTGATTCAGGTGTGACGTAGGCCACCCATGTCTCATCGCCCGTAACAATTTAGCTTAAGAAATCATCACCATCGTTGTGATACCGCTCAAGGAAAGTCAATGCACTGCCTAAACGTTTGGTTTTGTGCACATCCGTTAACATTTTCGATACCCAACGTGAGCACAATTTTCGGTAATTCAAGTGCTCTGTCACAATGCCATACAAAACACTACGAGAAACATTAGGAAAGTCATCACACAAGTAAGAAATCGTAAAAGCGTCTGTTTCTTCTCACCTTCATGGTCCACTTTCTGCACCAAACTTCCATTAACGACCGAAGGACGCCCACTCCGTTGTTCATCATGCACATTTGTGCGGCCATCTTTAAATGCTCTCACCCACTTTCTCACCATTCCATCATTCATAATGTTTTGTCCGTCAACTGCACAGATCTAACGATGAATATCGATCGGTTTTAGGCCTTTAGCACAAAGAAATCTTATAACAGCCCGTACTTCACAGTCGGCGGGACTCACGATTATCGGAGGCATCTTAAACACTCAGGGAACAACGTAAACAAGGAAAAATTACACTGTAATGGCGTCAGTGCGTAGGCAAGAGATGCAGGTACCCAAGTGCGCATGCGCGGAACGCCGACCGTAGCGCTGCAGCCACGGTGTGAGAAAACGGTACTTACTTAAAAAATACGCCTCGTACCAATACTTGCTATTATATTCACCAACTTAAAATTTAAGAATATTTATTTTTGTATCTTAGTACTTAATACAGTCATAGGTGTCCATTAATAACAATTTAAAAAAACAACAAAAAAAAACAGTCTTTCCTGTCTGCTGTTAGGTTTTCTCTGCCACTCACACCCACAGCAAAACTCTCTCTGGTCACGTGACGCACCAGTGCTAAAGTAGATTTAATTTAACTGCGATGGAGCGAACGCTCCGGTGGCAATTTCCCATTCTTCCCCTTTCCTGTACCCGCCTATTTTTGCCCTCTATAAATTTAAACTTTAAATTCTTTGAGAGGTTTTGGTAATTTAATCAACATTTCTTTTGTAACTTATTCCAGTCCCTGACACCATTACCTAAGAAATAAAATCTTCCGACACCCTTTTCCCTGAAATCGAGTGCCAGCTTGTGGTCATGATCATCTTTTCCCTTGCAAGCTTCTAATTCTTACAAAAATATCTTTCCACACCTAGTCTCCAATATACGCTTAGTATACTCCCACGATTCTTCAACCTTCTCCTGTCTTCCATTGAATCCCATTTCAGCTCCTTTATCATATTGGTTACTGATTGTGCTTGCAGTAATTTCCAGTAACATATCTAGCAGCCCTCTTTTGCAACACGTCCAACATCTGCGTTTGATACCAAAAACGTGGATCTCATCCTATACCACCATATTCAAGCAATGGTGTGAGCAAAGTTTTCAAAGATTGTTATAACTAAAAATTTACAAAACCTAATATATACCCCCACTCAAAATTGGCTCTAAAATTTTATTTTTTCCCAAATATTATACGATCTATAACTTTCACGTTTAACATACACATTTAATTTTTACAACACTCATCTATTATCAATAACGAAATGCGAACAAATTACTGTCAAAAAAGAATATCGTTATTGAAGAAAGCACAACCGAAATTACAAAAAAGGATCACAGATTATTTATAAATGATAAGTTCAATACCTAGACCAGTCACCAAACAAAAACAAAATAAATAATACATAAAAATCTGTGTGTTGGGCGAGGTGACGAGTTCGTCCGCCCCTCTCAAACACTAAAAAACTTTTTCTCCATTCTTTATTTTAGAACTCATATATAAAAATCAATAGTTTTTTTTTAAAATAAAACTTCTTTGCCAACACAAAACACTGGTATCACTTTACATATTCCAAAATTACTTTGCAAAAGCACTATTTCATTTTGGAATAATTAACATAATCTTCATCAATCTCTTGACTGTAATTGTTTTCTTTTCCTTCTGCATCTTCGTCTTCTTTTCAGTCACTGTTCCTTTTACTTTGGTTGTCCCTATTCAATTTGTTTTTGCCTGGCTCATATTCGATATTTCTTCTTCGTAGTCTCCATTATCTTTCTTTCTTTCTTTCCTTCTGTGTCTTCTACGTATTTGACGTGCATTGTCTACATATTCCAAATGCTCCACATCTTGATTTTCTGGTTTACCAGTTTGTAATGCTTCGTTCTATATTCGACGCACAATAACGCCATCCCTGTTTCAGTATTTGCTGTTATTTTCATCTCTTCACTACGGGTACAATTAGTTCTTCCTTGTCACTTGCACCATCTTTAACATCCTTTACCAAATTTCAAATTCTTCACATTGGACATCGTCTCTTTATTATTATAAGGTGGGGAAAGAATTGCTTGTTGAAGACTTGAAATGTAAATTGATAATTACCTCAACTGGGCAAAACATTCGAGAAGCAGTAGGAAAAGGTTTAAAAATTCTGCAGAAAGTGATGAGGGGGTGTACGAGAGAAGTAAAGGAATTGGGTTACAAAACTATGGTCAGACCATTGCTTGAAAATGGTAATGTAGTATAGGTCCCCTATTTTGAGTATCAACTACAGGAGTAGAAAGGGTGGAAAAAAGGGTTGCTAGATTTGTTTCTGGAAATTACCGCAGAATGCAGTCAGTAACAGATTTGATAAAACAGATGGAATGGGATTCGTTCGAAGACAGGAGGAGGGTGAAGAGTGTCATGGGAGTGTACAAATATTTTTGATGAGGCATGGAAAGATAGTGGTGTAAGAATGAAACGTAATGCACGGAAGGGAAAAGACCACCATTACCACAAACTGGCACTCGATTTCAGGCACAAAGGTGTAGAATTTTTTAGGAAAGGGTGGCAGGGATTGGAATAAGTTACCAAGAGAAATAATTAATAATATACCAAACACGTTGAAAGAATTTAAAGTTGAAATTTGTAGAGGGCAAATGTATGAGGGTGCAGGAAAGGGGGGAAGATGGGTGTGTAGGGAAATTTCCACCGGAGCGTGTGCTCCATTGGAATTAAATTAAATTATTTTCTCCTTCTTTAATATAGTTTATCTCTTGAATTTTCTTTTCCAACTTTTTTCTGTTTTCTTCTTATTTTTCTTTTCCTTGCTCTCGTTTCAAATCTTCTGCCTTCCCCATTAGATCACGTTTTACATGACTCTCATGAGTTTTTATTTTAATTTCACTTTCTTCGGTAGCCCCGTGTTTCTATGTCTGTTCTTCAAAATATATTTTCATGTTTAATACGTCCTGTTTTAGCTCCTGCAATTTCTGCTTTGTCCCTCACAGTCGCGCATTCAGGCTCAGTTTCAGATTGTCTATACCAGCGACCAAGTAAGTCTTGTCTTAGTTGCATAAGCAAGTTCAGAATTTGGTCTGTTCCGTCTGCTTGTCTTCCCTCACCTTCTCCGAGATCAGCGATGTTCCTGTGAACATTCTTTTCTTCATTATTATCCGCTAACAGCTTTCCACTTTTTGCACTATCGTTCAAATCAATTCTACACGGAACTCCATCAGGTTTTCTTCTTTCACATCAGAATTGGCTTACTAATTTTATTTTTATTAGTCACATCCAGCCTTAGCCCGAATCAACAACTCATAAACTCACTTTTCTGGTTCAGGAATTTCCTAAGATATAAGGTTAACAATCAGATATTTTATGCGTATTCTATTCTTGCTACATACCGACTCGCACCTGAAGACTACTTTCGATGGCGTTTCCTTTTCTTGCCCTCGAATCACGGTCTGTCATTTGTAAGGTTAGGTTAATCGTTCATTACCTGTAATTTTTCATCTTTTGTGCTGTCACGGCTAAGAAAAATGTGAGTTTCGCTTTACGATTAGATTAATTTTCTTGTTCTTTTCAATTGATTCTGCTGGCCATCAATTAGTCGGGGATAGACTGGCACGCTTTTGTTGTCTTCATAGAGTTATGAAACTGGTGCTTATTTTTATCACCTAATCAGACTGTTTAAGAAAGCTCTAAATATATTTAATTTCTTTTATCTGTAAATATCGTTTGAATATGATATAAATATGCTTGATCTGACCACTAATTACAGTATTGTAGTAAAATAATTGTATCATTTCTTCTGTTCATTTAAATGTGTCTTCCAACAAACTTTTATTTAAATGTCTTGAATTATTTTTAACATTTAAAGTTCACTCGGGCTTCTTTCGGCTACGCTATTGACGCTAGGACCTATTGACGTTATTACTAATACAGTAAATCCATGTACTTTTTTATAATTTTGTTTTAATAAATTATTCAGTGTAGACGCAACCAAAAATATTATAAAGTCTTTACAATGTTGCTCGCGTATGAAACATTTCGCTGTTTTCGCAGCCGCCATTCTTACTAAAATTACGTATAGTTTAGCACTATAATACACTGTGTCGTGGTGTCCTTTCCCCTACGTGACGTTGCGATCTGAAGTTGAAACTTTTTTTATTATTGACAACTAGTTTAATTTAATTTAATTTAATTGCAATGGAGCACACGCTCCGGTGGCAATTTCCCTACACACCCATCTTCCCCCTATCCTGCACCCACCTACATTTGACCTCTACAAATTTTAACTTTAAATTCTTTTAACGTTTTCGGTAAGCTATTCATCATTTCCCCTGGTAACTCATTCCAATCCCTGACGTCCTTACCTAAAAAAAGAGAATCTTTCTACACCCTTGTGCCTGAAATCGATTGCTAGCTTGTGGTGATGGTCATCTTTTCCCTTCCATATACTACTTTTCACCCTACTCCAATATCTTTTCCATGCCTCATGGCCAGTTTACTCCCATGACCCTACTCATCCTCCTCCTGTCTAGCAATGAATCCCATCCTAGCTCATTTATTATATCTGTCACTGATTACATTCTGCGATAATTTCAAGAAACAAATCTAGCAGCCCTTTTTTGCACCCTCTCCAACTCCTGTATTTGATACTCAAAATATAGGTCCCATACTACACTACTATATTCGAGCAATGGTCTGACCAAAGTTTTCTAACCCAATCCTTTACTTCTCTCGTGCCTCCCCCTCACCACTCTCTCCAGCAGGCGCAGAATTTTGAAACCTTTTTCCTACCACCTGTCCTATGTATCCTGCCCAGTTAAGCTTGTTTTCAAATATAATGCCAAGATATTTAAATTTCAAGTCTTCAGCAAGCAATTCTTTCCCCATCTTATATTCATAATTAACCTTTTGTTTTTTATTTGTGTATCTAATAACCTGATTCTTCTTTGCATTTATCTTCATCCTTTTCTTGAAAACCCAACCAGATATACTGTCCAGATCACCCTGCAACTATTTACAGTCGTCAATCGTTTTGATGATTTTGTATAGCATTATGTCATCTGCAAACAATCTAATTTCAGTTAGTAAACAATCAACACAATTATTCATTAGAATAACGAATAGCAATGGTCCCAATACGCTACCTGCGGCACTCCCATTTTTACTTCCACTTCTTTTGATCCCACATTTCCTATACTAACTTTCTTTTTTCTACCTTTTAAAAATTCTTCTATTCATCAAAATCACTTTCTCATCCACTCCAATAGTTTTTACTTTATACCATTTTATGGATCACTCTGTCAAACGCCTTTGACAGATCTAGTGCTACACTATCAATTTGGCCTCCCTTGTCCATTTCATCTGAAATATCTTGCATATATCCCACCAACTGAGATTCGCATGAATATCCTTGCCTGAAACCATGTTGCCTGCTTGAAAACCACTTACGTTTCTCACATATATTTCTGATGTGGTTGCATATCAATCTTTCCATTAATTTACCTACCACTGATGTCAAACTGATTGGCCTGTAATTTTCAACTCAATTTCTCACCCCTCCTTTACACCCATTCTCATACTAGTTACTAATATACATCATTGCCAATTGGTCATATGAAAACTCGTTAATAGAGTTGTCCATATATATGGGGCGCAGTAAGTGTCTTGACTTCACTTCAAACTTCTATAGCCAGCAGATGCGTGTCTTATTGTTAGTCGTTCTTCCAAAAATATGTGTTGACTGTCACCAACAGTTCTTGCAGGGTTACTCAGAAACACATACATGTTACTTCCACACCACCTACGTTTTACAGTAACACATTATCCTTTTAATATACGTGGGGAGAATTCTGTCGTAGTGTTGGCAGTCAAAAAGTTCCCGTAATTCTGTCGTAGTGTTGGCATTTGTGATGCAATTGTTGTGAGTTTGACAGGTCTGAAAAGGTCATAACAGGCAGTGTGACTGCAGTGTAGCTGAAGGTAGGTGTGTGTGGTAATCAGTTGGCGCGATGTCGCAGTTTGAGCAAAGGGCGAGCATCAAGTTCATGCGCAGATTAGGGAAATCTGCTTAACCTTACAAACAGTTTACGGTGACGATTCGTTAAAGAAAAGCGCTGTTTACGAGTGGTTTTCATGATTTAATGGTGGACAGGAATCGCTGGAAGACGAGAGTCGCAGTGGGAGACCTTCAACCTCCGGAAACGAAGCAATGATCGAGCAAGTGAAAAAGTTAATCAAATCAGACCGAAGAATGACCATCGACAAGTTGGAACAAGAAGTGGGGATCTCTCATTGACGAGCGACAGCTGTACTTCGGAAGATACCAAAACAGGATTTTCATCGTTGTTTCCAGGAATGGCAGGTGCGGTGGAGCAAGTGTGTGTGGTTCAGAAGGAGCCTTCTTTGAAGGAGATTAGGCAAATGTGTTCTTATGTTTTGTTAATAAAGAGTTACAATGAAATTCCGGAAACTTTTTGACTTCCCCTCGTATATTGTAGTTAAGTTTTTAGTTGTAAGATGGCGAGAAAAGAAACGTGGGAAAAAGAAAAACAATTGCTTATAATTTTAAAAAAGTATAAATTATGAGCCTAAACATTAGATCTTGGTATTGTTGACCTATACCAATTTCTTTATTGATTTATAGACTATAACATACGAGCTGAGAGATGGGAAATGCTGATTGGGTGTTACAGTCTTAAACCCCACAGGTCTTGCGTGAACAGCGTAGACTTTTGTCACCTGTTCTTAAAAATAGGTGATTTGGTTCACCTCCACTAATTCCATTACAGCTGATGAATCTTGTATTCTATAGTCTACGTTTATATGGTGCAGGAGTTTATGGAAGTAACAACGTTAAATTTTAGTCTAGCTGTTGTGACAATAATTTTTTCTCTATGTAAATTTTTCTTGATGCGACATCACCTTAGGAATCGTCGGATGAATCAGAATGTAATTCTTAACCTCCTTCTTGGACTTGTCTTCCCACGATGAATCCCATAATTGTTTTGCTTTCATTCGTATGCTGGATAGAAAGTTAGCTACCTTCATTTACTGGTATGTTTTGCCTTTCTTCGCCAGCTGAACCGCTTTCCCATTTCAATTAACTCCATTTCTCCCAACCGCTTCGAGGAAGTTGTAGGTCAGGTGGCAACTCTAACAACTGTTTTTGAGCTAATGTTCATCGCATGTTCTGTTCTCACGAGGGTCGTAACAATTTCTGTCACTGAAAACTGAGACTTCCCTATGAAATTTATAAACTTTTTTTCTTGGGAAGAGGAAAACTCTTCCTCAATCTCACAAGAGATTAACTTCTGTTCTGCTGCCGAACTGTTTCTAGTATTGATGAATTAGATGTTATTTAGTGACCAGTGATTTTGCTCAGCGTTACAAAGTTTACTTGCACTTGTCTTCTACCTCTAGCCGTCTCCCAACCTGTTTTTTTTTTTTTTAACTGTGAATTTATGCCTCGTCGACGGCTAAGGTCATTAGAGGCGGGATTGGATTGGGACAAGGAACGGAGAAAAATTCGGCCATGGTCTTTTTGAAGGAAGCATCCCGGCATTCGTCTGGAGTGATTTGGGGAAACCATGGAAAACCCAAATCTGGATGCGCGGACGGGGATTCGAACCCACGTCCTCCCGAATGTGAGGCCAAAACGTTAACCGCTCACCCACTACGCTCGGTCCCACCCTGTCAGTGTCTCCTTTTAGTGCCGCGCTGATCAGTAGCATAGTTGGGCCATTCCAGAGCCGTGACGTCCGTTATAATTTAGCAGGTTGTGAGATGCAGTGTGAACGTTTCTATTTGATACTCAGTAAGCTGCAGGATGGCCATGAGGTTCATGTGAGCGGACAGATATTCGTGGCCTGTCAGCGACAAATACGGCACTGGAAAGATTATGGTTTACCTGATTCCACAAAAGCGGTTTCACCTTAGATTAGTTGAAAATTTTTGTAGTTTCTAACACAGGACGAGTCTCTCTCTACAGATCAAAGGGACGGATTGCGCATACAGAATTATCGGCGATCAACCTTATCTTTATCAGTGATATCTTGCACCTTTGTCAATCTGTATGGTTTCAGTCCCTTATGTTTAAATAGCATTTACTAAATTTTCGATATTGGAATGTCTTACGCCTCTTTAAATACTTTATACAATGGACAAATTTTTGCTTATCCTGTTGGACAGTCCCATCAGCCATTCACGACCAACCTGGTGATTTCAAAACCGAACAACGATTCTGAATAAATTTTAGGCCTGCTAGAAAGATCTTTACAATATTCAGGCAAGATTAAAATGATCCCTTAACTGTCTCTCTCACTTTCAATTCAAAATAAATTCTATTTTTAACTAAGATTTCCATGTATTCCCATTGTCTCTTATCATTATCTACCGTCTGGTCTTCTTAATTTTATTTAATCATTACTCGGAATATTATTCGAGACCAATTACCATTTTTTATGGTTTTTTCGCCTCGTCGACGTTGAGGTCATTAGTGGCGAAATAGGACTAGGGACAAGTAACGGGAAGGAATTCGGCCCTCGCCTTTTTGAAGGAAGCATACCGGCATTCACTTGGAGTGATTTGGGGAAAACATGTAAAATCCGGATCTGGATGCTCGGACGGGGATTCGAACTGGCTATATCCCGAATGCGAGGCCAGAGCGTTACCCACTCACACACTATGCTCGGCACCAATTACTACTTTTCTGCAATGCATGATATCGATCTTCCAGGTGATTGACTGTGACATTGTACGTGGCCAACTGCGTCTGCGTCATTGGAAAATTACTTTGCACCTAAATATTTTTTGAGAACTGATGGCAACATGGTGACAAATCTGGACTGTAGTTCTTCTAATTTTTCTTGAGTGGCAGCAGTATTGTGAGTCCTAGAAGTATTGCGTAGAATCAGAACTGCACAGATCGGAATCGTGCATATTTTGAACCAATAGGCCACCTAACCTAATCCAAGAGTTTGTAGCAGCATGCAGAGTTGATAGCTTCCTTATTCAAGCACAAATTCAAAGTACGCATCCTAAAACATCCTTAAATACAATGATGGGAATCGATTCAGCAGACAAATGGAGATTCATTTCCACCAGATAGTACTTTTGGTCCACATATTACATGCCATTTATTTACTTGAGGTAATTCGTGTTCAATTCATGAATTGATCATACAATCTGGATTAAGTTTCTGTTGGCTTAACGCCATCATGTATTAGAACTTTAATACTTACCCATTAGGGGCCATCCACAAATTACGTCACACGAATTTCATGATTTTTGGACCCCTCCCTCCCCCCATGCCACAGGTTGTCACATTTGTGGGACCCCACCCCCCTCCACTGCTGTGACGTCATATATTTTGAAATTTTAAATTTATAAATTAAAACAGCACTTCCAAAATGATATATGTGTTTCTAATTAAAAAATCACATCCACAATAAATCAAACATTTAAGAAAATATAAAAAAAAAACATAAAAATCGAATTAATGATACAAAATTGAGTTATCATGTGTCCATGGATTTTGAAACCATTCCTAGATACTGTTTATATTGGCATAATCGTAACTTCATTCTTGATTTCGATAGTGTTGGGAATATTCGATGTGTCAACATCATCTTCATCGTCCGCCACAAACCAAAAAGTGATACAAATTATGTATGTGATGTCACAAAGTTTATGGCACGTCCCTCCCCCCTTGTCACACGATGTCACACTTTGTTGACCCCTCCTCCCCTCAAGGTGTGACGTAATTTATGGATGGCCCCTTACACAGTGCGAAAGTGTACCTTCCGATTACTGATGATAATAAGTAAACAATTGGCTTTATAGAGATATTGTGACATTAACGCGGGTAAAGTACACCGCTCTTAAACATGTCTCCTTTATATTTTATTGGTCTTCTTTTTTGTCTAGGGCCATTTATCTCGGTTCACCTAACGAAATAGGTAAATGGGGTATAATTTTAAATATTACGGTCTTCGCTTTGGTAACATCATATTTTAAAAAAGGAATTTTTCGGAATTCGAACCTTAAATGTCAAAAGTATTAACTATCAAGGTCACGCGTATGAGACAGTTAAGAGCCAAGCCGCTAGGATTCGCTGGCGTCGATAGCGACTGATTGCGTTACCGTTAGACAGTAGCACGACATATAACAGAGATATGGGTATACTGTGTGTGTTCTGTTCAGCTTAGTTGTATTCCGGTGAGGTCTGTGACACTTCAGCTTGCGGGAAGGGATAACTCCAGATGTTTACGTCGATGTAGAGTGCTGAAGGGTAGCATCCATCAGGTGAAATCAGAAAGGTATTGTTACAAATGAACCAGTTCCTCTTTCAATCTCATGTTCATTATACTTTGTTCGGGAAATTTTCACACGGGTCATCTAGCTACTATCCGAGGTAGGGTCAAAAATTTTCCGTCATTGTCGTGTACAGTCAAGGAGTAGTTTGCCGGAAAGGAAATTATTGTTTGGGAGGTTGGCAACACTACTGAGTTAGGTACTGTGCCGTGCAGAAGGCAGTTGTAGTTGGTTTCGGTGCATGATATCTTAGACGTAGTTTCTTTATTTCTTCGGATTGTGAAATGTCTTTAGAGCAGCGTGGCAATATCAAATTCTGTGTGTTGCTGGAGAAATCACTCTTGGAGGCAGTTTACCAGTGGCACAAGCGTTTTCGCGAGGGTCGCGCAAAAATTGAAAATGACATTCAAACTGGGCTGCCTTCAACTTCCACGACAGATGAGAATGTTGAGCGCGTTCGACAACTTGTGCGTGCGGACAGGCGAACAACCATCGATATTATTGCCTCCGAAGTTGGTATTTCTCATGGGAGTGTTCGCAGGATTCTTGATAATGATTTGAACATGCATCGTGTTTGCTTGCACATTGTTCGGCAAATGTTATGCCCTGAGCAAAAAGAGATGAAAGTGACCATGAGCAGGGACTTGATTGAAATTGTTGATGCGGACGACAGCTTCCTGCCAAAAAATGTAACAGGTGACGAGACGTGGTGCTTTATTTACTACCCTCAGACGAAAAGGCAGTCTGCTGAATGGAAGTCAAAAACATCAGCAAGAAATAAAAAAAAATTAGCGTGGACAGAAGCCGGGGTAAAGTATTGTTGGAGGTGTTTTTTGACTACCGGGGCTTGATTCATTACGAATTTATTCCTGAAGGGAAAACAGTCAACAAAGTATTGTACACAGAGATCTTAAAACGGTAGCGAGATACAATTCGATGATAACGACCTGAACAATGGGCGGAGAATGATTGGTTTTCGTTGCATGAGAATGCCTGGTCACACCGATCCTTAATGGTGAAACAATACCTTGCCAAAAACAATTTACCAGTCTGGAACCAGAGCTGGCAATTCTACTTATTATTATTATTGTTATTGTTTTTGTTTTACGGCGCGTCGACATCGAGGTCATTAGCGCCGTGCCAATTCTACGGATTTATCCGTAGATCTACGGATTTTTAGAAAAAGTTTGGATTTTCGGATTTTGTTAAAATATCTACGGATTTTTGCTACTTTTTAACATTTGTTGATTTTTCCTCGTATTGCTGTTTTGTTTTAACTTTGAGCGTATAGTGTTAATGCATTACAGAATTGTCATTAACTGTGCATCAATCATGCAACTGCTCGTATGAACCAGAAATGCTTCCTTCTTCTATAATTAAAAAATTGTAGTTTAAAAACTAAAAACACGCTTTCGTAGTAATGTGAACTAAAAGGTTAAAAATAATCTTTAAATATAAAGATTTTGTTTAACAGTAATGGGACGTCCTACAATACAGGATAATTTTTTTTTTTTTTTGAATAAGCTTAAAGAATAAAGTCACTGATTACAAAATTAACTTTAATGTAAAAAAGCATGGGGTGCTATATAAGTTGTCTTATATTTTTTGTCGTTCGCTGTTTGTAAAGGTAGAGTCAATGTCAAAAGTTGTTTTTTTACATTAAAGTTAATTTTGTAATCAGTTACTTTACGTATTCTTTAAGCTTATTCAAAAAAATTAGTTTATCCTGTATTGTGGGACGTCCCATCACTGTTAAACAAAATCTTTATATTTAAAGATTATTTTTAACCTTTTAGTTCACATTACTACGAAAGCGTGTTTTTAGTTTTTTAAACTACAATTTTATTTTTAACTTTTTAGTTAACATAATTTCAAAAGTATATTTCCTACTGTTGGCTTTTCTTCGCCAATCTCTCTTTATCTTTGTGTTGTAGTTTCATTTTTAATTATTACTTCCACGAGTTAAATACAATTAAATGGCAGCTCAGCCAGAGGTCCAATAGCAGGGTAAATGTGGAAGACTACTCTTCTATAATAGTACGAAGTAATGTTTCGAATACTCACATATTCAACATCACGTTAAGTGACTGCAGACAGAGAAACCTTTCTGAATAGGAGATAGTGGAAGACGATCGTCGTCAGCAACCAAGGCTCGTAAATCACACCCGGGAAACGAGATGGTCAAAGTAACGAGAATAGCAGGACGTTGCTAAGAGACTGCTGTATTGTCAACGGTTCTTAAAACGTGTGCACATTTTTTCTGATTTTACTGTCAAAGTAATGATAATATCAAGATATAGGTATGAAATTATTGTATTGTAATCAGTTATCAATACATCAGCAAAATTTCAAACAATTCGGACATCTGGAATTGGGTTAAAATTAAATTGCAAACTTTCACGACATTCAACCATTTTTCTTTTGTTACTATCAAAGTAATGAGCATAGCAGGATATAGCTATGAAATTATTGTATTGTCACCGGTTCTTAATATGTGTGCAATATTTCAACCAGCTTGGACATCTGGAAGTGGGTCAAAATGGAGATGTGAAATTCCGTTACATTCATACATACATACATACATACATACAAGTCAAGCTAATATAAAGCGTGTAAAAATGGTTTAATCAACCATACTCGGTGGTTTCTGTGATCTAAAGGCAGTCAGGGTGGGCGCCAGGTTTTCAGCACAGCAGCAGTGCTTATGAAAGTGATGGAAATGACGATGTATAAAACGTGTTCAGAGATATTTCTTACTTTCAATATAGAAAATTATTTAGTATTTCGAATTTTAAAGACCTGGAAATAAAGTATTCTTAATTTAAACTCTCTCTTCAATAATTATTGTTTCAGTCTTTCAGTTAGCGAGTCTCCGAATTTTTGTACCAAATCTACGGAAATTTTAGAGGCCATCTACGGATATTCAAAGCCAAGTTGCTGGCAGCACTGACACCGCCCCATATTCTCACCGTACTGCACCACCGGATTTTTACCTGTTTCCATGGCTAAAAATGAAATTAAAGAGACGACATTTTGCTGATTCGTCAGAAGTGACTGAAAATTCGACGAAGCGGCTGAAAGAACTTTCAGGAGTGTTTCCAACAACTGTATGAACGGTGGAATAAGTGTGTAGAAGCAGGAGGAGAGTATTTTGAAGGAAACTGAGATAAAAATGTTATACATACTTTCAATAAATTTTTATTAATCAATTCCGGGAACTTTATGACCCTACCCCATATAATCGACATATTTAAGAGTAATTGATATACACTATGTCTTACAATCCACATAACTGTGTACCAATTTTTCACCTTACGTAAATGCCATATTATCAGGTGGTTAGAATATCATGCAGGGATATAGAAATGGGAGTGCAGTTAAAATCTTGGAATCGATGAGTTGGTGATAGACATTAAGCGAGTGGTTAATGTGCGGTAATGGCTGCGCGGGCCGTTTACCTGTGTTTATCCGACAGCGCTGTCGATCCCGTCCTTTGTCCACCCCGCTTTGACCCGTCATGCATGCATGCGTGTGTCCGCCCCGTCGCCTATCGAACGCCGATTATAAAAAAATATATTGCTTGCCACCGCCCGCTAATGGTTCCGCTCCATCTAACGCCTAATCTGTCACAATAATACAGGGCACAGCACAGCGGAGCGTTCAGTGACGGTCGGGCGAGCGCCGGCAGTTCTAACGCGACTGGCAGACAGAAAAAATACCGCCTCCGACGGGAGAAACCGAGCGTGCGGTCTGCGGCTACGTTCCGCGAATTTCTCGCTTCGGTACAGCTCAACGTGGAGGCCGTGCGTTCCATTTTTATCACAAATCTTACTATTGTAGGTTGAATACAGCTCGGTCTTGACCATAGATTGCGATGCTATTGGCAAACAAAAATTTCACTTAAATTTCATATTACTACTGTAATGTTACGATAATCTTACATTGTCTTAATTAATATGGGTACAGGCTAAGCCGTGCGTGTGATCGAACAATTATTACTTATGCGTACGTCAAGGCTGCCTAACACAACAGGCCCGCAGGCCCGCCGGACATTTGAATTTGCTCGCCAACAGCAGCATTCTAGAATATTGTTAGGTATTTGGTTTCTTGAAATAACTAGTCCGAAGAATCACTTTCCAGATTTGGTAAAAAAAATAAAAATAAAAAAAAATCTGGGACTTTTTTTTTAGGTGCTGATTATATACATTTTTTATCCTATTATTACAAATTATGAGCATATTTTTTATGAGATATTTTTACAGCTAATAGTTACTTACTATTTACATTTGTTAATATGGTATGCAGCTGCGCATCTCCGTTCCAAAAAAAAAATCACTTACTTGTGTCTTTTTTTCGGAGTTTGCGCTGCGTTTTGTTGTTGTTATCGCCAACGTTTCGGCACCACGATGGTTGTGTACTATTATTGTAAGGAGCACAGATAAATGAACAATCTGGAAAGTATATATAAAATTTCACACATTTCGCAGTCGTCATTATTAGTAAAAAAATTACACTTGTTTCTATTTTTCGGGGTTTGCGCTGCGGTTTTTTTTGTTGTTATCGCTACCAACCTGTAGCCTTCGTCAGGTCTTCTATCTATCTAGCCACCTGGTCCTTTTTTTGATAAACTTGAACGCTGATTCACTGTATATTTTTCATCGGCAAAGATGATTTTGTTTCTCCACCAAAGAATATTTACTGTTCCAAAGAGGTTTGTGTATAATGGAGCGATCGTGTAGTTGCTGAGCCGCAGACAGATTAAGGACGACCACAAAAAAGAAATGGAACAAAAGAAGAAGGCCCTTCTCCCATATGTAAAGGGAGTCGCTGAGTAAATAGCTAAAGTGCTGGCCAAAATCAATGTTCAAGGTTCTAAGCATTTTAAGATCAGTGAAAGATCTCAGCGCTCCATTACAATCGAGCGGTGTGTATAAGATTCCCTGCTTTAAAAAATTTCCTGTGTGCCTAGGAGTTAAGGTAGGGCAAACAGATAGACAAAACATTAGTCTCATAAACCATCTTTAAGCCAAGAAAGGAATTTCTATAGAGGAAATCTAACATTTTCCTCAAGGTACAGAAAAAAGTTTAATTTTATATATATCAGAACCTTACCAACAATATTGAGAACTTTTTGAAACAATTGTTTTCCTGAAGGTTAATCACGATCATAACTTCCATTAGTACATGATGATACACTGCCACAAACGTAAAAAGCTGCCTCAGCCCCTTACAGGTATACCACATGCGTTACCCACATCCTGTGAAGTGATTTGTGCTGACGGGAGGCAGTAAAATCTATATATATAAAGATGAATGTATGTATGTTTGTTTGTTTGCTTGCTTGTTTGTTAGTTTGTTAGTTTGTTTGTTCTTCATGCAAATTCACAGTTTTCATCCTATTTCGATGAAACTTTGCACACTTATCCTTTGAAACAAGGAGAAAAATACTGTCTTCATTTGGTTGAAAAATTATCTGTATAAATAATTCATGTTGTCTCATAATTTCGAAATACTACTGAATGGCGATAGACAGACGCGTTGGATATGGACTTCTGTATTCTGCTTTTTCCATGTATCGGTCAGACAACTCAGTGGTTAAAGCGCTTGTTTACAAATGTTTGGGTCGTGGGCTCCGGTTCAAATCTCCGTGGAGGCTACGATTTTTAAAAATTGTTTTTGATCGTAGGGCCGTAGGTTATTCGGATTGAATGTTAAACTGTAGATATCACAAAGTTAGGGGTGCAATGCGAGGCAATTCGTAGGTAGTCTTGCAATGCTGTAGGTGTACACTTTTTTTACGTTTTAATGATTCCTCAGAGGTTGTTCGTAGTCAGAGAGAGAGAGAGAGGGTCTGTGTGTGTGTGTGAACCGCAGTAATAATACTATAAATACGGAAGTAAGTCTCTGTCTTTTTGTTACGTATTGACGATGGCTATATCGCTGTTGATGGAATTTGACAAGAAAATCTGTATGAAGGGCACAGGACATTTTCTCCGGTATGTTTAATAGTTGTAGTCACGAAATTTTGAGACCTTATCGAATGATGACAGAAATATGTTGGAAACTGATTCTCTTCAAGAGACTGGTTCGACGGTAGAATGATATAGTGATAGCCTTCCTGTCATATTATGCCGACTCGGTGTTGTTTGGGTCCAATCCTTCGTTACGAAAAACTTTCTATATTCAATTCTGGTAAAAAATTCTTAATCCACGCGTACGAAGTCGCGGGTACGAGCTAGTTCTCGATAAATTCGTTTTTGGAAAATAATGCTTCAGATACCTATGACGTGTATTGTGTTCCGTACATGCAGTATACAGCTCACGTTTTAAAACTCCTATTTAACATTTCGTGAAATACTTACAGCAACAGCTGAGATATGCTTTTTTTTTAAAAAAAAAAAAAAAAAAAAAAAAAAAAAAAAAAAAAAAAAATTCTAGCGTTCCGCTCCTTCTGAATGAAAACTGCAACCGTTATGGATTCGCTTTTTTTTTTTTTTTTTTTTTTTAGTCGACGTAGAGGTGATTAGGGGCGGGATACGATATGTGGTTAGAAAGGGGATGGAATTCGCTCATGGCCTTTGAAGGAACCATCGCGACATCGTTCACCTGGAGTGATATGATGGTGACGGTAGCGTGCAACTGTCAGCCCCGTTGTTCCTGTAGAAGAGGTGGCGACTTTCTAAGCACATACTCAATGACGAGAAAAGTTTGGGTCCACCGGTTGACCTTCCATACCATGGAATCGTGGAAGGTGGAACCCGTCTTTGTGTTACTGAAGGCTGCAGCGTCCTCCTTTATGTATGCATGCGGGATAGGTAGAACATAGTATAAAAGCATGGGCGTAAAGCTGTTCTATGATTCAAATTCATACATCCAAAACGTTCCCATTAGCTCAGAGGTATTTCCAGTGGCCACTTTCTGATGTTCAATACGAAGAAGGCGGAAGTATCTCTTCCCACTCGAATTGTTACTGGGAGTCAGTTCCGCATTCTTTGTGGTTAGTTGCTACGTGGATATAAATAATTATTCTCTATTGCTAGCATAGGCTATCTTCTTTCTAAATCTCTTCTTTTCTTCAATTTTTCTGTAGTTGTATCTAATGTGTAAATATTGAAATAATGTGCGCATTGTGTAATAATATGGGCGCCTTGAATTTTCTGTGAGAGAGGAGTGGACAGCTAAAGGTTACTTGTAATTAAAGATTCAGTTGCCGAAACCTTGTTTACACTGTACTAGAAAACAATATCAAAATTACAGTCGATGACGTACAGTGATGTCGAGGTATCTCGCAATCCGTGTAAGTTAAACAGGGGGATGAATATTGATCCTACTGAATATAACTAACAGGGATGACAAGGCTGGTGTAAGCGAATGAAGAAAACCCGAGGCTCTGAAGTTTTCTTACTGCCTTTGTTCGAAGAAATTAGGCCAATGCATTGATTTTGGTTCGCCTGCCTTGCTTATAACGCCTAACACTTATACATTATTTCTACGTTCCTTTAAAAAATTTGTAATAACTTCTTCATCAACCACTGTTATCTGTTTTTTTTTTTTTTTTTAGCTTTTGAGTGCACTCTCTTTAAAAATACATTAGTTTCAAACTAATATCACAATTTTCACAGATACCTAGGTAACGCAATCCAGTTAAATAAATTATTCGCTCCTTTACAGTTTTATCATAAATTTTGTTCTTAAAGAAACAAAACAAACCAAAAAACTGGTAGTTGGTTTAACTTTTTCTTCTATTACATATTTACTCATTACTTAAATTTTCCGATAAATAATATGTTGCTTTAAATTGTTATTCCTGATAATGAATTTTTTAATATCCATTTAATGGCTATTAAAAAAAAGTAAAGTTGCTCCTCAAATGCGCTCAGAAGCCTCATTTCCTAAGTTCTCAGGAACGGATCAATCCTATTGACCGCGTGTGCCTTGTGGCAAGCCACCCGGCGCACGGCAAGGAAGGAGAATCAATTCCCGATCCAATCAAGAAATTCGGCTCGGAGTGTCTGTGCCACCCTTGTAACAGCCTCGATTTATCGCCGTGCGACTTTCTCACGTTGCTTCCTTAGACAAAAAGCGAGAAAGTGGTTTCTTCCAAGTGAGGGACTTTTTCAGTTGTTTTATAGTTGTCTCACATAATTTATTTCACACTGTGTTATCTGTAAATTCTTTTATCGGCATTCAGGCACAATGAATAAAGAGATCATAGTGAAAATTAAAATAAATTCAAAAGTTAAAGTATTTTGTTTTGTTTTATTAAGATACTAGCTCCTAAGTCCGTTAAAAATGATGGGTTCAACGGAGTATTCTGAAAATCATTTCTATCCCGTTGCAAAACTAAATACAATTGTTATTAAATAACTGTGTTAACACTGATTTTTTAATGGTGTACATGTTTCTTTTGCAATTTACGTCAGGATACAGCCGAAACTGCTTACATGAGTCTGATATTTTTTTTTTTCTTTTTTTAATTATGACTCGTCGACGTCGAGGTCATTAGAGCCGGAATGGGACTGGGGACAAGGAACGGGAAGAAATTATGCCATGACCCTTTTTGAAGGAAGCATCCCGGCATTCGCCAGTAGTGATTTGGGGAAACCATGGAAAACCCAAATCTGGGCGTCTGAAATAAAAACGTCAGCAACTTTGCGTGAGTGAAAGCTAAGCAAAATAAATCTTCCAGGTCCATGCCACATAAATAGCTATAAATGTGGAACCAATATGATCCGCATGAAGTATTGTTCTTAGTAATGACG
>JARYHS010011408.1:243773076-243802046 GCA_031002005.1 Vandiemenella viatica
TGCAAGAAAGGTAGTATGCTACGAAATAAAAACCTCAAGTCAAAATCAAAAGTCATATATTCTTCAAAATTTTTACATGAATGTTATAAAACACTGTTAGCACAGGCAATCGGATTGAAATCGTCTCCAAAAATTACAAGTTGAGATTCCAGAGCATTAAACCGCTTCTCCCCAAGTTGAAATGGATCAAAAGTTCGAAATTTACATGTTCAGACTAATTTTCAAAATGTCCGCCACTACGCGTTACTATGTCAACCACACCCGACGCCATGATGTAGGTTACCCATGAACGCCTTCGGCCAAAAAACCGCGCGAGACCCGACGTGCACTCACACGCGCGTCAACATCGAGACTGTTCTATCTGCCTTTTTGTGTCCTATCGCAGTTTCCTTATATAGGAGTTGATCCCGTGATGACGTATTACTACCGTGTCCTTCCGCGCTCCTAGACATACCCTACTGTTCGATCTAATAACTTTCTTAATACTAGGTCAATCTCGGCGAGGAAATGTTTGCAGTGACTGGTGTTACTAGATGAAGTGTTTAGTGCCTGACTATTGTGTTAATTTTGCCTCTCCGAAAACTTGTCGACATGGTTGATTTTTGCAAGTCTTACAGCTTTAGTCAAAATTTTGTTATTTTTAAAATTGGTTGTAGTTATCAGTGTGAAAGTAAGCTTAAAATATTATTCTTGATTTTAGGTTCTTCCAAAATATCTACTTTGTTTAAATCAGATGAGTTATGGTAAGACCGTTACTTAATAACAATCGGTTGTGACCACGATTTAGTTTTCCTGGAATAACTCTGAAGTTTTATGGGTTATCGTGCCGGAAAAATTACTAAAGTATAGCCTGGATTTAACTGCTTCTTTTGAAGTTTATTTTATCTTTGTAAGTGCCATATCGGAGACACAATAAATTATTTAGTGATTTGCACGTGTGTTGGGTGTCAAGAAAAATAAGAAAATCTATAATATCGGTTCTATGGCTTTTTATAACTTGAAATAATTATGTAGGAAGCTAAAAGAATGGGTTTTTATGATGAACTAATTTTTATCCCGGAATCTAAGTAGGCTTTTGAGTAAAAAATTGCCAAAACTGGGTGTTCAATTTTTACGTGTTCATTTAATGTTTAAAATTACTTAGAGTGTTGTAAACTATCAGATTTATGTGAATTTACTTCGCTTCCGGACTGCTTTAATTTATTCTCTACTTTATATTGTATGGCAGTGTTTAAAATCAGTGTTGAAGCATTTTATATGTGCAGTGCCTGCAACAAATTATTTCTTAATCGGATTAACATTCAACAGGTTAGTGAAATGTCCTCAAATGTATTTAGAAAATCAATTATATGTTTTAGCTAGTATTTAAATGTCATTAGTGCTCTTGAAATGGCTTTAAAGTGCTGGAATTTATTCCTAAAAGTTGGACAAATTAATCGATTTACCGGCGTCTATTTACTCACTGATATTACATATTTTACAGACTGAAACTATTTAAACCCTATAAAAACTGAAAGATTATTTTATTTACTGCTTGTTTTTCTACTTTTAAAATCCTGAAACTACTTAAACGACCAAAATTATGCATGTGAACTGTTTAAGAAAAATGAGTATTAAAAATCCCATATAATTGCTTCTTGTGGTTATTAGATGCTCTAAAACTATCAGAAATCTATTAATTTATCTACTAGGCTGTCTCAGGGATTATTGTTGTTGTTTTTGGAGCTTTAACATGGTCATATTACATTACAATGAATTATTTTCATTTCTGCTTCAGACTGTTATTTTATCATCCAGTTTATTTCTTTGAAAATTCTACTAAACTATCTTTAAATGTGAAGTTATGGTTATGGTGCATCTAGGCCTGTGTAATATAGGTTCTTTATTGTCTTTACTGTACTGAAATCACTTCAGAAATACTAAAACTGGAATATGCCAAAATTTATGGGTTAGGTTTTTCCTTTATTGAAATTACTTATTTATCTCCGAAATAATGTGTATTACCCATGATAAAAGGTTTATTTATATATATTATTTTCAATTATTTAACGTTTACTTCATTTACATCGGTTCTAAACATCTCGCCAACCAACGTTAGTATCTGTTATCGAAAGTTTATTCTTATGTGAAATAGCCTATTTCCTACTGAAATATCGTGGCTTTATTGCAATTTCTCATTTATTTATGCTGGTTATGTGTTATTTATTAACTTCGGTGTATGCAAAAGTGTTGTCAACTCGCTTTTAAGTGTGGTACCGGGTACTAAAACAAACCCTAAATTCGGTCGAAATCCTACTAATTATTGACAATAAAACGAGGGATACCTTACAGTCTTAGCTTCATAGTCAATTAAAAGTTCAAATAGATCATCTTGCGAGTTCCATCTTTCGCAGAAATCGGGGCTACAGCCCTAACTGGAGAAATTGTAATGAGTTTACTTTAACTTTGAAACCTAAGCGAATTGTCCAGATTTAAATAACCGTTATATCTTTAACTTGTATACGGATTTACAAAATAGACCGCCATATTGTTATTTTCAGTTAAACATTCAAATCGCTGTAAGAAACTCCGCAGCTAAATCGAAAAACTCAAGTATTTGTTAACTGAACCTTCTAGTATGTAACAGTTATTGGGTTAATAATTCGTCGTTTTTTTTTTTCGAAAAGTAATGACGATTTAAGAAGATGATCTCCACTTGATTTACTGATTTAATAAACTACTTTATACTGCAGAGGTACAACTCGACACAGAATTTTTCCACCAGATATATGTACAGTACATGGGGCAGTTTTTATTTAAGAAAGGCAGCAAATACTAGGTAACGGCCCACCAACTCAGGGGCGACAAATGTTGCTCCTTATACTCTCTAAACAAAAATATAATATTGTTCCTGCTTAAATATTTGAGCAATCGCTGGAAAATTGTCAACTACGTTCCATTCCTTTAAAAAAAATTGCAAATAAATGTTTGTCAATAATTTGAGTTTTGAATTTCATAAAAATATCTAACAGGAGCCATAATAATACAAGAATTAAACTAGAATCATCAAGTTAGATGTAGAAATCTTACTAAGTTTGAGGTCTGATACTACATTTTTTTCCTTACACCTTTAGCCATTTCATTAATCGCACCCTAAGGTGGTCGTGTTAAAACAGCACCACAATATTTTTATTATATTTTCAGTTACTTCTTTAACTGCTGGAAAAGCCATATCTTTAATTTAGGTGGCTTTCCCTTTTTTGCTATGTTAAGAAAAATATTGTGGAGTCTGTTAAACATCGTTCTAAGTCATCTTGGGCAAATTCTTAGATTTTTTAAAAACAAAAATAAAAATAACGTTCAAATCTTTTTCCTTTTCATCGGGATTCTCTTTTATGTTTGGTGGTTTCATTGCATCATTATTAGAAGTTTTCAAGCAAAGAAGACACATAGGCCGTGTTTCTTGTTTCGTTGGGTAGCTGCCTTTCTCACCACTAGTACAGTAATAAAATAATTAAAATTGATGTTAATAGGTTAAACGTAATATCTCAATAAAAGTCTCACGTATTTCTAAATAGCAGACAAAACCATCAGTTGTCTTCGACACTGTAGTTTATGTACAAATTATTAAACTGAATCAACTCTCCACGTGGTTACATTAGGTATTTAATTACATAGCAAATATTAAAACACAGTAGAAAAGGAGCTATGACCTAAAAGAAGATGGAATGAAGTCAAAAAGCCGGAGCAAGCATCCAGAAGAAGGAGAGTTATTTATTACATTATGGGTTTTTTATTACCTTTTTCCATCGACCTCCGGGCCCGAATAGACTCCTCAGAGTGTCACTTCGACCACTTGGGATCACCACTTTGCAATCTCACCCCAGCCTGTTCTTTTGAATTTCAATTGTACTTTTCTCCTGAATATTGAGTGTCAGTTATTGTTAAACAGCTTGATATTTGTAATATCATCCCAGTGTGTGATGCTGGAGCACGAGCACTGACATCAGTCCTATACGCCATAGTAAAAAGTGAACTAAAGTTCTGTTTTCTTACGATGGTTCTCGCAGTTATACATTCCCTACTATGTCATCATAAAGCCTCGGATTTTTAGGATCTAAAAAATCAGATTTAGGTTTATTCATTTCATGTTTAAGGCTTTTATAGGTTTTTAAAATTCTGATTTAGGAATTTACACATTTTTAAGAGAAACAAAATTTAAAACACGCAATATATATTGCCATAGTGTTAAAAATGTTGTTACTTTATTGTCAAGTACTCCTTAAAAACTTCTAACATAGCATTGCTCGTTCACATTAAAACATTATTACGTTCAAAACATTTTGTCTTTGTTGTGGATTGTAAACCACTCATTTAAAATTTCTAATATGACACTGAACAATGAAATATGTTGACAAATTTTGAGGAGTAAACCCTCTTCTCTTTTGCATTAAAATTCTCTTGGATGCGGAAAAACTAGGCTCCACGTCATATGAGGTAAGAGGTTCGAACTTCGTATCAGCGATTTCCTTAGGATTCCAAGGCAATATTCTTGTTCCTTTAGTCTAGAGAGAACACGGCCTTGTTGTTCCATCCTCTTGAAATCTGGACTGCAGGCTAAACCAGCCTTCAGCTTCTTAGCTACTGACAACCCAACTGGTCCAGGAGCCACTTTGATCCTCACTTCCTGGATGATTTGAAGAGCCTCCTTCCAACTTCTTGATTGAAGTTTCTAGGTTGTAAAAAATTGCATTCATATATGTCAAATCCTGTACAGTTGGTACTGAGTGCAACCCTTTCTTTGCATTTACTATAACAATAGTTTCACTTTCATCTAATGCATCGATGACCTCCGTGATGCTCTCATAGTTATCTGCATAATATATTGCGGCTGAGAACCAGGTCCCCCATCGTGTCACTACTGGCTCGGGAGGGAGTGGTATTGATGGAAGCTTTTCCCTGAAAGTAACTACTCGACTTGGAGCTGAAGAAATTATCTCCTTAAGTCCAGGGTGCTGTTACCGAATTTTTTTCAGCTACCCGGTGGAGCCCATGAGCTAGGCAGGTGACATGCACCATTCGAGGATGGAATACCTTCAAACAGTCCCCTGCTTTTATCATACGCGACCTGCACTGTCTATCACCAACAACTGCAACTTATCCTCGTGTTCTGGATCTGGACAAAACAGCTTTAATGCATCCATACAGTAACTGCCATTGTAGAGTGGTTTGTCGTTGGTAGTTCTCTGCATATAATGACATGGGGTATACTAGGTTCCTCACAAGCGAGCTTGCCGACTATGTATCTGCCGCAGGCATCTGTCGTCTCATATATTATACTTAACCAGATGAAGTGGTCAGCTATGTCCACCCTCCACTCGTATTTATTCAACAGATTTTCTCATACAGCTGAGGCAAGTAATTCTTCTTAAAGTGGATTCATCTGGTATTTTTCTGTTACAAAATTCTTCCAAAAATGTTTTCAGAACTGGATTCTGGAGGGTTACAACTGGTATATTAGCGGCAGTAAGAGCTTCTCATAGACGCAGGTTAAACGAATCTTCTGCAACCAACTTTGAACTTGTAGTGAAACTCTGCTTCTGTTTGGAAGCATGTCTCCTGGTAACATTTGCCAAATGAGTTGCCGAATTCTGATGCTGCAGTACGTGGGATCGTTTTTCTGCAGGCATCTATATAGAAGGCAAAAATAAAAACAGTCCACCTGAATAAAACACCCTGGATAATACCCAGTTAATATTATAAAATTTGATCCAGCAGTCTAGGCTCTACCACTTTATCTTACTTTAGAAATGAAAACAAATAAAACCTAATTTTTTAAAAAAAAATTGTAAAAGATACACATATATAAAACAAATTAAACTTACTGGTTTTACACATACTTGGCAACATATAATTTTCCCATCTGTCAAAAAAATCTTTTACATTCCAATCCACTCTCGCAGAAGACTACTTCTTGAGGATTTCTGTTTGGGCATGATGGCTTTTAATGAAGGAACTAAAAATATGTAGGCCTACACAATTTTTTAATTTCCGTATTACCACTGGACAATGATGATATACAACTGTTGGGTTTGCGTTCCTGAGATTGTTAACGATTAACATGCTATGTTTAAATCTTGCTTTGTCGAATTGTTTCTACTGAATGCAAGCCTTTGAATGTGAAGTTGCCGCACCACAGTTACTGTTCTTCTCAATGTTACCGTCATCAATGAGGTTAAAACACATAATTTAAGATTGTGGTGAATAGTTATTCCAATTTTAAAAATAAATCCATTTGTTTTATACATAAATGTAGTCCGTTTACCCTCAAAGTTCGGCTTCACCCTCGGACTCTTCGAGGGATCATTCCTATACCGCTGACATTTGCTGTGACTTGGAACTTAGGATTCGCGTAGTAATAGATGCAGCTAGGGATTGTGACTGGCCGGATTGCCCAGGTGACTTAACTTGGATCGATGTAGAAGAAGGAAACGAAATGTTTCAGAAGGAAATGGGAAAGGAAGCAGCCGTAACCTGTCAATAAGGCACAGTTCCGGCATTTGCCTGGAGGTGAAAAGGAAAACCACGAAATAAAATTTCAGAACAGCCGATGGATGGTGGAGTTTGAATCCAAGACGTTTCCCGAGTCAAATTACTAGCCCACTGAGCTAATCGGGCTGGTCATTTGTTTTATTTAAGTAACAAAATTACAATCGTACTGGATCAGTACATCAAATTAGGTCCCTTTAGGTTCTGAAAACCGAATTAGGTCATTTTAGGCCATATTATATAAATTAGGTCAATTTATGAATATTATTAGTTTATACCAAAGACGAAAAAGAAAATTAAAATTTTGAGAATATTAGGTTGGGAACAAAATGGGTTTGACCCTAAGAATCCAGGGCTTAGTCATTATATCGCTCATTTGTAAATTTCTTTATGATTTGAGCTTCTAGTCATTTGTATATATATGTATATATATATAAAAGTCACAGATCCGATCTAAATAATAATAATGTGCCTATCAAAGTGCGTGTGCAGAACTGTTAGGTAAAATTGTATACATTTTCCATATTAAAAAAAAAAAAAAACTTGAATGCTACTGCAAAAAACGCTAAATTCCATCTTCCTCATTTTTTTCCTCTGCTAATGACACCTATGTAGACGGGTGAGAGCGTTTACCTCAATGTAAATGACTGAATTATAGATTAAAGAAGTGTCAAGCATATTCTGGGAATGAGACAATGCACACCAACTGATATTCCATTACCTTAGTATCTTCCATGGCAAAGTGTCATTTCCTTACCTGGAATTACCAACTTTGCAACAAAAACGATCTTTCATTCAGTGGTTCAATCCACCAATATGATAAACATTTTCTTCCAGCCAATGCCACGCTTGACTTGGGCGGTACGAAAAGTTTCCAGCATCGACTATAGATCAAAATACGGTCGGCACTAGATTTAAATTAATTTCACGAAATTATTGTCTTCGTAACATTTCACAAGGCAAAATCTGAAAATTTATCAGGACCTTCGTATGATTCTTCAAATTTCGTCATAATTTTCCGGGTACCACAACACACCCTAATAGTCCAATGATGAATCCTGCTTCTTGTGACATATATGCCACACAACCAACCCACTCTGATCACTATTATTTCCAAATTTCGGTTTTGTTTTGAAGTTAATTATAATTTTTTGTTTTCTGGTATTAAAGATTCAAGTAGTATTAATGAAGTCTTGTTCTGGCAGTAGAGAATTCGTTGTTGTGGAGCGGGAAAGGCTCGCAGTGCAGTCTTCACATAGCTACAGTACAATATTGTCGGCGGGAAGTTATCGACAGAATCGGTCGATACACGCGAAGTATAGTCATGGCATAGGTATATAGGGTGCTGAGGCACAAGCCTCTGTTAGTATGACTGGATGGTATAAGAGTTTTTGAAAGACTGTGTATCTAAATTCATAGCGGTAAGAGAACTTTATGAAGATTTGCGTTTTGATTTGTTTTTGCAACAAGATTCTTAATAAATGGAATTAAGTGGATTTCTGTATTATTATTTGTGACAATAATATTACCTATCATTGGAATCTGAGAAAGAGAACAGTGTCGATAAAGAGTAATAAGTAATTAAGTTTGTTTAGAGAAGAAAAGTGGAGGGAACAACCTGCTTATACGCTCGGTACAAAAAGCGTGCCGTCTGTAAGAAGCCTGAGTGAAATGTTGCAATCTGGTAATTCCTAAAAATCACACTAACAAGTCAAAGAATGGAAATGCAATACCATTATTGTTGATTTGTAGATTACACCCATAACCCACTCTCTGACTATAACTAGCAACATGATCCATAATCAATTGTAAATGAAAACACCGTCTATTAGCAACTGGTTTTATTCATAATACTCAGACACGTTTCGCCCTTGTGAAATGTGGCATCGTCAGTGAGAATTATGGATGAGACAGTTACATGGTGGTCGGAAGCAACTATATCTGCACTTTTATGGGACCAGAACTGTTGTGGTTCCACATAACTATAAGAATAACTATTGTTACACTTTTATTCTTTTTTTTTTTTTGGTGGTAACTAAATCACTGTCAAAATCTATTCAAATATACACTTTGTTATTAACGCACAGCAAAAACCTTCTATTGCTGTGCGTCAATAACAAAGTGTAAATTTCAATAGATTTTGACACAGTAATAAAGGCCTAGTTACCTCCAATAAAAAAAGGATAACAATAGTTATTCTTATAGTTACGTGTAACCACAACAACAACTCTCGTCGCAAAAAAGTGCAGATAGAGCTGCTCCCGGCCACCAAGTAACTGTCTCATCCACAATTCTCACTGACGATGCCCCATTCCATAAGGGCGAAACGCTTCTGAGCCTGTATGAATAAAACAAGTTGCTAATAGACAAGCAACTGCGGTAGGATGGCCAATTTACCATGTATGGTCCATAATGTTTTGATTTGCTGCTCTGTCCGACATTGTGGCCGTGCCGAGTGTCTTTTTCGCCGGATTGCAGACATTTTTATCTGCCGCAAGGCGTCGCGCACTAACTCCTGACGCGCACGGTACTCCAATCGGTCGGCGGCAATCGAGCTAATGCGCGATCCGTGTAGCGGGCCTGTGACGGAGCCAGTAATCCCATTAGAGGCTGCGGCTTCCTTCGGGAGCGCTGCCACCCGGACACCGTTCTTTACTCCGGTCCGAATTGGCTCCTCGTACTTTTTCTGCAGCAAGGATTTATGTGGCCACCGCTTTGCAAGTTTGGCGACAGTCGATATTTATTGCTGTTAAGACACGCTTGTTTCCTGTGGCGCCCACCGCTTCTGCTTTCACAATCCGAAGTAATGGAAACCCAATGGCCCGGCACAGCGTTGCAGAAGTAACAGTTTCTTCCACGCTGCTAAGATTGTGGGCAGGTGAGCCTGGGGATTGGTGGTTGATGGCCAGAATCATGTTGGTAGGCCTCCAAGTTTCTTGTTATAAGTCGTTTTTGCCAAATATTTCTAGGCCGTATCAATCATGTTCTCTAAAAATATGCCAGTTTTTTTTTTTTTCTTTTTTTTTCTTGTTTTTGACTCATTGTGCCCATTAGAGCCGAGAGAGGATGGGCGACAAGGAACTGGAAGAAATTTGGTCATGATTTTTTAAAGGACCCATACTGGAACCATGGCAAACCATGCAATATCCGAAACTTGATTACCGGACGTGGATTTGAACACGTGTTCTACCAACACAGGGGTGAATAGCCATACAGTAATGTTTACTAGAAAAAATAGGGTGTGTACTAGTTCACAAGTTCGAAGTGATACTTAGACCATCGCATTAACCGTTTAGAGTCGTGATTCATTTACCAACCATCTTTTCGTATAATATACATCGAAGTAGTTTCAACCAAAATCTATGTTGCGCTCTCCTTATATTCATTCAGTTATTTACACTATCTGTATTTTCGTGACTACGCTCTATCAGTTTTGACATTTCTTTCGAATTGTGTTATTCAGCAAGTTTTTAGGCAAGCAATATTCACGTGCTTACACTAAAAACGTCTTTAAAACTTTTATATGGATCTTATGTACACCTCATTAATATTATTTGTTGCAACAGTCATTTTTTATGTGTGCAACATCAAAACTTCTGAAATTACTCTGCCGCATTTGACGATTTTACTGACGCAGTATTTATTTCTCTTGTGGTAATTTCGCTACAATTTGACTACATACGAACGGAGCATATACAGCGTACGGTATCTTTGTAAATGCACGCAAGTATCTATCATCCGGTTCTTTGTGGTATTTGACTGACGTAGGTTTTTATAAAGTAAATTACGGATAAAATATCTGTATATTTCAAATATTTTTTTTCGTCTTCTTTTCGTTAAAAACAATGTTTCTTACCTTTTATCGAATCTGTTTTCGGATAGCTGCATTATTTTAAAATATTCATCTTCAATTGTCCGAAACATCAGACTTACTGTTTACATTTTCTTACCTCAAAATACTTTCAAATCGTTTTAAAAATCTAATGAACATCTACTGAAATTTTTCCTGTTCGTGAAGCGATGAGTTAAATTTATCCTTCCCCCCCCCCCCCCCCCACCTTACACAGCAGTTTCTCAATGTTCTACTTGTTTCCTGGAAGCGTCAGTTCACTTATATCCTTGTCGTGAGCTAAATTACAAGTTGTGGTTGGACGACGTATAGCAAGTTTGATTTCAAAATCGAAAGATTAATGATCATCGTTCCTCAAGTTTTATTTTTCTCATCCTCAAACTTTGCTCCTTTCCTGATCTCTGCGATTGATATAGAGTATCGCATTTATTCAGCATTGGTCGTGCTGATACCAATAGCGCTAAACTCCTTTGTTGTCAACGAGTTGTAAATCTACTTGAGAAGTGACACATAAACTAGAATAAATCAGTCACCTTACACCGACGTAACACATCGCTAACACCTCCGATACATGTAACGATTTTTTAAATTTATTAAAATATCTGTAGCATAGTGTTTCAGTTCCGTAGCAAAATTAGGGTAAGTACCGCGCATTTATTTGTTACTACTCATAAAATCATGATATTCATCAAAAGTTCTTAGTTTAACTCCGCACTCTAATCGAATAAAAAGTGTTTACACTAGTGTAGCAAATTTTTAAAAAAAGTTATTTTTCAGCTTTGTAAAAAAAGAAAGTATGAAAAAAAACTTAACACCCTTGGTTTTTTTTCTAAATTTGGTTTTTTATTCAGAAAACAATATATGTGATAAATTATAGTTTTATTTACGGAACTTACATTTTACAAGCGTGTTTTAAATCTTACTGAATCATATAATGTCTTAAATAATGATTCATAAATGTATCTATATAGGTAACACAATTTTATTCATCCTCTACGCCAGTACCACATTCACTAGTATCAATACTACCAACACTTGTTTGGTCGGTGTAGGCATTTTCTGTTTCTTCTTCTGTCTCCTCTATATTCATAACTTCAGAAATATTTACATTTTCTTTTACTAGTTGTTCTTGCATTGTACGCAAAAGATTTTGAGATTGCAATTTTAAATTGTGAGCAAAGTACACACTGTGCATATGGACTGCGCTGATAATTCTGTATTAAGGACTTTTAAGTTTGAATTTAAATCTATTATCATACAAAATAGAAGCTTTATTTATTTTCAATCGTTGGTTTACGCCAACGGTTGCAAGGAAACGATTCATTGACAATTTAATGAGTCAGTATCACTATACGCTGAGAGTTTAACAAGTATACGAATATACGGAAAGCACAATAAGTAATAAAAGGGGCAAAAAACCGTAGATAAATTTTAAAATCCTAATTTTTTGAAAAGATCCGTAGGTCTACAGAT
The DNA here is from genome assembly GCA_031002005.1 of Vandiemenella viatica. Lineage (NCBI taxonomy): Eukaryota > Metazoa > Arthropoda > Insecta > Orthoptera > Morabidae > Vandiemenella > Vandiemenella viatica. The sequence continues at coordinate 243,784,928 of JARYHS010011408.1, forward strand.
AAATTCGTAGGGCTGGCAGCACTAGTTCAAATAGCGAGTATCAATCCAAACAACGGGAAACGGGGATTCCTTCGCGCGCAACCTAGCCTCTTTGGGAAGTCCCCGTTCATAAAAGAAAATTCCAGTCAATGTTGCCAATATTTTCGTAATTTGTTTTTTCTACTGAACCAGAAAAATATAGTAGCATTTAAAAATTAAGATAAGTACTTAGAATAAACTCTAAAACAGTCACATTAAACGATAATTGCCTTACAAATTTGAGATTTAGTAGTTATGAAAAAAAAAAAAAAACGTGTGCCAGAAAAAAAACATGTTATTTTCAATTTTTTTTTTTTTCAACCCAGAAAGAAAACCATTTTTTGCAACACTATTTTACACAGATGTGTCCACAATGATACTATCTAAGAAATAGAAAAATAATCAGTTTCTGTAACCGCAGAAGGATAAAAGTATGTATGCACATTTAAACATCATCTTACTTTCTAAATTTCTTTTGTTTTGCTATCCCTCCCTACACCTCAGTAATAGCAATATTTCTGTGCCATGAACACTGAAATACCGTTTCGAAAATGTTTTATCACTTGCCTTTCAGCCAAAGAGTTCGCGTGATTTTCAAGAGCCGTGTTATCGTTACATTTATTAAATTAACATCAGCCATTGATATCTAGTACACGGAAAAGAATTTTTGATGTTGGTCTGTAAGACAAACTTCAGGTGCATAACGAAAGGAGCCATTTTTTCGTGGATGCAAATTGTATGGATTATTTTTGGAACTGATATTCATCCTTATTATTCCTTATTCAGTCAGGAATCATCACTTTAAGCTCGTCTTCATAGTTCCTGTAGAACAGTAAATAAAATGGTTTGTTATACCAATTGTTTATTTGCCATCTGAAGTAGGTACCTATTTAAAAACTTACAGCGACTCACGAAATAATTAGAAAACACTTTTGGACACGTTAAACTAACGTATGACACAATCACGTGGTAATTTAAAACAAAATGTAATTTACATTAGAACAAGTTTCCCTTAAAGAAACAAAAATATCCGAAAAGCTCCTTATTCTAGGAAACTATCGCAGTTTATCAATACTTCTGTGATATGTGGTGCTGCTATGTAGCGGTAATGCGTTCAATCCTTATCGACGACAGCGGAGCCTAGCAGCTTGACTCTGAACTATCTCATGCCCGTGACCTTGATAGTTCAAAATTTTGTCACCTACGGGTTGAATTTCGAAGAATTCGTTTCTTAATTAATGATGCTACCAAAGTGGAGAACTTAATATTTAAACTGATATCTCATTTATCGATTTAGGTTAAGTATGAAGGAAGAAAATAACTCGTCACAATAAAAAACCTTTTAGAAAGAATGTATATAATGATTAAAACTCCACTACTTAATTCAAACCAATTTTTATTGCAACTATTTAAAAAAGAACAAATAATATTTTTTCACACAATTCTTTAGTTTTACTATTTAGATAAATAAGTTTATTTCTTTAATCATGTTGCAGTTTAAAATATTATATCCTTTCGTCTATCTTTAATCTCACTTCTTATGTCTTGTTTTTACAATTCCAACCACGTACTGTTGTTTCCGCTAACAACCAAAAGAACCTTCTGTAAACATTCTATGCCACAAATCTTATTCCTTGATCCTCCAAAATTCCGATCACACCGCTTTTAATTTCATTTTAAAAAAATATTGGGACAAATATGGAGAATGTACCTGTTTCAATACAAGATTATGCCTAACAAAGAAACATTAAAGAAGAATTCGTGACAAATCTTATAATTTCGTCAGAAAACAACATTTCTACAACCATCCCTGCTATTCTTATGTGAATTGAGAGGAGGTAAAGATGACAGTACGTAAGTAATTCAGAAGTGAGTAAGTAACAACACAATTGATGTCTATGTACCATGATCGTTGCTAAGTTCATTAAGAAAGATAAATATGTTTGTATGACTTTTTGAATTTATTTCTGGCTTTTGTCTTCCCAGTAACTACAGCTACCTTAGAACTGCATCAATCCATTGTTCAAGTAGCCATTCAAGCACGAAACTGTTAGGGTGGGTCTTGTGTCCTCTTCAGTCCCTCGCAGCACGCTTCTCAATAAATACGACGCATATTCCTCTTCATAACCGGATAATTGACATCATCTGCTTCCCCTTCCCCCCTCCCCATCCCAACTGGCGAGCCATAACTCGATGATTCCGTTTATCAACAACGGTCTTTAAATCGATACGACAGAAGGGAAGCCTGGGCAGGGGTAGGAGGGATGGCGGTGGCAATTCCGCCCTGCCGGCTGCTCCCCGCGAAGAAGTTGCTCCTTCATTTCAGCCTCCATCCTCTTTATTCTTCCTCCCCGAACCCATCCGGCCCCTTTGCCGCCTTCGAACTTCCCGGAAAACAAAATTTACCCCCGCGAAGCAGCGCGCGCCCTCCGTCCTACTACTCCTCTCTCCTCCCACTCCCCCCCCCCCGCCCCTCCCCTATCCTCGCGCGTGGCAATAGATTCGAAAATAAGTGCACCATTGAATACAGAGAACCGCATTATCTGGCTCTGGCGTCGCCCCTGCGGCCCCGGGCCGTAAGGGCGAGTTTGGCTGCGCGCGCGGGGTAATTGTGTAGCGGGGGTCGCGCTATATACGTAACCCGTCCCCCGCTGCGCGCAATCAAATCATCGCACCAGCGCCGGGATAAACTCGCCCGCGGACGAATACTGCCGCTACGCCGCTCGCTAATGTTTATCTGTTGCTCGCTAAACTCGGCTTTGTCGCTGCCACCTAACTCGGTCCTATATGCTTCTCACACAGTCCCTGGCGCGGGTGAAAGACAGGTAAACCTACACCCACGGACCCCTACGGGAATCACAAGGCCCATCACTTCTGCCAACCCACTAAGTGCTTATTTTTTTAATTCTATAACTTAGTAAAAACAAATGTGTTACGAAAATTTCTCGGCATTGGTCTATGATCTATTGTGAAGTAAACTTATAAAATTCTATTACGAAACCACGTATCTTCCATCTATCTATCTATCTATCTACAGGGTGTTTAAAAAAACGGTATATTTGAAAAATCAATAAAAACTAAACGGGCAGCGATAGAAATACACCGTTTCTTGCAATATGCTTGGGACAACAGTAAATTTTCAGGCAGACAAACTTTCGAAATTAGTTACAATTTTCACCAACAGATGGCACTACAGTCTGGAAAAATCTTAAGTACGATATTTTCCACATATCCACCATTTTTTTTTCAGCAAACTTGCAATCTGTGAACAGCACACGCTTAAAGCAGAAAGACGACATACAGAATGGCGAACTCACAGACTGCGTTTAGTTCTATATCTTTCAAATCGCTAGCAGTGCCTTCTGATGTTGAAAATTGAATGCTGAGTTTCGAAAGTTTGTCTGCCTGAAAATTTACTGTTGTCCCAAGCATATTGCAACAAACGGTGTATTTCTATCGCTGCCCGTTTAGTTTCTATTGATTTTTCAAATATACCGGTCATTTTTTAAACACCCGGTATCTATCTATCTATAAAACGAAAACCGGGTATGTTTGTGCCAGTAAAAATTGGAATCTACTACGAAGCTTTCGATGGGGTTTTCACCGTTTTAAAGCTTAGAATATCAATTCAGTTGTTTGGCATGTCTTATACTTCTACGTTACATAACGCCGGAACATTAAATGAAATTCTGAACGTATCGTGAGGAATACTACAGCTGGAACCGCTAGATGCAGCATGCTTCGCACTAAACACAATTACAATGTCTCTGACCATAGCCTTTAATGAAAGCAATAAGATAAATTTACAATGATAACTATTTTACACATCAAATAAACCTTGAAGTATTATTTCCTTTAATTCGGGATATCCAATTTTTAAACGCTATAGATAGCCGTAACTTGAAGTAATCTTTCCTTTAATTCGGGATATTAAATTTTTAAACGCCATAGACAGCCGTAAACGCAACAGAGATTTTCTTTAACCACGATCTCTGGCAGTAGGCCGACAACTATATTGTCTCTGGCCATCAGCATTAGTCTTCTGTTCGAATAAAATCATTTATTAACGATAATATTATTCTGGATTCACTTTTGATAATTGTATAAAAGGCTAAATTTGCAGAGTTAAAGTATCTGGCGTTTCAAGCAAAAAGTATATCCATTCTCTTCGCAATTGAATCAAAAGTGAGTTTCTAACATAATCTAGCGTTGTTTAGTAATGTAGTAATGCAATTTCTTAACCAAATTAATGAATCTTAACACACATGTATCTTTTCGGACGAATGAAAATAATGTATGTGCAACTAAACTTCAGCCCACCCGTTTCTTGGTAAGGGTGTGTGAATCTAGGTTTGCTTTAATTCCGAAAAAAGTTGGCGCGAATTTTATAAATCTTTGTACAAATGTTTCTAGTTGCGGGTATAAAAATAGTGTGCGGGTAAATCTACGCCTACTATACCGGACAACGCCAGGAACTCCGCTAGTTTGTCTATAAACAGAAAGCGTAGCTTCTCGTCGTCATTAGTATAGACAACATGTTTTATGTTAAGGAACGGAGTTACTATTAAGAGCCTTATCCTCAGTAACTGGGAATATTTTGAAAATTTCAGTGATTCTAGTTTGTTTTAATTCACCATGCAACATTAGCTTCAGGTTTCAGATACTCAAACGTTTTTAAATAAATGCGTCAGTGTTATTTACAACTCTTCTGGATGTAAACATAAATTAACTAATTCCAAATATATTTTGATAATATACAGCTGGAACATAACTATTTGAGTATGAACTTCTTTTCGACTTGCTGCGAACGATGTTAAATAATTTCATACCTTCTTTCCTTTTCTTACATCCTAATTATTGTTCATACTTTTCAAGATTTCTTCTTTTTAGTTTTGCCACAATCTGTAAAAAAAAAAAAAAAAATTGACTTCTGTACTGGATCTTTTACGCAAAAGAAATTAAATAATTTTTTCTAAACAATATTTTTTAATGCCTCTGGATACATTAGGACCAGGTGTACATAAAAATAATTATCTTCTCTCATAATATCCGGGGTAGCAGCTAAGTTTCCACACATTTTTGTTTCTTGTTTCATTTTCAATTCATTTCCATTTTTCATTGAAGCGGGAAAATTTTTAGAAATTTCCTTTAGTTTTTGTAATTCTATAATTGCTCCATTTTTTCATAGCAAATTAACCACCCTGCTGCATAAACATACTCTGTTTATTTTGAAGGGTGTATCATTTTCCAAGAAATTTTGATTTTGGTTTTATCTTTGTTAATATTTTATATAATAAAACGAGGTTATTTTTAATAAGTTCCGAATTCGTCCTATTTATTTACTGCTTTGAGAATGCTTTCTTTCAAAAATACTCCTTTTTAAAGGCCATTTATGAATCAGTTGCGAGCATAAGCAATGTAACACTTTTCTTATTCTCTGAAAAAAATGCACAACGCATCCAACTATTTCACAACAAAGCGCTTTGGAATATTTGAGACTGAATTTGAACTGCGTAGTCATTCACTGCCTGGAACAAGCCTTTAATTTAGACGTATGAAAAAATAAGTGAAAAATATCGCTTGAGAAATAAGAACAAAGAAGGCGGTTGCCTGAGATATTTCTGAACAGTAAACCGCATTCGTATATGCTTCAACATTATTATTTTCACAAAAGTAGACCATAAAAGTGTTTTCTCGGTTTGAGTAGTCCTAAATTCATTAGGCATCAGGACATTTAAGGGAATTATATGCGAGTAGTTTAAATACTGCATGAAATTAGTGTTTAGTATACTGTGTGACTCAGCGATTAAAATCCTATCACACGCACCTTCTATCTAAACCATAGACATTTCACATATAAATGGCTATAACAACGTTGAAACTTTGTTCACCATATTTATTTCCTTCCCTCACAACAAAATATCCATGGAAAACAATATTGTATAGAGGAATTTTGTATTCATGAAAGACTTCTATTTCTAAACGTGAACAGACTTTCGCGATTAGGCTTTTATAAAAACGTTTTCTAAATTTTCGGCGTGATTTATGTGTGTGACAAAGCTTTGTAAAGTAGCAACTCTGATAAAACGGACATATGTACGTGAAAAAAATTCTATTATTTTGTGTTTTACATTTCTATTTCGAACAATTTAGACGTTTATGTTTTAGAAGAATTTATGGTAAATAGACAGAAAAATTATTTATAAAAGCGGAATGTTTAGCAACAAGGATATATAGACATCATCAATCGACGCTAATTTTGATTAATCAGAGGAATGAAAATTATAATTAGGTTCTTTGCTTAGTGGCGTCTCGTTGTATCTAATGGTGAACGTTATAATGTAGGCATTGATTATCTTGTTATTTCGTGTTGGGTTTTATCTTTAGTACCATTCGAAGTAGCATAAATAATATTTAAAGTTTGTGCTTTATCCTACGCTTGTTCCTATTAACGGAATGTCAGATCCCTGTAGATAAGACGCATCCAAATAACACTAATTAACTTCCAATATCGCTTAATTTGAAACTGTGGTGTATTAAACAGAATTAAATTATGTACCACTCAGACATGAATTGATTTAGACACTAATTATTTGTATTGACTGGAATTATTCCTTTGTTTACAAATTAGTTATGTTATTCTAATTTTTGGAGCAGGTAAGAAAAAATAATGAATTATAGGTAAAATGTGTTGAGAGTGGAAATAGGCATTTATAGGAATTATTATTATTTTTTTTTTTTTTGTAACTGCTTTACGTCTCTTTTTAACATCGAGGTCTTTAGAGACGGGAAAGGATGGGGGCAAGGAATGGGAAGGAATTCGGCCATGGCCTTTTTGAAGGAAGCATCCCGGCATTTGCCTGGAGTGATTTGGGGAAACCATGGAAAACCCAAATCTGGATGCCCGGACGGGGATTCGAACCGCCGTCCTCCCGAATGCGAGGCGAGAAGCATTTATAGGAGATTTAAACTATAATAAACATGGATGTTAAGATTATCAGTTATGCCTCATAAGTTCCTGTAATGCATGAATATAATTACGTCTAAAGAAATGACCACCTACTTACAAATTCATCAATTCTTATTGGATAACACATTATCCCAACTGTTATTATGCTCATTATTTATTTTATATCAGATGTTGGGGAACGACGAGAATAAAATCACTAATATGCCATGTTTATTAAAAGTTAAATTACAATTGGAAGTTAGGGATTACTAAAAAATACAAATACTATAATTTTCAGCAGAACGAGATTCACAGAAGAAATGATAATCTATTTTATTCGTTCATCAAATGGCACCACGTGTTTTTGTTGAAGAGTGATTTCAAGTACTGCCTGTAAAAACACATTTTTCTGAAATTTCTTAAAAAAGAAGCTTGAAATAATTTAAAATTGATGAAAGACTTACAACGCCGTTTGATATGGAAACAATCTGGCATCAGTGTTTGTAAAGAGGATAAGACTGTAAGGCCGGTCGTCACTGGAACCGAATTTCGTTCGAACCGCATTCGTCCGAGTAGCCTAACCCCGATTTGACGGCCGGCCTGTTCGCCCGATTAACCCCGTCCACAGCAGCCAAATAATGTCCGACACATATTGCCGATCCGTCAGTTGCTTCAACACCAAGCGAATGGTGTGTTTATATAAAATGTTTAGTAACTTACATTTCGTAAAAATAAACTTTACCTTGCCCTCGCGAAATATTACAAGAGTCAGAGCCGTATTTACTATATTGTGATGCGCGCCCTGCCCCACAAATATTTTGAAATTCAACCTCGCATTTTATAGTTATTTTGTTACCAAAATTATAAAATAAACATTTGAAATTTATTATTTTACTGTAAAATACTTTTCTTTGTCTTATCTAGACGAATATAGGATTGCTGAGATAAAATGAAAACAACTGAAAATCATTAAGATATTCAATACAATTTATTAAAATAGGTCTGAACAATTATTAAAGAAGAAGAATGTGAAGCTGAGATTTATGTCCATGTTGCCAGTTTCACAAAAGTCAATATTTCAATTTTTTTAAATAAATGTGGGTTCATAGACTGCAGCCTATGCCTAAATGCGGTCCCGACAAGAGTGATATCTCATAACCGTCTGAGAATATTACAGTAAGAAATTCAAATAATTTACTGTACAAATGTTTAGTAAAATAATTATTATAACTGCGTAAATGCACTTGCAATAATTGTCCTTTCTGTAGATATTTACTTATAGTGATTGGGTACCAGGACAGTGTGTGATAGAATTTGAAAAAATACAAACGAAGATCAAATAAAAGGTAAAAAATTAAGACTTGTTTATTAGGAGCACAACATGCGTTTGCCGTTCGGCCGAATACATCCAACTAATCCCGTTTCAGTGGGATCGGTCCGTCACTCGGCCGGATTCGGTTGTATTCTGCCGAGCAGACCTTGTCCATTGGACGCGTGGCGATGTCTTTACCTGTCTCGGGATTAGTCGGTCATATTCGGCCATATTCGGGCAAACAGTCGGTAGGACAAATTCGTTGCCAGTGGATGACCGGCCTAAGACTGTCTAGAAAAAACAGCAGTTTCCAGATGCAGGTATCCAAAGTAGAAATATTATTATTCTCAAGCAATACCGCAAATGTGTGTACTGAAAGTGAGGAAAACTATATGCGAGGATAAGAGTTCACCAATTGTTTGTCTTACCTTAATTTCTGACTAAATAATGCATTATAGTTTAAATGTTAATTACCTTCTTAATTCTAGAAACTAAATAAATTTATGCCAGTTACTTGCATCAGCGATAGCTACTGATATTGCCATTTGATAAGGTTTCTTGCAGTATGAAACAAAACTTTTAAAGTAGCCATTGTTCTGATAGACCTAAGTTCCACGTATTTTTGCAGTTAAATGTAGGCTTGCCTGTAAACACTGCCTCGACGCAACACGCATGTGTACGGCGGGTTCAGTATAGTACCAGGCGCTCACACAAGACAACAGAGGATTTTCTGTAACACAAATGTTTTCACTTTGATGGCCAATATTGTTCCAGATCTGATCAAAGTGAAAAAAAAAAAAAAAAGGCAAAATGTATTCAGTTCAGTTTAACTACTGACGGATGATTGGTAGACTTCTTAACATTATCCGTACTCACAAGTTATAATTTATTTTCATCATGTGAACGTGCACTCGGAGATCCTTACATATCCCACAAACCCTTACAACAGTTAATATAAACATGTTTTTCAAGGTACTAGCTCATCGTTTTCGGCTAACAACACAAGAATCGCATTATCTATACGCACTGGAGCAAACCATGAGCTGTGCATAACTCCCCTAAACCTACGCTCACATAAAGTAAAATCTGAGCTGGCGCATGTAGCCTTGATTCTTCCAGTTTAAAAGCATTTTATTAAATTTTTTAGGTCTATGTTTTCATACTATCGTGAACTGTTAAACTGTTCTTCATTTTGCAATAGGTTCTAAACGTTTTTATGTTGCATAGATCAAAATAAGTAGGAAGATATACTGTATGAAAACATGGAATATTTGTAGATATGTAAGAGTGACTATTCTTTCTGGAAATCACGTCCACATAACACTACTATCGATGCCGACGCAAACCAATTGTAACAGGATTCGAACTGACGACGATAAATTTTCGATGAATGCAGAATTAGCATAGTTTCTTTGAAATGTCCAGAAATGCCAGGATATATTACAAAATATTCCAAAGCAGTAACAAATAAATTAGCTATTAATTTCTGGATGTTTTGGATCATTTTGATAATGCTCAAACATTCAATTGTTTTGGCATTATTTATTTATCAATAATTATTAATTATTTGAATAGTCAGTAGAAAATTCAGTTACGCAACGGTGTTCATAGCACGTGAGATGCATCTAGTTCTTGCTTCCTGAATGATTTTCAGATTCATTTATAACAACAGTGTAGCTATAAATAAACGTTAGGTTGCATCCATTCAGACTGTATATAGTACTTTCCAATAATTTCATGATCGCCAAGGCATAGAGAAATAAAAGTGGCTACTGAACAATTTGTTACTTAAATGAAGTCCTAATTTCAGAGGATGAGGAATATTTGCAAATTCTAGTTAACAGGTCGAAGCCAACAACAATGCAATATAGTTTGGTCGTAAACACAGATAAGAGAGACTCTAGTTCTAGCTCAATAGAAACAGTAAGGTGCAAATTGGTAACTATGGTAAAATATAATGAAATAATTCAGGCAATATTATTACTTGAGAACGTAGTTAATTAACGGAAACATTTTGATCATTAAGTTAAACATCAAACAATTACACCATGAAGGTCATCAAGCTACCTAAAAAATCTTATATCGCTTTAAAAAAATAGTGAGAAGTAATAGCTGGTGTCTCGAAAATTGTTGACATCTTTATGGAATCGATTAAAAAACTAACTATTCTGCTGCCGTAGTCAGAGAATGATTCTTTAAATCTCTAAAATATTTACGTAGATCAGTGGAGTAGTTGAGGATGTTATTCGAAATTGTATTACATGCTGAAAGGTATCTAAAGAAAAGTAACTCCAAAATATTCAGTACATGCTGACTGACGCTGTTTAATTATTTTGGAAACGGTAAACTACTCTCCTTAGCAAAATGAACCAGGTCAAATAAACAGCGAAAATAATGTGCGAATGTTTTTTACGAAATGAATCTGTTATATAACCCAACCAGAATGATATTTGAGTACATGCACTAAAAATAATAACAGCTGGCTTAAAAACACTTGTACCAACTTGGATTAGATGTGATCGATATGATCCATCATAATTATACAACGGGTCCAGCGACGGTATCATAGTCACTAGACACTAAGTCTCAGACCAAACTATTTGAAACCATATGTGAAATCAGTTATAAAAGCAGTTTTTGATATACACTGTGACCAAGCATTTTCCTTTCAAAAATTTCTGTTAGTATTTTACGTTATTTTGTATAATAATTTGAGTAACGCTTGAAAATAATTTTAATTTTCTGTTAAGCAAATAACGCCGCGAAGAATTCATTTTGGTGTAAAGAGTGATGATTCAAAACACTTTGAAATTTACTATTATCTACTTTGAAAGCAGTTTAAGTTTGTTGCTACGCGATGGCTACGTAGCTTTTGTGTTACCTTCAAATAAGTGAGTTCAGTTTATTCCAAGCGTGAAACAAAGTATTAGTGTCAAATTTATTTTTTAAAAAAACGTAGAAAACTAACAGAAATTTATGAAAGAGTAAAATGACTTTATGGAGGGAACTTTTTTAGAAATAAACATCTGGAAATTGAGAAATGCTGAAAAAGATGTCCAGGAACCGGTGGAGAATAAATCGCGCCGTAGATATTATCAAATATCGTCAGCAGAAATAATGCTTTTCGCATGAAATACCTAAGATACCGTGAATACTGCACCAGAATGCAGAAAAGATTGAGGCAGTATTAGAAAAATATCAGTAATTAAATTACTTGGTTATTGTTAGTTCTGAAGAATCCTCGCGTTGTTCTCTGGTGCAATTGATGAGGATTATGTTGATTAACATTTGTGTAACTGAATGTAATCGCCAGTTTTTGCTATATCAGTGATTATTAATAACATTAAAAACGCCATTATCAAAATCAAAACACGCTATTTATCCACAGTCACCCGCATCTAAATGTAATCCCGCATTTCACATAAACGAATGTATTACTATGAAATTTATTACTTCTGCAAAATATTTCCCTCATTTAAAAAAATATTCGATGTTCATTAAATAAAATAAAAGAACTAGCTTTTTAAAAACTTATAAACAATTTAAGCTCTTAACGTAATGATATTCTTACCATATGTCACCAATCCTCTGTCAGTATAAAAAATTTCGAATAATAAGTCAGCAAAAAAATTATTTTTCTTGTATCATCTGATAAATTCCGTCAAAACTTCCAACAAAATTCTGTATTGCATAAATTCATATTCAGCTGCGTATTATCGCCAAACGCTTAATTTTTGCCATACGTAGAGTCAAAGACTGTGTCATTCCATTATTATTATCATTATCATTATTATTATTATTATTTCATTATTTACACTGTCGACGTCGCGAATAAAAAAAACAGCTATCTTGATTCCTGAGCTCTCAATGGTTAGGTACTATATACCAAGTGAATTTAAGTTTAAAAATAACAGAAAATTGAGAAAAAAATACGTGTTTTGTATTAGTATTCAAACTGAAATAACAATTTACTGTTCACGGATGTGTTTTCCACATTTTTCGGAATCTTGGCCTTTATCAGCCAAACAATCCCACGTATGTTCTCTGACCTTTTCCATGACGTAGAATTTATTTATTTTGCTTTTCTGTCTCTGCTTGTTAAACGAACTTAATGAAATATGGTTCTTTGTAACAAAGAGAAGGGTGATATGCGAAACCTTAACGTCATTATTCTATTATTTCTGTAGATCATAATTCTCAAAGTATTTAAAAATGTTGATTTTACATGCTCCATCGTTATTTCAGCGCACTAATAGTAAATAAACTTCGATGTTCTTCGATTAGTACGAAAACGGAAATACATCATTGTTTTATAATACATTAACACTGAATTAGTTTCACATTTTTGAGCTACGGCCGTAGTTATTTGTGAGAACCAGCAAGAAATGTGGGCTGAAATTTTTCATTCATTACCACTCAGCAACCATGGATGGAGAAAACAGCGTTTGAAATCATCGTTAATATTGTCAACCATGAGTAAGATTCTGCCAAACGTGTAATTATTAAGAAACTGATAAGACATAAATTAATTGCATTAAAATTCAGGTAAATGTACCAACATCTAATAACGTCATCAATTCATGAATTGTGTCGATTCACATAAACCTGTCACCAATCGCTAACGCAATGATGTGGTAAAAGTCATATGAAATACTAGGAACAACATGCTGCATAGTCCAGTACTTTATTGCTGTTAATTTCCGTGGAGGAAGTAAATTAATGAATTTCAGATAAGTCAGTTAAAATATAAATAACGGATAAAAATTGCTCGAAGTTTCTAGCTAAGATGAATTATTCATTAGTAGATAATTGTAAAGACCTCATAGTGTCGATACTTTGTGACTCGTTAAATTTGAAACACGGCTTTAATAATATTTTTCTGTTTTTGATTCCAGTTTCATAGATCTCAATATGCAGTTTGCGTTACACGCTGTGACACTATTTTATACGATTACGTCTGCTTAAACAGCATTATCTCCATTTTCGTCGTATTAATAAGTCTGATGTTTTCATTAATCTGTTTTGATAGTATGTGCGGGTAGTAGAATGTAGGTAGTTTTTTACTGTTAATACTCGGTGAAGGGCCCATTTGCACCGCGTGAGGAAGCCAACCGAAATGCGCTGCGGGTAAATTACGGGCGGGAAAGCCGGCGGCAGTAATGGCGGCCGATTGATTCGCGGCGTGTCGGCATGGGGGCGCTGGCTGGCTTTATAACGTTTCGCGGGATTATCCCGGCCGGGCTCGCTCGCTTGATCCGGCGACTATCGATCGCTCGCTTCGCCCCACCGCGCCGCCACAGCTGCGCCCAGGCTGCCAGGTCGACCTGCCAACTAACACGTGTGTCACTCAGCTCCAAACTCATCCTTTCATACACACGTTCAGTTCACTGGCACTTACAAAATAGTTAAGTTGAGAGATATTTCAATACCAACATTTCGGAGGTTCCTTGAAATTGTGTTTTCATGATGTATTTCAGTCTGCGACAGATATTTTGCCAACATAACAAATAGATATCAGATCGTTAGTTTGAAGCATTGGTGTTTAGTCCTGTTTAAGGGGATACGGATTCCCCTATCTCCGCAATGTTAAATTATGCCTACTATAGGGAACATTTTCTCACAGACTGCTGGAGCTAGAGTGATAAAATTTTTACTGTACGTGCATTGATATGTTGTGACAATACAGAAACAACAGTTTTTTTGTCAAAACATTTACTTACAGAGATATTTTATATTAACCTTAAAGTAAATTTTTCCTTCACTTTTCACTAGATTATAACCTCAAAATCTTTTGTAAATCGAGTAATTCAAAAATCATTGTTTCTGTATGTAAAAGAAACCCATGTGACTATCATAAAAATTTCAGACTTCTAGGTTCACCAGTATCTGAGATAATGTTCCTAGAAGAGGTAAAAAGTAAACTTACGTGAAACGGAGAAAGAAGATTAAAACATTCTTGATCCATAGTTAATAAGTGTATAACAAAAGAGCAATACCTGATCTCACAAATGTATAAAAATAAAATAGTTATAATTCTAGTAAAGGCATGTATGATACGTCATTTTAAAGAAGAAACTTTACGGAATATACTTGTAATAAGCCAATAAAACGAAAATGTATTTTTTCACCCAAAATCCGATTCCGTATCCCCTAAAATCCCTTTCCCTAGAGGCCTGTTGTTATAAAATCTTTATTTGAAACAAGCCTATCCTCGGCAAGCAACAAAACGAACTTCGCTTAAAAATTTGGTGATCGTCATAATCTACATAAAAATATAACATTCTAGAGACATTTCTAAATCCATTTGTCACTACCCCATGATCAAGGTGGAGAAATTTTTGGACAGGTCATGGCTTTGCTGAGATAAACTAAATTCCTGAAATGAAATTTAGCAATGACACTTGATTAACAACTGCGAATTAAAATCAAAACAGGTCTTTGATAAAAGAATTTAACAGCGACAGGAAATGCGATAATGTCGGTACTAATAATTTCAATTGAATTAATACACTATTTAGGTGAATATGGTTACTTGATTACATTTTAACGTTTATAATTCTAATTTGTCTCCTGGCGCTAACAATACGATAAATATTCTACAAATGATTCCTAAATTAACCAATATTATCATTATAATTCTCTTTTGCTTGTTATTATTCATTTAGTTCTGAGGGAAAATTTATTCTAAGTTAGAAAGTGTATATACTTGAAACTCATTATTTGACAATGCAAAATTTGAAAATGTTTATACTATTTACTCCAAGTAATGAGTTTGCCACTGAAAATTGTTGGACAAAACATTATTAAAGTTAGAGTTGTATCCCTACCAGAATAATAATTTTTCCGTATTTATATCTATTTAAATGAAGTACGCGATAATTTTCTAAGTGGCACGTTAAATGAGGAGTGATTTCATTCGAGGGGTTTGGAAATATGTGACGAAATTAATATGCGATCTAGGTTGAGGGCATTACTTAGAGCCCTTACTAGGCAAATATTTTAGTCGCGCAATCGCTGGAGTTTAAATTATTATTTTGTTCTATCAATTCTCTTGATTGATCAATAAATATAAAATTCAAAGTCTAGAAGTTTGTTTGTTTATTCCGAATTTATTTACACTTTTTTCCACCTATTTCGACCGGATTTCACCCATCTGAACTTTCAACTAGATATTTTCCTTTCTACCTGGCAGCCTGGTTTTCGATACTTTTCTTCCCCTCTCTCCCTCTCACACAAAAATCTGTAGCGCGGGATACCTATTACAGAATTACTTAAGTTGTTGTAGAAAGAACGACAAGTCTAATTTTAAGTTCAGTGGAATTTAATAGGAGTAAATACAGCACGCGCTGTCCTACCTTTATTTGTTTATATATTTCGTATGACCTAAGGATACAAAGATAGT
Source organism: Vandiemenella viatica (assembly GCA_031002005.1). NCBI lineage: Eukaryota > Metazoa > Arthropoda > Insecta > Orthoptera > Morabidae > Vandiemenella > Vandiemenella viatica. Next base: position 243,800,609 of record JARYHS010011408.1, read on the forward strand.
AATTATACTTAATTGCAATGGATGTAATATGATATAGATATTTCTACATATTGATGTCGAGAGACTGCAGCCGTTCAATTGCCTCTGCAGTTGTTTCTTGAAGCTGCTGGATCGTTTCATTGAATCTTTTAAGAGGGCATTCCGTGCTGATGTGGTGGATAGTTTGTTGGTGGTTTCCATAGTCAAAAGAACGATTCTCTATTCTCTATTCTGGTGGACGCGGGTTTGAATCCCCGTCCGGGCATCCAGATTTGGGTTTTCCATGGTTTCCCCAAATCACTCCAGGCGAATGAGGGATGCTTCCTTCAAAAGGCCTTGGCCGAATTCCTTCCCGTTTCTTGTCCCCAATCCCATCCCGCCTCTAATGACCTCGACGTCGACAAGGTGTAAAGCAATAAGTAAAAGAAAAAATTATTTCCCAATTTTTCATCCAGTAGCTGCATCTACCGTGGCCTCCTGTTCTAACACAGTTTAGTGCGCGATATTAATCTCTGATCTAGGTTCATGACGCGTGCTGTGGGTTAAATATCGTTCCTCTGTGGAGCTAGTCTACCTACTTGCATATTTTTATTTTTTCCTTCGAGTTATACTCATCATCGACATAGAGGTCGTTAGAGAGGGAAGGACAAGGAACTGGAAGGAATTCATCCATGGCCTTTTGAAGGAACCATTCCGGATTCCGCCTGGATTAACTTCGGGAAATCAAGGGAACCCCAAACCTGGATGGTCGGACAGGAATTCGAGCCCACATTCTCCTGAACGCGAGGTCACAGCATTGCTGCTCACTCATCACGCTCCGTTTTGAAGGAACACCTTGAGAGATTACTGGATGGAGAACCAAAATCTGGATGGGGATCTGGACTGGGATTGAACCTGCATTCTACCGAACGCTGGACCCTATTGTTTTCCTTTCCATTTTTTCCTTTTGTTACTAATAATTCAACTTACAAAATTAAAATTACTTTTTATGGATCACATTTCAGTTTGCTTGGAAGCTACATTATCGATATTTCGTGTTCTCCCTGAGCGTAACAATAAATGACATCGTAGAACCTTGCTGAAACTTTATATAATAATTTGCATAATATTGCACAAAATTATAACATCGTTGATCGAGCCCTCATTTTGTAACATGCTCAGGAACAAGTTGCACGATTAATATGTATCATGTAAAAACTAAATTCGTGCAGTGATTGAATATTTAGTAAGAGAGAAAAAAACGCCGAAGGATATTTTGAGAGCACTGTGGCAGCCTGGAATATAGTATTTACTTATTTCTCGTATGCACTTAGTAGAGCAGTACAGTACCACAAAACAATAACTATAGAATCTATACGTTCGCCTGAAACAGCGTGGAGAACTTTTTTCTTTTTTTTGTCATCAGTCTTTTGACTGGTTTGAAGCAATGCTCCATCCCTTCCTACCTTGCGCTAACCTC
>JARYHS010011408.1:243803046-243829046 GCA_031002005.1 Vandiemenella viatica
CCTGTCTTGGGATTAGTCGATCATATTCGGCCATATTCGGCCAAACAGTCGGTAGGACGATTTCGTAGCCTGGGAACGACCGGCCTAAGAATGTGTTGAAAAAACAGCAGTTTCCAGATGCAAGTATCCAAAGTAGAAATATTATGATTCTCAAGCAATACCGCAAATATGTGTACTGAAAGTGAGGAAAAGTATATGTTAAGATACGAGTTCACCAATTGTTTGTCTTACGTTAATTTCTGATTAAATAATGCATTATAGTTTAAATGTTAAATACCTTCTTAATTCTAGAAACTAAATACGTTTATGCCAATTACTTGTATCAGCGATCGCTACTGATATTGCCATTTGATAAGGTTCTTGCAGTATGAAACAAAACTTTCAAAGTAGCCATTGTTCTAATAGACCTAAGTTCCACGTATTTTTGGAGTTAAATGTAGGCTTGCCTGTAAACACTGCCTCGACGCAACACGCAAGTGTACGGCGGGTTCAGTATAGTACCAGGCGCTCACACAAGACAACAGAGGATTTTCTGTAACCCGAATGTTTTCACTTTGATGGCCAATATTATTCCAGATCTGATCAAAGTGAAAAGAAAATAGGCAAAATGTATCTAGTTCAGGTTAACTATTGACGGATGATTGGTAGACTTCTTAACATTATCCGTATCTCACAAGTTATAATTTATTTTCATCATGTGAACGTGCATTCGGAGATCCTTTAATATCCCGAAACCCTTACATTAGTTAATATAAACACGTTTTTCAAGGTACTAGCTCATCGTTTTCGGCTAACAACACAAGAATCGCATTATCTATACGCACTGGAGCAAACCATGAGCTGTGCATAACTCCCCTAAACCTACGCTCACATAAAGTAAAATCTGAGCTGGCGCATGTAGCCTTGATTCTTCCAGTTTTAAAGCATTTTATTGAATTTTTTAAGTCTATGTTTTCATACTATCGTGAACTGTTGAACTGTAACAAACCTAAAGCTTCTTTATTTTGCAATAGGTTCTAAACTTTTTTATGTTGCATAGACCAAAATAAGTAGGAAGATATACTGTATGAAAACATGGAATATTTGTAGATATGTAAGAGTGACTATTCTTTCTGGAAATCACGTCCACATAACACTACTATCGATGCCGACGCAAACCAATTGTAACAGGATTCGAACTGACGACGATCAATTTTCGATGAATGCAGAATTAGCATAGTTTCTTTGAAATGTCCAGAAATGCCAGGAAATATTACAAAATATTCCAAAGCAGTAACAAATAAATTAGCTATTAATTTCTGGATGTTTTGGATCATTTTCCTCCATTGCTGATAATGCTCAAACATTCAATTGTTTTGGCATTATTTATTTATCAATAACTATTAATTATTTGAATAGTCAGTAGAAAATTCAGTTACGCAATGGTGTTCATAGCACGTGAGATGGATCTAGTTCTTGCTTCCTGAATTATTTTCAGATTCATTTATAACAACAGTGTAGTTATAAATAAACGTTAGGTTGCATCCATTCAGACTGTATATAGTACTTTCCAACAATTTCATGATCGCCAGGGCATAGAGAAATAAAAGTGGCTACTGAACAATTAGTTACTTAAATGAAGTCCTAATTTCAGAGGATGAGGAATATTTGCGAATTCTAGTTAACAGGTGCAATCCAACAACAATGCAATATAGTTTGGTCGTAAACACAGAAAAGAGAGACTCTAGGTCTAGCTCAATAGAAACAGTAAGGTGCAAATTGGTAGCTATGGTAAAATATAATGAAATAATTCAGCCAATACTATTACTTGAGAACGTAGTTAATTAACGGAAACATTTTGATCATGAAGTTAAACATCAAACAATTACACCATGAAGGTCATCAAGCTACCAAAAAAATCTTATATCGCTTTAAAAAAAATAGTGAGAAGTAATAGCTGGTGTCTCGAAAATTGTTGACATCTTTATGGAATCGATAAAAATAAAACTAAGCAGCTATTCTGCTGCCGTAGTCAGAGAATGATTCTTTAAATCTCTAAAATATTTACGTAGATCAGTGGAGTAGTTGAGGATGTTATTCGAAATTGTATTCATGCTGAAAGGTATCTAAAGAAAAGTAGCTCCAAAATATTCAGTACATGCTGGCTGACGCTGTTTAATTATTTTGGAAACGGTAAACTACTCTCCTTAGGAAAATGAACTAGGTCAAATAAATAGCGACTGTCACGAAGGAAAATAATGTGCGAATGTTTTTTACGAAATGAATCTGTTATATAACCCAACCAGAATGATATTTGAGGACATGCACCAAAAAATAATAACAGCTGGCTTAAGAACACTTGTACCAACTTGGATTAGATGTGACTGATATGATCTATAACTATACAACGGGTCCAGCGACGGTATCATAGTCACTAGACACTAAGTCACAGACCAAACTATTTGAAACCATATGTGAAATCAGTTATAAAAGCAGTTTTTGATATACATTGTGACCAAGCATTTTCCTTTCAAAAATTTCTGTTAGTATTTTACGTTATTTTGCAAGAAATTTTATTCTAATAATTTGAGTAACGCTTAAAATAATTTTAATCTTCTGTTATCTGTTAAGCAAATAACGCCGCGAAGACTTCATTTTGGTGTAAAGAGTGATGATTCAAAACACTCTGAAATTTACTATTATCTACTTTGAAAGCAGTTTAAGTTTGCTGCTACACTATGGCTACGTAGCTTTTGTGTTACCTTCAAATGAATGTTAAATTTATTTTAAAAGAACGTAGAAAACTAACAGAAATTTATGAAAGAGTAAAATGACTTTATGGAGGGAACGTTTTTAGAAATAAACATCTGGAAATTGAGAAATGCTGAAAAAGATGTCCAGGAACCGGTGGAGAATAATCGCGCCGTGGATATTATCAAATATCGTCAGCAGAAATAAAGCTTTTCGCATGAAATACCTAAGCCGTGAATACTGCACCAGAATGCAGAAAAGATTGAGGCAGTATTAGAAAAACATCAGTAATTAAATTACTTGGTTATTGTTAGTTCTGAAGAATCCCCGCGTTGTTCTCTGGTGCAATTGATGAGGATTATGTTGATTAACATTTGTGTAACTGAATGTAATCGCCAGTTTTTGCTATATCAGTGATTATTAATAACATTAAAAACGCCATTAGCAAAATCAAAACTCGCTATTTATCCACAGTCACCCGCATCTAAATGTAATCCCGCATTTCACATAAACGAATGTATCACTATGAAATTTATTACTTGTGCAAAATATTTCCCTCATATTCGATGTTCATTAAATAAAATAAAAGAACTAGCGTTTTAAAAACTTATAAACAAATTAGGCTCTTAACGTAATGATATTCTTACCATATGTCACCAATCCTCTGTCAGTATAAAAAATTTCGAATATTAAGTCAGCAAAAAACTTATTTTTCTTGTATCATCTGATAAATTCCGTCAAAATTTCAACAAAATTCTGTATTGCATAAATTCATATTCAGCTGCGTATTATCGCCAAACGCTTAATTTTGCCATACGTAGAGTCAAATACTGTGTGTAATTCCATTATTATTATCATTATCATTATTATTATTATTATTTCATTATTTACACTGTTGACGTCACGAATAAAAAAAACAGCTGTCTTGATTCCTGAGCTCTCAATGGTTAGGTACTATATACCAAGTGAATTTAAGTTTAAAAATAACAGAAAATTGAGAAAAAAACTTGTTTTGTATTAGTATTCAAACTGAAATAACAATTTACTGTTCACGGGTGTGTTTTCCACATTTTTCGGAATCTTAGCCTTTATCACCCAAACGATCCCTAATACTGTATGTTCTCTGACCTTATCCATGACGTAGAATTTATTTATTTTGCTTTCTGTCTCTGCTTGTAAAACGGACTTAATATGGATCTTTGTAACAAAGAAGGGTGATATGCGTCATTATTCTATTATTTCTGTAGATCATAATTCTCAAAGTATTTAAAAATGTTGATTTTACATGCTGCATCGTTATTTCAGTGCACTAATAGTAAATAAACTTCGATGTTCTTTGATTAGCACGAAAACGGAAGTACATCATTGTTTTATACTACATTAACACTGAATTAGTTTCACATTTTTGAGCTACGGCCGTAGTTATTTGTGAGAACCAGCAAAAAATGTGGGCTGAAATTTTTCATTCATTACCACTCAGCAACCGTGGATGGAGAAAACAGCGTTTGAAATCATCGTTAATATTTTCAATCATGAGTAAGATTCTGCCAAACGTGTAATTATTAAGAAACTGATAAGACATAAATTAACTGCATTAAAATTCAGGTAAATGTACCAACATCTAATAACGTCATCAATTCATTAATTGTGTCGATTCACATAAACCTGTCACCAATCGCTAACGCAATGATGTGGTAAAAGTCATATTAAATACTAGGAACAACATGCTGCACAGTCCAGTATTAATTGATGTTAATTTTTGTTTAATGAATTTCAGACAAGTCAGTTAAAATATAAATAAAGGACAAAATTGCCCGAAGTTTCTAGCTAAGATGAATTATTCATTAGTAGATAATTGTAAAGACTCCATAGTGTTGATACGTCTGTGACTCGTTAAATATGAAATACGATTAAAATAATATTTTTCTGTTTTTGATTCCAGTTTCATAGCTCTCGATATTCAGTTTGCGTTACACGCTGTGACACTATTTTATACTATTACGTCTTCTTAAACAGCATTATCTCCATTTTCGTCGTATTAATAAGTCACTGATGTTTTCATTAATCTGTTTTGATAGTATGTGCGGGTAGTAGAATGTAGGTAGGTTTTTACTGTTAATACTCGGTGAAGGGCCCATTTGCACCGCGTGAGGAAGCCAACCGAAATGCGCTGCGGGTAAATTACGGGCGGGAAAGCCGGCGGCAGTAATGGCGGCCGATTGATTCGCGGCGTGTCGGCATGGGGGCGCTGGCTGGCTTTATAACGTTTCGCGGGATTATCCCGGCCGGGCTCGCTCGCTTGATCCGGCGACTATCGATCGCTCGCTTCGCCCCACCCCGCCGCCACAGCTGCGCCCAGGCTGCCAGGTCGACCTGCCAACTAACACGTGTGTCACTCCGCTCCAAACTCATCCTTTCATACACACGTTCAGTTCACTGGCACTTACAAAATACTTAAGTTGAGAGATATTTCAATACCAACATTTCGGAGGTTCCCTGAAATTGTGTTTTCGTGATATATTTCAGTCTGCGACAGATATTTTGCCAACATAACAAATAGATATCAGATCGTTAGTTTGAAGCATTGGTGTTTAGTCCTGTTTAAGGGGATACGGATTCGCTTATCTCCGCAATGTTAAATTATGCCTACTGTAGGGAGACTGCTGTAACTAGAGAGATAAAATTTTTACTTTATGTGCACTGATATGTTGCAACAATACTGAAACAACAGTTTTTTTTTGTCAAACTGTTACTCGCAGAGATATTTTATATTAACCTTACAGTAAATTTTTCCTTCACTTTTCACTAGATTATCACCTCAAAATCTATTTGTAAATCAAGTAATTCAAAAATCATTGTTTCTGTATGTAAAAGAAACCCATGTGACTATATCATAAAAATTTCAGACTTCTAGGTTCACCAGTATCTGAGATAATGTTCCTAGAAGAGGTAAAAAGTAAACTTACGAGAAACGGAGAAAGAAGATTAAAACATTCTTCATCCATAGTTAATAAGTTTATAACAAAAGCGCAATACCTGATCTCACAAATCTATAAAAACAAAATAGTAATAATTCTAGTAAAGCGATGTATGATACGTCATTTTAAAGAAGAAACTTGACGGAATATAATAAGCCAATAAAACGAAAATGTATTTTTTTCACCCAAAATCCGATTCCAGATCCCCTAAAATCCCTTTCCCTAGAGGCCTGTTGTTACAAAAACTTTATTTGAAACAAGCCTATCCTCGGCAAGCAACAAAACGAACTTCGCTTAAAAATTTGGTGACCGTCATAATCTACATAAAAAATATAACATTCTAGAGACATTTCTAAATCCATTTGTCACTACCCCATGATCAAGGAGGAGAAATTTTTGGACAGATCATGGCTTTGCTGAAATAAACTAAATTCCTGAAATGAAATTTAGCAATAACACGTGATTAACAACTGCGAATTAAAATCAAAACAGGTCTTTGATAAAAGAATTTAATAACGACAGGAAATGTGATAATGTCCGTACTAATAATTTGACTTGAATTAATACACTATTTAGGCGACTATGGTTACTTGTTTACATTTTGAAGTTTATAATTCTAATTTGTCTCCTGGCGCTAACAATACGATAAATATTCTACAAATGATTCCGAAATGAATTAATATTACCGTTATAATTCTCTTTTGCTTGTTATTATTCATTTAGTTATGAGGGAAAACTTAATCTAAGTTAGAAAGTGTATATACTTGAAACTCATTATTTAACAATGCAAAATTTGAAAATGTTTATACTATTTACTCCAAGTAATGAGTTGGCTACTGAAAATTGTTGGGCAAAACATTATCAAAGTTAGAGTTGTATCCCTACCAGTATAATAATTTTTCCGTATTTATATCTATTTAAATGAAGTATTCGATAATTTTCTAAATGGCACGTTAAATGAGGAGTGATTTCATTCGAGGGGTTTGGAAATATGTGACGAAATTAATATGCGATCTAGGTTGAGGGCATTAATTAGAGCCCTTACTAGGCAAATATTTTAGTCGTGCAATTGCTGGAGTTTAAATTATTATTTTGTTCTATCAATTCTCTTGATTGATCAATAAATATAAAATTCAAAGTCTAGAAGTTTGTTTGTTTATTCCGAATTTATTTACACACTTTTCCACCTATTTCGACCGGATTTCACCCATCTGAACTTTCAACCCCTCTCCACCAAAATCTGTAGCGCGGGATGCCTATTACAGAAGTACTAAAATTGTAGAAAGAACGATAAGTTTAATTTTAAGTTCAATGGAATTTAATTGGAGTAAATACAACACACGCTGTCTTACCTTTATCTGTTTATATATTTAATATGGCCTAAGGATACAAAGATAGTAATTATATTGAATTGCAATGTATGGAATAAGATATAGATATTTCTACATATTGAAGTCGAGAGATTGTAGCCGTTCAATTAATTGCCTCTGCAGTTGTTTCTTGAAGCTGCTGGATCGCTTCATTGAATCTTCTAAGTGGGCATTCCGTGCTGATGTGGTGGATAGTTTGCTGGTGGTTTCCATAATCACAAGAACGATTCTCTATTATTTCCACCGAGCGTGGTGGCTGAACTATTAAAGATCTGGCCTCGCATTCTGGAGGACGCGGGTTCGAATCCCCATCCGGGCATCCAGATTTGGGTTTTCCACGGTTTCCCCAGATCACTCCAGGCGAATTCCGGGATGCTTCCTTCAAAAAGGCCATGGCCGAATTCCTTCCAGTTCCTTGTCCCCAATCTCATCCCGCCTCTAATGACCTCGACGTCAACAAGGCGTAAATCAATAAGAAAAAAAATCTATTATTTCCAAATTTTTCATCCAGAAGCTGCATCTACCGTGGCCTGTTCTAACACGGTTTAGTGCGCGATATTAATTCTGGGTTTGGCCTAAATGTCGTTCCTCTGGGGAACTACTCTACCTACTTTCATATTTTTATTTTTTCCTGCGAGTTCTACTCATCATCGACGTGGAGGTCGTTAGAGAGGGAAGGACAAGGAACTGGAAGGAATTTATCCATGGCCTTTTGAAGGAACCATTCCGGATTCCACCTGGATTAACTTCGGAAAATCAAGGGAACCCCAAACTTGGATGGTCGGAAGGGAATTCGAACCTACATCCTCCTGAACGCGAGTTCACAGCATTACTGCTCACTCATCACGCTCCGTTTTGAAGGAACACCTTGAGAGATTACTGGAAACCATGGAGAACCAAAATCTGGATGGCCTGACTTGGGACTGAACCTGCATTCTACCGAACGTTGGATCCTATTGTTTTCCTTTCCTTTTTTTCCTTTTGTTACTAATAATTCAACTTACAAAATTAAAATTACTCTCTATGGATCACATTTCAGTTTGCTTGGAAGCAAAATTATCGATATTTCGTGTTCTCCCCGAGCGTAACAATAAATGACATCGTAGAACCTTGCTGAAAAGTTATATAATAATTTGCATAATATTGCACAAAATTATAACATGCTTGATCGAGCCCTAATTTTGTAACATGCTCAGGAACAAGTTGCACGTTTAATATCTATCATGGAAAAACGAAAATCGTGCAGTGATTGAATATTTGGTAAGAGAGAAAAAACGGCGAAGGATATTTTGAGAGCACTGTGGCAGCATTAAATGTCTCAGCCTACAGAACAGCCTGGAATATAATATTTACTTATTTCTCGTATGCACTTAGTAGAGCAGTACAGTACTACAAAACAATAACGACGGATATATAAGTTCGCCTGAAACAGCGTGGAGAACTTTTTTTTTTTTTTCATCAGTCTTTTGACTGGTTTGAAGCAATGCTCCATCCCTTCCTATCTTGCACTAACCTCTTCATCTCACCATACCCCTTACAACCTGCGACTTCAACAATCTGCTTCGTATATTCTAATCCTTATCTTCCTCTACAGTTGTTACCTTCGACTGTTCCTTCCACTAAAAACTTAAACAATCCTGCATATCTCAAAATATGACCTACCGACCTGTCTTCTTTCTTAAACCTCTTCCACAAACTTCTTTTCTCACCCATCATTTCCAAAAACAAAACAAAAAATTCCTTTGTATTTGGCAGTTGGCCTATAGACACTCCGCCAGCACTCAATGTTAATTAATCATCCCGAACTTTATGTGAAAATTCAATTGTAGGACACCAAGGAAACACACAACACAACATTTAACCTAAACACCCATGCCCCTGGCCGGACTCGAACCGGCGACCATTGGTACGTGGAGCTAGCACTCTAGCTGCTTCGCTACAAAGGCCGGCAGCCCCTTCATTTCAGCATTCTTCAATAGCACGACATTTCAAATACTTCAATTTTCCTTCTTTCTGTTATTCGTAAAGTCTACATCTACATCTACATCTATACTCTGCAATTCACAATTAGTGTGGGTGGCAGAGGGTGCTAAGCACCAATCCTAATTCAGTGCATTCCAATCCCGAACAGACCGAGGAAAGAAAGAATACGTAAAAGTCCATGCATAAAGTGCAGTGCTTCACTCATAAGTTTTAAAAAGTTCTTCCTTAATCCTAGATCAATATCTGAAACTAAAATATTTCTCTAACTGGATGTTGTGGACCATTTCCTCATTTGCGAGTTAATCAATTTTTTATAAAGGTGAATAACACGCCAATGCAATTGAATTTTGTTTTATTTTTGTGTCGTACGCGTTTCGCTCTATTTCAAGAGCACATCAGCGACATATGTTACTTTTTTACTTTTTTTCATGATCAGGTTTAGCTTCTCTGTGTAGGTTTTGTAGAATCTTCTGAAGGTATAAAGCACTACACTGCACCGACCAAATTTCACATTGTCACTGTTATTTACTGGCACTATCGTTTTCGAAACATGAGAGAGTAAACACCACGCCATGTTTTCCACAACATGGCGTGGTGTTTACTCTCTCATGTTTCGAAAACGATAGTGTCAGTAAATAACAGTGACAATGTGAAATTTGGTCGGTGCAGTGTAGTGCTTTATACCTTCAGAAGATTCTACAAAACCTACACAGAGAAGCTAACCCTGATCATTAAAAAAAAAGTAAAAAAGTTACATATATCACTGATGATGCTCTTGAAATAGAGCGAAACGCGTACAACACAAAAATAAAACAAAATTCAATTACATTGGCGTGTTATTCACCTTTATAAAAAATTGAAAATATTTTTCTTTTTCATGAAGGCTCTCTTTGTTATTGCCGTTCTACTTTTAACATCATTCCTGCTTCGTCCATCAATTGTAATTTTAGCAGAATTAAGTTGCTTTCGCTTTCGTATCCGATCCTATTTTTATATTTAATCTGCTATTATTGGTATCATTTCTGCTACGAGTATTTCATCACTTTTGTCTTGTTTTTATTTGTATTTAGTCCAAACTCTTCTTTCAGTATTTTGTTCATGCTATTCAGCAACTTCTCAATATCCACAGCCTGTTCTGCTATCAATACAATGTCATCAGAAAATCATAGCATACTGATTTTTTCTCCTTGAACACTTATGCCATATGCAAATTTTTCTTTCACTTCATTTATTGCTTCCTCTGCAAACAAGTTGAATATTATTGGAGACAGACTAGAACCGTATCTCACACCATGTTTAACTGATGCAACTTGATTCTTATATAGTTCATTAAGTATTCTTCTAGCAATCAGAAGTCTACCATCGTTGGTTGACTGCAGACAGCAACGTTTACAGTATGGTCATAACACATAATACTGTGGAGCTTCGTTCGACGCATTGTTCTTACTCAGAATGGTCATCTCACCTTAAAACTTTTGACAGATACAAAGTTAACGTAACGAATTTACCACTCTTTGCCCAATGGAGGCCACAATCCTACGTTGAGATACTCCTGTAGCCTACTCATCCCAAGTACCAGAAACAGATTTCCGGAGATACTGAGGCTGAACAACGAGAGTAGCAGAGCTGACGCTAAGTACATACCTCACAGACAACACCCGAACCCAACAAGGAATTACGCCATCTTAAGAATTACTCGCCATTAGAGCGGGGTGGTGAGGTGAGGCGCGCTTCACTACCCATGAAGGGTGGCAATGGGGAGCAACGCGGACGCGGCAGCCACCAAGAACCAGGCTGAAGACAATCCAAAACTTGGCCTTACAGCTAAAGGCTCTCTGATAGCCCCCAGAGTGCCCGGTCCAACCAAATTTCCCATACTGAGACGCTGTGGAGGTCGTAGCGACCGAACGCCACACGGGCCACGATCAGAGTGAGCTTTCCCCCTCTCCCAACCGATAAGCAAAGCGTCACTGATGAACATGAGTTCGACCAAACTCGTCCAAGCTTCAAAGAGCACCATTGTAGCGCACGAACACGCCGTAGCGATCAAAATGTGGTGCTGCCCCACCCGGGTCAGATGGCACCCATGCGCTACATATCCTCACTTATATAGAGAATCTATTAAGGCAGCAAAAGACTGGTGCTTACCGGCGGCAAGGAACATCACTTGATCACCGAACCGTGCACCGCAGTAGCAGCCACATCCGAGGGCGGATACCGCTGACATGAGCGCCATTATCAACGGTGAACGTTGGCTTACCGGTACCGTCCATCTTCCGAAGCAGGTAACCTCCATTCACCCAAGTCTTACTGAGTCACCTCATCTACGTCCCACCGATTTCACTGCCGAGGACGTTCAGTCCAAGTACCAGCTACTAGTGCACACGAAGAACCAAGTGCCCAGTCTCAAATCCCGGTGCAAAATGAAATCTTGCCCGAAGTCTTGGATCAGCTCCACCAGACCATGCTTTGCTACCCTCTTCTCTTCATTACGCTCACAATCATTGGCACAAACAAAAAACACACAGTCTTAGTGCCCAGTTACTTTCCGTTCACTGCTTGATGGAGTAAGTTAGTCTTCATTGCTTGTTCTCCATAATTCACATTAATGGTTATAACATTGCGTAGATCGGGTTCCTTTTCTGAGAAATATTTCTGAGTTGTGAGTAACCCTTATACTTTCAGCTATTTCGTTCACTCATCCTCCAAAAATGTCTTTCAAGTGTCCCTAACCCACGGAACAACCTCAAACGAAAACGTTGCCACCCTAATCTCTCCGAATTATTCCATCCCACACGTTCACTTTCAACTTTGGCAACCGACCTACCAAGAATACTCACCCGTAGCCCCCCACTCGGACGCTACACACAATATTAAAGCTATTCAGTTCTAGGCGGACTGCTTTTGCTACATTAACACATGCAAAAAATTCCTCGTCTGCCTTATTTCCAACCTAAAATTCTCTTGCAACCTCATGTATATTTTTATTCCATTTTATATTACTAATTGTTGTGTTTAAATTACCAGTCTACCTCTTTTTTAACTTTGTAGTTGATATGAAAACAAAGTAGTGAATCAAATAATCTTTATATATTGAACCGAAGTCCTTCTTCTAAAGTTACAGCTCATCCAGAATCAGTGTAATAACAATGAACATCTGCGACATAAATTAGAAATTTACCCACCCCAAGTTGATGTTATGGTTTTAGGGCGCGTCGACAGCGAGGTCATTAGCATTCTGTTTACTCCAATTAATTACAACTGGAGAAAAGAACATGGAGCTGATAATTTATAGGAGAATCCATGTACTTTGGAAGTGTGAATGAAGGAAAAGAAGAGAAACAGATGCAGAAGAACACAAAAATTCTTCAGATGTGTCGCAAAACTGATATCGAACAGGCAGGAGTCACAAAACAAATAAGTTACTTACAGAAATTACTTTTTGCCTTTGTTAATGTACGATTCTGATTCATGGGTGATATAACAAAGGTATATTAATGAAATTCCGGCCAAGGAGATCACGTTTCAGAGGAATAGAATTGGGGTATCTTCACTGGACAAACGAAAGGAGAATGTGAAGAAAGCAGTGAAGATGGAGTTGTACATGGTAAAACAGAAAGATCGAAAGTTGTATGGGAACATGAAAACAATTAGTGAAGAAATCGGCAGGAAGAAAGCCTAGAGGACTACCAAGACACAGATGGACATAGGAGGTGTGCAAAAATATGCAGTGAACTAGATAAAAATGGAAGAGGATGAATATGGAAGAGAAAAAACAACGATAATGTTTCTATTCAAAACACATCGGAACATCAGCCGAAAGGAAACGAATCTGGAAGGTGAGTGGTAACGGCCGAACTTGGTATTCGGAAGGAACTTGGTTCAAATCCCCGTGCGGCTATCCTGATTTCAATTTCCCCTGGTTTTCTGGAATCACTCATGGTGATTGCCGGGATGGTTTCTTCAATATGGAATGGCCGAATTTATTCCCGTTCCTTGCCGTTAATTCTCTCCAACCTAGAACGGCATCGACGTTAGCGAGGCGTAAAAACAGCTAGATCTGTTAATTTAATGTATTTGTTAGTTATTCATCGGGAAAAACAGTGCATGTTAGTGCCTCGTGGTTTTTAAAAAAAGATTAAATATGATCTGAATGAACGTTCGAGCAGTTCCGTTGAAATAAAGCTTGATAACTTATTTAAGTTAGGTGAGTGTCATTAAATATTCTTGCTATCCAAGATAACTACTCCAGGAGGTGAATATTGGTCAAGGAAATCAGTCCATTTGGCTCCCTACTATGCAAATCTTAACCAGCATTTAACTAGAGAAACAATTTATTTTTGACCGCGAATTGAAGAAAACCACATAAAAGTGGCTCCATAAGGCCGCGTTGGAGTAATTTCCGAAGGATGATCATCCAGCCTGAGTGGTGCCTAATGATGATCGACGCAGCGAGCGCCTAATGGTAGTGACAGTTTAATTCTAACTCCGGCGCCGCGTCGGGTGCCTGATTGACAGGCAGGCCAGTAATGGCAAAACAAATCAACTGGGCGCTGCTGTTAGAGCTATAAGCGCAATTACTTCACCTGCATTCAAACGCGCTCTGTAGCAAAGCCCGCTGCCGAGCGCTGTTCGAATAATAATGACTCCAACAGCCGCCGCTGACAGCGATGAATGCTGTTCAGCTGTTACGCCTTGTGTGGCGCTTGCATTAATTAATGTGTATGTTATTCCATACTGGCCAACTGTATTATTTTTCTGATATGATGTGCTTCGGATGAGCAAATCTGCAGATATTGCATAGCATTATGCCATAAAAACTCTAATCATATATATTATTTCTAAAAGGTTTTTTCTGACGAGCCAACATTCTCCCTTTATACTTATGGCCTAACCGAAATCAGTAAATGAGGTATCATCCTGAAGATTAAGTCCTCCGTTATGTTAATATCATTATTTAAGGACGCAATTTTTCGAAATTTAAAATTATGAACAATCAATACTACGGGTATGCCTTAGTTCAGAGTCAAGCTGTTAGGCTCTGCTGACGTCTACGAGGATTGATAGCATTGCCGCTAGATATCAACACCACTTATCATGGAGATATTGAAAAACTGTGCGTGTTTTCTAGATCAGTGTTTCTCAACCTTTTTGATTACATGGCCCCATTATAAGTAAAAAAACTGGCGACCTCCCAGGTCAGTAATACAGGGTGATTCAAAATGATTGTCGGTGTTTCAAAAAATTCCTACCCTTAGCACAACTGAGATACGAATTTGAATCTTATTTTGATGTGTAAATAAACTCATCAAGTTTTTTTACATCCATTACAAATGTTCGAAATGTGCACCCTGTGTCACTCTGCACACATCTATGCGATAGTCCATTTCATCCCACACGCGACGCAGCATGTCATCAGAGATGTTTAGAAAGGTGGCCCTGATCCGTTCTCTCAGTTGCGGGATAGTCGCAGGTAGAGGAGGAAGATAAACTTGATCCTTGACGTAACCCCACAGAAAAAAATCACATGGGGTTTAATCTGGTGAACGAGGTGGCCAAGCCATGAGCGTTTGGTCACTGTCGGCTCCGCGTCCTATCCATCGCTGCGGCAATTGTTCGTTGAGAAATGTTCTGACCCCCCGATGGAAATGAGGTGAAGCACCATCTTGTTGGAATATGAAATCATCCACCTCTTTCAGATGAAGCAGCAACCACTCAGAGACCATATCGAGGTAAATTAGTCCTGTTACTGTCTCTTCATTGAAGAAGAACGGGCCGTACACTTTCGCCTTGGAAACAGCAGCGAACACACACACTTTTGGAGAATCACGCTGGTGTTCAATAAAAGCACTGGGATTTTCTGTCCCCCAAATCCGCACATTATACTTGTTAACTTTCCCGCATAAGTGAAAGTTCGCTTCATCAGTAAAAATTAGTTTTTTACAAAACCCATCTTCTTCCAATTTTTCTTGCATAATGTTGCAAAACGTGAGACGTTTGCGATGGTCGTCAGGTGTTAAAGCCTGAAGCAGCCCTAGACGATAGGCTTTCATTTTTAGGCGTTTTCGTAGCACGCGCCAAACTGTGGTTTGCGGAATGTTCAGTTCTCTGCTGCCTCTTCTTGTTGATTTCCGTGGGCTTCGTTGAAAAGCTTCTCTGACGCGGTTCACGTCGACTTCCGACACAGAAGGACGCCCACTGCTTTTCCCTTTGCATAAGCAGCCCTTCTCCACGAACTGCGCATTCCACCTCCGAATGGAATTGTCTGAAGGTGCATCCTTCATAAAAAAAAATTCGAAAGTGCCGTTGGACAACGGTAACTGACTGACACACGTGAAAATCAGTTCAAAAGGCTTTTCTACAGCGTTAGCTGCAATATTGCAAACACTGACATCTGGCGGAACAAAACGTAACAACAAGATTAATGGCCGCTACAAAATAAAACTTTGAGAGTTTGTCTATTCATCCAGGTAAAGATAATATTTGTATGTTTAGTACACAGCCGGTAAAAAATTCATGAAACCCCAACAATCATTTTGAATCACCCTATAAATCTTTGGCGACATCCCCCTCTTCCCCAGGTGCATAATAAAGCTACGTCAGTGATTTCAAAAACGACGCATTTAATTTTCTTTCTATTTAAACTATACTTACTGATCGCTACTATATAGTCATGGGCACTCTCCGGGCAGTAATACTGTATATTCTTTGCGCGGTGGCGGCGCGGGAGGCGACAAGGTGGTGGAATCAGCGACCGCAAACGAACAGTTTGTTTTCGTTCACTGCAGTCAGTTTCCGAGTACACCAGCGAGTACGGACGCGCTTCGCTGTTAGCTAGGATGAAATTGAGAATTTTCTCAAAAGAGCTTTCCACGTTTGTTACACGAGGCAGTGGCGGGAGCAATTCAAAACCAAAAAAAAATAGACTCTATGACGACAGTTAACCAAAATGTAATTTTACGGTCATGAATAATATACCTCAATGTCTAATTTGGACCAATTAGAAAACGATTTGGTTATTTACGTCTCAGAAATGAAACCACGAATCGATAATTTATTAAAGAATAATCAGGCACAGCCTTCTGACTGGAAATGTATTTTTATTGTAGCGTAAAATCTACAACCCTTAATTTTTACTTTCCCTGTCTTCCTATCCCTCGAGCAAGACATGGCGACTTCCCTGAGGGTCGCGACCCACAGGTTGAAAACCACTGTTCTAGAGTAAGGAGCTTTTCTGATGTTTTTGTTTCTGCTTGTGAATCATTTCATCATTTCTAATTGTTTTGTAATACTCTTTGAGCGTTTTGCTGCGAACTTGGTTCAGTTGACAAAAAACAATTGCTAAAAAAGGCCGATTCCTCTTTCATCCTCCTACAAACGACCAACGGTACAGTTTCAGGGTGATCTGGACTGGATATCTAGTTGGGTTGGTAAACATGGGATGAAGATAAATCAAAGAAGAGTCAGCTTATTAGATACACAAATAAAAAACAAAAGGTTAATTATGAATATAAGGTGGGGGAAGAATTGCTTGCTGAAGACTTGAAATGTAAATATCTTGGCGTTACTTTTGATAACAAGCTTAACTGGGCTGGACGCATTGGACATGTGGTAGGAAAAGTTTTCAAAGTTCTGCACTTGTTGGAGAGAGTGATGAGGGGATGTACGGGAGAAGTAAAGGAATTGGGTTACAACACTTTGGTGAGACCATTGCTCGAATATGGTAGTGTAGTATGGGACCCTCATTTTACGTATCAAATACAGGAGTTGGAGAGGGTGAAAAGAAGGGCTGCTACATTTGTTTCTGGAAATTATCGCAGAATGCAATCAGTGACGGATATGATAAAGGAGCTGAAATGGGATTCATTGCAAGACAGGAGGAGGATGAGGAGGGTCATGGGAGTGTACAGGGCATATACTGGTGATGAGGCATGGAAAGATATTGCAATAGGTATGAAAAGTAGTACATTGAAGGAAAAGATGACCATGACCACAAGCTGGCACTCGATTTCAGGCACAAGGGTGTGGGAAGATTCTCTTTTTTAGTAAGGGTGTCAGGGATTGGAATGAGTTACCAAGAGAAATGATTAATAATTTACCGAAAACTTTGAAAGAATTTAAAGATAAGATTTGTAGAGGGCAAATGTAGGTTGGTGCAGGTTAAGGGGAAGATGGGTGTGTAGGGAAATTGCCACCGGAGCCTGTGCTCCATTGCAATTAAATTAAATTAAAGTGTTGCAATCTGTTTGCGATTCGTGTAACTTATGTTTCCTATGAGATGTATAATTTTTTATTTGTGAAATGGTGGAGATTGGGGACCATCATAGATGTCGCCTAGATGTTTGCGGAAAATCGTCTGAAAACCACAGTCAGGACGACCGGTACGAGGGATCCAAGACTCGAACCTGGTCCTGCTAAAGCGCGCAGCCACATTGGTGCGTTATATTTATTACTAGCTTCGAGCCCGTCAAAAATGACGGTTTGAACACAATATTCTGGAAGTTCATTTTTTTGCAGTTGGTTAATTATACGAAATTGATATTACATAATACTAATGGCCTTGATTTTGTAATATTCTACATATTTCGTTTACAGTTCACATAGCCATACAGTAGTAACTCCTACTGAATTAATGACGACGGAAGTAAAGAACCAATGAAATTAAATCAAATTAGGAATCCCGAAAACTTTTGCTATCCATGTAATATCAGTTTTAAATCCTAGTCCAGGCACAATTCAGCACGTTAAATATGGAACTACTTCCACCCGCATCAATTAATACCTTTAGTAACATGGCGCTTATGAGAGCAGTTTAATTGGCTTGTAAAACTCATTTCAGAGTGAATTATGCTGTAACCAAATTTGTCAGTTGCGATTCTGGTCAACTTAACCACAACCTCCACTAATATTGCGTTCGAAAATCATAGCTTCTATTACCCTCATATCAATAACGACGGGTATCAACTATGGTGGTAGTAGGAATTTATTCAGGAAAATGCTAGTAAGGAAAAATGAATAACTGTCGCGTCTGCTGGAGATCGCGATTCCGCCCAAATAACATTCAGTAATGACATAATAATACTGCTGTAGTCAATCGCAAGACATATATTTTCTAGCAATAATTTCGTTGTAATAAAGCCTGTACCATTATTTTAAAGCAGGAATTAGGTTGTATTACAGCCTGGACCGGCATAATACAGTTAAATGTACTTCGGGAAATATCTCCAGAAGAGTCTAGCGTTTTAGCACGGCAATTCCTGGTGGTATCGCGATCTCCAGTAATCACGATTTATTTACTTTACTTTATTTTACTTTAAATGACGGAAAGTATAATATCAAAAACGGATAAACGGGAACAAATACCACTAACGAAATATGTAAAAAGAAAATAAATCGTAATAAATAAACTTTAATCAAGCAGCAACATTAGCGAAACTTTTAATTAAATAGTTGCCGGAATGAGATTTGGAATTTACCACAATCAGAGACCTTGCGGTTGCGTATTGTGTAAATAATCTGTAATATCTCTGTTCGACATTATTTGGCTGCAAGAATATCGTTGTTGAATTGCCATTTTTAAATTGAGCTGATAAAAAGGTTATCTTAAATATCATTTAATAGCTAACAAGTTTATCAAATACTAAGCGTATCATCTATGATGGTAATAGGAATTTATTCTTGAAAAGCTTGTAAGGAAAAGAATCATTTAATCATATCTTTCGGTATATGAATACGTTACTCTGGTTTTATTATCAGAGTACTTGGTTAGGATTTTACATAAAATAAATGCATTTTACGTTAGATGACGGAGACTATAATTTAGAAAACGAATAACTGTTATTTATTTGACTGGTACATTCGCGATTACGTATGTACGATTCTCTGAGTTTTAAATAAACTTCATTGTTTTTATTCTCTCCAAAAAAATTCTAAGGTTATGGTTTAACCTAGTGCTTAGAACTGATACACATAAAATAGCGTAAATATTAAATACCCTTCGCCTTACATTATTTTCTGCACCTGGTTGTCGTAGATAAATAAAAAGCAATATGTAAATTTAAACGAGCGTACTAATTGTAACTTTTTGACATATAATTGCTTTGTAATATTTTTCCCCCTGCTCTCCGTATTTCTAATATCTCTGTTCACTGCTATTTTGCGGCAGTAATATCGTTGTTGAATTGCGAGTTACACATCGCTTTTACAGTAAATAGTCATATCTTCGACTGATTAAATCTAATAAAAAGTTTATCTTAAATCTCATTTCATTTAATAGTTAACACATGTATCAAAAACTAAGGGTTTCATAAATAATGGTAGTAGTAATTTATTATGGAAAAGCTTATATAAAGGAGAAACGAATAAGTCATTTTTAATGATATCCTTCGTTATATGAATACGTTACTCTGGTTAGATTATCAAAGTTTTTGGCTAGGATTTTACTTAAATAGGCCCTAAATGCATTTTACTTTAGATGACAGAGACTATAATTTCAAAAACGTATAACTGTTATTTGACTTATACATTTCGCATTACGTTTCTCCGAGTTTTTAATAAACTTCATTGTGTCTGCCAAAAAAATCTTAGGTTATGGTTTAACCTAGTCCTTATAACTGATACAGATAAAACAGCGTAAACATTGAATCCCCTTCTCCTTATATGAATTTCTGCGTCTAGTTGTAAATAAACGAAAAGCAAGATGATGCAACGAATGTAGTATGGTGGCTGTTGATTGGCGAGTGAAGGCTGGTACGTGACCGTTCTCTAGCCAATAGCTATAGTAGCTATAGACGACGTACGCAGACTCCAGATTAGCGTTTTAAATAAGGGGATTGAAATAAATATTGATTACTTAAAGAAAAAATAGAATAAAATCCTTAATTTGAATACTGTTCATTTACAATACAGCTGAGTTTACTGCTACCATCTACCAATCTGAGTGATTCCTAGAGAAAAAAAAAAACAAATGCTTTCAATATGTTCAAAGTCGAGAGAGTGGATCATTTTCAACGTATTCGTGGCCACCAATGAAACTTTTATTCCATTAGAGGTTTATATCTTAGAAAATTCCCTCCCGAAATCATCTTTTAAGTCTTTCAAGTTAAACACCTTCTGTCAACAATTTTATGATAAACAGTTTCGCCCCTGTAGCGATTATGTGTTGGTCAAGTACTGCATTGTTGTTGCTGATTTATGTACAAAAATTTTGTGCTATGATAATATTCTAACTCTTTTACTGAAAATAACATTGCCATTCCACTGTGGGTGTTCTGAAATCTTCAAACTTGTGGCTGAGACAAAACCCACCGCGTTCAAAAGTCGTTTTCGCAGTGACAGATTCAGGGGTTAGCAAGAATTGCCGCTGACAGTTGCCTTTGCAATCACTATCTATAAGTTTCAAGAAATATCGCATCAAAGAGAAATATTATACTTTACAAATACTGTATTCAATCATGTACAATTCTATGTAGTATTTTGAAACAATATTTTTTTTTCAACTGCCGAAAATGACAAGCAAAAAATTGAAGCGGATTGCATCCCGACAACAATTATTTTACACGAAAGTTATTGTAAATACAGTATATGACATTTCAGTCCTTGGCTGGAACCACCGAGAGACTAATCGCTTTTGTGGGCTCTGTCAATTGAGATTTACTACCGTTACGTCTCATTCAAACGATCTTTCTTTTTTCTAGCTACTGTGAGCAGCCAGTAACCGTGGATATTATGGGGTATTAATATCAACAGAACATAATTGGATTCTCTTACATATTGAGGGTATGAACCTGAAATATTCCAATATTTATTTTATTTTTTTTTTTTGATAGGTGTGTAAAAATGCCAAATTTGATCCCCTTACATATTAAAGGCACAATGTATGAACGTAAAATATTCCAGTATAGATTCCTTGCAAGACTAAAAAAGTATCAAAAACACTGACAAGAATTGAGTGGGTAAGGAGCGTAAGAACATTAGTCGTTTCGTGTAACATATTGTGACATGCTGGCATATATTGCCAACCGCCATCCCCCTCCCTCCTCCCACTCTGTATCTATTAACTCTGATTACTAAAATTTTAACCCTGTAATTAAATTTATTTTAACTTTTGCGCTTATCTTATCTAATATATATTTAAAAAATCTCGTGTCACGATGTATGTCTGGGATGAACTCCGAAACTATTTAACCTACTTTGATGAAATTTGGATTAATGTGTGTAATTTGGTCCAACTTAAAATATAGGATAGTTTTTATCTCGATTATTAACCTCAATTTTTATTATTGCGAATTGAACGTTTAATTTAATTTAATTTAATTTAATTTAATTTAATTGCAATGGAGCACAGGCTCCGGTGGCAATTTCCCTACACACCCATCTTCCCCCTATCCTGCACCTACCTACATTTGCCCTCTACAAATGTCATAGGACATTGGTTTGTAAATTCCATAAGTTTCTAACAGACGGCGGTGTGTTAATTTATCGTCACAGGTTGGGTAAACATCTAGTAGATGGCATTGTGTTTCGATTTATTTGTGCTACAGTCTGTTCCAAGCCATCTTAAGTTTCTAACAGATAGCGGAGTGTTAATTTATTGAACCATCCTGTAGATGACGTTGTGTTTCGATTTATTTATTCTACAGTCTGTTCCATGCCATATGTGTGTTTCTTGAATTTTAATTGTGCTGTGTATTGTGTTATAATTATACTATATAGATGTGCATCGTTTGTGTGGAGAAAATCCGAATACCAATAAATAAATAAATAATAATTAATATACGTAACGACAAAGTAATTACACGCATGCATATAACATTGAATAAAACGTTACGATAAATTCAAAAACATGTAAGTATTTCTTGCTTGCTTCTCATTTTTCTTGTTTTCGTTATGGCCAGCTCTCCAGTGCTCCTTCATTATTGCACTGTGTTTTCTCTTTCTCTCCTCTCTACCTTGGAATCCTGCCATATTCGAAATCTGCTTTCGAAAAGTTTTTTCTTTCCATACTGTTCAGTGATACTATTTCGAACAGGAACGCGTGACTGGGAGCTTGTGTTCCCGGATATATCAAATAATTACTTAGATCATATTGGGCTCAGTTATCGTGCTATTTTGGCATCAAAAAATTTTGACGTCGACGAAATTAACTGTTGCCAGGTGATCTGATGTCTTTTAAATCAAAAGACACTAAAGTAGATGAAAATGAAGCCGTAATTTTTCCAACTGAGATTTTAAATTCTTTGGATATACTAGGAATGCCACCACACAGTCTTCGGTTAAAGATTGGTTCACCGATTATTCTTCATCGTAATTTGAATCCACCTAGATCATGCAACGGTACACGTTTGGTCATCAAAAGGACCATCTGAAATGTTCTTGAAGCAACTATTTTGACTGGAAAGTTTAAAGGAGAAATCGTCCTGTTGCCACGTATTCCAATGATATCGTCAAAATCTCCAATACCACTTAAAAGACTTCAATTTCCAATTCGTTTGGCTTTCGCTATGACCATAAATAAGTATCAAGGCCTGTAATTCTTGCAATATCCTCGACGGGCGCTGAAGTTGAGGTTTTCGATAGTACCATGAAGAGCATATGCGTGCGTTGCTGGTTGAATCCTTTCCACCCGCTCGAGCATCACGCCATTAACACCAGCTGCAGTCTTTCTCAATTTCGAGGTAACGGGTACCTGCCACGCAGTGCAATACAATAAGTTACTTGAGTTTGATTGGCATTGCTGCGTTGGAGCCAGCGATTACAGTCCCGGTGACAGAAATTAAATTAATTTTCGATATCTACGAACTACAACACGCAAAACTGAATTCAAAACATCTGTAACCTTAGTTTGAGCTCGGGGGGGGGGGGCAGTGTTGAAGTCAGTTTGAGTTCTTGTGAAGGAAATTAAAGTAAATTTTAGCAAATGCTCCCTTCGACACACAGAATGGCATTCACGACGTTTTTTTTTTTTATCATGATGACTACTAACATTCCAAGTAAAAGGGATATTTTAGGATTAAAACGACTGAAGTTCGAACCTTGGTTGATTAAAACCTTACCAATTACGCCGTGCATTTTCCTTCCGGCAAAAAAGTCCTGTTTCGATATGTGGATACGTAATTTGGTAATTTGCGACTTGGAAGTATCTCGTTAGAGTTTAACTCTGTTAAAAAAATCATAATTTTCGCTTTTGTCTGCTTTCCTACAAAAGAAAAAAAATCGATGTCTGGATACGTAGTACGGTTATTTCAGTCGTTGACAGACTCTAATGCAACGGTTGCTTGGGTAAAAAATTCGCCATTATACCTTACGACAGCAAGATCTGAATCATTTGCCGAGTTTTTAACGTATTTATAAGCTCACTAAAAGCATTTCTACTAGATCTAGTAGTAACATGCTTTATAACTCGATTTCAAGAATATGTATGGGGAAGGTAGAAATTTCGGATAAAGTAGTTTTGCAAACTTAACGGATTTTCTTGCATTCGTTTCCACCACTAAAATCCATCATAAGGAACATTTTAAAGTGTATTCATTATGCCTAGAAAAAATTAGTCTGAGCGATAATTTGATTTGTTTATGTTTTCAAGCCACATGTTCAGTGAGGACTAAAACCTAAAATTTGAAATAACTTGGAACCGCGTAAAGTTGCAGCTGATCTTTTATCGTCAGTGATAGTCAGAATCTACTAACATACTTTGAATGTAAAATCAAGTAATTAGGCAAAGTTTAAGTACCTTTTCAATTAAGAGAAAAAAATCAAAATTTAGATTAAAATAAGACATTTATATCAGAAGATAGTTTAAAGTAAGAGGGTTAAAAATATACAGGTTCTTATAGAAAGGGTAAAGAATCTTAGATAAACGTGGTTTTGGGGATGGATTGTTGTCATTGCTAAGAGCCGCCAGAATTGATGACGTCAGAGACTTTAAAATTAATTTAATAGTAGTATTTTTTGAGGACCAAATTAAGATAAAATAGACGGAATAATATATCAAGAAGCTTATTTGATAATTACAATTTAAATTCTTAAATACTCTTCAAAATAATAATTTTTGAAAGTATTTTCTGACGTGACATGGTTGAAGATTTTGTGGTGCGAACTGCGGCCATGGTACTTTTCAGTCAGTCTTCAAGCGGATTCGGTTGGGATAGACTTGTATGTGACTCTGAGCAAATGGCTCCACGCAGGCCCGCCGCTAGCTGTTTGAACGTCCGTGTGCAATCAGTGGCGTAGCTAGGTCAACAAGGGCCCCGGTGCAAAAAATTTATTTTGGGCCCTCAGGCCAGATGGGCGACCTTTTTTTTGCTTTGTTCCTCTGGTAGGGGCCTGAAGGAGCAGTTGAGCTAAAAAAGGATCGCTCCCTACATTTTCGTCAACAATGGAGTGGCAACTATCGCGGGGCGGCGACTGTCGATCACTCGATTTGCCGCCCCCCTTGATATGCCACCCGCGTGCGGTGCACACCTTGCACGCCCGCTTACGGCGGGCCTGGCTCCACGTGGCTACCGAGCGTGGCGGTGTAACGGTTAGCGTTCTCGCCTCGCATTCGGGAGGACGGCGGTTCGAATCCCCGTCCGGGCATCCAGATTTGGGTTTTCCATGGTTTCCCAAATCACTCCAGGCAAATGCCGGGATGCTTCCTTCAAAAGGCCATGGCCGAATTCCTTCCAATTCCTTGCCCCCATCCTTTCCCGTCTCTAAAGACCTTGCTGTTAAGAGACATAAAGCAGTTAAAAAAAAAAATCCACGTGGCTGTAACATGTCTCGATGATGTGGTCTTTCTTTCATCAGAGACTGGGGGCTTGATGGAAGTTTGTCTTTTCTCGCGAATGCCCTCTACCTGCAGATCTTCAGTGGGTCTGTTTCCGATTGCTTATCCAAATCTGGTATCGATGTTATAAAGTGAAACTTTGGAAAGAATATACTTCTTGTGTAACTTTGAAACTGTATACTGTGAACTCATTTCTAATTCCCCTTCACATTTGAGGGTATAATAGTGTGGCTGCCGTGTTATTAAAATATTATAGGTACCAGAAGGCTAACGGTCATGAACATCAAATAATATTATTAATAGTTGGAACTTTGTTTTCGCTATCCGCCGAAGCAAAACCAAAGTTGCACCAGTTCGTATTTTATACTAAGTGCGTTAACGGAGATATCTACGCCAAACGTAGTATGCGCGCCTTTAATTGAGATTTCGGATATTTCACTAAACCACTGCGTGGATGCGCAGTAAGATGCAACTGTTGTGGAAGGTTCTGGCCGGTTCGCTATATACGTATCAATGTGATTGGACTTTCGACGACCTGTAAATTCAAACCAAGATGGTCTTACGCCCTGTCAGTTGAGTAAGTGGTTTACATTCAGAACATATTTAAAGACTTTATTCATTCATTACTTTTTAATTCGAGTATATCCCAGCCCAACGGCTCTCACGCTACTGCAGTCCAGAAATATGTTTACTTTGTAATAGCATACCAGGTCGTTTGCACATATGACTCTCAAGATTCTTTTACTTGTTTTTAGAAATAGACTTTGAGAACTTGCTTATACTTACTAGAGATGTTGGTGACATTTACGAGAGGTATATTCCTCTTGTAATAACAGCCGAACAGGGAACATAATTTACTCCTGTTACAAGAAAAAACAGGAGTATCACACATCGACTGCATTTTGTAGTTCAAAATTCAAAGATACATACCTAACATTTCCGCAATTTATTTGGATACGATGCGTATTTCATAGTTGAGCTTTCACGAAATCTCGACGCTGGTGGGATGAATGAACTTCCTACCAAAACTAAACGTTATATTTAAAAGTACTTCAATTATCATGCAGTTTCTGAACTCCTATCCTTCTGTTCAGGACCCATTAGTTAAGCTGACTGGGACTCTTGAGGATGGTTAAATGCACAGAACCAGTGCATATTTCACCGTTTCCG
>JARYHS010011408.1:243830046-243846250 GCA_031002005.1 Vandiemenella viatica
CTCCGGCGCCGCGTCGGGTGCCTGATTGACAGGCAGGCCAGTAATGGCAAAACAAATCAACTGGGCGCTGCTGTTAGAGCTATAAGCGCAATTACTTCACCTGCATTCAAACGCGCTCTGTAGCAAAGCCCGCTGCCGAGCGCTGTTCGAATAATAATGACTCCAACAGCCGCCGCTGACAGCGATGAATGCTGTTCAGCTGTTACGCCTTGTGTGGCGCTTGCATTAATTAATCTGTACGTTATTCCATACTGGCCAACTGTATTATTTTTCTGATAATATGTGCTTCGGATGAGCAAATCTGCAGATATTGCATAGCATTATGCCACAGAAACTCTAGTCATATATATTATTTCTAAAAGGTTTTTTTTTTTTTTTTTTTTTTTTTGACGAGCCAACATTCTCCCTTTATACTTATGGCCTACTAACCAAAATCAGTAAATGAGGTATCATCCTAAAGATTTTGTTAATATCATTAGTTAAGGACGCAATTTTTCGAAATTCAAAATTATGAACAATCAAGACCACGGGTATGCCCAAATGCAAGAACAAGACGAGACTTGGCCAGTCTTGGTCTTGGTCTTGGTCTTGCATCAATACACCTGGTCTTGGTCTTGGTCTTGGTCTTGCAAAAATGCAAGACCAAGACCAAGACTGCAAGACCAAGACCGATTTTGGGCAACACTACTTAGTTCAGAGTCAAGCTGTTAGGCTCTGCTGACGTCTACGAGGATTGATAGCATTGCCGCTAGATATCAACACCACTTATCACGGAGATATTGAAAAACTGTGCGTGTTTTCTAGATCAGTGTTTCTCAACCTTTTTGAATACATGGCCCCATTATAAGTAAAAAAAAACTCCTGGCGACATCCCAGGTCAGTAATACAGAGTGATTCAAAATGATTGTCGGGGTTTCAAAAAATTCATACCCATAGCACAATTGAGATACGAATTTGAATCTTATTTTGATGTGTAAAGAAACTCATCAAGTTTTTTTACATCCATTACAAATGTTCGAAATGTGCACCCTGTGTCACTCTGCACACATCTATGCGATAGTCCATTTCATCCCACACGCGACGCAGCATGTCATCAGAGATGTTTGGAAAGGCGGCCCTGATCCGTTCTCTCAGTTGCGGGATAGTCGTAGGTAGAGGAGGAAGATAAACTTGATCCTTGACGTAACCCCACAGAAAAAAATCTGGTGAACGAGGTGGCCAAGTCATGAGCATTTGGTCACTGTCGGCTCCGCGTTCTATCCATCGCTGCGGCAATTGTTCGTTGAGAAATGTTCTGACCCCCCGATGGAAATGAGGTGGAGCACCATCTTGATGGAATATGAAATCATCCACCTCTTTCAGATGAGGCAGCAACCACTCAGAGACCATATCGAGGTTAGTTAGTCCTGTTACTGTCTGTTCATTGAAGAAGAACGGGCCGTACACTTTCGCCTTGGAAACCGCTGCGAACACACACACTTTTGGAGAATCACGCTGGTGTTCAATAAAAGCACTGGGATTTTCTGTCCCCCAAATCCGCACATTATGCTTGTTAACTTTCCCGCACAAGTGAAAGTTCGCTTCATCACTAAAAATGAGTTTTTTACATAACCCATCTTCTTCCATTTTTTCTTGCATAATGTTGCAAAACGTGAGACGTTTGCGATGGTCGTTAGGTGTTAAAGCCTGAAGCAGTCCTAGGCGATAGGCTTTCATTTTTAGTCGTTTTCGTAGCACGCGTCAAACTGTGGTTTGCGGAATGTTCAGTTCTCTGCTGCCTCTTCTTGTTGATTTCCGCGGGCAACGTTGATAAGCTTCTCTGACGCGGTTCACATCGACATCCGACACAGAAGGACACCCACTGCTTTTCCATTTGCATAAGCAGCCCTTCTCCACGATCTGCGCATACCACCTCCGAATAAAATTGTCTGAAGGTGCATCCTTCAAAAAAAAAAAAAAAAAAAAAAATATTCGAAAGTGCCGTTGGACAACGGTAACTGACTGACACAAGTGAAAATCAGTTCAAAAAGCCTTCTCTATAGCGTTAGCTGCAATATTTCAAACACTGACATCTGGCGGAACAAAACGTAACTACAAGATTAACGGCCGCTACAAAACAAAACTTTGAGAGTTTGTCTGTTCATCCAGGTAAAGATAATACTTGTATGTTTAGTACACAGCCGGTAAAAAATTCATGAAACCGCGACAATCATTTTGAATCACCCTGTAAATCTTTGGCGACATCCCCCTCTCCCCCCAGGTGCATAATAAAGCTACGTCAGTGATTTCAAAAACGACGCATTTAATTTTCTTTCTATTGAGACTACACTTACTGATCGCTGCTATATAGTCATGGGCACTCTCCGGGCAGTAATACTGTATACTCTTTGCGCGGTGGCGGCGCGGGAGGCGAGAAGGTGGTGGAATCAGCGACCGCATATGAACAGTTTGTTTTCGTTCGCTGTAGTCAGTTTCCGAGTACACCAGCGAGTTCTGACGCGCTTCGCTGTTAGCGAGGATGAAATTGACAATTTTCTCAAAAGAGCTCTCCACGTTTGTTACAAGAGGCAGTGGCGGGAGCAATTCAAAACCGAAAAAATAGACTCTATCACGACAGTTAACCAAAATGTAGTTTTACGGTCATGAATAATATACCTCAATGTCTAATTTGGTCCAATTAGAAAACGATTTGGTTATTTGCGTCTCAGAAATACAACCACGAATCGATAATTTGTTAAAGAATAATCAGGCACAGCCTTCTGACTGGAAATGTATTTTTACCGTAACGTAAGATCTACAACCCTTACTTTTTACTTTACCTGTCTTCCTATCTCCCGAGCAAGACTTGGCGACTTCCCTGAGGGTCGCGACCCACAGGTTGAAAACCACTGTTCTAGAATAAGGAGCTTTTCTGATATTTTTGTTCCTACTTGTGAAACATTTCATCATTTCTAATTGTTTTGTAAGACGCTTTAAGCGTTTTGCTGCGAACCTGGTTCAGTTGACAAAAAACAATTGCTAAAAAAGAACCGGTTCTCCTTTCATCCTGCTACAAACGACCAACGGCAGTATTCATCCTATATCATTCGCAAAAATGTCCCACGGGTCACCTAGTTTAAATAAATATTATTAGACCTGTTATTTGCGAATGTACCATATCAGATTACGGAAGGCCTTGGTTCTCATCATGGTTTGCAATTAAGAATGAGTACAATGTTTCTTCTGGATAGTTAGAACCAGGGATAATTAGTTCCTGGCGCAATGGAGAGCTAAGTGTTGCAATCTGTTGGCGATTCGTGTAACTTATGTTTCCTATGATATGCATATTTTTTTATTTGTGAAATGGAGGGCCATCACAGATGTCGCCTAGATGTTTGCGGAAAATCGTCTGAAAACCACAGTCAGGACGACCGGATCCAAGACTCGAACCTGGTCCTGTTAAAGCGCGCAGCCACACTGGTGCGTTATATTTATTACTAGCCTCGAGCCCGTCAAAAATGACGGTTTGAACTCAATATTCTGGAAGTTCAATTTTTTGCAGTTGGTTAATTATACGAAATTGATATTACATAATGCTAATGACCTTGATTTTGTAATATTCTACATATTTCAATTGCAGTTCACATAGCCAGGGCCGCCGTAAGCGGGCGTGCAAGGCGTGCGCCGCACGCGGGCGGCACATCGAGGGGGGCGGCAAAACGAGTGATCGACAGTCGCCACCCCTCTATAGTTGCCACTCCATTGTCACCGCGACGAAATTTGAGGCATATTATGTAACGGGCGACCTTTTTTTTTTAGCTCAACAGCTGCTTCGGGCGGCCGGCGACACTCGGGATGGCAACAATGGGGGCGGCACATAATGTTGGAAAGGGCGGCACAGTTTTCTGACCCGGTTCGGAAATTTCCTAAATCCACCACTGGCTGTAGTTAGACAGGGGGCGACATAATCGGTATTGCACGCGGGCGCTCAAACAGCTAGCGGCGGGCCTGCACATAGCCATACAGTAGTAACTTCTACTGATTTAATGACGACGGAAGTAAACAACCAATGAAATTAAAATCAAAACTGGAATCCCGAAAACTTTTGCTATCCATGTAATATCAGTTTTAATCCTAGTCCAGGCACAATTCAGCACGTTAAATATGGAACTACTTCCACCCGCATCAATTAATACCTTTAGTAACATGGCGCTTATGAGAGCAGTTTAATTGGCTTGTAAAACTCATTTCAGAGTGAATTATGCTGTAACAAAATGTGTCAGTTGTGATTCTGGTCAACTTAACCACAACCTCCACTAATATTGCGTTCGAAAATCATAGCTTCTATTACCCTCATATGAATAACGACGGGTATCTCCTATGGTGGTAGTAGGAATTTATTCAACAAAAGCTTGTAAGGAAAAATGAATAACGATCGGGTCTGCTGGAGATCGCGATTCCGCCAAAATAACATTCAGTAATGACATAATAATACTGCTGTAGTCAATCGCAAGACATATTATTTTCTATCAATAATTCCGTTGTAATACAGCCTGTACCATTATTTTAAAGCAGGAATTAGATTATATTACAGCCTGGACCGGCATAAAACAGTTAAATGTACTTGGGAAAGTATTTCTAGAAGAGTCTAGCGTTTTAGCACGGCAATTCCTGGCGGAATCGCGATCTCCAGTAATCACGATTTATTTACTTTACTTTATTTTACTTTAAATGACGCAAAGTATAATATAAAAAACGGATAAACGTGAACAAATACCACTAACGAAATATGTAAAAAGAAAATAACCCGTAATAAATAAACTTTAATCAAGCAGCGACATTAGCGAAAGTTTTAATTAAGTAGGGGCCGGAATGAGATTTGGAATTTACTAAGGGGGCATACACAAATTACGTGAGGTGTTTTTCCGGATTTCTGGACCCCCCTCCCCTGGTGAGATCTGGTCCGTGAGAACCCCCCCTACAAATCGCCCTGGAAACTTTTGTGGACCTTTTTTTTTAGGTCACACCCTAACTCAAACTTTTTTGTCGAAATACCCTCCTAAAATCGACTTTGGCGCATATTGTTTTTTACTGTCCCCAAATTTTTCACAAAAACCCACGTGAGATTTCCGTAGACCTCCCCCCTCCCCCCTGGTGAGATTTCGCCGGACCCCCCCCCCCCTATTTCACCTCACGTAATTAATGGATGTCCCCCAATATCAGAGACCTTGCGGTTGCGTATTTATTAACCTGTGTAAATAATATCTAATATCTCTGCTCGCCATTATTTGGCTGCAAGAATATCGTTGTTGAATTGCCATTTATAAATTGAGCTGATAAAAAGGTTGTCTTAAATCTCATTTAATAGCTAACAAGTTTATCAAATACCAAGCGTATCATCTATGATGGTAGTAGGAATTTATTCTGGAAAAGCTTGTAAGGAAAAGAATCATATTTAATTATATCTTTCGTTATATGAATACGTTACTCTGGTTAGATTATCAGAGTACTTGGTTAGGATTTTACATAAATAAATGCATTTTACGTTAGATGACGGAGACTATAATTTCGAAAACGAATAACTGTTATTTATTTGACTGGCACATTTCGCGATTACTTATGTACGATTCTCTGAGTTTTAAATAAACTTCATTGTTTTTACTGTCTGCCAAAAAAATTCTATGGTTATGGTTTAACCTAGTGCTTAGAACTGATACACATAAAATCGCGTAAATATTAAATACCCTTCGCCTTACATTAATTTCTGCATCTGGTTGTCGTAGATAAATAAAAAGCAATATGTAAATTTAACGAGCGTACTAATTGTAACTTTTTGACATATAATTGCTTTGCATTAATATTTTTCCCCCTGTTCTCCGTATTTATAATATCTCTGTTCACTGCTATTTTGCGGCAATAATATCGTTGTTGAATTGCGAGTTACACATCGCTTTTACAGTAAATAGTAACATCTTGGATGAATTAAATCTAATAAAAAGTTTATCTTAAATCTCATTTAATAGCTAACACATGTATCAAAAACTAAGGGTTTCATATATAATGGTAGTAGTAATTTATTATGGAAAAGTTTATAAGGAGAAACGAATAAGTATTTTTAATGATATCCTTCGTTATATGAGTACGTTACTCTGGTTAGATTATCAAAGTATTTGGCTAGGATTTTACTTAAATAAATGCATTTACTTTAGATGACAGAGACTATAATTTCAAAAACGTATAACTGTTATTTATTTGACTTATACATTTCGCATTACGTTTCTCCGAGTTTTTAATAAACTTCATTGTTTCTTACTGTCTGCCAAAAAAATTCTTAGGTTTGGTTTAACCTAGTCCCTGATAAAACAGCGTAAACATTGAATCCCCTTCTCCTTATATGAATTTCTGCGTCTAGTTGTAAATAAACGAAAAGCAAGATGATGCAACGAATGTAATATGGTGGCTGTTGATTGGCGAGTGAAGGCTGGTACGTGACCGTTCTCTAGCCAATAGCTATAGTAGCTATAGACGATGTACGCAGACTCCAGATTAGCGTTTTAAATAAAGGGATTGAAATAAATATTGATTACTTAAAGAAAAAATAGAATAAAACCCTTAATTTGAATACTGTTCATTTACTATACAGCTGAGTTTACTGCTACCATCTACCAATCTGAGTGATTACTTGAGAAAAAAAAAAACAAATGCTTTCAATATGTTCAAAGTCGAGAGAGTGGATCATTTTCAACGTATTCGTGGCCATCAATGAAACTTTTATTCCATTAGAGGTTTATATCTTAGAAAATTCCCTCCCGAAATCGTCTTTTAAGTCTTTCAAGTTAAACACCTTCTGTTAACAATTTTATGATAAACAGTTTCGCCCCTGGGTTGGGGCTTATAATCTGTAGCGATTATGTGTTGGTCAAGTACTGCATTGTTGTTGCTGATTTATGTACACAAATTTTGTGCTATGATAATATTCTACCTCTTTTACTGAAAATAACATTGCCATTCCACTGTGGGTGTTCTGAAATCTTCAAACTTGTGGCTGAGACAAAACCCACCGCGTTCAAAAGTCGTTTTGGCAGTGACAGATTCAGGGGTTAGCAAGAGTTGCCGCTGACAGTTGCCTTTGCAATGACTATCTATAAGTTTCAAGAAATATCGCATCAAAGAGAAATATTATACTTTACAAATACTGTATTCAATCAATTTTGAAACAATATTTTTTTATCAACTGCCGAAAATGACAAGCAAAAAATTGAAGCGGATTGCATCCCGACAACAATTATATTACACGAAAGTTATTGTAAATACAGTATATGACATTTCAGTCCTTGGCTGGAACCACCGAGAGACTAATCGCTTTTGTGGGCTCTGTCAATTGAGATTTACTACCCTTACCTCTCATTCAAACGATCTTTCTTTTTTCTAGCTACTGTGAGCAGCCAGTAACCATGGATATTATGGGGTATTAATATCAACAGAACACAATTGGATTCTCTTACATATTGAGGGTATGAACCTAAAATATTCCAATATTTATTTTATTTTTTTTATTTTTGATAGGTGTGTAAAAATTTCAAATTGGATCCCCCTACATATTAAATGCACAATGTATGAACGTAAAATATTCCAGTATAGATTCCTTGCAAGACTAAAAACGTATCAAAAACACTGGCAAGAACAGAGCGGGTAAGGAGCGTAAGAACATTATTCGTTACTTGTAACATATTGTGACATGCTGGCAAAAAATGCCAGCCGCCATCCCCCCCCCCCCTCCCACTCCGTATCTATTAACTCTGATTACTAATATTTTAATCCTGTAATTAAATTTATTTTAACTTTTCAGACTCACCTATGTTATTGCCTTAAGTATTAATGATGAAGCATTGTTTGAGTTGCTCGGTGAATTCATTGTCGTAACACTGTGTGGGAGTCCGGGGATTTTCCGTTGTAGGGCGAGAATACGCTTATCTTATTTTATATCTTATCTAACACATATTTAAAAAATCTCGTGTCACGACGTTTGTCTGGGATGAACTCCGAAACTATTTAACCTACTTTGATGAAATTTGGATTAATGTGTGTAATTTGGTCCAACTTAAAATATAGGATAGTTTTTATCTCGATTATTAACCTCAATTTTTATTATTGCGAATTGAACGTTTAATTTAATTTAATTTAATTTAATTGCAATGGAGCACAGGCTCCGGTGGCAATTTCCGTACACACCCATCTTCCCCCTATCCTGCACCTACCTACATTTGCCTTCTACAAATGTCATAGGACATTGGTTTGTAAATTCCATAAGTTTCTAACAGACGGCGGTGTTTTAATTTATCGTCACAGGTTGGGTAACCATCTAGTAGATGGCATTGTGTTTCGATTTATTTATGCTACAGTCTGTTCCAAGCCATCTTAAGTTTCTAACAGATAGCGGAGTGTTAATTTATTGAACCATCCTGTAGATGACGTTGTGTTTCGATTTATTTATTCTATACTCTGTTCCATGCCATATGTGTGTTTCTTGAATTTTAATTGTGCTCTGTATTGTGTTATAATTATACTATATTGATGTGCATCGTTTGTGTGGAGAAAATCCGAATACCAATAAATAAATAAATAATAATTAATATACGTAACGACAAAGTAATTACACGCATGAATATAACATTGAATAAAACGTTACGATAAATTCAAAAACATGTAAGTATTTCTTGCTTGCTTCTCATTTTTCTTGTTTTCGTTATTGCCAGCTCTCCAGTACTCCATTATTGCACTGTGTTTTCTCTTTCTCTCCTCTCTACCTTGGAATCCTGCCATATTCGAAATCTGCTTTCGAAAAGTTTTTTCTTACCATACTGTTCACTGATACTATTTCGAACAGGAACGCGTGACTGGGAGCTTGTGTTCCCGGATATATCAAATAATTACTTAGATCATATTGGGCTCAGTAATCGTGCTATTTTGGCATCAAAAATTTTTGACGTCGACGAATCAAAAGACACTAATGTAGATGAAAATGAAGCCGTAATTTTTCCAACTGAGTTTTTAAATTCTTTAGATATACCAGTAATGCCACCACACAGACTTCGGATAAAGATTGGTTCACCGATTATTCTTCTTCGTAATTTGAATCCATCTAGATCATGCAACCGTACACGTTTGGTCATCAAAAGGATCATCGGAAATGTTCTTGAAGCAACTATTTTGACTGGAAAGTTTAAAGGAGAAATCGTTCTGTTACCACGTATTCCAATGATACCGTCAGAATATCCAATACCATTTAAAATACTCCAATTTCCGATTAGTTTCAAGGCCAGTAATTCTTGCAATATCCTCGACGGGCGGTGAAGTTGAGGTTTTCGGTAGTACCATGAAGAGCATATGCGTGCGTTGCTGGTTGCATCCTTTCTACCCGCACGAGCATCACGCCATTAACATCAGCAGCAGTCTTTCTCAAGTTCAAAGTAACTGGTACCTGCCACGCAGTGCAATACAATACGTTACTAGAGTCTGATTGGCAGCCCTGCGTTGGAGCCAGCGATTAGAGTCCCGGTGACAGAAATTAAATTAATTTTCGATATCTACGAACTACAACACACAAAAATGAATTCAAAATATCTGTAACCTTAGTTTGGGCTCGGGAGGGGGGGGGGGGAGGGGGGTAGTGTTGAAGTCAGTTTGAGTTCTTGTGAAGGAAACCTTATATATATATATATATATATATATAAAAAAATAGACGTGTATTTTCCTATATTTCACTTTTCAGCCACCACTGCCTAACACAGATTACAGGTCTTTGTGTGTGGAAGTAGCATGGAGTTTCCTGTCATGCATAACGTTGGTCGAATGTCGATAGCTGTGGGGATGTGGGAGATCTGATGGTTAAAAGTGGTCGATGCAGGGCATTTTCGTATTTCAACCAAAGACATATGTCTCCGTATATGTCACTCTGCTGCCACAACTACATAGCATAGACCAATGGTGTTTGTGCGTGGTAGTGGTATCGTTTCTCCTATCGTGTTCTATAGTGGTTAGATGTCGGTAGCTACAGGGGTGTGGGAGATTTCGTGGTTGAAAGTGGTCGACCTGCGGCACTTTTCTACCAAAAACGTATGCCTCATGGTGTATCACTATTCAGCCAAAACTATCTAGCGCAGGTCACCGGTGTTTCTGTTGTCGATAACAACTTTGGCCGAATTTCGGTAACTGTGAGAGTGTGGGAGTTATGATGGTTGAAAGTGGCCGATCAAGGATATTTTCGTATTTCTACCAAAGACATGTGTTTCTATATATGTCACTCACAACTACATAACATAGACCAATGGTGTTTGTGTGTGGTAGTGGTATCGTGTCTCCTATCGTGTACTATGGTGGTTAGATGTTAGTAGCTATGGGGGTGTGGGAGATATGGTGGTTGAAAGTGGTCGACCTGTGGCACTTTCATATTTCTACCAAAAACGAATGTGTCATGGTGTATCACTTCTCAGTTAAAACTATCTAGCGCAGATTACTGGTATTTGTGTGAGGTAGTAGCACAGTCACCCGTCGATAACAACGTTGGCCGAATTTCGGTAACTGTGGTGGTGTGGGAGAAATGGTGGTTGAAATTGGTAGATATGAATATTTTCGTATTTTCGACCAAAGACATATGTGTCCGTATATTTTACTTTGCTGCCTGAACTACATAGCGCAGATGACTGGCGTTTGTGTGTGGTAATATCATCGAGTCTTCCATCGTGCGCTATGGTGGTTAGATGTCTGTAGTTGTCAATCCAAATTCAATACAAACACGAACGAAGTCGTGGGTACCTGCTAGTTAAAGTAAATTTTAGCAAATGCTCTCTTCGACACACAGAATGTCATTCACGCTGTTTTTATCATGACTACTGACATTCCAAGTAAAAGGTATATTTTAGGATTAAAACGACTGAAGTTCGGACCTTGGTTGATTAAAACCTTAGCAATTACGCCGTGCACTTTCCTTCCGGCAAAAAAGTCCTGTTCGATATCTGGATACGTAATTTGGTTATTTGCGACTTGGAAGTATCTCGTTAGAGTTTAGCTCTGTTAAAAAAAATCATAACTTATGCTTTTGTCTGCTTTCCTACAAAGAAAAATCGATGTCTGGATACGTTATTTCAGTCGTTGACAGACTCTAATGCAACGGTTGCTTGGGTAAAAAATTTGCGATTATACCTTACGACAGCAAGATTTGAATCATTTGCCGAGTTTATAACGTATTTATAAGCTCACTAAAAGCATTTCTACTAGATAGACCTAGTAGTAACATGCTTTATAACTCGTTTTCAAGACTGTATGTCGAAGACAGAAATTTCGGATAGAGTAGCTTTGC
This sequence comes from Vandiemenella viatica, assembly GCA_031002005.1. NCBI lineage: Eukaryota > Metazoa > Arthropoda > Insecta > Orthoptera > Morabidae > Vandiemenella > Vandiemenella viatica. The sequence continues at coordinate 243,841,385 of JARYHS010011408.1, forward strand.
AAACTTAACCGATTTTCTTGCATTCGTTTCCACCACTAAAATCCATCATAAGGAACATTTTAAAGTGTATTCATTATGCCTAGAAAAAATTAGTCTGCGCGATAATTTGATTTGTTTATGTTTTCAAGCAACATGTTCAGTGAGAACTAAAACCTAAAATTTGAAATAACTTGGAACCGCGTAAAGTTCCAGCTGATCTTTTATCGTCAGTGATAGTCAGAATCTACTACCATACTTTAAATGTAAAATCAAGTAATTAGGCAAAGTTTAAGTACCTTTTCAATTAAGAGAAAAAAATCGAAATTTAGATTAAAGCAGATCAAAATAAGACATTTATATCAGAAGATAGTTTAAAGTAATAGGGTTGAAAATATATACAGGTTCTTATAGAAAGTGTAAAGAATCTTAGATAAACGTGGTTTTGGGGATGTTTGTCGTCATTGCTAAGAGCCGCCAGATATGATGACGTCAGAGACTTTAAAATTAATTTAATAGGAGTATATTTTGAGGAACAAATTAAGTTAAAATGGACGGAATAATACATCAAGAAGCTTACTTGATAATTACAATTTAAATTCTTAAATACTCTTCAAAATAATAATTTTTGAAAGTATTTGCTGACGTGACATGGTTGAAGATTTCGTGGTTCGAACTGCGGCCATGGTACTTATCAGTCAGTCTACAAGCGGATTCGGTTGGGACAGACTTGTGTGTGACTCTGAGCAAATTGCTCCACGCAGGCCCGCCGCTAGCTGTTCGAACGTCCGTGTGCAATCAGTGGCGTAGCTAGGTCAACAAGGGCCCCGGTGCAAAAAATTTATTTTGGGCCCTCAGGCCAGATGGGCGACCTTTTTTTTGCTTTGTTCCTCTGGTAGGGGCCCCCTGAGCTGAAGCTGGAGGCCCCTGAGTTGTGCGTGGGGGCTCCCTTAAGCAGTGAGGAGGGCCCATAGTGAGGGGCTCCCTGTGTCTCAGGGGCCCCCTTAGACAACGGTAGAGCTAAAAAAAAAGGCCTCGCCAGTTAGCCGTGAAGGCCCGTGGGCCCTTTGAACTGGGCTTTGGGAGCCGCCAGAGGTGCGCTTGGGGCCCCCTGAGGTATGTTTGGGGGTCCCCTGAGCGTAAGGGCCCCGGTGCACTGCACCGCCTAGCCCCATAGTAGCTACGCCCCTATGTGCAATACCGATCATGCCGCCCCCTGTCTAACTGCAGCCAGTGGTGGACCTAGGAGTTTTCCGAACCGGGTCAAAAAACTGTGAGATTGCCACCCCTTCGTACATTATTTACCGCCCCCATTGTTCCCACCCGGAGTGTGCCTGAAGGAGCAGTTGAGCTAAAAATGGGTCGCTCCCTACATTTTCGTCAACAGTCGAGTGGCAACTATCGCGGGGCGGCGACTGTCGATCACTCGATTTGCCGCCCCCCTTGATATGCCGTCCGCGTGCGGTGCACACCTTGCACGCCCGCTTACGGCGGGCCTGGCTCCACGTGGCTATCGAGCGTGGCGGTGTAACGGTTAGCGTTCTCGCATTCGGGAGGACGGCGGTTCGAATCCCCGTCCGGGCATCCAGATTTGGGTTTTCCATGGTTTCGCAAATCACTCCAGGCAAATGCCGGGATGCTTCCTTCTAAAGTCCATGGCCGAATTCCTTCCAATTCCTTGCCCCCCATCCTTTCCCGTCTCTAAAGACCTCGCTGTTAAGAGACGTAAAGCATTTAAAAAATCCACGTGGCTGTAACATGTCTCGATGATGTGGTCTTTCTTTCATCATAGACTGGGGGCTTGATGGAAGTTTGTCTTTTCTCGCGAATGTCCTCTACCTGCAGATCTTCAGTGGGTCTGTTTCCGATTGCTTATCCAAATCTGGTATCGACGTTATAAAGTGAAACTTTGGAAAGAATATACTTCTTGTGTAACTTTGAAACTGTATACTGTGAACTCATTTCTAATTCCCCTTCAAGTTTGAGGGTATAATAGTGTGGCTGCCGTGTTATTAAAATATTATAGGTACCAGACGGCTAATGGTCATGAACATCAAATAATATTATTAATAGTTGGAACTTTGTTTTCGCTATCCGCCGAAGAAAAACTAAAGTTGTACCAGTTCGTATTTTATACTTAGCAAAAATACTGAGTGCGTTAACGGAGATATCTACGCTAAACGTAGTATGCGCGCCTTTAATTGAGATATCGAATATTTCACTAAACCACTGCGAAGATGCGCAGTAAGACGTAACTGTTGTGGAAGGTTCTGGCCGGTTCGCTATATACGTATCAATGTGATTGGACTTTCGACGACCTGTAAATTCAAACCAAAATGATCTTACGCCTTGTCAGTTGAGTTAGTGGTTTACATTCAGGACGTATTTAGAGACTTTATTCATTACTTTTTAATACGAGTATATCCCAGCCCAACGGTTCTCACGCTACTGCAGTCCAGAAATATGTTTACTTTGTAATAGCATACCAGGTCGTTTGCACATATGACTCTCAAGATTCTTTTACTTGTTTTTAGAAATAGACTTTGAGAACTTGCTTATACTTACTAGAGATGTTGGTGACATTTACGAGAGGTATATTCCTCTTGTAATAACAGCCGAACAGGGAGCATAATTTACTCCTGTTACAAAATGTCACGTCTGTGAAAAAACAGGAGTATCACACATCGACTGCATTTTGTAGTTCAAAATTCAAAGATACATACCTAACATTTCCGCAATTTATTTGGATACGATGCGTATTTCATAGTTGAGCTTTCACGAAATCTCGACGCTGGTAGGATGAATGAACTTCCTACCAAAACGAAACGTTATATTTCGGTTTCGAAAAAAAAAAAAAAAGTACTGGTACTTCAATTATCATGCAGTTTCTGAACTCCTATCCTTCTGTTCAGGACACATTAGTTAAGCTGACTGGGACTCTTGAGGATGGTTAAATGCACAGAACCAGTGCAAATTTCACCGATTCCGAAACGTTTCATACATTGTGTTCCCTTTATCCTCGGCGTTTTATGCCCTATTCAGGTCACTGAGTTAGGAGCAGGAAATGTCTCGGGAAGTGAAGAATTGCAGTAGCATACCATACGTCTCTCCACTTTGCGACAAAGGTTTTGGAAGGTTTTATGAACTCAACCTCTGGGTCCGTTCTAAGTAGCTCAGGAGGCTGTATGTAATGAATTAATAAGTTTTAAAGCTCGTAATTTCAATATAAAATCTCATGTAGTTACTTCAAAAAGTCATTGTCTCGTAAAATTAATTCATACTCTTACATATAAACAGAGCACAAAAGTGGGCCCTATCATGACTGTGTCGTACAACCGTATTCACATCCAGAAACTATAATATTCTGATCTGATATGATGAATCGTCTATAATTGTCATACGTGGATGGGCCTTCAACTCCCCCTCTCCCTCCAACCCCCACTCACACAAATACACAACAAGTACCTTATGACCAGGACCGCTTTAGCATATACAATTAGTTTTGGTGCCTACAGAAAGAAGTTGGTGTCACACCACAGCTTATGTCATTACAGCAACTACTAAGTTGATATCGAGATATTGTTATCCTAAGGGGTTTCTCAGTAGGTGGGAAAAAAACGAGCAGGCTATATCAGGTACTGAACTAAAAATTCTCTGTTTAATGTTGTTAGATAAGGCACTGCTGTACGCTCGAAACAATAAATTTTCCTTATCTGTTGAAATAAAACTGTTTGCAAGACATGTATACGAAATTACGTCTGCAATTTGCCGGTGTATTGTGACTCAACGCTGATACGCTTTCGCATAAGGCTCCGCGAAAGAGTGCAGCAATTTCAGTATTTTTCTTTTGGTTGTCCTATTATAGGGTTTGCTGTTAGTTGAAAAGTGGCTCTCCAAGTTTCGATTGCACTAAATGCAAGCTTCCCGCGGTGACGGCTAGAGCGCTAGAGAGCAAGATGGCTGAAAGTGAGAGAGCGTGCGTTGTTCTCGAATTTCGATCGACTCAGTCTGTGTAAACTATTCAGCGACACTTTAGAACAAAGCTCGGCATGGATCCCCTGCAAGCTAACACCATTCGGCCTTGGTATCAATAGTTTAAAGCCACGGGATGCCTTTGTAAAGGTAAAACAACGGGTCGCCCTCCTATGTCTGAAGAAACCGTTGAACGTGTGCGCGCCAGTTACGTTCGTAGCCCACAGAAGTCTACTCCTCGAGCGAGCAGGGAATTAGGTATTCCACAGAAGACCGTTTGGAGAATCGACTGTGTATGAAGCCTTGCAGGTTACAGTTGCTACAAGCTCTGTCGCACAACGATGAAGTGCGTCGTTTTCAATTCTGTACCTAATGTCTAGAACAACTGCAATGGCGTAGCTAGGTCAACAAGGACCCTGGCGCAAAAAATTTATTTTGGGCCCTCCGGCCAGATGGGCGACCTTTTTTGGCTTTGTGTTGCTGGAAAGGGCTCCCTGAGCTGAGGATGGGGCCCTTGATTTGTGCTTAAGGGCCCCCTGAGCAGTAGTTGGGGGCCCCTGAGCAGTGAGAGGGCCCTTAGTGTAGGGCTACCTGTGTCTCAGGGGCCCCCTTAGACGACTGCAGAGCTAAAAAAAAAGGTCGCCAGTTTGCCATGAAGGCTCGTGGGCCTCTGAACTGCACTTGGGGGCCCCCAGAGGTATGCTTGGGGGCCCTCTGAGCGTATAGGCCCCTGTGCACTGCACCGCCTAGCCCCATAGTAGCTACGCCCCTGAGAACAAGATGAAACATTCGCAGAAAAATTTGTGTTTAGTGATGAGGCCACTTTTCATGTGAGTGGAAAAGTGAAAAGGCACAATGTGCGCATTTGGGGGACCGAAAACCCCCATACTTATGTGCAGCAAGTTCGTGACTCTCCCA
>JARYHS010011408.1:243847250-243950767 GCA_031002005.1 Vandiemenella viatica
ATTATTTTGACAAATTTGATAATTGATCAGACAATTTTTTTCCTACAAAAAATCATATGTATCAGTAGACGGAGAATTTTATGAATCGGATTTAAGGTAGTGAAGTTACTTCATTTAGCGTACATTTAGATTCTTCTAAGTAATAACGTTCGTCAAAATACTTTTTTTGCCTTACTCACATTTGCTTAGCCTTTTGCGTACCAAAATAATATCCGAACGCAGCACTATCGAAACATCATTAAAAGTGTGTGGGAATCTCGAGAGCGTTCTTATACAGCTGATAAACCGGGAGAAGCCTCAGTTATTCATGGTCATTAACAGTTCTTGGCTTACTTTACTCAGTGATCTTTGGAGTGAAAGATTCGCGCATTCCAGAAGGCAATTACAATTCAATGTAGAATATCACTCACCTCAAACTTGTTTGAACTTTGAGGTTACTTTCGATTAGTACGATATTTTTGTCGCTAAACAATGAATTTATTATATATGTTAACTAGTATAGTGCCCGAAGTTGTCCAGTATGGTTAAGATTCATTTAACCCTACAGTAATTTTAGCAGCACAATTTGAAATATGTGTATAAATTCTCCCCAGTCTTTCAAGGAATTAACAAAAAATTTAAGAAATTTCGACAGATATCACAAGACCAGGGAGGGAAGGTGTCATAATACTTAGAGTTCGATTGAATAAGATTTTACAACTTCTAACTCTCGTTTTATGCGACTCCTTGTGATCTTACAGAAATTGGTGAAACATACTTAAAAAAAAAGTAATTTAGCATTATACGACATACGGCAGATACTAAGTAAAATCCTAACCTTTCAAGATGCGAACCCCTCATAATTTGTTCATCAGTAAGTGTGTGAAACTGAAACATACACACGGTTGTTGTTGTGTACATAACTACTACAGAATTAATGGGTGGGAGGGGATCTTCTCCACCACCGCAGAACCGGTACTGACCTGTTGAAATTTAGATTAACTGCTTACTTATAATGCCCTCGTTTTGCACTCTCCTTTTTCTGAAAAGTTGCCATGAATTAAATTAAAAATGCTGAAATATGACACTGCAGCACTGCTATTAGTTGCCGCCGGCGCTGCGAAATCAATGATAATCTCTTGAAAGGTTGGTTTAATCCTTTGTTGTAATGTTTTCTTGCCGTTTTAGCTTCACTTCGTTGTAAAACGTCGCATGAAATTAACAGATACAAAATATTTATCGGAAATGCAGTGTAACAAGGCTCGCCATCTTAGAATCGATACAAGCAGTCAGAGACAATCGATTGCTTCCGTTGTAAACAAATGCGCCGTTTCCGAGATGGATGCCGCAGAACGCATTTCCCGTAAATTTTTTACTCTTGGTCCAGGCCGAATTTCAACCTAATCACGATCAATACGACAAAACGAACCTGTTTAGGTTGATATGATCCTTGTACAGATAATTTTTGTGTCATTTTTGCAGTGCTGCTAACATTTCGCGGTTGAGGAGCATCCCACATTTCGGCTTTTTCCGAAAAAGTGAAGTACAAAACGTGAAGAGGACATTATAAGAAAGCAGTTCATCCAAAATTCAACAGGTCAGTACCAGTTTTGGGGTGATGGAGAAGATCCCCTTCCGCCCGACTTAATAAACATCTCACTTCCATAATAACATCAGACATACTGAAGACGTATCGGTATTATAGTGTACTCGGAGTACAAAGACATAATTTCTCTTTGAGACGTCACAGATTGTAGCTGTGCCGCCTGAAGCCATACCTTTAAGAAGCAAAGGAGTTCTCGGGCATTTTTTGCTTAATATTTTACCTAGCTTCTTCGTGTGCCATTCACATTCAATAAGTCCATCTATGGAGTATGAATACTGGATAGCTGAAATGTAAGGAGAGAAGTGTGTTTGTTTATTGCAGGGCGGAGTATGCTGCATCGAGGAATTGCATCTTTGTTATTTCTGACGATACGTTCAGAATTTAATTTATTGCTCCAGCGTTGTATAACATAGGAACATGAGACATATCATGTACCATATTTTAAGTCTGATCTTACGCTTTAAAGCTATGAAAACCTCGTCGAAATATGCTGCGTAGTTTTTGAGTTTTTCTGGAACGGATATGCATGGGTTGAGTTTTATAAATATCATATAGGCCGTAAATACACCGTAGAAAGGTTTCGGAAGAACAAGTAATTGGTGAATGTATCCAAAAGTATTGAAAAATGTGAGCTCGAATACAAAAAAATTAAATGTACTCTTTTTACTATACAGTGTATTTTTGTAATCCTAAAACCCAAAAGAATTGTTATTCTTACATACAAGGTGGCTACTCTAATTGTGTCTGGACGTGAGCCTGTAGATAAAAGGACTAGTTTTGTGTTTAAGGTTTCAGACTATTATACAAATTTATTTGGCTTATTTTAATAGTTTGAAAACCGTTTCTGTTCCTTTAATTATTTTTTAGTTTAATGAGTTTTCAGCATCTGAAGTATGGGTGCGCCTGCCGACTGAATGACAATTATAACTCCTCGACTATTACAATAATACTGCAACAATTACTGTACAAAAATAAGGATAGTTTGTTAGAAGGTGTATTTCCTGTTTTAGATTTAGAGAAAGCTTTAAACAGGCGTAGGTATCTTTATTGAAGTAAAGAAAACTACAAACTCGGCCACAATTCTATTTCCTCAACACGATACAAACATAGAGATTATCATTAAATAATTCACATTCAGGATGAGACAGATACACATTGCAAGTGGAAAGAAGTTAAATGAAATACAAGGTGCAATACAAGTAAAGGAGACAGAAGGTAACATGTTTAATTTCTTTTATTCTCCTGTTTCCGTACGAAAACAGAAACTGTTGAATGATTTGTACAAATTACTTTCTCTCGTGAGTAGCAGTATCACTGAAGAACTTCGATAGAGATTCCTACTGAAGAAACAGCAATAACTTTTAACGACAAAACAGTCAAATATTACATTCAAATAATTTTATTTGCTTTTTGAACAATTTAAGAAAAAGCCTTGTTATATAGCATAAAAACAATTAGACAATTGCGTAAACTTGTCACAAGTCTTAATTCTTTCTTTTATTTTAATCGTCATTCTCACACATATGTCACTGAAAACTTTCTTCGCTGTTTGCTCTTCACACTATTGACACAAATTTACATATTTACAACAGTTTTAAGGAAGTATGTACAAATTAATTAAACCGATTTGAAACATGAAGCACCGTTTACTCCGCTCCATTCAGGTTCATTTCGAGAGGAAAACTTTCCCACGGCTTCAGGTGATCATAATCCACTAGAAACGTTCTCACTGTGAATTTGTAAAGTTTTGTAAGACGAAAGTTTGTCGACAAGTGGGAGCGAACTTTCAACTATTGTTCGATAATTAATAGGCTCTGTCCAAAGCAGTTCGTGGAAACTATCGTAAGAAACTCCACACCTGAAACTGCCGATGCCAGAATAATTCTGTTATCGCGACGTAACTGAGTTTCCAGTTCCAACTTGCCGCACCGCCATCGAACAAATCAAGAGACCTTTAATTGAAAATAGAAAATGTTTCCTGTAGTTTGGAGGCCAGGGGAGAATAACAAGTGAACATTTCCTTACGACAGTGTTCACGGTGATGACTAGGTCACTGTTGTCAGCATTAAATATGTTAGTCGAACACGCAGAATTTGCCTGTATACAGCACAGCATATTTGAGAGGTAATATAATTATTTGAAACTATAAGTACATAAATGAAAAAGTGTGAATTGGAAGATATTTTATGAAATTTTTAATAGTATGTTATCGTTTCATGACGCTATAAAACAGCGGAAGAAACAAGTACTTTGCAAGTAGGATAAAGAGGGCTGTAATAGCATAAAAACTGTAATACTTAACCCAAAATTTATGTTGGAGTCTAAGGTTCTATTTTGTGATAATGTCATTCGTCGGCGCTAATCATAGACAGAAAATAACCTGAGTGTGTAAATGTTCTCAATTCAGCTTCACATTGCAAGGCCGAAAAAGAAGAAAATCTAGTAGTGGCGGAGCACATTTCGTAATAAATTTAAGAGGCAGTTATAATTATTCCACAGCACATTTTCGGAGTGCTAATGTGTACAGTGTATTAATTCGTGTTTGGCTGGCGTTGATAAGATTATACATTATGAGAAAATGAAATCGGATTATTTGTGCTGAACATCAGTACAATCTCCTATACGATTTTAATAGATGACTGGAAGCCATCGCTTACTATTCCTCCTTCTATGACCACAAGTGAAATCAAGGCGAAGAAGTGAAATTCCCACGATGAAAGGACAAAATTTGTGTGGTCTTGTATAACAGTGTCCACCATTTCTGTATAAAGCAGCAATTGATCAAATTATCTGTTGTGAAACGCATTCACGTCATCTACGAATCAGTGACGCCTAGGCTTTTGTTGCTACTGTCGAGTCAATGCACATGAACTCTGACATCATCCTCCCCCGACCTCCGAAAACGTGGCGGCGACCACATTTGTCAAACAGTCATTACTCATGGTCCGCAGCGCCGGCGGATGTGCCATCACAACAATTCAGTGCGTTAACGCCTCAGCGGATGGAAGCGTCAGCGGTTGACAGGCGGCGCTGCATCTCAATCAGCCTTTGTCCCCACCACTGCACTTCGCCGCTACCGTGCGCAGCGTCAGCGACAGAGCAGCGGGAAGCCAGACACCTGCAGCGGCTGGAGGTGCAGAGACGCACGTTGCCTTCATTGTGCGTGCAGGCAAACGGAAGTAGCTGCTTCCTCGATTCTCAATAACCACTAGCAGTTGATGTTGGTCGATCTGTTGTTCCTTCCCAAGCCGTGAGAGTGGAGTACTGGCTGAATGCTCGTGGACCGTCAACTAGCAGCCACCTGCTCCAGCAGTCAAGCTCTTCTACCGTAACAGATCATCACGGAGGCGCCACTCTTCATCTCGCCGCTACTGTGCGCTGGAGTAGCCGACGGGGGCGGCCTGGCTGTGTCCCCCTGGACTGTCGGGACCACTGTGACAGCTGTCTCCCTCGCTGTCAGCCGCTGGGTCCAGCCGACACACGTTGGCCGCCTGTTGTTGCTGCTGTTGCTGGTGATGTTGGATGTGCTGCTGCTGGTGGTGTTGTTGCTGCAAGTGCTGTTGTTGTTGCTGTTGTTTGAGCTGCGCTAGTCGCTGTTGCTGTAGCTCCAAGTGCTGCTTACGCCACTTGATTCGTCTGTTCTGGAACCACACCTTTACCTGCAACAGATGCGTTAAGTGCCATTAGTTTCTTGCTAAGCGAATCAGAATTGAGCGACTTAACATGTGAAACAAATTTTCCTAAAAAAAATGATAGTATTTAAAATGTAACTTTGGAGTATTTTCCGACAGTGAAATCATCAAGTGTACTGCCAAATAGGTTATTCGATTACTATGGGGAAATTGTTTAAAATGATTCATTAACAATCTCCCTTTTTCTTCTTTGGACGTCTTTTCCGTGTCCGGGCGTAGGTGGGTTACCAGGTTTTTTTTTTACCCCTCCGTGGCAACGTCTGGGAAGATGAGTTGGGGTGGTTTCCTGTTGCCTTTCCCAGTGTTCATAGGAGTTATTCTAGTGTGGGTGCGTTCAGTGTAGAGGGTTGTTAGTGTTGTGGATGAGAGAAGAAAGAAGGAAGAGGGCGAAACCCGGTGTCGGACCATCCAGGACTACTCTTCCGAAGGACACCTACGGGCCGAGAAGCTTAATGTTCCCATGCTATGGACGAATCACTATCAACATTGTCGGATGTCCTCATTCCGTACGTACTGCAGAGAGTTTTGGGATTCAACCCAGGACTTTCGTGCACAAACTGGTGACTAGGAATTGTGCATCATCACTTCTCCTGCCCAGCCAGCCAAGTCCAGATGATGAATATTTCTTGCACCATCAGGACTCTAGTTCTGAGCCAACCGGGGGGGGGGGCATTAACATACTTTATTCACTCATTACTATTTATTTTTTGAAGAACTGATATATTCTAAGTGAAATTTAATTCTGAAATTTAATACAAGAAGAATACCACAAACCGAGACTTTGTGACATTTCACAGGTTACCGAAGTTCGTGATGTCACACGTCAGTAAACAGACAGACAAATAAAAAGTCTTGATGTTTCTCTGAATTTATACTTAGATTGTTGAAAAAATGTTTATAAATGATGTATAGAGTTCTAATACACAAACAGAACAATAAAAACTCCCAAATAATTAAGTTTTCCAACAAGTGCTGAAATAGGTAGAAACACACACGATATTGAAATATATTTTATTGTGAAGATCGTTTATACCATAATTTCGTTGTTTAAAATGTAGTGCTGAAAAAATGAAATGGCATGTTTACATATTCAACGAAATAATAATAATGATAATAAAAGCCAGATATGCGTGATTCTTAGAATGTAGTAAAATGAATTAACCTGTTGAGAAGACGGAGCGACTTCAAATAGTTCACCAGTTCACTCGTGTCGATTCTGTAGTGAATGACAGCGGTGACTGAGAAAATCAAATCATGAGACGCACAGCTATGAACGAGCTACGCAAGATCTGGCGAGACAGACCAATAAACTATAGGAAGAAGTCACTTGTTTCCACCATCTTCCTGTACGGCTGCGAAACTTGTAAAGATAAAAAATTGTATACGGAATTTGGTGTTGGCGAAGGGTGTTGCAAATGTCATGTACGGCCAGGCAAACAAGAAGTGGGAATGGAGAGCAGTATATAAAATTTTGTGGATCAGAAAACATTACAGTTTTTTAATCAGAATATGAGCAGGAAGGATAACTACCTGGAAAAGATGACAGTTCAATGAAAAGTTAATGGTAGAAGGTTACGGGCACGTTTGACAAAAAGATGGGTTACATCAGATCCGAGCTGTCACTCGTGCCTTCCCGTTACTAGTTCCTAGTCCTTTCCCGTCTCTAATTACCTCGACATCGACGGAACGAAATGCCATAAGCAAAAAAATAGGAGCAGTTTGAAAAAAAAAAGTTTATCCGTTCATAATCAGATGATAGTTGGTCTTATGAAAGTAATACAGATGACTTGAGGGAGGAATGAAATTACAATTGTTCCAGTTTTTACGTAAATCTATCAAGATATGTTACCGTATTCTCACATATCTTGTTTTGTCTAAATTTTCGTGCTTAACCCAACTTGCTGGTTCGAAGAATGATTCCGTTGGAACAATGGTTTCTATTTGGTTAGTTAGTGAACCATCGGGTGCATTGCTTACATTAGACTGCACTTTTAATACCTAAAAGCTGTGATTGCGGGTATTTTCGACCTGGAAATGGACATTAAACGTGGGACTGTTAACAAGTATTTATCATTGCCGGCCATTAATCTCCTCGGTCAAGCGGTCACTCGCGACAAATAGAGTCTGCAGATACATAATTCATTCGACAGACGTGATATATAACGTTTACTACATTACCGTCATGCACATGTAAGCGACGCCTCAGTTAGTTATCGCGTCATCAAACTATTTTAATTACAACTGCCGATGACGCCGTGATCGCTAATAATTAATCTCCGCTCGTTGCAGCAATATGTATTTCCTCTATGGTTGTGTGAGCAATGAGGCCAAACGAGTTATACTGCACATTTTAATTAAACGTGCAATCGATAGATGCGTTCGCAGGGATCAGAACGCAGCGAGCGACCGATTGACGGGCTCTGCACGGCCCCGCCAATCATTATCACTGAATTTCCACTGAATTTGTTTACACAAGAAACTCGCATTCCAGGGTTGCTGTATTGGATTCGTTGCATCAGTGAATTTTCATGATAATTACATTAATTCGTGCTATACTACGATTGGGTATTAGCATCTGAACTGCATTTAGTTGTTCGACCTCAAATACATACTTCTTGAGTTTAATGCACCTCTCCTGCAGCAAAGTTAGGTGAAAATTCTGTAGAAATGTCCAGATATTCTGAAGCTTTCTCGCTTTTCGTAGGATGTTCTGAGATATTCATCATGAAATTTAAATGATAGTTTCGCATCCTCTAGGACAGACGCTGTTTTCTATTTTACTCTTAAGACTTTCGTGCTCTGGATCGATTTCGCCATTACATCAACCGCACAGGAAATATGACCCACCAATCCACTAAATAATAGGCCTAAAGAAATGGATCTATTTCTAGTAGACGTTAAGTAATTAGAGCTGATACAGGAATTGGGACAAGTAACGAGTAGAAATTTGGCTATGTCCTTTTTAAAGAACTATATGGCGATCATCTGGAGTGCATTTCAGTTTGCACAGTGTTGCAAGCAACTGTGTTTCTGAACACAATATCACTAAATAGAGAATTCGCAAACTTTGAAAGTTGAAATACTATCATAGCTAGTTAAAACAAATAAATATAACGTTTTCTTAATTTTTATTTGAACTAAGTTTTAATTGCAGGGTATAAATACATAAATCTAGTTCCCCGATATCGTGATGATGGTTTTGACGATTTCTGGAATCAAAAAACTATCCAAATGTCCTTAGCTGTTTCTCTACGCCACCTTTTAGCCGTTCACTCAAAATACTGATCTACAGCACAGACCCGGTTAAACTGGAGATCACCTTTATTATCACACGAAAGGAAATTAAACACTTTTTTCAGAATCAGACATACAATCATATACTGAGTGAAAAAATCAAGGTAGGGCCTCCTCAACATTCGGTTTCCGTACACAGGTTACCCAAGTAACAGCAAAAATGAAAGTGTGGAATACGTAGCAAAACGATTGGAGCTTTAGCAACAAAATAAGGGGTCATTCGTACGTTTCTATCTAGCTACGTATTCCCATTAGTGATCGATTATATAGTTCCCTGGAGTTATAACTCCTATGATTAGAATGAGATTGTCATGGTATATTTCCAAAACACCTGCACCAGTTAAACCCTAGAAATACAGATATTTCTGAGTGCATTAATTACGAAACAGGCGATGTAACATGCAACAAACACACAGATCAATATTCCAGATTCAACATTCTCTGCATACTTTTACCCACCAGCGTCCGTTGTTTGCTTCTTGGTAACAATTCAACAGTGTACAAAATCCTGTTTTTTTTTAAAATATAGGTTTATTGAAACCTTACAACATTTCTAAATTACATCATTACAAGATTAATGTTTCATAATATACTCTACGTTACAGAAACGTCATATCAGTACTCTGGACGAACGAATAGGCTAAATATATGCGTTATCAAAATTTTTCACGAGAATAAGTTCATCCAGATATGTTCCGAAGTGGTGTTTGTATCTCTTTGAATTTTTAAAATTGCATAGTGTTATTTTAAGTGTGGATAAATAATCTTCTGGATCCTTAGGTTTTTGGTAATTGCGCAGACTTCGGCGGTAGTTGTCTGTTATTTTGGTTGTCCGGGTAGAACCCTGTCAATATATTGAAACATGACGTTTCAGCCATCATTCTGTGACTTTTTTCAGAATTCGATAAACAGGAGCGATTCCACCCGGACAACCAAGACAACACTCTGATTGGTGTTATTAATACAATCAATTTCAAGTTATAATTGAACTTTTTTTAAAATTAAACATAATAATTGTACATTTATTTGTGTAATGTATTTATATATTTGCCCTTGTATTTTTAACTATTTTTCTACCATCCTTTTTACCGTACAATAACTTACTTCCTTGAGATGTAATCGTTTATACCAGATTTGATGTTTTTGATCAGTTATGAAGCCTACTTTTTTCTAAGTATTGGTATGTTTATTATATATGAAAATGGCCGAATTTCAAATAAAGCAAACAAAAATAAAATTATTAGTGGTTGGCCGGACAGTCTTTGACGAGAACAGGTATCTAGTAAGGTGTAGTATCTTCGGCGTAGGGCTAGATTGCTGTGTGGTTTCAGAAGCATTCAAGGAAGAGAGAAAAAGTCGTCCTTTTAAGGAAAATGTGAGACTGCAGATTTGTATTATATGTATGTTGTATAATTTATGAAAGTATTTTTTCCGAACTGTAATTTTGAAATGAAAAAATCGATGTTAAAAAGAATAATAAATGGAGGTGATTCAAGAAAAGAAGATACTTATTGCTAATAAACAAGAGAGAACTGGACAGAAACAAGTGAATAAATGGTGTGAAAAAGGATAGTATTTTTGTTTTTACTTTCAGAGGAAAAGTAAAAAGCAACCGCTTGCAAGACGACAGGCGGAAGGATGTAAAGGTGAGAAATTAATAATAGCGCAAAACGTACACCAGTAGGAGACCCAAAACGTTTGTCTGATGTTAACTAGTGGAGGGTGCGTATGCGCCTTTCTCCAACTATTACAAAATGGAACTAACCTAAGATTCGAATTAACTACTTGAATACGACGTCATCTTCACGTTCCCCAATACATATTTTAAAGAAGTCAACACAAATTGAAAACGCTGAAATATAAGGCGACTACGCAACTGGAAATATTATCAGCACTGCCAAAGTAGTGCAAATATTGTCGCTACAGGGACGGTATGAATCAAAACTATTTTGTAATCGTAGGATTCCGCGGCCAGAGTTAGTTGATTCTTGGCTATCCGGGTGGCGTCGCGTCTTGTAGCCGACGTTTCGACCCTTATTCTGGGGTCTTCTTCCAGGGTAGAACTGAGTCTTTGATCAGTGAGTGACGCAGTTCTGCCCTGGAAGAAGACCCTATAATGAGGGTCGTAACGTTGGCTTCATACCACTCACTGATCGAAGACGCAGTTCTGCCCTGGAAGAAGACCCCAGAATAAGGGTCGAAACGTCGGCTACAAGACAACCAAGAATCAACAAAACTATTTTGTTTTCTCTTTTACGCTTATGATTGGATTGAAATGCGGCATGGTCCATAAAAATTTTAAAAAAATCCAAACGTAAAAATTCCTTCTGCGACTTCCATCTTGAAATGTTGTATTTGCATACAACAAATGCAATCGATTCCCTGTAACGATACAACATTGTATTTATTTATTTCGTATGGCAGAAGAAATACAAAAATAGTAACTACATTAACTTACAATAAATATAACTATTACTACAGACTGATGTCTAACGATTGCAGTCATTCAATTGCTTCTGTTGTTGCTTCGTGAATCTGATGCATTGTACCACTTAATCTCTTGAGAGGGCATTCCATGGCGATGTGGTGAATGGTTTGCTCATAGTTACCGCAGTCACAAGAAGGAATCTCTGTCATTCCCCACTTGTACAACCAGTAGTTGCATCTACCGTCGCCTGTTCTCACTCGGTTCAGTGCCGGCCAGGTTTTCCTAGGAAGGTTGAATCCAGGAGGTTGCCGTGTTGGGTCTTGGATTAGCAACTGTTTGTCGGGGTTGGAATTTGTCCAATCAGCGCACCATGTTTCGCCATGTTGAAATTATTTTGGACCAACTCTTGACCAAACTTCCGTGTTGAATATCTAGATTTTAGTCTATTTGGAGCTTTGTGTGTGCAGTCCTGATGAATTGGAAGTTATGGATAACTTAAGCATTTCTGCCATTCCTTTTTTAAAGCCACTTGTCTTCGGAGACTTGGTGGGGCGATGTTAGAGAGTACAGGCAGCCAGTCTGTAGGTGTAGATTTAACAGTTCCAGATATTGTTCTCATTGTGTCATTTAGTTGAACGTCGATCTTTTTTGTGTGACTGCTGTTTAGCCATACTGGACTGCAGTATTCGGCAGTTGAATATACCAGAGCAAGAGCTGCGGCATGTGCTCCCCAACCCGTTCCTGAAAGTTTGTGAAGGATGTTATTTCGAGTTTTTACTTTTGCCGCTGTTTTATGGATATGCTCCTTATATGTCAATGATCGGTCAAGAACCACACCTAGATATTTTGGAGGTGGATTGTATTTGAGTAATTGGTCTCTGAATTTTATTTGAGGTCTATAGTGGGCTTTTCTATTGTTTAGGTGGAATGAGCTGACCCCTGTCTTATTTATATTCAGTTTTAGGCGCCAAGTGTTGAAGTTCTCATTCAGTTTCTGCAGTTGCGAGAATTTCTTCAGATGTCTTGAAGTCGCTGGAATGTGCTGTCATGACTATGTTATCAGCGTATATAAACTTCCTAGAAGTGGTAGATGGCAAGTCTGCGTTGTTGAAAAGTAGTGGAGCAAGGACAGATCCTTGTGGTAGCCCTTTGTTTAATCTGTAAGATGTGCTTCTATTCCCATTTAGATGAACCTCAATCATTCGATTGCATAGCATGTCATTCAACCGAGAGGCAATCGTTTTGCACGGGATAATCCTAAGGAATTTCAGGATCATTCCCTTCCTCCAGACTGTGTCATATGCTGCAGTCAAATCTACAAACATGGTGAGCGTAGCTGATACAAAGCACTGCCGAAGGTTTTCTATCCGTAAATTTCATGTGACTTTTACAACAAAGAGAAGCTAAAACGCCATGAACGTATTACAACGAAGGTGTTAACCATCATTTCAAGAGATTTATATTAATTTTGCTCTTTACCGGCAGCCGATAGCCACAAGACACGCTCATATTTCGCCATTTTAAATTGTATCTACTTTTTCGTAAAATGTGAGTGGTGAACACGTCATATCGAAGCAGTTAATTTTGAATGAAATGAGGTTAGTATGTTTTTTTTGTGAAAGAGGGGGGGGGGGGGGTTCGGCGAAATCACGTGAAACCTTACCATGGGAGAGGGGGGCCAGGGGCCAACAAAAAAAATGAATGACGTGAAAGTCAACTTTAGGAGGGGGTATTTGGTCCAAAAACGGACCTTAGGGGGGGTATAAAGAAAGTTACGTGGTCGGTTACTAGGGGAAGGTTCCTTCAAAATCTCACGTCATTTTAGAGGGAGGGGTAAGGGGGTCCTAAATTCCGGAAAAACACCTCACGTAATTAATGGACGCCCCCTAACGTGTGGTGGATGCTGTTAGCTGGAAGTGTAGTTTACCTGCGCCTCCGTAAGCTGGAGCGCGTGCGCCAGGTACAGCCTCTCGGGGCCCACCATGTACTGCTGACGCTCAAACTCCGCTTCCAGCCGCTCCAGCTGCTCTGGCGTGAAGATCGTCCTCACGCGCTTGCACTTGCCCGCCGACGACGAAGACTTGCGGCCTTCACCGCCACAACCGCCTTTGTCTCCTGCAATCAGACACGCTGCAGATTAGAACTCAAACTTTGCACCCAACAACCTAGTAGCCACATTGAAGTATTCAACGCTGGCACACTAGTAAATCAGACGGAGAGTAGTCAGCCAAATGTGATACATTTTTCGATATTAATTAAATACACGATCTCTAGGAATAAAGGGATAATCCTGCAACAGCAGATAGGTCACATCATTTCCTACTAAATTATAAAATTTTATTTTAGTTAAAGTCTCACCATTTTCGAAATATTGATTTTTTTTAGTATTTTTTCGAAATATATGACTACTTTTTTCAAATGGTTGTTTTATGTTAGTTCAGTCTGAAAGACCCCGTTGTGCATTTAACACAAGTAGTAAATGGCATGGAACAAACTAAATAAAGTCACATATTTCGAAAAAAAAAAAAATTAATATCTAGAAAATGGTGCGACTTTTACCAAAAGAAAATATTGTCATACAGTTGGACATGATGCAACCTATTTGCGGTTGCAGGACTATATTTCATTCTTGAACATCCTGTATATCATTAACAATATTACCTCATCAATCTGGAGATAAATGTGTCGTGAATATATTTTTTGATAATTTTAGAAAGACACATTTTTTTTAAAAAAAATTTAAACTATGTTTTGTACACTACGTCTTAATAAAAATGGAGCCAGATTTCGCATTTTTATTTCCCGCAAACTACAATACAAATAACATCACTGGATAGAGAAAGGTTCGAAGCTTGTGATCCCCTCCTACTAGTACCATTCGCTGCCGCCAGAGGCGTTGTTGTCTGGAAATGGCGACGCCGCAGGAGAAGTCACTTAGTGATTCGCAGCCTAGTGCCATTACTACGGATTAAAACATCCGGTGTTTCCCAACCCGAGTCCTAAAACTCGTTATCGGTGTTTCGCAACTTGTGAAGCAGATAAAATAAAACATCGCACGGTGCAAGATACTGTAAACCGAAAAACCATTCATAGAATCATTGCTCAAATATTCACGGCCGACGCTTCTCTATTTTTTTTATTTTTCCGTACCACGATTGTACTAAATGAAATAAGGGGGCGTGCATTAATTACATGAGGTGACTTGGGGGGGGGGTTTCCGACGAAAACTCAACCAGGGGAAGAGGGGAGGGGTCAACGGAAATCTCATGTGAGGTTTTCATGGGGGTATTTTCGTCCAAAAATCGCCCTTGGAAGCATCAATGAGACCTAAAAAAACATCTCAAAAAGTTGCGAGATCGATTGTGGGGGGGGGGGGCGGTGTTTATGTGTCTCCGTCAAAAACTCACGTCATTTTAGAAGGGTGGGCCCTAGCAAATCTCACGAAGTCTCATCAGAAGGGGGGGGAGGGGTCCGGAATTCCGGAAAAACACCTTACGTAATTAATGGAGGCACCCCTCAAAGAAAATAAACGAAAAACTATTTTGACTGCGTTGTGCATCGCAAGTTCGAAGTCTATAGTGACACAATGATATTAAAAGCAAACCTACTTTCTTCGCACAAACCATAAATCAACATATCGGTGTACACTTTTTCACTTTTCCCTGGCAAAAAGAACAAAACTATAGAAAGGTACACTCCATTTTTAAATGCGTAAAACGTGCACATCTGAAAAGGAAAATTTTGGATCATAATTAAAAGTCCCATGAGAAAAAACTATCGCGTGTACGTCACAAAGGCAGGTCAAATTATCGGCTATGGTAACTGCAACAATGGATTCTCCGCGAAACAGAAACTTTTCCTTTCTAGCAGTGACGAAATCCTTTTTTCTTGCTTGGGCTTTACGGCTCGTCGACGGCGTGGTCATTAGAGGCGGGAAGGGATAGGGGACAAGGAATGGGAAGTAATTCGGCCATGGCCTTTTGAAGGAAGAATACCGGCATTCGCCTGGAGTGATTTGGGGAAACAACGGAAAATCCAAATCTGGATGCCCGGACGGGGATTCGAACCCGCGTCCTCCCGAATGCGAGGCCAGAGCGTTAACCGTTCACCCACCACGGTCGGTAAATCCTTTTCATCAAGCATCTGCAGCAAACCACCAAATCGACCACTTCAGTTATATCTCGACTTCTATACCAACAAACAAAACAAAAAAAATATGTAATATCAAGTACGTAAAGTTAAGGTTTCTTCTAGGGATTCAGACGTTGTTCCGAGTTTCCTCACTCTCTTTCGATAAATATTGTCTAGAAGGTTTGCTGTGACATCGTGATCTACGTGGTATAATTCAGCTATGGTCTTTCTAATTATCTTGTTTGTTCGCGCCGAAATTTCGTCAAGAGTTTTTCGTTTTACATTAGTTCTGACCTAAAGTGATAGAAAGGTAGAATAAAATCCTAATCCTACTCCAGATACACAAACACAGAAAAATGCGGCCTTACACAACTGTAATAATTCGACACATGTACTTTTTGAGACGATATAGTGAAAACTGATAACTTACGTTGTGTGACAATGTAATGAAGAGTAGACAGACGAACAGAACTATGACCCCGTGTTTACCTTCTCCGGGTTGCGAATTACCGTACGCCTCCTTCTTTACTTGGGTTGCGAAACACTAGATTAATCTGACCGCCGAGAACAATAGCAGCTTGCGATTCACCGCACGCTCGTTTTGTGTGATACGGTATGTAAAAAATGAATCCATTGTTGATTTGAATGTTGCATTCCGTAGAAGATTCAATGAAGTGCCAACTCATCATAAATACATTTACAATTGGCATAAAAAATTTGTAGAAGGTGAATGCATATGCATAGGGAAAAGCACTTGTCGTCCTGGAATGTCAAATGAAGTTTTTTCGCAAATGGTGCTCGTGTCGAATGTATACAACAAAACTTTGAACTTTCCTCTATCGAGTGATGTGTAACACGTGTTTGTATATTTCGTGAAAAATAAAAATGCAAAATCTACTATCTTCTTTTAAAAACCCTGTATGAAGTGTCAACTCGTCATAAATAGATTTGCCATTGGCATAAAAAATTGGTAGAAGATGAATGCATAGGGAAAAGCACTGATCGTCCTGCAATGTCAAATAAAAGTGTTTTCGCAAATGGCGATCGTGTCGAATGTATACAACAAAACTTTGAACTTTCCTCTAAACAGTGATGTGTAGCATGTAAATTTGTAAATACAAATGTATATTTTGTAACAAATAAAAATGCACAATCTGCTATCTTCTTTTTTAATAACCCTGTATATACATATACGGTTTGAAAGATAATTTAGCAAAACGCTTAATGAACTCCGTTTAAAAATGACTTCTAAGTAATTTTTTTAAAAAAGATTTACAATTTATTCTTTTTTTAGTGAATTTAATTCAATATAATGTGCTCTTTGAGCATGAGACAAAAATCGTTGCATTTAATTTTTGCATAAGCTTTCTACCATCTGTATAACCTCTATATCTTTTTCCCTCTTCTCGCATGTAGCCTTGTTAACAATAGCATGCAAGGAAACAGGGTATACATAACACGAGTCGTCAGCAGTAGTTTTACCACTGTCTCCTGCAGACGAGAAAAATGATAAGAGTATGGCTATCGTGTTTTTGGTTGTGGATAATCCATGTTTTTATTTTTGTGTATAAATCATACAGAGCTTGCTTGGCCGGGAGATGGTTAACAGGCTACTTGAGTCGGCCTATCCGCCATGACAGCTGTGATTCGCTCAATTAAGAGTGGTCCAGCAGACAAGGGCCGCGTTGGCGCATGCGTTGAGGGACGTTACATGGCGGTGTGGGGGATTATCCGACCAGACAACACCGCGCAGTACCGATACAATTATACTCTTTGCACATGAAACAATAGGATGAAAAAATCACTTAATTTAGAGTTCAGTTTCCAAAGGCTTACTTTTGAACCTTTTCTTCCATATCAAAACAGAATGAAAACCTCTCATAAGAGTGAATTGTTGTTAACGTATATCTATCGGACATTGCGCATGAAATGAAATGAAACAAGTTCGTTGTGCCAGGGGCTTAATAAGAATCAGGTAAATGTGACATTGCGTAATGATGAACTATAGGGGGCGTGATCATACTTATACCATCGAAAACATCATCAGGAAATCTGCCATTTTACCGTGTGCGACATCTGCAAGTATATCAACCAGGAGTACTTTACTGTAGGAAACTGATTTGGTTTTTCCACTTCTGTTAAAATAATTAAATAAAACAATAGTTGGGAATCTCGTTTACTTTAGCGATAGAACATGATGTGCTGACTGCGGTACATAATTTTCTGTTTTCCTCATTTTTTGGTGAAGCTGTTAAACTGATAGTTTAAATACGGTACTATATTATCGAAACGTAATTATCTTGCTACCTGAAAAAATTATTGGAACAGGCCACTCGATTAATTTACGTAGAAACTACAGCTCCTGCAAGACTCTAATTGATTGGGTAAGGAGATAGTCAAACGGAGGAGATGTAAAAGTGAGATCACTGCAACCACAATGTTTTTATATATATATATAATAATAATAATAATAATAATAATAATAATAAAAAATACTCCTGTGTGTCCCTATATTTCACTTTTCAGTCACCACTACCTAACATAGATAACTGTTGTTTTTTTTGTGGTAATAGTATGCACATCGTTGGCCGAATGCCGATAACTGCTGGATGAGGGAGATAGTGTAGTTAACAGTGGGCATTTTCATATCACGACCAAAGACTTGTGTGTCCCTATACTTCTCTTTCCTGCCACAACTAGCATATCGCTGACCATTGATGTTTGTATGTGGTAGTAGCATCGAGTCTCCCATCGTGCTCTATGGTGGTTGCAAGTAGCTAGATATGGGAGTGTGGGAGGTATGGTGGTTGAAAGTGGTTGGCCTGGGACACTTTCATATGTCAACCAAGACGGATGTGTCTCTATATTCAATTTTTCAGCCAAAACTATCTACCGCAGATCACTGATATTTGTGTGTGGAAGTAGCATAGAGTCCCTGATCATGCACAACGTTGTCCGAATGTCGGTAACTATGGGATATAGGAGATTTGGTGGTTGAAAGTGGTCGATCAGGAACATTTTCGTATTTCGACCAAAAACATGTGTGCCCATATATTTCACTTTGCTGCCGACCTCTGGTGTTTGTGTGTGGTTTTGGCCTCGAGTGTTCCATCGCGCACTATGGTGGTTAG
The DNA here is from genome assembly GCA_031002005.1 of Vandiemenella viatica. Classification (NCBI taxonomy): domain Eukaryota; kingdom Metazoa; phylum Arthropoda; class Insecta; order Orthoptera; family Morabidae; genus Vandiemenella; species Vandiemenella viatica. The sequence goes on from JARYHS010011408.1 coordinate 243,865,512, forward strand.
ATGTCGGTAGCTATGGAGGTGTGGCGGTTGAAATTGGTCGACGGAGAGCATTTTCATATTTCGACCAAAGACCTGTGTGTCCCTATATTTCACTGTGTAGCCATAAATACCCTACGCAGATCACTGATGTTTGTGTGTGGTATTAACCTCGAGTCTCCCATCGTGCACTATGGTGGTTACATGTCGGTAGCTGTCAATCAAAATTCTTTACAAACACGAACGAAGTCGTGGGCTTCAACTAGTCTCAGCACAAAATTATTAGTTTTCTCATCTACTTTTTTTCCATCCATGATACTCGTTTCAGATACAGTCAATACACAACGTTAATAAAGAATTAGTTGACATACGGACAAAATTATATCAAAACGAGAGCTATACCGCAATACTAGAAATAATTGTGACATTATTTTTTAATCGGCGAATTAATAACGCAACTTTTGCAGATGCTATCGGATAGCCAGTAAAAGCCAAACTTTCTGGATAGAGATTCTGGGAGAATAATATGCCTTTTTTTGAAAAGTTTTAGAGACTTCGGTGAAATGAAGTGTTTAATATGTTGGTAAAAACCTGAGACATTTGAATAAGTTTTCTGAACGCAGAATGATTTTATACTTGCTCACAAACGTAGTTAGAAATCCAAATTTCTCTTCTTTTTTTTCTTTTTTTTTTGCCATTTTTGCTGTTTAATGTTTTTTCTTGAGAAAACATAAGAAATGGAAACACTGCTGTGTAGACAAAACGACACTCATCTTTGCGTTGTGTGCCTCAAACCTCCTTGGTATCATATTCGGCAGTAAGTGTCTGTTGTTAAAGCAGTGTGTGTTGGATGGTGGCTGCAGTCTTCACAGCCAATTAGGCCCTAGCCACGCACCCAATGGCTCCGATTACACATCCGGAATTCCCGCTGTGATGTGCTAATAGCGACAAGTGAGGAGCTGCCAGACATGTTAACACGTTGCATCCAGTACGCAGTTGATTCGTCTTCAATAAATATTGCAATGGACTCATATCAAATAAGAGAATCTGGAGATAGTCATTCCACGATCGCCTCCTCTTCCAATTTTTACAGCGTATTCCTGAATCCTTCTCTACTGTTGGTCTCTAGTCAACTCTCTTCACCCTACTCCCTCTCTGTTATTGGTCCATTTTGTACGTCGTCTTCCAATAGATGTCGTCCGTTTCTGTTTGCCCAAGTGCACCAACTTCGGCAATATTCCCTCCTGCATTCTCATAATATCCCCCGCCCATTGTAACCTTTTCTTCTTTCGCGTTTACTACGTTAGCTGTATCACGGACTATCTAGCAACAATATTTGCATTTCTTTAAATTCATATACCGTTACCAAACTAACATACGAAATGTATCTCTCCTTTTTCCCCACCCTCCCTCAAACTCTTTCTCTCTCCTGTACCGTTGTCAGTGCCATATTTGAATCCTAAGGATTTATTGTTTAATAATTACCAATTTTAGTAAATGTAATATTCGATGTAGTCAGAGGCAGCCCAGCCAGGCTTGTAAGCGCTGCCTCAGCACAGGCTTGTTCAAAAAAACTAGTGATGCGTTGCGTCAATCAACAGCGCCGATTTGAACTGGCTAATGACGTTAGTAGTCTACCTCCAACATATTATTGCCCTCATTCCACGAGCAGCTTTCATCTAGACACTATGGGTAATTAACAGCAAGACCAACATTCTCAGCTCAATCTGTACATCCATGTAGGCTTTCGTAACATCATGGGTCCAGGCATACCATCTAGCCATTCAGTGTCCATTCTGTCAACCATTAATTTAGTCTATCTTCAATTAGAGGCAAAAGCATCGTTCATAGGCGCAGCCGGACAGACGCTTGCAGGTTATTGTACTGTATTGTCTACAGTCTTCAATGATCACTAAATGGGATTCTGAAAACTTTTAGCCGTCTATTATCATTTATCAGGGTAGATTCTCAACGAGCCACTCAACACGAGCTATTCTTCTTATCCCTGGGTTGCCGAAACTTACTAATCGGCTGTTGTCAAATTTATCTTGACTTAACATCTTCTTTAGTAGCGCACTAGACTGCACAGAAGAGATTTCTTCAGTTGCAAATCTACACGCCGTGGGGAAGCTAGCTTCAGTACTGAAGAAAGGACGGGAAGCAGTTTTGAATGTTGGACGGTAAATACAATTTATTTCAACTCCCAGTGGCTTCAGAAATCTTGTAAGATTGCTGACGTCTCTCCGGTGGAGAAAGGGAACAATCAATAGTGTGCGAACAAATTTTCATTGAATTAACTGGCTGACAAATAAAGATTTCCACATTTGATTTTAAATTTGTGAGTTTTAATTCTACTATGATACTGTTGCCGAATCATTATTTATTAAATTCCGTTACAAATAGATTGACTCCAACGATGCCCAAAGAAACATGAAAACTAATTTTATGGCAATCACAATTTATGCAGAGGAAACTATTAGGACACCAGTGATTAATTCACAATCACTCTTCACACAGGGGTAACACCTCACCTCATCTTCTGCCACGTTTTCATAACATAAACATTTTTTTCCTACCTTGGCCAGAATAAAAAGCAAATTCATAACAGAGCTTCTGAATTGTTTACTGTGAGAAAAATTATACCTGTAAAATTGCAAAGTATCTAGCGGAATTGTGTGAGAATTGTGTTTCTTATGGTGCATTCAGAACGAGGAAAAATATTTAGTTCAGTTCAAGAAAGATAACCAGACGCAGCCTTGTTTCGTGTGTCTTATGGTATCAAGATAAAAAGGTTTAATTAGTTTATATGTTGTATTTTTTTAAATGCAACTTCACCTTTCTTGAATTTTTGTAACTATTAGTAAAGATGCATTTGGCACACTATAACAGGGAAGTTACACATGGTTCCCGGTTTTAGTAATTCGTATATAAAAAAATTAACTCTCAGCTTACTTAGTCTAGGCCTGAGCTTATAATTTACAAAACTATACCCGCGACTTCATACACGTGGATTAAGAATTTTTTGCCAGAATTAAATATAGAAAGTTGTTGGTAACGAAGGATTGGTCCCAAACAATATCGAGTCGAAATAATATTACAGGAAAGCTATCACTTTATCATTGCACCGTCGAACCTGTCTCTTGAAGAGAATCAATTTCCAACATATTTCTGCCACCATTCGATAAGGTCTCAAAATTTCGTGACTGCAACTGTTAATCATACTGGGAAAAATATCCTGTGCCCTTCATACAGATTTCCTTATAAAATTCCATCACAACGATATAGCCATTTAGTCGTCAAAACGTAACAAAAAGACAGAGAATTACTTCCGTATTTATAATAATATTACTGTGGTTCACACTCACACACTGACTGCGAACAACACCTGAGGGATCATTATAACGTAAAAAAGTGTCCACCTACAACATTGCAAGACTACCTACGATTTGCCTCGCATTGCACCCCTAACTTTCTAATATCTACAGTTTAACATTCAAGCCTGACTCTTACGATGAAAAAACAATTTTTAAAAATCTTAGCCTCCATGGAGATTTGAACCGGAGACCACGACGTTCGTAAGCAAGCGCTTTAACCACTGAGCTGCCAGTCCACTACATGGAAATACGGTACGGAGACGACCATATCCAACGTGTCTGTCTATCGCCGTATTTCGAAGTTATGAGACAATATGTGTTATTTGTACAGATACTTTTTCAACCAAATGTAGACAGTATTTTTCTCCTTGTTTTAAACGATAAGTGTGCAAAGTTTCATCGAGATCGGATGAAAACTGTGGATTTGTATGAAGAACAAACAAACTAACAAACAAACATACATTCATCTTTATATATAAAGATATAACGTCTTACATAAACCATAAAGTAGACTACCATATCTTTCGCTGAGAATCATCCTCGTGTTCGACATTTCAAGCGTGTAATCTGCGGATGTCAATTAGGAGCTATCGAATGATTTGTGAATAGGCGCGACGCACTGTGCATACATATCGCTTGAAGTTACCGTGCCCTATGGCAGCCCACAACAAGCAATCATTTACTGTAACAAAACGTTACAAACAGTTTCTTTTCGCATGCGTGTTTCAGTATGCCTTCAAAGATACCAATTTAAGCTATCCAAACATCTTGCAATTAATTCGACATTGATCTGTAGGATATAAGATTCTGAATTCTTTTCTGTGACTTGGTTGATTTTGAACTCATGTTCAAAGTACCAACCTGTGGACAATTTTGCCGAAACAGTAACATATGTAAGATTCGATTGTAATCTTTAAGGTAAAACCGGGGTCTAGCTTTCAGGAGAATGCGGGTTGTATTTTATTTTTTAAGGTTTTACGCCTTGTCGACGTCGAAGTCATTAAAAGCGTAAACGGAATTCTGTCATTCTCTTTTAAAGGAACCATCCCAGCATTCACCTGGAGTGATTTGGGGAAACCATGTGTAACATTCCTACTATAGTATGCCAAAATGTAACTTTATTTATACTTAAAAAAAAAGCAAGAGACGTAAAATTGCGTTTTTTTAAATAATTTTTTCCTCTCTATGCTGCTTTTAAGAACATGCATTCCTAGTCGTTTAGTTTCTTTAGTTAAATTCAAATTATGAATTAATAAAGTCTTTTATCTTGATACCATAATCCTATAATTATTTTCTTGCCCCCTCTGTTGTTTGCGACACGATGCGAGTAGTTTTTTTTTTTTTTTTTTTTTTTTTTTTTTTTTTTTTTTTTTTTTTTTTTTTTGTGTGTGTGTTGATTCTTCCAAAGTGTCTCCTACCACTGGACCGTCACTGCCAACCTTAATCTTTGGTTGACACAGATATTGTATGACTGCATTTAACTCAATATGAAATCTCTTACATCAAAAGCTATCAACATTCAATTTAAAATGAAATACACCTGTTAGGTATTACCTTACGCATGGAAAGCTGAATTCTGAATGAATAGACTGAGATTCGAACCTGCATTCTTCCGAATAAGAACCTGATCGTTACCGCTCAACCACCACGCTCGGTCGCAGTATCAAATCCCCATCCAAATTTCTGTTTTCCATAGTTCGACAAAATCACTCCAGACGAATTCCTGGATGATTTATTCAAGAAGCTATGGATGAATTCCTACCCATTCTTTGTCCCCCAACTCCTCTCTTCAACACCGACAGTTTATAAATGCTTAAATTTAGATACTATAGGTCAAAAGACTCGTTTGGTTTTACACTTACACTTACACTTAACTGTAAAAAGTGCAAGGCAATGCACATAAGTTATAAAAAGACCCCGCTTGCTCTGGAGTACAAAGTTAACAATTCAGTTGTTGACACTGTAGATTCCCTGAAGTATCTAGGCGTAACGGTACAAAGCAACATGAAATGGGACTTGCACATAACTTCCGTTGTAGGAAAAGCTAATTCCAAACTACGATTCATAGGACGTATTTTGAAAAGTTGTAATGCTCATACAAAGGAAATAGCGTACAAAACACTAGTGCGTCCGCATTTGGAATACTGTTGTGGAATTTGGGATCCGTATCGCAAGGGATTGATTGACACATTAGAGAAAGTACAGAGAAGAGCCGCTCGATTCGTGACGGCTAGTTACAGTCCTTACGTAAGTGCCACAGAGCTAATTCGTGGGTTGGGCTGGGATTGTTTGGCGGACAGACGACGTCGTTTTCGTTTGAATTTGCAGGAGAATATGCGAAAATCTTTAAGTTACGAGTGCAACGAAATACTTCTTCCGCCAACCTATTTAGGTCGCAATGACAGGAGGGATAAGATTAGAGAAATAAGATGCCGTACTGATTCATTGACGTATTCATTCTTTCCTCGATCTGTTCGGGATTGGAATGCGCAGAATTAGGATTGGTGCTTAGCACCCTCTGCCACCCACAGTATTTGTGATTTGCAGAGTATAGATGTAGATGTAGATGTAGAAAAGTTAGAAAATCCTGAAATTACTTTTCTGACAGGGAAACCCTTTGAGGCTACATTACCGATTACCATGACACAATTTTTGGCGAAGTCGTATTTATTTACAACGTAAAAGTACAACAAATTTGGCATCGAACGGTGGATGACAGTAATTCAGTAGTAGCACCAAACTTTCTCTGTCAAATTTGTATTGGCCAATTTAAATTAATATCAAATGATATGCCACGATATTCACACATTACGTCTTTAAAAACCAATCCCGTATGCAGTAAATAAATACAAAAAAAAATATATATATTTAATTTTACCTAATATACTTAGTCTTTGGAATTTATTCTCAATCCATACTGTATTACCCAACAAGATATCTTTTCCAGAACCCCCTGCAGCTGTTCACAAACTCTCTCGTTTTTTAATCACATTTATATAACACTAGTGTAAGCCCCTGACTGTTTTTTGCGTATCGTCACGGGTCTAGAATAGTTCCAGTTTTTACGATGAAAGATTATGACAAATGGATCTGATCTGGCCAAATATAAGCTTGGCCTGTGTTTCACCCTTAGGATGAATAAAATCTCTTGAGCTTTAAGAACTCAGAATCATTAAAGACGTAGGTATTAAAAACGGACAGGAACGATCGCGCTATCGTGTAACTGTTTCAACGAACTTGACTTGTATTTGACCCTTAAAGTTCACTCTGCTTTTTTTTAAATCCTGTTTGCTTCGAAAGCATCACGTTGTTTATTATTGAGTCTGGGCAAACACTCGTAAACATTGCTCATAGTATCTGTGACGGCCAGAGAACTTAATACAGATTCCATATTATGAAACAAAGAGCGTCCTGGTAGCTCAGTTCCTAAGCTTGCTTTCAAAACGTTCGCTGCTACTACCCCGGGCACGAATCCCGGCAGGCCCAGGAATTTTGAGAGTTGTGTTTAATCATATCAGCTATGCCAGGACGCTCAGTGGTTCGGATTTCACGTTAAACTGTAGGTCCCAGAGGATAGAAACTGGCCGTCCTACCTCTGACACAATGACTTAGTATGCCTCCTTCTGGAGGATCCAAACAACTTTCGGGTTGTGGACTAAGTTAAGTTAAGTTTATTATGAAACAGTTGAGCAACTCCGCAGAGATAAGTTGCCAGAATAGTCGATTCGGTGACACATTTGGTCTGATGTCCACTTAAAATAACCTAATAACCACATACAGCGAACATGAATAAAGACCAATAACGAAAGTGACCTGTAAAATGCCTAAAAAGCAAATAAACCGTAAGCATAAATTTTGGTCAAGCAACAACATTAGTGAAAGTTGTAATTTAACTGAAATTTATCCTAAGCCGAAATGACAATTGGCATTCGTGGTTACAGCAGAGTAATTTAATTTTCTTAAAGTTTTTTAAGTTGTTTTATTTAGTAACATGTTGCTGAAAAGCAGATCCACGTTTTTTCAGCCGCAAAATTTATTAAAATTTTTCTAACTATGAAACGCTATGAATGTATTATGCCAATTAATGTGGTAGCAGTTGCTTTGTTATTAAATTGTAGACATAATAGTATCTCTCGTCGCTGTTTTGCGAGCGAAGGCTGATACGTGACAACCGTTCTCCAGCCAATAGCTATCGAGGTGAGTGGGTGACCTTACGAAATATAGTAGATTATGTCTTCTGCAAACAACCAAACTACTGTATAAGAGTGAATGCTTACTCTGGGTTGTACATACAGATGAAATTTTCTCTGTAAACTAGCCGAGTGGAAACGTTTTTATGACACGACGATTCGGCGGTCATAACTCTGCCGCCATTGTCAAGTCACGTCTTGCTATACAAACGTTCTCACTCTGCTAGTTTCTCGAGGAAATTTCAACTAACCAAACTACTGACTGTAAACCATCAACACAATCGTGCATTATGTTTCCTATTTTCGATATCACTTTTCGAACTACCCTTTATACGAAGAATGGACCGCTTCTTTCATACTGATATACACACAACAAAAACAACACACACAGAATTTAAAATCTCATTACAGTCATTCATTCATAAGCAAACACTTAGGTAGATGCTATCGAATAGGCTATTGACCATTTTTTTCAAAATGATTTTAAAATCTTTATTGATACGCGTTTTTCACTCGGTGCTATTTATTTTGTGACAAAAATGCTTATTTTACGTAAAATTCAACGTTAAAATTTAATCTATTTAAAGGCCCGCCAAAACGCTCCTTTGCTGCATTGTGCGGGCCAACGACGGCTGTGACGTCACGATGCAGCAAGCGCTCTCTCTACATAACTAACGTCTGGTTTGTTTCTCCGAATTTATGTACAATTTTTTTGGAAAAATGGTTTATAGGTAGAGGTACACAAATCTACAAACGGTTAAAACTGTAAGTGTTCCCACAATAGCTGAAATACACCAAAAAAAGTCGCCGCAACTTGCTCATAGAAACCCAGATGATATTGCGACTAAGTCACATAACATTATTTTGTGAAAATCATTTAACTGGACGAAATTACAGTGTAGAACGTAGTACATTGTTTAATGCGAGTATCGGTAATGTTAGGATCCTTACACTCGATCCTCTCTTCGGAATATGTTTTATTTGTTTTCTGTGGGAGTTTTCTTTGGGTCTTAGTTGCTCCAAATAGCATCCCATATTCATTTTCTTTCGGAATTCCACCAACCACTATTTTTTTTTATTTTTGCAGAAGGCTTCCCAAATTTCTGGATGATAAGCGTATAGCAAACATTTAAACATAATGAGAAGAAGACTTCAAAAAATGAAACTACCGATACTTGTACACGACAAAGTTTTTTTTTTTTACTGAAAATTACTTGAACATTAAAAGTAAATACCACCTAAATAGACGCATTTATGTCGAAATACCATGCAGATGTATCGTCACGTAAAAATTTCAACAAAAGGGATTCGAAGCGTTACGAAAATGTTGCAAGACATTTCTTCAAGTGATGTTATTACTAAAATAAATTCCAATATTTACCGTCTATATTTATTGCCAAAAAATGTGTCTGGTATTTCTCAAAATTCCAAGGCATTACATTTATATATATATAATATGCAATAATTACTTCGACTGCGAGAAGAAAATTCCCTTTCTTTAAGTGCGACTCACGCTACAGCAATAGGATGGATTTTCATAGTTTCATACATTATGCACCCCAAGTCCCAGGACTAAAAATACGGAATATTTTATCTTGATGCGAAATCCCTATACTGATAAACAAAGAAAAAAGTGTCTATTCGTTTCACTAAAAAAAAGTGCTTGTCTTACATATAAAAATGAATATTGGTATATATGTCAGAGATTAAAAAACTTCGACACCATATGAGCAATTACCATGAAAGTTGGCAGATATATGTATTTTTTTCATGGAGAAGGTTTCTGACCAAAATAATAAAAAAAACTCCCATTTACACCCCTTCATTTTTATACAAACCACAGCTTTTATCCGATTTCGATGGAACTTCACCTACTTATAATTTAAAACAAACGGAAAAATACTGTGCACAATAGTTTTACAAAAACCTAACTACTCTCCCCCTTTACATCCGCCTTAATTTTTACCAATGTTGCTTATACATACCCACAGCTCTTATCAAATATAGATGGAATCTTGTACACACATAGTTTAATACAAACAAAAAGATACTTTTTTAATTTAGTTTACAGAAACTCAATGCCTATTCCATTTTACACCCCCTTAATTTTTGTCAATGTTCTTTTGCAAAGCTACAGTTTTTATCCAATCCTGAAGGAACTTTGCTCACGTATATTTTAAAACAATGAGAAAAATAATGTCTACATTCGGTTTACAGAAACCCAATCTCTCTCCCCCGTCCCACCCCCTTTATTTTTGTCAATAATATTCATACAATGCTACAGTTTCCAATCGATTTTGAAGGACCTCTGAACACGTTAACTTTAAAACAAAAACAAAAAATAGTATCTGAATTTGGTTTGTAAAAGCCCAACAGCTCTCCCCCTTTATCCCTACCCATCTTTGTTTCCAATGTTCCTTATAGAAATCCTCAGTATTATTCGATGTTGATGGAACACTGCATACATATACTTTAAAACAAAGAGAAAAATACTGTCTGCATTAGGTTCACAAAAACCAGCCACTATCCCATATCAGCCTACTTACACAAGATTTACACTTGAAACCATTCAGTTTCTCAAAAACGGTAGGGAACCTAGTCAAAGTGGATAGTGATATTATGAAAGCCTGTAACATTTCCTGTCAAACAGCGCTGGATCGATCGGACAATTGCTGACCAAGAAATTCGAACTCGAAACTTTGAGAACTGATTTAAAGTTTTTGTGACAACACACAAATCTACAGTATTTACCATGCCTGCAAGGCACTTTGTGCACTTATGCTATAAAATAAGTGAAAAATGATGTATAGATTTGTTTCACGACTTTCATACACGGCCTCCGAGCAATTATGGGTACTCTGCTATTACAGAAGACAGAAAGACTTAAAATATTGTGTTTCCCAAAGCATTAAATTATATATTTACAAATTTAATTTATGCACGAATGTTCATTGTCTTTCATTTGCTTTGTACATGTAAATGTGTGTGATTTACGTATGTTTACCCACTTAGAAAGAAAAATAGGCATTGCAGCGCATGTCAGGAAAAAGATAGCCTTTTCATAAAAATTGTCTTGTGTGGCAGTAATTTATGTTTCAAACGTTTGGCTGACGCTTGCCAACCAAAACTTTACGAACTCTTTGAATAAAAACGTGATTCTGTAATGCAACAAACAGCAAACAATATATACAGGGTGTTACAAAAAGGTACGGCCAAACTTTCAGGAAACATTCCTCACACACAAACAAAGAAAATATGTTATGTGGACATGTGTCCGGAAACGCTTACTTTCCATGTTAGATCTCATATTGTGGACGGCTGTGATACAATACGCCATTCTCCATGGCTGCATCAGCGCATCAGGGATTCCATGCGACGGAGGGTGGATGCGTGTATCCTCGCTAACGGAGGACATTTTGAACATTTCCTGTAACAAAGTGTTTGAAGTACGTTCTGTTGCTGTGCTGTTGCTGTGTGTTTCCATTCCATGTTTAATGTGATTTGAAGAGAAGTAATAAAATGAGCTCTAACATGGAAAGTAAGCGTTTCCGGACACATGTCCACATAACATATTTTCTTTGTTTGTGTGTGAGGAATGTTTCCTGAAAGTTTGGCCGTACCTTTTTGTAACACCCTGTATATACTATCCCAACCAACGTTCGAACTTAGGTCCTTCTCAATTTATTCAGTGGTATCTAACCACCCCGCTATCTAGATGCTATGGCTTAGCTTCTTCTCTTTATGTTAATAGTGAACACTTAAACATCACAGATCCTTTGTGTGACATGAAGTGAAACGCGGTCGGTAAATAAATAAACAAATAATAATTCACTTTCGTTGGAAAAAACATTTATCATTTATATATAATTTTGTTATCTGAAATTAAGAAAAATTGTCCACAACATCCAGTTATTTAACTGCTGTGCTTACCTTAGCTTACATTATATCTTGCATTTTTCTCGTGAATATCTCTCGAAACAACTAATTTAATTTATAGTTTTAATCATTCTTATTAACGATTTCTATAAATCTCTAACTTCAGTTTAAATTTAAATGAATCTCAAACTCAAGTTCTTACATTATTATGATCCGCAGATTAAAAATCATGGGTTGTTTCTATAGTTAGACAGATAAGGCGCCTATTTTTGGTATTTTTCCGCAGTAGTCTTCTAAAAATTGTTCTCCATTTTGCATTCAAAACGAAATATTATTAATAATAAGAAATAACCAGTAACAATCAAGAAAAATATTTTAAAACTTGGATAACAGGAAAAGCTCCATTCGCAGCCGCAGCGTTTACAGGCAGGTGACATCACAAAAGTTACCATTAATCCTAGAGCGTTTTCAGTCACGTGGCAAAAGGTAATAAAAACTAGTTTTATTTCGCTTTTTTTTTAACTAAAAATAATTAACCTTTCTTTTCAAACTAAAAAAAAATATCTTCCTTAAGCATTAATTTAGCATTCTAAATTAATGTTTAAGGATTATTTTTTTCCTATGTCCGTTTGCTGAAGAACAGTTTGGATTTCAAAAAGGAAGAAGTGCAGGAGACGATATTTGTTTGCTGAGTGAGAACCATAGGTGAAAGATACAATGAAAGGGAAAGAGATTGTTACATGGTATTCATAGACCTGGAAAAGGCTTTTGATAGAGTGCAAAGTGCGAAGTTAATGGACATTCTAAAAAAATAAAAGTATTGATTGGAAGGAAAAAAGGTAGATATTCATCATATTTGGGTGAAATTATAAAAAGAAGTTTAAGAGGTAAAGGAGGTGTATGCATGGGTGGATGTAGGATTAGCTGCATAAGGTTTGCTGATAACATGGTTTTTCTGGCAGAAAGTGTCAAAATAGAACAATGTTAGAGGTTTTAGACAAAGGGTGTAAGCGATTCGGAATGAAAATCAATAGGAATAAAACAAAGTGTATGATGGTGAGAAGGAGTAAGAAAGAAATGATGATAACGTTACAAGGAGAAATAATTGAGGAAGTAGAGTCCTTCAAATATCCCTGGAGTATTGTGAGTAGTAATATGAGTTGCAAGAAGAAGGTGAAAACTAGAATAGCAATGGCAAGGAAAGCTTTCAATAGAAAGAAGAATTTATTATACGGAAGGTTGGATAAAAGCCCGAGGAAAAACTAGCTAAATATTTTGTATTGAGTGTAGGACTATATGGAGAAGAAACATAGACGCTATGCAAAAATGATCTAAAGAGGTTGGAAGCTTTTGAAATGTGGATATGGAGAGAATAAGTTGGAAATACAAAATAAGGAGTGATGAAGTGCTGGAACGAGCAGGAGAGAATAGGTCACTCATAAAAACAAGTAAGAAACAGAAAAAGGAACTGGATTGGTCATGTGTTGAGGAATGAGTGTCTGCTTAAAACTGATCTGGAGGGGATTGTAAACGGAGGAAAAAGAAGAGGTCGGAGAAGGAAGAAAATGATTGATGACATCATGGTGAATGGGAAATACAGGATGTTTTTAAAAAATGACCGGTATATTTGAAAAATCAATAAAAACTAAACGGGCAGCGATAGAAATACACCGTTTGTTGCAATATGCTTGGGACAACAGTAAATTTTCAGGCAGACAAACTTTCGATTAGTTACAATTTTCAACAACAGAAGTCGCTGCAGTCTGGAAAAATTTAAAGTACGATTATTCTAAGGAATAAACCATTTTTCACAGCAAACTTGCAATCTGTGAACAGCACATGCTTACAGCAGAAAGACGACTTCCACAATGGTGAACTCACAGACTGCGTTTACTTGTAAATCTTTCAAATCGTCTGCAGCGCCATTTGTTGTTGAAAATTGTAACTTTTCGAAAGTTTGTCTGCCGGAAAATTTACTGCTGTCCCAAGCATATTGCGACAAACTGTGTATTTCTATCGCTGTCCGTTTAGTTTTTATTGATCTTTCAATTTTACCGGTCATTTTTTAAACACCCTGTATTTCCCATTCACCATGATGTCATCAATCACTATCTTCCTTCTCCGACCTCTTCTTTTCCCTCCGTTTACAATCCCCTCCAGATCAGTTTTAAGCAGACACTCATTCCTCAACACATGACCAATCCAGTTCCTTTTTCTGTTCCTTATTGTTTTTATAAGGGATCTTTCCTCTCCTCGTTCCAGCACTTCATCATTCCTTACTTTGTCATTTTTGAAACACCCGGTATATAGAAACTAAGAGAATGGCGGAACAGAGGGAGGCTTGGAAGGCTGTCACTGTTCATAGACCTGCTGAATATCTGAAAACCCTTGATGATCATGAGGCATTAATCTACGTGAATAACTACAATTTGTAATATATTTTGAATACTGTAAAATAGCCTATTTTAGTATGATTCAATTTAGGAGTATCACAACACTCTAATCGGAGGGTCGAGCTCATTTTATTTCGTGACGAGTCTGGCAGATTTCTTGGTTTTCTCGTTGGATGGTGCAGGAGTGTCATGATGCCTGTGTGTGTTGGTATGAAGACGGGCGAGCAACACTGGTCCAGCCGCCCGCTTCGCCCGACTCCCGGAATGCACACAATTACGTCCGGTTATCGACGCTCGATTTGTGGCCATAATAAAGTAGAGCGCAGCACAACGGAACATGGCTGCACCCCCCACCCCTGCGCTCGCTCGCTCGTTGCCTGCTTTTTCAGCCGATGAAACAAAATATGCGACTGGCTGCTCTCCAGCCCCGGGCCCTCTCTTTCATCCCTATAGCGAGCCCGATCAATGGTATCGGAAATTTATATTATCTGTTTTACAACCATATTTTGATTCTTTCATTTAGAGGTCCTCCACATAGCTGCAGAGCGAGCGCGGGTTTTAATCAAAAGCCGGGATCGGTATGCGGAGTTACATTCATACACAATGAACTGATTGTTAATTGGCGTCCCGCGCCACTAAATATGAGCGGCGCAGTCGTTCTTTACCCTGCCAACAAGTGTCGCTGGCGAGCCCAGCCACCCCTTTCATTAATTCGTATTTATTTTGGCGGCGTGGCAGGCGATAAGATGCGCCTCACTGCACAGATTGAGACGGTTTTTGTGTGTCGCTAATGTGGCACCAGGCTGATTAATGTGTGCGGCTGTGAATGGCCAGCTCGCAGCTGTCCTCACCACCATCAGCTGTCTGTGAGCTCGACCTAAAACCAATGCTGGCGACTGAGATGCGAAGCACTCAGTCCCGTAAGCTTCGATAATTGTTTGATGATTTAGAGTTCTTGAATATTGAGGAGAAACTATTATTGTGCGGAATTTCTGATGAGTAGGGTTCGGATTTTTAGGAGATGGCATATTTTTATTTTACCTTTTTTGAGCTGAAATGCTGAGTTAAAGATTGATTCAACTTTTCTGATTGTATTTAAATGTATTTTATACAGCATATAAATGCATATTCAGACCATTTTGCTAGTTTTTGTCATATTTCGATTATATTTATGGCCATATGGTCATATGTTGAGGAAAAATCTGGTAGTTTTTAATAGTACCGGGATTCACTAAATATAGTTAAGAATAAATTAAGATAATTATTCACAGAACTTTACTTTTGCTATAAAGGTGGGGAAAAAACTAATTTTCACTGTGATCAGAATTCACCAGTCAAGAATTAAAGATATACTGTCACGTTCTAAACGTAATATTCCGCCCGCCTTTTAATCTCAACAGTGCAGCAGAAGCATGCCTGTGTCAATCCACGTCATTCAATATCTCAATTAAATATCCTCAGTCAGTGTTAAATGTGCGGTGGATCAGTGAGTAGACCTACTCCCATGCCGAAAATATTTTGCTTACTTTGCGAACTTACGTAAGGGGACATCCATTAATTACGTGAGGTGAAATAGGGGAAGGGGGGGGGGTGTCCGGAGAAATCTCACCAGGTCTCACCAGGGGGGTGGGGGGGGGGGTCTACGGAAATCTCACGTGAGATTTTGCGATAAATTTGGGGACAGTAGAGCCAAAAAAAAAGTCTACAATTTGCGCCAAGGTCGATTTTAGGAGGTTATTTCGTCAAAAAGTTAGGGTATGACCTAAAAAAAAAACGAAACAGATCTCACCAGAGGGGGGGGGAGGGGCGTCAGATCTCACGAAATCTCACCAGGGGGGAGGGGGGTCCAGAAATCCGGAAAAACACCTCACGTAATTTGTGGATGCCCCCTAAGGGAATTTAGAGGAGTATTTTAGTACAGATGAAATAGTTCTATTATGTAAATTATCTGAAATTAAAGTGACTTCAACAAAACGATTTAAAATTTAATTTCCCAATGGTACGGAAGTAAAATATGCTGTCTACATGGAAGCGACACTACTAGATAAAATAAATTATGTATAACTGAGCATGTTTTGATTTGCAGTAAAGTTAAATGTTTGGTCATATTTTGTCATGTTTAGGTCATATTTACCCATTTTTAAGGTCATTTTTTACTACATATTTCTCTGTTTTTTTTATTTTTTTGTTTTTTTTTCATGCAGATCCGAACCCTGCTGATGATATTATCCTGACAAGAGTGAATATATTCAGAAACTACTTACTGGCTTCAAGGCAATACTTGGGGAAAAAATTTCGCTATATATATATATATATATATATAAACACTAGCTTACAAAACTTTGGTCCGACCATTGCTTGAATATGGTGGTGAAATAGGATAACCACATGTTGGGTATCAAATACAGAAATTGGAGGGGGTGTGAAGAAGGGCTGCTAGACTTATCTTTGGAAATTACCGCAAAACACAGTAAGTAACTGGTATGATAAAGGTGCTGGAATGCAATTCTTTGGAAGACAGAAGAAGCTTCATAAGAGTGTGTTTTTTTGTTTTGTTTTTTTTTTTTTTGCTCGGGCTTTACGCCTCGTCGACAGCGAGGTCATTAGAGGCGGAATTGGATTGGGGCAAGGAACGGGAAGGAATTCGACCATGGCCTTTTGAAGGAAGCATCCAGGCATTCGCTTGGAGTGATTTGGGGAAACCATGGAAAACCCAAATCTGGATTCCCGGACGGGGATTCGAACCCGCGTCCTCCCGAATGCGGGGCCAGAAGGTTAACCGTTCACTTTTTGTCTGTAGTACCTATGAAATCCGATAGGATGTAATACTCTCTGAAATAATGTCACATTCAGTACATTAACATTGATAAATATCAAAATAAAAACTTTCCCTGCTCTTGTTTGCAACTTACAAATCACATAGTTGCAAGATTTTTTAGTTTCTGTAGTTTACGGTATGGTTCAGGCGCGTGACTAGTGTACGGAAGGTCCCAGGTTCGAATCCCGGTATGGGTTGGAATTTCTGCAGACCCTAAAACTGACCTTCACCTCTGATAAACTGTGGAGATGCTCCGTTCTTCAAGCCTCCAGGTTTAACTGTAGGTCCTCTTTTGATGGTATGATCACCAGTTTAGGTTAGGCGTATACGACAGAGGCGTATTACGCAGCTGGTAAGAAACTTTTTCACACGGTCTTTTAGAAGAAACAAAATTGTTATAATTATTCCATTAAGTTCTGCCCTCATTTCGTACAACTTTAGAAAATTCTTTCCGAGCCCTAGGTCAACATTTAAAAATTCCATTTATTAACTTCTGTCGTAAGAAGATGCACGATAAGAAGTATAGATTATTCAAATCTCCTATTGTTTTACAAAAAGATTTATGGGATCCTCAATCTACATCTACACCCATACTCTGCAGTTCATAAATATTGTGGGTGGCAATGGCTACTTCCCAACAAAATTAATATTTACCCTGTGCGTTCCAATAGCACGAGGGAACAAAGAACACATATAAGCACCAGTATGGCATCTTATTTCTCTAATGTCATCTTTTCTGTCATTGCGACATAAATAGGTTGGTGGAAGTATTACATCACACTCGTAATGAAAGAAGATTTTCCCATATTCGCCAATAAATTCAAACGAAACCTACGTCTATCTACGATACAATCCCAGAGTGCATAAGGCGATGCCGGTTATTCTATATTTTGTTTGTGAACCATAATGACACCACACTTTGACACCGATCCTGGTGGGTGGGCTTCTAATCCCCAGTCCCGTCAACCGATTTTCACGATTTCTCGGAATCACTGTAAGAGCCGCAATGATTCATCTATGAATGCTATGACCAGTTTCCTTCTTGTTACGTGGCTTATCACAACTTTAATGACATCAACGTAGACGAACCTTAAAGTCCTTATAAAAAATTCTCAAAATTTCACTAATTTCAAAATTTCCGTTAGAGCTCCATCGTTCTTCCTTAGCCCTTGGGCTAGGGAATTCATTTGTTGAAGTGTTTGCCTTTTTGGCATTGCCTTCATCGATTTTCTTATTACAGGTTTTTTTATTTTCCTTACTTTTTAATATTGTCATTTCGGTTGGGCTATTTTTTTTTTTTTTGCTGGCATGGTGTGATTTGCCGGCTAGCGTGTTGAAATTGCCGCCGCAACTGCTTGCGCATTCGCTTCGGCTACAATTTGTGGCAGTTCAGTGATGGCGTCTGCCATCGATTTCATCAGACTGGATATTGTGGGCCATTTCCTCAATTGCAAGTTAATCAATTTTTTATAAAGGTGAATAACACGCCAAAGCAATTGAATTTTGTTTTATTTTGGTGTCGTACGCGTTTCGCTCTATATCAAGAGCATCATCAGCGACATCTGTTAGATATTTATTCATTTATTTAGTTACATTTGATTTATAAAACAATATAAAGTTGAGGTGAAATTAAATCTACTTACATGTTACTTTTTTACTTTTTTCTCATGATCAGGGTTGGCTTCTGTGTGTATGTTTTATAGAATTTGCTGAAGGTATGAAGCACTACACTGCACTGACCAAATTTCACATTGATACTATTATTTACCGTTTTCAAAACATGAGAAAGTAAACACCACGCCATGTTTTTCACAGGTCCATAGAGTGTGTGTTTGTTTATGTTTCAGGTTTCATTGTGTTTAGAGGTCCTTGGTTTTTACAGTCTGCTTTGTGTTATCTTTGTTGGTAGGCGGGGATTTGAAATGGTTGTCTTTTTGTGGATATTTATTTCTTTTTAATGTGGCATATAGTGTCTGATTAGTTAAGTTTGTATAATCATTTATGATCTGCTTTCCTTCAATTAGTGCTTTTTGGATGTAATAATTTTCCTGAAATGTTAATGCCTGTGGTCTGTTATTGTTTATGGTGAGTATTTGCATGTCTCTGTGGATATCTGTCGGTTGGTGATTGTGTTCTAGAAGGTGTTCTGCAAATGTGGAGTGGTTAGTGTATTTCAGTGCTCTTAGGTGTTCTTTGTATCTTGTTTCGAATTGTCTGCATGTCTGGCCAATGTATTGAGCTTCACAGTTTTGACATGTGAGTCTGTATATGCCTGAATTATGGTATTTGTTTTTGTTTGTGATGTTTTTAATGTTTTTATTTATAGAGTTATTGGTTCTGAAAGCGATGTTTAGACCTTGTTTTTTGAGAATGTTTGCTATTTTATGTGTATTTTTGTTGATATAGGTCATAACATGCCATTTTCTTTTTTCACTTGTGTGGGTGGTTTGTTTTCTGATGCTGAGTTTGTATTTGCTTGTAGCAGTGTTGGAATGGTGTTTTGTGTTGTCTTTAGTATTTGTTTTTTGATGTTGTTGTTTATTTGGTGTATTCGGTTTTCTTTATATCCATTTCTGGTAGCTATTTGTATGATTGTGTTCAATTCTGATTTGTAATTTTCTTTGTTTAGGGATGTCCTATTTAGTCGGTTGAGCATGTGCCTTATTGCTGCTTCCTTTGTGCTCACTAGCATAGACAGCATGAAGTCATTTCACACCACTGATGTTACATTCTCCTTAGTCTAAGGTCCAATACGACCTTCGGCATATGGCCTTTTCGTCTGTCTACGACCAGGAAAGGTAGAAGTAATGGGAGGCAAAGAGATGGATGAAGAACTCTGCTTCTGTTTTTCATATCGCCCTCAACACAGCAAAGTAATACCCTACCGCTTTACCCGTATCGTTAAACCCACAGTTAATATGTCTGTTATGATTCCAACATAACTGTCGTAATTGATCTATCCAACGATCTTACGGAATGCAAAGTGGAATTAGTGTTGTGTCGCGAGAACAGGCCCACAAATTTATGCTGTTGATGCCTTGAGCATTCACCAACAATCATGGTAATAGGTCTAGAAACATTAGCGAGGTAGACGACATCTTTTCTATTGTTTCGTGATTTATGCGAACCAGTATACAATTAGCTCTAGGACAATGTAGTCTCCAATGAAATAACTGCCAGAGTTAACCAACCAGACAACGTGGTAAGTCTCACAACTTGAACCGTCCAATGTCTCGCCTACTGAGATGAAGTATTTTTGTCCTGAACGTCTTGCGTTGCACTAGATTCTCTCTCATCTCTCTTTATTCTCAAAAAACCTGATTACTATGTTAAGCTGCTGGGCACTAGTTTCCAAACTATAACGATTGAAGTTCTTTGCGATTTAAGTGGCGATATATTCAATATAATGCATTCCTTGCTTCCGGTAACCTACAAAATTCTCTCACTTGCCATCCTGGAGAGATTAGAATCCGAAGTTGGGCACCAAATAGGTGGATACCAAAGGGGCTTCAGAAAAATCGCTCAACAGCGGAAGAGATCCACAACCTCAAGACGATCATCAGATACTATACGCTCAGGTCAAAGCAATATGTGACAGTGTTTGTGGACTTTAAGAAAGGTTACTACTCGATAGACCGGGAAGTGCTATTGAACATCCTTAATGAATTTGGAGTTGACCTAAAATTATTGGCTATAATTAGATCCACACTAACAAACACAAAATCAAAAGTTAAGTTTTTAGGATGTCTGTCAGATTCTTTTGAAGTCACAGCTGGTGTAAGGCAAGGTGGCGGTCTGTCTCCACTACTTTTTAACTGTATTCTCGAAAAGAGCAAAATTAAAGGAAACTGACTACAGCCCATCAAGAATAGGAACTAAATCTAAAGGGAACACAGTAGACACTCTAGCTTTTGCCGATGACATCGCTGTCCTATCAGATGACTTAGAAACCGCTAGGATCCAAATTGATTTGCTGATGGAAATTGCTGATCAAACCGGTTTACAGATATCTTTTGAGAAAACGGAATTAATGACTAACATCAAGGATGCTCCACCAAATCTTCAAACCAAATACGGAGACATTAATCGGGTGGAAAAATTTAAGTACCTTGGTAAGATCATTAGGAAAAACGGATTGGTCAAAGAAGCTATTCAGGAAAGGATTCGCAAACTAGAAATAGCCTACCAAACTTCGCGAGAGGTCTACAATAAAAAATGTCTTTCACGAAATACGAAGATACATCATTATGAAACCAGTAGTTTTGTATGCAGCTGAAACCTTGTTCCTGAAAGCCGATAAAGGATTTTGGAAGAATTGGAGAAAAAAGAGGGAAAAATTATTAGAGGAACTCTAGGTTCCAACTTCAAAAATAGCGTCCATCACAAGAGATCCAACAAAGAAGTCTATAGCAATATCGAGAAAAACACCGAAACAACCCGCAAAAGACGGACACGTTTCTATGGCCACCTCAAACGGATGGAGGAGAACAGAACAAAAAAAAAAATCTTTAATTTATTTGATTGAAGACCCAAAACCGTAATGCCCTGGTTCGTAAATATTAAATAAAACCTTCATTTGATGGGACTAGAACCAGAAAATGTTTTCAACAGAGATCTTTTCCGAAAAAAATTAATGACAAATCGGACAAGCCGAGACGAACACGCCAAAAGAAGACGCGATACACTCTGGACACAGGAGCGCAAACAGGCGCAGTCAAAACGAATGAAGGAGTTCTGGGTCCAAAAGAAGATGAAACTCGCTGCCAAATGCACAAGGCTTAACGTGGTTCTAGTTGGCCTCAACGAATATATATATATAGAATCCATCCAGCGTACGAACACTCCAAAACATGGTTGCCTTCAGCATTAAGACCACAGGCAGCTTTGTACTGCTTGAGAAAGCGAAAAACTAGAACATTGTTTTTTTGGGATCAATCATAGGCTTACGACTTGGTTCAACCTATCCTAGCGGGTAAGAGGCAACGGTTGTGTGTGGCTTTCAGGAAAATGCGAGTTCTAATCCCCATCCGGCCATTCAGATTTTGGTTTTCGTGGTTCCCGAAATCGCTCCAGTTCATTCAAATGCCATGTTCGAATTCCATGCACTCTTCCCTCTCCTTGCACTAATAACCTCGACGTTGAAGAGCCGTAAAGCGCAAACAAACAAAAATTTAGTTATCACAGAGCAAAACGTAAGATCAAATGACTCGGCCGTTGAATCATTGAATTCCCAACGATTGTTTCCAGTAAGTGATTTCTTACATCATATATATTCTTTTAACTCCGAAGGAGAGTGACATACTTAACAGTCCCTTAACGCGCGCTATTAGTTACTGCTCTTTAACGCTGTCGTGACTCCAGTAAATAGAATATCGTGCAGTATATGTAGTACTTGTAGCTGTCAGTTTCCAGAGAAATGTCAAACACAGACTCCTCTTAAATTCACATCCGTCACCTCTTCACAGCCTCGTAATTCCACTGTCGTTGTATCGTTTGTCAAAGAATTTCACAGGAAGATATTTTATATGAACCGCAAAGCAAAGCTAAAGACAAATACTCAAAGACTTTTTTCAAGCAATGTAAACTTCTTGGGTGTCCAGCCGAATGGTATCGTGAAAATACAACGTTTCGTACGCTAGCTCTGCTGTCTTTATCAGGTTTTGTATGGTTGGAGGTGGTTGTTACTGCCTCAACAGGTTGTGATAGCAAGATTAAAACCACCAGAAACCAGGAAAAACCTGATAAAGCCATTTGATAAGAGTTGTGTTTCACGATACCATCCGGTTGGTCACCTGTGCATATTAAATTGCACTTTTGTGGTGGTGGTGGTGGTGGGGGGGGGGGGGTTGCACCACCACACATGTAACATAGAGATAAAAGTCATAATTTATTGAGTCACTAGAGAACCCAAATTTGCTTAGGGATGCGCGTGGAGGCTTCGGGTGACATGGTCTTGGGGGGCTTCCATAAATTACGTGAGCTGAAATGGGGGGGGGGTTCGGCGAAATCTCACCAAGGGGGAGGAGGGTCAACGGAAATCTCACGTGAGATTTTGGAAAAGTCGATTTTAGGGGGGGGGGTATTTCGTCGAAAACTGGGGGTGTTACCGACTTTGGAAGGGTGAGACCAAAAAACATAAAAATAAAGTCTCAAAAAATTGGGAGGGTGATTTCTTGGGGGTTCTGACGGATCAGATCTCACCAGAGGGGGGGGGGGGGGTTCGGACCAGATCTCACGAAGTCTCACCAGAAAGGGGGGGGGCGGAAATCCGAAAAAACATCTCACCTAATTTATGAATGCCCCCTTATTGTCCAACATCACCAAAACACAGCTCAACGTTCCACTAAAGGAATGAGGTATGAAATTTCAGTTATGAAAACAATTAAAAGTATTAAAATGAAACTGATTAATTTAATCTCCAGGTAAATATTTTTTTTAAAAATTGAATACTCTAGTTTGTCTGCTTCTATAAGCACGTAGTTTCATATATGAATGTTATTACATATGAACGTAATACTAAGCAGATTAAAGATGATTTTTGACATAATGTATTAAACTACTTCACAGAACTACAGTATAGATACGTTTGCTTACAAACTAAAGATCTGAAACGCCGCTGAGTGTGAGAAACCTGCAACTACTTCAAGCAGGGACTGAAAAACAGGACGTTAATTGCACGTTGAGTCGATCTTAATTGCCTTTTACAGTGGTTGCTATCTTAATTAATCTGCATTGCAAATAGGAGCCACTTACAAAACTGAATAGTTCAATGGTCAATCTAGATCCATCTCAGATAAAAGGCAGGACATAATCCTTCACATCACTAATACCTAATAAGGATGAATATTCAAGGTACTTGTAATAAATAGCATGCGTTGAAGATGTATCAGCGTGAAACAATTTATTTCGAGCAGTCCTTTAAAAGAAAAATGAATACTTTGAGATATATATATATATATATATATATTATATATAATATAAACCGTATTAACTATTTAGAATTTTCATGGAGTACAACATGATATATATATATATTTTTTTTTTCAATTTAACAAATCAAAAAAACGTTTCTTTGGATCTTTTAAAAATGAACTTACGTAATATCAAACGTGAATTTTTTTAAAAAACGTATATAAAATTATTGTAGTCACTGCATCAAAATAGGTCGGCGCGTTTGTTAAAAAGTATGGAGATACTTTTTAGCAAACGCGCCGAAAAGAGATTTTTCGAGACCAGATTATGTACACTAGTTTTTAACTGTAGCGCATCTAGAGATATTTATTTACATTTGGTAATAATACGCATTTGAATTCTGTGATAAACTGCATTGAAGACGACTGAAGAATCTTGACCTTTCAGAAACTGATTTCCGGCTGACAAAATCCTAATTTTCAGTAATAAGTTTCACCCAATGAAGAAACCAGATAGCTCAGTGATTAAGGCATTCATCTTGAAAATTAATGATTTGAATCCTACCTCGGTCAGAAAACTTAACGGGATTAGCCATTTTCGTAAGAGTGAGCTAGGAAACCACGTGATGCTGAAACCACGTCGAACTGTAGGTCCAACAACGACAGAAGCGCAATACGCGTCAAAATCGAAACTATCGTTAGACCATCTGAATTAACTTATTGATCCAGTTGCACGTATACAAAGAAGCGCATTGAAGTACTTTCACTAAGTATTAGAAGTAAGGTAAGGATGCATAAAAGACGAACTCTTAACTTCACCAACTTACCAAAATTAAATACAATTTTTTTGTAACCAGTATAATTCTTGAACGAGTTATAAGTTCATAGACGCTACCACCATCTTCGAATTACCTACACTTTGCCGTTATGCACAGCTCATAATATTTTACTGAAAGATTTTAACATAGTATTACATTTGGCAGTGATATAAAACTAACATGTATGTTGTCTGATAATCGAAAGAATAACATATGGGAAGATATGGAAGAAATTATATATAATCCCTCTGGTAATTCAAGCGTTAGATAGTATGCTTATAAAAATGTTCCGAAATGCACAAAGACGCAGGCCAGGTACATACTAAAAATAGTAGAAACCAAGACTTTAAGATAATAATATAGGCCCTAATAATAATTCATAAAATTGAAATCTCCCTACAAACCTATCATTCTCCCTTCCTCCTCCAGCCCACATTTGCCATCAACCAATTTTTCCTTTAAATTCTTTCAGTGTTTTCGGTAAATTATTCATCACTTCTCTAGGAAATTTAGTCCAATCTCTTACGCCCTTTCCTATAAAAGAGAATTTTTCCACATCCTTATGCCTGAAATCATGTGCCAGCTTGTGGTCATGGCCATCTTTACACTTCCAAGCATCTCTATTTTCCCACCAATATATTTCCATGCTTCATCACCAGTATGGGCTTTGTACACTCCCATGACTCTCTTCACCCTCCTTCTATCCTCCAATGAATCCCACTCCAGTTCCTTTATCATATTAGATTGTATTTTGCAGTAATTTCCAAAGACAAATCTGTCAGCCCTTCTCTGCACTCCCTCCAACTCCTGATACCCAAAAGATCTGTTGCATATTAAGATAAAAATTGTTCATCGAAATTATTACAGTTTTTCTATAATGTCGCAAAAGGATAAAAAATATTTTTTAACTAGTTTGTTTCCAAAGTCTAAGTTTTAGTTGAAAACAAGTTCGTTCTAGTCTGCACACGTTTGGAACCGTGGGAGATGTCGCCAGCTTTGTTCTGAGTTTGGTGAATGGGAAACACAAATCCTCCCCAGTTAAGTGTCTCCCCCCAGAGCGGGTGTTGAGCCTACCGCCCACCTGTCGCCTTCTGTTTGTTCACTCAGGCATCAAGCAGGCAATTATGTTGACCCCACAAAGCGTCGGCTGGCTCTTCCCTGGTTTTCCCCAGTCTCAACGACGTTGCAATCTGGAGCAGACCACCTTCCAAGTACTAACAATGTGTCCTTGGGAAATAGAGATACAGTCTCTAATATCCACTGGCGAATGTAAACAATCTGTGTTTCAAAATGGCAGCTTACTTCTGAAACTACGTTTATGGAACAACTTTGTATCGATCCTCTGTATTCAGATTTACTTTGCCCTCAAACCCAGACAAATATCATTTTTATTTTCCTCCAGTAGCGACGAAAAGATCATCCGATTCGGTGATAGTTGGGAGCGTGGAATGTTTTTTTTTGTTTTTTTTTATTTAGACTCCCTATTTTTTTAAAGCTCTACTGCCCTTTGAAGGGCGGCAATCTGAGATAAAAAGTTGGCATGCGGTTTTTATGGATCCTCTCCCTTCCCCTTGATAGGATTTGGTAAGATTTTGTCGGCCCTCGCCCTATTTTGAGCTCACAAGGAACACCTTTGAACCGCAAGAAAACATGTTTAGAATAACAAGCGATCATAAACAAGACAGCGGTGTATGTCATTTCCACGAAGAACTCCACACTTACTTACAAGCCTATGTTGCAATATGTTTGGCGAAAGCCAGGTAATGACATTGACATACCAACATCATCATTTGAAAATGTAATTATTGTCGCTTTTGATATTGGACTGTGTGAATGGGAAAGTGACTTGGAATGTGATAACGTGGCTTTTGAGGTGTTCACATTGTTCTCCTCCACTTTGTTTTAGCCACTTCATCGAAATCCCACATCTGCACTTTGAGGACTAATATAATATCTATCAGGTGTGTGGTACTGCTGTATATGCGTGTTTTGCGCTATATTAAATACTTTGAGCAGAGAGTTTCTGGCACTGTTGATTGAAAATGTTATGATACACTGTTGTCGTTGAATTACGTATAATTTCCTTCATACAGAATTGATATCTTGTTATTTTGTTTCTCTCTATTAAAATGTTACTTAAGGTAGAATGCAATGTTTTGCATGGAAATGACACACACCACTGTTTTGTTTATGATCGCTGGTTATTCTAAGCACGTTTTCGTGCGGCTCCGAGCGTTCGAAGTTGAAGGTGTTCCTTGTCAGTAAGTAATGGACGCCCCCTTATACTTAACTTTTAAATGAATCTACTGTCGTTATTTTCTGTTTTGAACACGAGATGGAGAGTAGCCTATTCACACTTATACAATACTCGGGCGAGCCTCGCGGAGTTAGGGTTCTCTACTCTCACCCTTAGAATTACATTTATACATAATATAGAAATTATAGTACACATACAATTACATTTGTGGTAGCTGTTTGCCTGCACCTTTGACCGGTTTGTCACTTCCTATACCTACTGGACATGCCTTCGCCAATCACGTCACTTTTTAAGGTTTCAAAGTTTGATTTCACTTTCAGAATCATCTGTAGCACGTTACTTATGCACGATGTTGTTGTTCAATTGTTTTTCAAGTGATGTTTTGTGGAGTGTATGTTTTTTAGCGGGGAGTCTGAAACTTGCAATCGAATATTTGCGTGTATTTGTTTTGATAAACATGTGTGGGTATCGGAGAGGAACGAAGAACATATAATGATATTAACTATAGGTGGAAACTGTGTTTTTAGTGTTGTTTTGTGCGAGTGTTTTGTGTATTAATTTGAATAAACTTTGATTCGTTAAGTATACGAATTCATTGGGCAGAAAATTTATAAAATGCAAACATATGGCAGAAAAGTTTAAACGAGGTGAACATGTACGGAATAAACAAAAATTATAGTTTTTTTTACTAAATGATTGTTTATTAGTTAAACAAGGAACTGCAGAAGAAATAGTTTACAGTAATTACGCATTATTTCTGCTATACTTCATCATAGTATAGCAGAAATAATGCTTGTTATTTTTGTGGTTTGCATTTCGTACTTAATACTTTCTCAATATCTTCATATCACATACCTGCTTACATGGCATTAGCAAATCACAATATACTGGTTGGTTTTCCTTGAATTCTTGTCTCATTTCAAATTTTACTTTTAGTGACGTCGTAGCTTCCTCCACAAACGAATTTTAGGCTACGACCTTACTTCACTCCCTTCTTAATTATTGTTCAGAAATAATAAAAAAAAGTTATTCTCTCTCCTACAATAAGGCAGAAAAAGAAATCTACAGCCTTGGCCACGCATGTGATCACTCTCGTTGATTAACATACAGCATTAATTTGTTTGGCTGAAAATTTGAACTATTTTTTACTTGTGGTAAGTACAACACAGTTTAAGTCGTGTTGTTTAACGGTGAAAAGCAAGCAGCAACCATGGAAACGCAATGTTAGAACGTTTAGTCATCAACTTGTTGTTCAATGAAATCTTGTAATGCCACGTTTGAACAATATGTAAACCACCAAGACTGGTGGGTAAGCGGTTAATTTTATGGCCTCGCATTCGGGAGGACGCCGGATCAAATCCCTGTCCGGGCATCCAGATTTGGATTTTCCATGGTTTCCTCAAAGCACTTCAGGCGAATGCCGGGGATGCTTTCTTTAAAGGGCCATGACAGAATTCTTTCCCGTTCCTTGTCCCCAGTTCCATTCTGCCTATTATGACCGCGTATAACCACAAGTAAAAAATAAATATGGAAACTGTAAATCAAGGGGGCTATCGGGGGGGGGGTATCGGAAAAGTGAAGAGCAACTCTTTTTATTGCCACTTCGAGTTTGTTAGGAAAGTGTGACATGCTTGGGGCATAAGTTGGTGGAAATCTTAATGCGTTCAGCGCCTTTCTATCAAACTATTTGTACCAACACACCAGATCATAAATTCATTTCGTCCTGCATTCTTCTTCCTCTCCCATACATTCACATAGTAAACAGGCGTTTTCTAATTTCAAACTCACCGCTAATAAAGCACAATTGGACAACAACAACGGTCACGAGTAACTGGTGTCCGATCATTCTGAAATTGAGATTAGGTCACGCAAGTTAAAAAATAATTCAACATCGTCATGAGCCAATTAAATCATGGAACGAGGTGAACTCTTGGATAGGAGTCCTGATGCAACTTCGACAATCTTCACCATACAGAACGGTATTGAACGGATCTCTGCTAATTTACTCCAGCGACGTCCCATCAGTCGGATGGTTTCTGATGATCTCCTTTTCTCACTCCAACACCGTTTTTGTAGATTTTTAATTGTTTTTCCGGGAAATATGGTCGGTCCACTGCCACTTCAAGATGGCTGCTTTTTACAAGAAGTCTGTGACATTTGTAGCTGCTCTGATTTCATTTGCTCTTTTTTTTTTCCTTGTCTTTTCTACTCGTGGTCAAACCCATAATCGACCTTTCCATATCTCTCCATCTTGTAATTTCATTATGTGTCCAGGTCTCTCAGCACAGGAAGAATGCATTGCTCGTAAACGGATTTTTGGAGTGGCCATAAAATGTTTTCCAAAAAAACCTTGCTATCACAGCTTGATGCGACCGAAACTTTCTGGTCTTATTTCTCCTCTCGTATTTACAAGCTTCCCGACATAAATGTATTCAATCTTCTGATATATATTAGTTATTTTTACATTCCCTGCTGTGACCCATTTGTTACATAAAACTTTAAAAATAAAAAGAGCCAACTGATTTACAATTAGATACAAGACTGCCTTGTTACCTACTGAATCGATAGCTTTTTCAAAATCCTCATAGAAGCAGCTGGTATTCAAAGAGGTTTTTTTTAAAGTATGGCCGGGTAATCCCCGAAAGTATAGTTTGGCAGAGTTTTATGTGCCCTCGTCTTCCGCTTTTGCCTATGGCTCTACACTAGTGGAAAAAGGGAAGCGTATATCACCGTTCTGTGTGTTAGAAGTGTGATTTTGTCTGTGAAAGATTGGGGACCGTCCTAACATTCGCTTTGATGAATGCGAGACACCACCTGCAACAGCAGTAAGGACGGCCGGTACGCGGAGGTCTGGGCTTGTGCCAGGTCACGTTGTACCTTCCAAATCAAATGTGTGGCGCCTCAGCACACCAAGTCACACTGACGGGTGTAGTCCAAAGTGATTAACAGCCTCAAATTATTATCACATACAGCATTGGCAGTAACATCTTTGTTGAAATCTAATAGAATTACACTACCTACATACTAATATAATTTACACACAAATCGGTGTGTAGAAAACGTGTACAATACAAAAAAAAATCTAGAAAACATTGGACCGATGACAAATAGCTGAAGGATGGTGAAGAAATTTTTTCCTAAATCTCGTGCTTCGCAAAGTCTCCTTGAAGTGTTTATGAGTAAATAACCCACTAATGTATTTTTTGAATATTTGGTAAAAAGTTTTACAAATCGGATTTGCATTAGGAAGGTGTCAAAATTGTTTTTCAGTATGGCATCACTCTTCTTATATGCAGTGTCGGCATCTTTCCGGCATGTAATTGTTTCTCCAGATAAAAGTTAGTTCTGTTGTCAGTTATTTCGGAACTTGGGTTTCATTATCCACATGTTTCAGTCATCCCTTCAAAAATCATTTGCTGTATATACCTCTAACATTTTTTAACCATTATTTTAGATCTTTCGTAAATTTCTGAAACTTTCTTGTTAACTCGATAAGAAATTTAATTAGAACGAGTTGCTTCACCTTTAATGTGAATAACATTAAATATGATAATAATTACTCATTATGTTTCAATTTTTCACTCCCAAAAATGTCTATAGTGGGCCTGAATCTAATATGGGGATATATAATTTATATGCGGCCCGTGGAAGTATGGTGCATTTCCAAAGTGGCCCGCCAGATCATTTGGGTTGGCCACCCTCGCTCTAAGCAGTAAATCTGCAGTCGTTAGAGACATCTTTCACATAATGACAGAAATCCTCGATGTGGTATATCTGTTTGTCACATACGGAATTCTCGAAAAAAAAGTGGTAATATTTTGAAATTCTTTGTCGCTGTTATTGTCATCTGCCTACATAGTAATTGTTGGAGTCACCTGAGGCACCTCTTATGATTTGTTCAGTTTTCAGGTGTGGGAGGAAACAAACTAAAAAATATGCTAGATTAAAATCTTTTGTTGACAGGTACAAAAAAAAAAAAAAAAAAAAAACTGCATCTAGGCAAAATAAAACATAATTTCAAAACAACATCACAGCAAGTATTGGTAAAGTAACAGAACAACAGAACCATATAGGCCTACTCAATTATTTGTGGCAGCCATATGATATTCGTATGTTAAGTGCTGAAACAGAAATATCACTGCGATCAGATGATAACATAAAAAAGAGAAAAGATGTGAAATCACGTTATAAATAAAAGAAAAATGATGAAACTACAACGTTACCGAAAATGTAGTAAGGAAAGAAAATAACTGGGAAATAGGGCTACTTTCCACTCTGCATATTAAAGCTCTGTTGTCTTTTTTTGGTAGTTTTGGGTGTAATTCTTGATCGGTTTGATATACCAGATATAAATCGTAGAGTTGATACAGTTATTTCTACCTCAAAATTTGGAATATACAAAGAGAAACGCATGAAACTATCCAGATAATTTTTTATCCAAAGATTCTTAGAATAAAACAAGCTGTAATTTCCTTATCTGAGAAAATCCATAAATGCCAAAGAAAAAAAGGGGACTATATAAAGGAACACAACACGTGAAATCGAATTCTTAAGTGAGCTTAGTGAAAAAGGTTCTTATGCATATATAAAACATAAAAAGAAAAGAAAATGAACTGAGGACCATATAAGAATTGCAAATATGCATCAGAAAATCATTGTCGTTAGGAATCTGCACCTAAGAACGGAGAATTTTCTAAAGAACTTCTTTATAGTTGTAGCAGTTGGACATGATTAAATATTTAATCCTTGTGTTACATGAATATCAGTAATGATTCTGCAACCAACCCCTATATCTTTTCTTTGACAGCGTGAATTATATTAACACAGAAAATATAAACCAAAGTTGGAATCTGCACCTAAGAACGGAGAATTTCTATAAGAACTTCTTTATAGTTGTAGCAGTTGGACATGATTAAACGTTTAATCCTTGTGTTACCTGAATGTCAGTAATGATTCTGCAACCTAGCCCTATATCTTTCTTTGACAGCGTGAATTATATTAACACAGAAAATATAAACCAAAGTTGGAATGTGATCATTTTTGAGGTAGTATCGGATTAAATTAACAAAAATAGATGATACTAAAAAAATGAAATAGCAGCAGAATATGCTTCAAAATGAATAACTAATATTTTACATTAATAACTGGTAGAATGCGCTACTATAAAAGTGCAGGTATATAGAGAATCATTAGTGCAAACCGTGAAGGGAATCCCCAGTGACAGGTAAGGAGGGATTGGTATGGTCCCTCGCTTGGGCATTCCAAGGCCGTTCTAGACCTACCTTTAACCGTCTTCAAACGTCAGATTTGGTTGCAACGAATTCTTTGTCTGTTTGTCGTTACGGGTAACTCCATTTTAAGCTGCGCGATGGAATGAACTAACTGTCACAGTGCAGTGTTGTTGTATGCCATTGCTCAGTAAATTAAATGATAAAATAACGACAATGCAACATTTTGTATGATTTAATTCCGTATGCATTTCGCCTCTCATCGAGGCATTATAAGTGACGAATTATTTACATTAGTGGTTTTCAAGTTAGTAACCACACATCACTGGTTCTAGTATACAGCAGCCAAGACATACGGCTTTAGCGGAAATATGCTTTGGAGAAAAAGCAGAGATGTGTGGTTACGACCGTGGAACCCATTAATGTAAATAATTCGTCGCTGATGAGGCCTTGATGAGAGGCGAAACGCATAAGGTATTAAAACATACAACAACAGTTGCATTGGCGTTATTTTATCATTTAATATTCTGTCACATGGTATATGCAAACAACAAAATCTGAAAGCTTATAAAACTTTTGATTATCTCAGGTAATTTGTTCCAAATAAGCATAAATTTATTTTCTGCAATATAGAGAATCAAGTACGGGTGCTGTTCAATAAGTTTTGTCGTTCGATAAGAAAAATACGATTTTATTGTTTGAAATACATTTTATTATTCAATGTTATATCCCTGAACTTCAATACACTTGTTACAGTTATTTTCTAGTTTACGATCTCCATCCTCGAAGTGAGAATCTTCGGAAGACTGTCGAAGTAGGCTTCTACGGCTGCTATTACCTCTTCGTTCAATGATACTCGTTTTCCACACATGAATTTTCTTTAGATATGGGAACAGCCAGAAGTGAGAGGGAGCCAAATCTGGCGAATAGGGTGGATGTGGCAACAATTCGTACTTTAGATAATTATGTACGTTTTCGCGGCGGCAATGCTTGATAAAAACTTCTCGGGTTTCAAGCCGCGTCAGAATTGAGCCGTCTGGCGATGTTAAGCGGGGGCTTGACAATGGAAGCAGTGCAAGTTTCCGAAACGTCGCCAGGCGGCTCAATTCTGATGCGGCTTGAAACCCGAGAAGTTTTTTATCAAATTCGTACTTTAATTCACTGATTTTCGCAATGGTTTTTTTTGCGCAGTGTGAAAGGGTGCATTGTCTTGATGAATTTTTTTTCTTTTGTAAACCAGATCTTTTCTCGCGAATTTTTACACCCAGCTGGTACAGGAGGTTACAATAATAATCCGAGTATATTTTTTTACCAGTTTGGAGGCAATCCAAGAACAAAATTCCTTTTGCATCCCAAAAGCTGATGCTAACGCCATCTTGGCTGATTTCTGGTCCCTAACTCGCTTGGGAGCAAAGTACAGGGTTCAAATCACTCCTTAGCCTCTTGTTTTGATTCAGGGTCGTGGTGGTAGGCCCAAGTCTCATCCATAGTGATTAAACGACGCACAAAATCTTTTTTATCCTTTCTAAAACGCTCAAAATGTTGCTGGGAAAGTCGCATTCGAATGTGTTTTTGTTCCATTTTTAGCGAATGCGGCATCCATTTTGCACATAGTTTTTTGAAATCCAAAACTTCAGCAAAATATTACACTGCCTAATCATATGCCTAGAGCTTCTACTATATCTCTCTCTGTTAATCGATGATCTTCAAAAACCATATCCTGTATTTTTTGCTACGATTTCTGGTGTAGATAAACTTTTCGGACGTCCTTCACGTGGATCCTCTTCAAGACTCGTACGACCATGTTTAAATTCAGCAACCCATCTTTCTTCTGTTCTAATTGAAGGGGAATAGTTCTTATACACTTTTAACAATCGATCATGAATTTTTTTTTTGGTGCTACATCTTCCTAAAATAAGAATTTTATTGCTGCACGATATTCAGTTTTTTCCATTTCACCAATATACTGTGACACGTCAACTTTGAACAGCTGTAAATATACGAATAAGCTATCAGATCTACATGAAAGTTTACACGTGTTCATAAAAAAGTAGTACCAACTTTAGAAAAATAAAACGACGAACCTATGAGTGCCATCACTTATTAAACGACAAAACGTACTGAAGAAGCTGTCGCATGAACATTTCAAACTACCATTTTATTTGCCAAAGAGTAAACTGTAAGAACGAAGACTTTCCCGGCGTATGACTGCAATGTAGTCTTCACGGGTGTACCGCCGGATAGTGTTGTGGAAACACTATCCGGCGGTACACCCGTGAAGACTACATTGCAAAGAGTAAACTAGTTACAAACGACAAGTTTTCTGAACATAAAAGAATTAAAATCGGGAAAAGCAAAGTAAAGAGATTTTATTTTATTCATGACTTTATGAAAGTCTGTAACTGTTTCGAAATATAAGGTAAGCAAATAATTATTCATGTAAGTTTCATTTCAATAACATCCCACTACATATTATTTGCAAAAACTGTTTGTTACACACTCCACAGTATCATTTTCAGGAAACATAAAGTAAGTCCTGTTAACATCCAGCAGAAACTTACACGAGCACTCTTCACACCAAGAAGATAATAAAACGGCGTTTGAAAATGAGACTAAGTTCTTGAAACGCGTCACGCCATAAATTAATAAATAAACAATTTATTAAAATTAACTGTGTTGCAGAATAATTATTTGCATACCTTATAAAGCAAAGAGAACTAAACTCATAAACGATTTTTCGTTTTCTCTCTTCTGTATCAGCAAAATTTCTGAAGGATCCGGATCTTAATATTGTAAGAAATTTCGAAAAAGAGAGCGCAATGAAGCGGTTTTTAAGGATGACGTAAATGAGAAAAGAACCATCGGTCAGGAAATTTTAATGAATGGAAAGAGTCACTGTCGTGTGTATATGATTCCAGAGAACAAATCAGACATTACATTGTACCGATCTTTGACAGTTTGCTCGACGTTTTGGAAACTCGGTTGCGCAGGTTTCAAAGTCATGCATTTATTTGAGAGGGTGATGGGGGGACAAGGTTACAAAACCTTGGTCAGACGATTGTTCATATATGGCAGGTTAGTAAATACAGCAGAGAACAGAGAAGGAGAGCTAAATTTGTTTGTGTAAATTACCGTTGAACACAATCAGTAACTGATTTGGTAAAGGAGCTGTGTTTGGAATCACTGGCAGACAAAAGGCGCGCGGAGAGAGTGTGTGCAGAACAAATTACTTCCATCACTGAAAGAATTTAACGAAAAAATTCGTGTAATACGGGCAATACACATGCGTAAATTCGTGTAATACGGGCAATACACATGTGTAATACACATGGTCAATGGTAGTTAATTACCAGTGATAGTTGGTAAAAAGTTAAGAACGCTGTATTTAAACCTGCAATATTCGAGATTATTTTTTATAAAAATTAAATGTGCGAAATGTATTGACTAATTCCGACCAAAGTGAATGGTGACCATCTATCGTCGGTTGAGTGTCAACATTAGCTTTCAGCAAGGTTTCTCGATTTTTTTGATTTTTTTTTAAGAAACATGTAAACACTGAATGCATTCTCCATCTACTATAACATCGACTGTTTACAATCAAACCGCAACAAGAGCTAAATAATACTTGACGAGGCGGTTAAATAAATAAAAAAAAAATCAGAAACCAAGGTTTTAATTCAGAATAACATAATAAAAGCTGACGAATAAAGTTTGGGTATCATACGCCAAAAATAAATTTCTAGGTCTTTGCACTTTGAAAATGCGAAACATGTGGCATCGAAAGTTAAAAAAATCGATCGAGTCATAGAAGGATGCTTAAAACAGACCTCACCACATAAATTATACCAACTAAACGGTAATGCTCCATCTCAGAACAAAATATCACTAAAATCTTGGGAGATCATGGTCCATTCCCTGTCGGGACATTCAGATCTCAGTTTTCTATTGTTCCCAGAAATCACCACACAATCTCTGTGTGGACCGCAGCACTTTATGCTAGCGAAGCATGGACTTTAGGAATACCAGAAAAAAATGAAAATCAAAGTAACTTATTTGAAATGTAGTGCATAGAAGGATGCTGATAATTAAGTGGACAAATAAAGTAGGGAATGAATGTATTTTGTGGGAAAAGAAGCTTGAGGAAGAGTCTTACAGAAAGAAGAGACAGGATGGTGGGTCATATTTTAAGACATACGGTATTGGTTAGTTTGTTAGTGGCGAGAACAGTCGGAGGAAAGAATTATAGAGGTAGACAAAAACTAGAATATGAAGCAGAAAATTGAAGATGTATGTTGAAATGAAGAGGTTAGCACAGGATAGGAAGGGATAGAGGATTGCAACAAACCAGTTGAGAGACTGATGGCAACAACAACAAAATTTCACACCTTATGTTACTGAGGAGGCGAACACTTGTAAGGTTTTTAGCTTTATTGCAGTAGAAGTGCCTATCAGACTCTATCACCACTTAACGGAATGAATTATATATAAAGAAAACCTTTCGCACCATGTCTATAACATTTCGAGTGAATATGGTAAGAATTGTCCAGTGGTTTGTCGGTAATGCGGTTTACGCAAGCCTAGGATTTTAATATACATAATGACGTTCTGTAATGGACTCATACGAGGGGCCCGCTGCGACAGCCGCTTGTCTTTTTGGTTGACTTGCAGGCATCTAAGACCGAACGTCTGTATCTATAGATACGAGTGCAAATCACGAGGCAATCGCCGTTGGTGTTAATCCATAGCGCTCACTGCGGATCAACTGTACTGAAGAGCCAAAGAAACTGGTATAGGCCTGCGTATTCAAACACAGATATATGTAAACACTCAGGGTACGACACTGTAGTCGGTAACGCATATATAAAACAACAGTTGTCTGCTGCCGGCGTTAGATCGCTTACTGCTGCTACAATAGCAGGTGATCACGATTTAAGTGAGTTTGAACGTGGTGTTATAGTCGGCGCACGAGAGATAGGACACAGCATCTCCGAGTTAGCGATGAGGTGGGGATTTTCCCGTACGACCATCCCACGAGTGCACCGTGAATATCAGGAATCCGGTAAAACATCAAATCTCCGACATCGCTGCGGCCGGAAAAAGATCCTGCAACAACGGGACCAACGCCGAGTGAAGAAAATTGTTCAGCGTGGCAGAAGTGCAACCCTTCCGCAAATTGCTGCGGATTTCAATGTTGGGCCATCAACAAGTGTCAGCGTGCGAACCATTCAACGAAACATCATAGATATGTGCTTTCGGAGCCGAAGGCCCACTCATGTACCCTTGCTGTGTGCACGACAGAAAACTTTACGTCTCACCTGGGCCCGTCAACACCGACATTGGACTGTTGATGATTGGAAACATATTGCCTGGTCTGACGAGTCTCGTTTCCAATTGTATCTAGGGGATGGATGTTTACGGGTATGGAGACAACCTCATGAATTCATGGTCTCTGCAAGTCAGCAAAGGACTGTTCAAGTTGGTGGAGAGTCTGTAATGGTGTGGGGTGCGTGCAGTTGGAGTGACATGGGGCCCCTGATACGTCTAGATACGACTCTGACAGGTACACGTACGTACGTATCCTGGCTGATCACCTGCATCCATTCATGTCCATGGTGCATTCCGACGGACTTGCGCAATTCCAGCAGGACAATCCGACACCTCACACGTCCAGAATTGCTACAGAGTGGCTCCAGGAACACTCTTCTGAGTTTAAACCTCCGCTGGCCATCATATTCTCAGACATGAACATTATTGAGCGTATCTGGGATTCCTTGGAACGTGCCGTTCAAAAGAGATCTCCACCCCCTCGTAGTCTTACGGACTTATGGACAGCGCTGCAGGATGCATGGTGTCAATTCCCTCCAGCACTACTTGAGACATTAGTAGAGTCGATGCCAAAACGTGTCGCAGAACTTCTGCGTGCTCGCGGGGGTCCTACACGATATTAGGCAGGTGTACCAGTTTCTTTAGCTCTTCAGTGTACTTCAACTGGTGAAGACAAGCGATTAGAGCTGTCGAAACGTTTTATTTTGACGATCGCAGTAGTGTATGGCTCCTCCTTACAGCAGGTGTTAATTGTAAGGCGAGCAGTGGAGTGGTGGGCATTTTTGCGGGGGGTTTAATAATGTGTCGTGATTGTGTGTGCGACAGATTAGCCCGTAAGGAGGCGAGTTTTGGGCGCGCCTTGTCTCCCCGAGTAATTGCCCTCTCCCCCACCTCGCCGCCCGCCCGTGTAATTAGGTGCGCCATTCCGGGAGGCGGGAATGTGCTGCAGGCACGCGGGCGCCCTTATTTGTACTAACTAGCCTAACAGCGCAGTTTACGCTAACAGCAGCCACCCTGCACCTCACATCGTTGCTTCGTCGTTGGGAAAAATTTACACCTACGCTGAATCTTTCTATAATGCATTTAATTTTAATCTTTTCGTATGAACACAGTCCAGGCATTCTAGAGGTATGTTATCATCATTTATTAACATCCTTATGGTCCAAACAGAATATTGGGATCGAGCGTGGTGGGTGAGCTGTTAACGCTCTGGCCTCTGTAGCATATACGCTAAGACTAGCTTCTAAGTATTGGCTGTAAGTGACAATTATCTTTGGTCAGCGGGTGCTGCCAAAGAATAATATAACTAGTATGACAGAGGTGTGTAATCGCTGTGAGACAAAAGAGAGCACGGACTGTGTTAAGCTTGAGAGAGGTTTTGTTATTTTGGATATATGATTTTGAATAAACGTCTCATGTTATTGGTGTTCCATATATGTGTGGTTTTTCTTGGTTTAACAAATATTATTTTCACTTAAATGCATTACATTAATATGCACGACTGCCGAATCAAATAAAAGGAATCATCGGCAGTTTATAACCTGGCTTGCCTGGTAAGGTTGGAAAGAATATAGCCCTGTTATACCTCGCATTCGGGAGGACGCCAGTTCGAATCCCCGTCCGGGCATCCAGATTTGAGTTTCCCAAATCACACCAGGCTAATGCCGTGTGCTTCCTTCAAAAGGTCATTGCCGAAATCCTTTCCATTCCCTGTCTCCAGTTCCAGCCCGCTTCTAATGACCTCGAAATCGACGAGGCGTAGAGCCGTAATTTAAAAAAAAAAAAAATACGATTGGAGACATAGATTTTTAATCGTAATTAAGTTTTGTGGATGGGTAGTTTTAATAAAGCGTCATGCTGTACTAGGAGTAGTTTACATTTTTGAGTGTCGTAGTTAATTTGATATAGCTGGAGAAGGGGCGATATTACGAATGTGGTTTCAAAAGTTTTCTGCTTCCATCTCAGATGGCGATGATATTGGTAAGTAACTTTTTTTTTTCTTGTCACTGCTCATTAACTTCGAAACGATTATAACCGGAAGAAGATTGTAATCAAGGAACGGGAAAGAAATCTGTGAATGAATGGAACGTTCGCACCGTTCACCGGATAATTTCGGGAAACTATCGAAAACCAAAACCTGTATGGCCAGAATTGAACCCGCGTCCTACAAAATGCTAAACATAAACAAACGTTACCGAGGCAAATCACCAAAAATATAATTTTCTGACAGTTACTCTCTTCAAATAAACGTATTTTTCAGACTTATTCTACATTTTTATTATTATTATTGCCGTTTAGGATAGTGTTTAAACTCAAATTATTCATGATTCTTTGCAACTTTCTTCCTTTTCTCTTTCCAAAATCTCTTCATTCGTTTCCTGTGTTCCTATTTCCTTTGTTCTGTGCATTTTTTTCGTGTTTTACTCTGTATTCCGAATTTCGTTTTCATAATATTGTTCCTTTTTTATTGCTTTACGCCTCGTCGACGTTGAGATCATTAGAGGCGGGATGGGACGGGGGACAAGGAACTGGAAGGAATTCGGTCATGGCCTTCTGAAGAAGCATCCCAGAATTCGCATGGATTGATATGGGGAAACTATGGAAAACCCAATTCTGGATGCCTGGACGGGAATTCGAACCGCCGCGCCGTCCTCCCGAATGAGACGCCAGAGCGTTAACCGCTCACCCACCACGCTCGGCAATTTTGTTCCTGAATTGACCCTTCTTTGTGTCATTTTCTTACTGATCCTTGCAAGATTTTTACTGATTGATCTGTTTACCACACCAAAGATCCTCTTTGTGAGTCTAATGTTATTTATTCTCTTTAAATACCCGTAGAATTGTAATCTGTGTCTTCTGAGTATGCGTCTATCTATGTGATCATATAGTTCTTCGGTTGCTCTTTTCATCCACACGTCTTCTTTATGTATTACTCCAAAAAAACTTTCTAAGGATTTTGCGTTCAACTTCTTCCTCCTCTGTGATGCCTAAACTCCCGTCGTAGTATTTTCTAACGCATCCAGTGTTTCTAATAGTACAAATGTGTTTTCTCAGTTTGGGCTGTCTTGATATATTTCTTTTGTTACAATTTGCCTATGTGAATCTGTACACCCTGTCGTTATATCATGTTGAAACCGGCTTCGATATCTATCTTTCTTGCGCAATAGAAATGATAATACAGTATCTGAGCTGGTTTCATGGTTGTATAATCCTCAAAGATAAAATAATAATACGGGCAGCACATATTTAAGTTACTCCAACAGTCCTAATCATTGATCATATCATTCACCTGCCAGAGTGAAAATATTCTGTTGCTAATAGAACTGTTTTCTCCTTCCCTCAGAATAAAATTAAAAATCACGATTTTTCCCCCTTTTTTTTGTCATTTCATGGCTGTTTCGATGTAATACTTCATTCCTTCATAATCGGAGCTAATCTAAATATACTAATTGTGCTGTAACCCAAAACTAATTAATTAACCAGAAGCGCATATTTTAAAATGTGGTCATGACCTAGTTCTTTCCCATTTCTTGCCAAATCCTGTCACGGCTGTGTAGATGGAGGAAAACACTTCTACCTCTTCCACTTTCTACCAACAGTTGTCACTAACTTAACTAAAAAGTAATAATATATGTCCATTTCCTAATAACAGATAATTCCTTCGTGAATATTAGTGTAAACTATTCTTAATTTACGCACTATACGCTAAGGAAATCCTTCTACATTAGTACTGTACGATCCTCATTCTATCGAACGTTTGGGAGTGACACGGTCTTATTTAAGTCGATTCTAGACTGGCAATAGTAAAGAAGTATACCTGCGTGTATTTGTTTGACATCTGATTAATTTCCTTTGTCATTCTTGAGAAGCAGTATTTCACTTCATTCAACGCTGCAAGCTGATGACTACGAAATTCGCCTTTTTTTAGTCGGTCTGTCTTATGGTTTCTTGTACTACCCTAATACCGAGTTCTTTAGCTAACAATTCTAGCCTGTTGTGCTATTAACTTAGACAGAAGCAATGTTCTATCTTCGCTAGTTGTAACGCAGCTATAAAATCAAAGCAATCGGTTTATCTCCAGATCTGGGATTAACTGACAACGGAAACCTGGCATAAATTCATTTCTATTGTATAATTAATGACTGGCTTATAATATTGGATGGTCAAAATGTTGCAATCTAAAAACGCAGCTATTTGGTACTTAAAACGGATTTTTAATGGTAACTTCAGAATTAGTGTCAGATAAGTATGTAAAAGCATGTTTCTCCCGATGCAACTCTCCATTCTGCTTTAAATTTTTCTAGCACAGTCGATGTGTTCCAATCTTTCCATTCGTCTGCAGAAAGTTAACACAAATAGCACTCACGTCCATGACCGTCTCCATATCTGCATACTTTGTTTCGCGCTATAAGATGTAACTGTGAACTGTCGCTGTGAAATCATTGATTAATCAACTAAAAGCACACTTTTATTGCCTACAAACAGCAGCCAGTATGAGGGGTCCCGGACGCGATTCTGATCCGTTCCAATAAGGTGGCACCGTAATGCGTGCAGTTCCTATGGCGATTTTTTTTCCTACACTCCAATCGTCTCCCCTCAACCCTGTTGTAACAAACGCTGTGTTTGCTCAACT
This sequence comes from Vandiemenella viatica, assembly GCA_031002005.1. Classification (NCBI taxonomy): domain Eukaryota; kingdom Metazoa; phylum Arthropoda; class Insecta; order Orthoptera; family Morabidae; genus Vandiemenella; species Vandiemenella viatica. Next base: position 243,907,311 of record JARYHS010011408.1, read on the forward strand.
ATCACTATCCGATACCTATATTCCTCCGCATCTGCTACTACAGCTCCCTAATCGCCGATAGACTAGAGCAGTGGTTCCAAATTAATTTTTCCCGAGTACCACTTCAAGAAAGAGCTGAAATGATAAATAAAAATCAGTGTTTCGAGATTTATTAGATTTTAACACAATAACAAAGGTCTCAAAAAATATAAAAAGTACAAAAACGTTATTATAACAAATTTTAATGAAAATCGCAATTTGTTTAAGTTTAATATGTCTTCTGAGGAATTTGATTGCAGGTAACTGAGCTTCAATCTTAAATCATCTTAGAGTTGAAGTCGGTGGCGATGTTTGGTTTCCATGTTTGTTATTGATGAAAATCTTCTCCCTCAAAGGTACGACGCGCAAATTGGTAGTAAAAATTTTATTGCTGCTTTGCTAACGTGATAAACGCCTTTGCGTTAGGCGCAAAAACATACCGGTTTGTGCTCTGCAAAAGGACTATTGAGTTTGCTGTTGCATGAAATGTGTATTAGTTGCTCTGGGTCAGAGATGGGGAGATAGACGGTGGAATGGCTTGGGAAGGGCTGTTTATCCAGTTCCACTGCGATACTTCTGGAAAATAGCTGCGTAGCTCTGTAGAAAAATTGTTCAGGTGACATTTAATTGCTGATTTATATCTTCATTCAGAGTTGAAGTCCTTTCCAGAAAAAAAAAGTTTTAGATTCAGAGAAGGATCATATTTACATTTTTCAATCAAAGATGTCCCGAGAAACATTTTTAAATAGTTGATTCAACTTTCTCTTGCAAAGGAAATATGGTTATATCATGGAGTTGAAGTTCCAAATTCAGCTCATTCGATCTGGTGAAAATATCTGACAAGTAAGCCAATTTTTGCAGCCATAAATGGTCAATTGTAATCATGATGCTCTTGCTCGACCAAGAACAACCCCGAATTTCATGTGTCAACTCAAATATCTCCGAAACAACTCTGCCCCTGGACAGCCAGGGTAGTTCAGTATGTAACAACAGGATGTCGTGCTCACTACGAAGCAATATGTCTCTCTGAAGATGATTTCCCACGGCGCGTGCATTTCCCGGCCGCGCCGGTCCAGCTATCAACAGCGGGCCGTGGGGAGGGAGCCGCATCTACTGGCAGGGGAGCGTCCATAAACCACGTAGCTCCATTTTGGCCTCCTGTGAACCGGCCCTCTCTCCACGTAGCACGTAGCCCTTTTTCCCTATTCATTCCAAAAGACATTTTGTACTGTTTTCTCTTGTCTGACTATCATAGATTACATACGGGGATAATTAACTGGCGGAAATAAATATTCACAAGCTGTTGTGTGTCCTGTATCTCATTCTAATTGTGACAAATAATATGAACGAGAAGATACGTGGCCTGCCTGAGAATCCCCCCCCCCCACATAGCCCAACGTAGCTTTCCAGCCAACCCCTCCTCCCCTTGACCGAGCCACGTAGTTTATGCACACTCCCCAGGGACGGTGCGCCGCTATCCGTCGCACAGTCAGTAAACATCAAACGCCCGGGTAGCTGAAACGTAGTGGGAAGATGGCTGCGAGGTGGCGGGGCTAACCTGTGGCGCGTGCTGATACAGTTCGGTTGCGTGGTGGGGCCGTGGTAAGTCACACAATTTGATTGTCTTAAAATATATTTCGGTGATACTAATGTTTGCATAATTGTTTTTTTTTTTTTTTTTTTTTCTCAATTGCCTTAGCAAAGAGATTACCGCGCGCACCCCTTGAAGCAACGTCACGTTTCCCCGGGTGAGGGGGAGGGGGGGGTACGCTTTCCATTAATTGGGAACCACTGGAGTAGTGGAAACCGAACGTGATTTCGGCAACACCTTGGCACTCGCACCTCAAGGTTCCGAAATGACGTCACGAGTGGCAGCGTACTACTGCATCCGGTTTGGTGTCGATGGCGGTCAATCAGGTGGTTGTTGTGTGGCGGCGTCTGATTTATGGCGTCCCCTGGCCGCGGCCGCTCCATTGTGCCCGCGCGTGTTAATTAGCGCTAAATGCCTGCTGGCCGCTGCACGGCTGCCAATTGCGAGCGCCGCGTTCTATGCGAGCCGACGTCCTCAAGGAGTCCGCACCGCCACATCAGAGGACAAACGTTGGGGTCGGCGAGATTCCTGTCTAAAGATTACTAGCTGATACTCGCGACTTCGTACACGTGGATTAAGAATTTCTTTGCCAGAATTAATTATAAAATGTTGTTGGTAGCGAAGGATTGGTCCCAAACAACACCGAGTCGGCATAATATGATCGGGAACCCATCACTATATCATTCTACCATCGAAACTGTATCTTGAAGACAATCAATTTCCAACATATTTAAAAACAGAAAAACAAACGAATGTGAGGAGATGTGGGGGGAGGGGGGAGGGGTGTTAACTAAGGGCAGCTTTATTTCAGCTTGGACTTATCTTCTTTCTGCAGCATGAGCATCCGATTCTGGGGTTCTAATAACTTTAGCTGCTCGTGCTCTGCTAGAGCAACAACTTAGGCCAATTTGCGCCCGCAAGGCAAAAAAGAAGGCAAAATAAATTGGTGCCAGAAACTTTTAAGCAGAAACAAAGTAATAGGACAGAGAAAATCGACATCTATACTAAATAATACGTTTTTTCTCTAAACGAAATTTACTCGTAACAAATTATACACTAACATAATTATTATTATTATTATTATTATTATTACTCCGCGATTCACTATAAGTGTGTGGCGGAGGGTGCATAGCACCTATCGAGAAGGGTTATGGTTTGGAAGGGTTATAAGGGATATGGCAGGAGGCGCCCATGGGCTATTGTGAGGAACCATCCCCGCATTCGCGTGGAGTGATCTGGGAAAACCATGGAAAACCCAGATCAGGATGGCTGGAGTGCTTTATCGAAAGCTACTCCTGTCGGATTTTAAGTTTACTCGCCCGGTAAATCCTTTCTATTCCATTCCCTAATCGCTCGTGGGAAAAATGAGTACAGAAATGAATCGGTTCTGGCCCTGATTTCTCTTATCTTATTTTCACGGTCATTTCGAGAAATGAATGTTGCTGGTAGCAATATTTGCTGACTGTCATTCCGAAATACATCTGTCGTGAATTTTTCAATTAGCTTCCGTCGAGAGCAACGCCTTCGGTGTTCCAGGTCTTCCCAACCTAACTCCTTCAACATCGCACTTACGCTTTCCCTCCAACTATATATACCTGTCACGAATCGGGCGGCTCTTCTTTGGACCTTCTCTAAAGCCTCCATTAACCCCTTTTGATGGGGACCCCATACAGAACAACAATACTCTAAGTGAGGACGTACTAGTGACTTGTATACAATCGATTTAACTTCCTGAGTGCATTGATTTAAATTACGACCTAGAAATCGGAGTATACGATTTGCTTTCCCCATTACATTCTCAATATGCTCATTCCACGACAAATTATTACGAATTGTTACCCCTAGGTATTTAGCGGAATCTACCGTTCTAAGGACAGTGTCATTAATCGTATATTCATAATTAAATGGTGTCACCTTTTTACTCACACGCATGACTTGGCACTTTTTAGCGTTTAACTCCAACTGCCAATCTTTACACCACGCAATTATTTTCGTAATATCGTCTTGTAACAAAGCGCAGTCGTCCAGGGTTTTGATTTCGCGATAAATTATAGCATCATCGGCAAATAATCTTTTCATTCCCCCTATTATGTCGCATAGATAATTGATATATGAGAAACAACAGAGGCCCTAACACGCTTCCCTGGGGAACTCCAGACCCCACTTCAGTAAGTGATGAACGCTCACCGTCGAGAACTACACACTGTGTTCTGCCCTCCAGGAAGTCTGCAACCCAGTTGCATATTTGTCTAGATATGCCGTAACCGCGAAGTTTCCTAAGTAACCTAGTGTGAGGCACAGTGTCGAAAGCTTTTTTAAAATCTAATAGAACCAAATCAACCTGGGATTGCTCATCTATAATTCGGCACAAGTCGTGAATTAGAAGTGCAAGTTGTGTTTCGCAGCATCGGCTTTTTCTGAATCCATGTTGATTTGGATTTAAAAGCTCACCTTCATCCAAGAACCGCATGACATTCGAATAGATGATATGTTCTAAAATCCTGCAAAATATTGAAGTTAACGAGATCGGCCTATAATTCTGAGGATCATTAACATTCCCATTTTTAAACACTGGAGTTACGATAGCGGTCTTCCATTCGGCTGGTATTTTTCCTTGATCCAGAGAGACGGTATACAATTTCATCAAATACGGTGCAATTTCCTTTGCGTATCTTGAGTAGAATCTTGTAGGAATACCGTCTGGTCCGGGAGCCTTATTGGTTTTTACATTCATAAGCAGTTTAGTTATTCCCTCGACATCAAGAACGAGATCATTCATAATTTTGTCGGTACGATTGTCAAATATCGGTATCTCCTCTGAGTTTTCTATCGTGAAAGCCTTTTTAAATATATCATTCAAAATTTCTGCTTTCTCTACGCTTGTTTCTGATAATTCACCATTTTCTTTAATCAGCGACGGCATAACCTTACGAGAGCCTCTTATTACTTTGATATACGACCAGAACTTTTTTGGATTAGTAATCAGATCTTCGGATAAATTCCTGGCTTGGAATTCTTTAAACGCATCGCGCATTGCCTTACGCACTTCCGCACGCAACTGGACTAATTTAGCACGATTAGATGAGTCCCCCGATTTTTTCACCGCGGCATGTAAACGCCTTTGCCTCCTGAGCAAACGTTTCACTTCCCTATTGAGCCAAGGGAAGTTATTACTGACCTTAATACACTTCTTAGGAACAAACTTGTTTAAACCGGTCCATATTAGTTCTTTTAAATTAAACCAAAGTTCCTCAACATTTGTATTTAGCGTGTACGTTTCAAAATTCTTCGCAAAATGGTCAACCATACCCGCATCGTTTGCCTTATCGAAGCAAAACACGAGTTTCTCTTTGTCATGCTTCAGACTCAGACTGGAGTTTAACGTTACCACAACCGCCTTGTGATCACTTATACCGTCTTCTATACAAACTTTATCTACAATATCAGGATTGCTAATTAGAAAAAGATCCAGAATGGACGAGGAATCTTTGTGGCACCGTGTTGGCTCTTCGACCATCTGTTCAAGAGATCTTTCTGCAAATGATTCTAGGAACGTTTCGGTTATTAACCTATCTCTTCCACCCAACCTGAACGTGTATGTGTCCCACCTAACCGACGGTAGGTTAAAGTCACCACCCACGATCAATATATGTCCTTGAAATTTTTTGTAAATGTTATTAAGCGACTCCCTGAAGTATTCCGCGTTAGCTAAATCAGAATCCGGAGGTCGATAAAATGACCCGAGTATGAACTTTAAATTTTTGCCAATTTTTACCTTGACCCATATTAACTCACAAAAATTTTCTGTTTCAGTTACGACACAGCAATAATAATGCGCGAGAAGCATAGTTTGAGCAAGCGACGTAACATTACAGACTAACACACATCCGTCTCTCCGTCACTATTCCATAACTTCTCAAAATTTCGTGACTACAACTGTTTATCATACAAAAAAAAAAAAAAAAAAAAAAAAAAAAAAAAAAAAAAAAAAAAAAAAAATTTGCCCTGTGCCGTCCCTACAGATTTTCTCGTCAAAATCCGTCAATATCGGTACAGACATCTAGTTGTCAAAACGTAACATAAGACAAATACTTACTTCCGCATTTTTAGTATTACTACTGCAGATCACTCACACCCTGACTACGAATCACCCCTGATGGATCAATATAACGTAAAAAAGTGTACACCTACAGCATTGCAAGACTATCTACGATTTGCCTCGGATTGCACCCCTAACTTTGTGATATCTACAGTTTAACATTCAATCCGAATAACCGACGGCCCAGGCGTGACTCTTACGATCAAAAACATTTTTTTAAAATCTTAGCCTACACGGAGATCTGAACCGGAGACCACGACCCAAACATCAGTAAGCAAGCGCTTTAGCCACTCAGCTACATGACCGCTACACGGAAAAACAGTAGAGAGACCTCCATATCCAACGCGTCTGTCTATCTCCGTTCAGTAATATTTCGAAATTACAAGACAACATGTATTATTTATACAAATAATTTTTTAACCAAATGTAGACAGTATTTTTCTCCTTGTTTTAAAAGATAAGTGTGCAAAGTTTTATCGAGATCGGATGAAAACTGTGGATTTGTATGAAGAACAAACAAACCGACCAACAAATAAACAAACAAACATACATACATACATACATTCATCTTCATATATATAGATTTCATAGGGAAAAATAAGGTTCTTGATAATTAGAAGATTTGGGACAAGTCGCAGTCAACGTCTACTGCAGAAATAAATTTTAGTAGTAAAAACCGAGCCTGCTGGGTCAGCGGTAACGCTTTGGCATTATGGAGGACGGGGGTTCGTATCCTAGTCCGACAATTCGGTTTCAGAACTCACTCCAGGCGAACGCCTACCAATGTTCCTCCCCATTTCTCGTCCCAATCATTTCTCGCCTCTATTGATATCGATGTTGACCAACAGGAAAGACAAAAAGAAATATTAATAAATAAATTACGCCAAAGCAATTGACTTTTTTGTATTTTATTGATCTCCCGTACGCGTTTCACTTCTTTTGCAGAAGCATCTTCAGCGGGTTTTTTCTGTTAATTACGTACAAAAGTTGTAAGCAGGTTATGTTGTGTTTGGTACAGTGGAATTATTATCTAACTTATAATCTACTTACATTTTGTGGTCTATTACAAACTGAACGACCATTCGCAAGAAAAAACACATAGTACAGTGCAATAAAGTGCAGTGTTGTGAAGACACTTCTCACCAAAAATGCAAAAGCACTGATGCTGAGAATGGAGCTAAAAGAAATGCAGTAGACCACAAAATGTAAGTAGATTATAAGTTAGCTAGAAGTTGTACAAAATGTAGACAACATTATTTGTTCATACTGACTCGTCCGTTTAGGCGCTTCTAAAAACAGATTTGACAGATCCTGAAATATAATTTTTGTGTTTCCACATCATTCGGCAATGAACTAGGGATGATTATACAAACGGTAGAATGAAAAACAGCCTTCAGTCACTTGAATGCAAATTTATTGCACTACACAATGCATTTCGGACCCTGTGGATCCATCTTCAGGTGTCTGTTGTATTTACATTGGTTTTATACCGAGATTCGTGCCTAACAAAGTTTATTCCTGCGCTAAAAAACGATTTGAAGTAAAGTGTTGTGAACACGTATTATCATGAGAGGAAAGGAGTAAATCTTATATATATAAACAGACGTTTGTTTCAATATATTTCACTATTCAGCCAAAACTATCTAGAGCAGATCATTGGTGTTTGCATTATTGTGGTTAGATATCGGTAGCTGTCAATCAAAATTCTTAACAATCACGAATTAAACCGTGGGCACCAGCTAGTGTGAATATATTGTGGAAAACTTACCAGAACGGACTTGAAGTGAGTAATCAATTTTATGCACGTATTTATTGCGGAGCACTGTACTAGACACGATATGTACCTTAAGCGATATATCGTGTCGTTGCAGTGGTAGCTTCGATATGACATCTGACCTGATGAAGGCAGCGGAGGTTGATGCCGCAACGTTGTGGACAGAAGAACTTATCCAGCAGAATACCCAAGTAGAATTCTTGTCACCATATGCCGGGAAAAACTTAATTCTCACTAACAAATTTATCTCTACTGCGCCCAAAGAAGTTTCAAATCAAAAATCTCTTCTTACTTTGATAATCTTTAATGGTCCCTTTTCGTATTTACTTTTCGATTGAATATTATACTATGCTTTTCTTAAATAATAAAATAAGCAGCCTCGTATTTTGCACTATTTCATTTGTTCCCTGCTTTCTAAACAAGTTTTATTTCAATCTTATTATTTTAGAACAAGTACTGTGTACTATTGATTCCATTGATTGGAAGTTATAAACGTCATTCAGTGGAGTTATCTATATATATAAAGATGAATGTATGTTTGTTTGTTTGTTTGTCTGTTCTTCATACAAATCCACAGTTTTCATCCGATTTCGATGAAACTTTGCACACTTATCCTTTGAAACAAGGAGAAAAATACTGTCTACATTTGGTTGAAAAATTATTTGTTTAACTAATACATGTTGTCTTATAATTTCGAAAAATTACTGAACGGCGGTAGAAAGATGCGTTGGATGTCTACGTCTCTGAACTGTTTTTTCCATGTAATGGTCAGGAAGCTCAGTGGTTTAAGCGCTTGCTTACTAACGTTTGGGTCATGGTCTCCGGTTAAAATCTCCGTGGAGGCAAAGATTTTTTAAAGTTGTTTTTGATCTTAACAGTCACGCCTGGACCGTCTGTTATTCGGATTGAATGTTAAACTGTAGATATCACAAAGTTAGGGGTGCAATGCGAGGCAAATCGTAGTCTTGCAATGCTGTAGGTGTACGCTTTTTTACGTTATATTGATCCCTCAAGGGTGATTCGCAGTCAGTGAGTGTGTGATCTGTAATATTAATACCATAAATTCCGAAGTAAGTCTCTGTCTTTTTGTTACGTTTTGACGACTAAATGCCTTTACCGATATTGACGGAATTTGACAAGAAAATCTTAAAGAGGTCTCAGGACATTTTTTTTTTCGGTATGATTAACACCTGTACTCACGAAATTTTGAGAAGTTATGGAATGGTGACAAAGATACGGATGAGTGTATTAGTCTGTAATGTTACGTCGGTTGCTCAAGGTGTGTTTATGTTAGTGCATAATATGTTAGTAAATTTCTTTTAGAGAAAAAATGTATTATTTAGTATAGATGTAGATTTTCTCTGTCCTATTACTTTGTATCTGCTTAAATGTTTCTGGCACCAGTTTATTTTGCCTTCTTTTTTGACATGCCTTGCGGGCGTAAACTGGCCTAAGTTGTAGCTCTAGCAGAGAGCGAGCAACTAAAGTTATTAGAACCCCAGAATCGGATGCTCATGCGGAAGATAGAAGAAAAGACCAATCTGAAATAAACCTGCCCTTAGTTAACACCCCCCCCCCCCACATCCCCTCACCTTAGTTTGTTTTTCTGTTTTTAAATAAATTGGAAATTGATTTTCAGGTTTGACGGTAGAATGATATACTGATGGCTTCCCTGTCATATTATGCCGACTCAGTGTTGCCTGGGACCAATCCTACGTTACCAACAAATTTCTATATTCAATTCTGGCAAATAAATTCTTAAACCACGCGTACAAAGTCGCAGGTATTAGCTAGTTACACATAAAAATGCTACATCTTCTCCCCAAGTTGGACGCCTTGTACAGATATAATGACAGTAAGATAACTCAACATGTAAGACAATATATTGTGGTTTTCATTTGATGTAACCTATTACATTGGCTGAATAGATTTGATATCATACGATATTTTGAGCGCAACCGATCGAACTTTTCACCAGTATGTCTTCTCTTCCGCCAGAGATCATCTACCTCTCCGCGATATTATTGCAGCGTTCACTCTGAAATATTGTTCGTTTAACGATAAATTTAAGTGTTGATTCTGAAAGCTTGTATTTGCATCTCGTATTTGCGCCTGTTCCTTAGCTGGTGGCGCTCGTGTTATGAGGACGGTGTCAACAGGGTGACAGATGACTGGCGCAGGAATACCGCTCGCCGGGTTCATATAATCCCCTCACAAAAATACATCCATCAACTTTTATTAGCTTCTTGTGTATATTTGCTTCACGGATTTAGCCACTTTCAGCAATCTCCGTAACGCTTTCAAGAAAGGAGGGATATATTTGAAATATAGGCGTGGGTATGAATGGATTACGGTTTTTTTTCAGCTTATCGAATTAATTAGACGTGTTTTCTTTCAGTCGGAATCATAACATAGTGTTAGAAATCCCTATGACTCTGTACTCTGGCCGACATACACATTACTCTCCCATGTTGTTAATAGTTTAACACTAGTACCATTAAAGGTGACGATGAGGAAAATTAATTCTCATGCTTCTGAGGGCTGCGGCTTATCAATTATTGGTAAAAATCCTGTATCAGCTGTGAAGACAAGAGTTCACTCCCTATTTACTACAGCAATTTTTATTGCTCGTTTTTAATAATCCAGATCACATTTAGTGATCGTTTGTGCGAGAGTAATTTGTGTAGTAGTTACATCTTCTCTTTTATTCGTAGAAGTGAAATGACCGTAGAAATTAAAAGCGACGCGAATGTATGACATATCATTATTACATAGATGCCCTGCAGTACTTTTCTGCGAAGATCACTGACACCAATACGATACACAATAAAATGGGAATCTTGCCATAAAATCAACAGCTATCAGAATTTCTTTTTGGCTTTTTACTCAAGCTTATTGAAGCATAATCCAATTCGATTAATGGTGAAAATAAATAGTTTGTAAATAACGAGGAAAATCGGTGTTATTTAATGGAAATTACTTTCTAAAACAATTACCTAGCCTCAGAGAAGCGAGTAACTACTTACGCTGCATAGGCAAACCCTCCATATCCCTTCACACTTCATTCATTGGCTCACCTTGTAACTCAAAGTTCGGTTCTACTGTGCCACAAGAAAGATTGCAAAACTTTCGGAAGGAATACCGTTCAGTTAATGCAATTAAAGAATGCATTAACCACAGACTAAGCCGTTGCAACGAATATACTACATATAAGGGCCAACGCAAACGTGTAATTCAAGTGAACTGATAGAAAGTTTAATTTGCTACTTATGCCCGTATAAAAGTTGTTTATTCACGTAAATGAAACAATTGGTTAAATATATAATTTCACCAGTGTGAAAAACCCCGCCGTTGTTCGATGACTTTTCACTTCTCCGATCAAAATGAAAGACTGGATATTTTTAGACAAAGAAATGTTTATAAATCACAGTATTCTTTTTGTAACAATTGCGACTGTAATATTTGTAGAACTACATCTGGGATATGATACCGTAATTTTAAGGATGAAATCTAACCGAGGTCAGAAAGATTTAAACTCAAACAAGACGACGGGTGCAGATGAAACTACGCCAGAATTGTGAAAATCTCTAGTACAAGAAGGAATGAAAATATTTTAAGCAGTTCTGATACGTTAGTAAAACAATTGCGGTAAATAAATAATGCGGATTCTTTTGTGACGTATCATATTTGAATGGGACAAGATGTTTGTAATTTAAAATTTCAGGAATGTAATACCCAGGCGTGTAGCTATTATAAAAATAATTAGAACATGGGAGATAAGAATCAGCTATAATTTAAATTTCTTATATTCAACTTAATTTTTATTTATTTATTATTCCTTTACGCCTCGTCGACGTCGAAGTCATTAGAGGGTGGGGGGACAAGGAACGGGAAGAAATTCGGCCATGACCTTTTGTAGGAAGCATCCTGGCATTCGCCTGGAGTGATTTTGGGAAACCATGGAAAACCCAAATATCGATGCTCAGATGGGGATTCGAACCCACGTCCTCCCGAATGCGAGGCCAGAGCATTAACCACATACCCTCCACGCTCGTTATTCAACTTAAATATAGAGGAAGGAATGTAAGAAAACTTTGCATGACGTGATGGATAGAGAAAATACAATCATTATGTTAGGATTTGGTATTGATATAATTTTATTTTCAGAGTTTTACTTGACTGAAATTACAAAATAAAAACAACAAATCATTTTCAAATGCATTTGGACGAAGCAGGATTATATACGGAGAAAAGATCTAAAGGGCAATGTGGCATGGTGGATGGAGAAGAAACAGTATGTATGTTAGGATTTGAAGATGATGATATCATATTTACAAGATGAGAATTCTGCTTCAGAGAAATTACCGAATCTAATACACAAATCATTTACAGAAAAATTTAAACTAACTTAAAAAAAATATATTTGTTTTAGTGAGATCAACATCAATAGGCAGATGTAGAAGAAAATAATGTGAATTGTTTTACTTCTGAGGTATAATTATAATCGATTGTATGTAAATGAATTACCTTTGAATCAAATTAGTACTGACAAAAACAACGTTATTCAAAATGATAAAACTTCCAGTATTAAATGTCTTCTCTTTAAGCAGAAAAGATATTCAAAAACTGAATGTGGGCAAAGCAAAACTCTGTGAGTGAACTTTGAGCATACCATTAAAAAGAAAAACAGCGAATGTGGTGCTACAGAATAATGTTGAAACTTAATCAGTAAAGTAGTAATAAAGAAGATCTGTAAATGATGGGTGAAGAAATGACGTCGTGCAATGATCTTGCAAAGACTAGAGACACATTTATTTTTTTGTTAGTACAGGGCACAACTAAAGACAAAATCTTCAGTGGAGAGCAATGGTAATAACATATAAAACATGCGATAAAAGAGGATGATTTGGAAGATTTATCAAACCAATAGAGAAAGTCAACACAGAACAAAAAGTAATGGCTAACAGAAAATAATGTAAATGTTTTTTTTCTTTGATCTACAGAGACTTTTGGAGAAGAAACTGCTCAGAAATAATAGTACAGATTTTTATTTTCAGCTGCGTACTATTTCCAGTTATCTTCTATTTCGAAGTTTCTTCGAGATATAATTTCGAAATCTTGAATAGTCGATATCAAGCGAATCTTTGACAACAATATGCTAACTATATTTAATTTCTTCAGCTATTTTTTAAAGACTAATATGAAAAATATTATTATAAACATTTGTTTTAAGTACTATCTTACATCGGCGTGAATATGGATTAAGACGAAAAAAAAAACTAATCTCGGTTAAAGATTGAAATTACTGGCGGATGTTGAAGATCAGCTGGAAAGATAAAATAAGAAATGAACTAATTCAGAGAGCAGGGTAAAGTAATACCATCTGGAGAAGAACAAAACATCAAAGAAAATGGGATATATAGTATAGTAAGAAATCTTGGCGAAAATACTATCTGAAAGGATGATGGAGGGAAGAGGTACAAAAGAAGGCCTCAAGTGACTCATTGGATGTTTTGTGTTGAGTCAGACATTTTACTTGTACCAAAGATTTGTCAGCGTTTGTACGAGATTATTGATTCAGATATTCTGCAGAAATAAACGTTACCGAACAAGGGGTAGTCATAGAAACATTTCCTGTTTGGGTGTAGGGCAAAGCCGCAAAATTTCATTTAATCTACCGCATTTAATCTACCCCGCTATCTAGTTGCGGATTTAAAGGATCACGCAGAATTTGAAAGAATGGGAGATAGTTCTGACGATAATGCACATAGGTAAGTAAGTCATAATTGAACATAGGACGTGTTAAATGCTAGGGAAAAATAAGCAGAAATGATATTTAGATATTTTGTGGATACAGTTTCGAACTACCAAAGAGATTCTTGTACAGTCTGAAGAATTGATTTTCCAAATAGAAGGAAATTTATTTTTACGGTTATTTCTGAAATACCGAACAGACTAAAGATTAAGTAGAAATTATTTTAGAGTTAAATCCTGAATATTTACCGTTTGTCAAAAGTTAATTATAGTATATTAAACTGGAATAAATAATTATGGAAACTCGGCTTAGCTGCCTGCACTTAATCCGGGTAGTCATTAAGTGTTATTTTGATGTCGGACACACGGCCTTTGAGGATTACCCGTAACGTGGACTCGCGAATCGAATCGGCGTTCATTAGCTGCGTCACTGGACGATAAATTGGCTGTTCTCTCTCGAGGCACGTGCAGCAAACCAGTCAACGATTCCAGTTAGAAATTGTCCCAGTTATAAAACGCTTAAAAAAATTAGAATACTACCCACTGTCTGCAATAAAATCCTCTTGCATTTCAGACCGGATCTCGAATAATTATCACATTCTGAGAATATAATCGGATTTCTGAAAGTCACAAGCCATTATCTCGCTTCATATCTAACCGAAATCGATAAACGTTGAAAGAATTTAAAGGGTAAATGTAGGTGGATACAGAAAAGGGGTAAGATGTGTGTTTAGAGAAATTGCCACCGGAGCAAACGCTCCGTTGCAATTTAATTTTATTTAAAAATGAGGTATCATTTTAAAGATTAAGGTCTCCGCTTTGGGCCCATCATATTTTTTTAAAAAGGATTTTTTTCTGAATTCAACCCTGTAAGGGGCAAAATTTTCATAATTTCCATAACGTGTGTTGTCACGAGGCAGTTATCTCCCTTGATACCTAACCAAAATCAATAAATGAGTTATCATTTTAGAGACTAAGGTCTCCACTTTGGTCACGGAGTTCATCCCTTAGGGAAAAAAGTAATAACTATGAAGGTCGCGCGTAAAGCATAGTTCAGAGTCAAGCCGCTAGATAGCAGCAGCACATATCATAGATAGATTAATAAACTCCTTCACTGGCGTCGACAAAGACTGAGCGCGTTTCCGATAGCAGCACGAGATATAATTGAGACATCAATAACTGTGTTTTTGAGCAATAAGCAGCTTTTCGGATATTTTTTGCTGCTACGGAAATATTTCTGTTTTGCTATACATATTTTATTCACGAAATTTCCTCACGGGCTATGATCGCAGCAACACATATCTCAGGGATATGGATATACTATGTGTTATTTGTTCAGTTTAGTTGTATTCCGTTAAGGTCACTGACAATTTGTTATACATACGTTTTACGTGTCCAAAAGTCTTCCCTAATTGTTTGGTAACATGTAAGTATTTTGCTACGAAATGAGGTGGTTCCTCTTTTTTCATGTTACAAATCACCGGCATCACTACGTATTCATCGTATTTTATTCGCAAAAATTTCGTACGGCATCTAGTGAAAAATCAAAGTGATTAAGGTACGTAATAAATTTTCGCAACAAGTTTTACGTTTTTAAGGCATTCTAGCTGGCAGATTAATTACCGGAGACAATACCTCACCATTTCTGAGTACTGAGGAGATATGGTAGATCTACTCAGCCAGACTATCGCAATACCGTACATTACACAGTAATAATATCAGAAATACGTAAATACTAACAGTTGATCATTATAAATTTGGCTAAAATCCTGTTAGACATATGAATGACTATTCATCCACATACACCTTTTGGTTTAGGATCGAAGAATTGAACATTAGAAAATAAATGTCATATTTCAATAGAAATGATTAACTGTTACCCCTGACAACTAATTACATCAATGGTAATTTTAATTTAATCATTTGACAAATTTCTCGAAAATTTCATACTCATCGTACACACCAGCATTTAAAAAGCAGCACGCAAATTGCTGAAGCTCTTGATTCTGTATAAAAGCTGTTGAGTTCCAAGGCTAAGCAAACTTTTAAATAAATAATATGGATTTTAAGCAGTGCTGTTTGGATAAAATCAAAGAAACTTTTACAAAACAAACGACAACCTGAAGAAGAAGAAAGGAAGGGAATTACATAATCTTTTTTATAGTTTTATGTTTCGTCAACTTCGAAGTCATTAGAGGCCGGGAAAGGACTGGGAACAATGAATGAAAAGGAATTCGACCATCGCCTTTTGAAAGATTTATCCCGCATTCGCCTGGAATGATTTCGGGAAACCAACATAATCGCCTTAAATTCCAATTATTAGTACTTGAATAGATACAGCAAAGAAAGTTGACAGATACATTCCTTGTTTTTTGTAACAGTTTAACGTCCCTTTTTAACAACGTGGTCTTTAGAGACGGGAAAGGATGGGGGCAAGGAATGGGAAGGAATTCGGCCATGGCCTTTTGAAGGAAGCATCCCGGCATTCGCCTGGAGTGATTTGGGGAAACCATGGAAAACCCAAATCTGGATGCCCGGACGGGGATTCGAACCGCCGTCCTCCCGAATGCGAGGCCAGAACGCTATCCATTACACCACTACGCTCGGTCCACATTCCTTGTTGTAAGTTTATAGAAAAAAACGGAAATATTGTGAAAGAAAGCGTTAAAGATTGTGTAGCAATATGAGTTCAGTAAGTCAGAAACAGTAGGTTTCATGCGTTCGCTTTTATCGTATGTGAGAACACTTTTGGGATATGGAATACTACGTGATTATTTCATTTATTTGTTAAAACCAACAATATTACCAACTAATAATTACAAGTCGGTAACTTCGGATCACAAAATCAAGCATAAATTCCGGTATTAGTTATAAACACGTTAGTCCCAGTGTTAAACAGTACATTAGAAAATAATGTTCATAAATCCTTGATAATGGTTTAATTTCTGAATTACTTCCCAAAAAATAATTCACCACATCAGTCGCGAATAATTTTATTTCACTTTCCTTTTCTTATCAGAATGCATATGTTATCCTCTAAATCCATTTTGGTTCTGTGTAGAAAATCCTATTAAGGAGTGAAATGGGTTTTGAAGCAGAAACACTTTCAGTCTGTCTTCTGGGCTGACATGTTTTGTATAAAGAATAGTTATTTCTTGTTGTAGGTCGATGACTTAAAAAGCTGCAAAAAAATTTACCCTTACAATTGATAATGGTTTGTTGTCTTTGTAAACATTATATTTGTTCCTAGAAATATGGATTAGTGGATTTTCAGTGCATTAAGACTTACGTGTTCAGGGTATTCCTGTTATATAAGAACGTAAGGAGTGCGCATGCTGGCGTTTAAGTATGCCTACAGGCCGTTTACAGCTTGTACTACGTGGGCATATTTCGCAAATAATTCTTAGTGATTACAAAAACAAAAAATTGCGAGAGATGACGTAACTGTGTAGGGAATGTAAATTTGCAAAACATATCTGTTTTCTTTTTTTTTTTTACTTATTGCTTTACGCCTCGTCGACGGCTAAGGTCATTAGAGGCGGGATGGGACTGGGGACAAGGAACGGGAAGGATTTCGGCCATGGCCTTTTTGAAGGAAGAATCCCAGCATTCACCGAGAGTGATTTGGGGAAACCATGGAAACCCAAATCTGAATGCTCGGACGGGGATTCGAGCCCGCGTCCTCCCGAATGCGAGGCCAGAACGTTAACCGTTCACCCACCACACTCGTTGTCTGTTTTCTAATTTCAGTATCATATTATATTATTCCATTATAACTATCGTTGTCAGCAGGAAATCCTGAGGACGTGGTGCAGATGCTTTCACTAGTTGTTGCATCCACCACCAACCTACTTTTGCTCTTTACGAATTTTAATTTCTTTATTTTTTTATTTTTTTTTTGAATTCTTCAGCGTATCTCTTGGTTTTTTGTTCCAGTACCTGATCCCTTTATCTGCAAAGGGAAACTTTTCTAATCCCATGCACGTGAAATCAACTGCCAGCTTATGGTCATGGTCATTTCTTTCTTTCCACGTACAACCCTCCAACCTTCTACCAAACCCGAGAAACATCACCAATATACGCCTTTTACATCCCAAGCACTCTCGTTACGCTCCTCTTGTCTTTCAATGGCTCCTGACCCAGCTCATTTATCACAACAGTTGCCCATTAGCTGCCCTACTTAGTACCCTCCCCAACTCCTAAATTTGTTACCCAAGATGTGTCAGGTCTCCGTCATGTAATCATGTATAATATTTACTTTTTTATACTGCTTAGTAAGCTGATTTTTCTTGGTATATATTTTCATTTCATGTTGACCAACCCAAGTAGATATCCTGTCCAGTTGCCACTGAGACTGTTCAGTCTTTTCAAGTATTATTCCTCTTATATAACATTGTCGTCTGCAAACAACATATCTTGTCACTACACGATATTAACACAATTATTCATTACAATAACGAACAGCAATGGTCCCAACACACTAACCTGTGTCACTCCATTTTTACTTCCACCTCTTTTTGTACTGCATTTCCTATCCCACGTTCCAAGAATTCCTCCACCCAGCTCGTCTCTTTTCCATCCCCTCCAATGACTTTGATGTTATTTATCACAATTTTATGGTTCAAACGCGTTGGGGACATATAGTGCCATACTATCAGGTTGACCGCCTTTGTCCGTTTCATCTACAATATCTTGCATATAGCCCAGTAAAGCAGATTTATATGAATGACTTCGCCATAAAAATGATGCGGTTTTGCAAACCAGTTCATTCCCTCACAGAGATTTCTGATGTGGTTGCATACCAATCTTTCCAACAAATTATCTATTACTGAAACCACAGTATTTACTGTGCATTTTTCAACCCAATTTGTTTTGCCTCCTTTATGGACCGATACTACATATTATGATAATTTTCCATTCCTCTAAATTTAATATAAAAATATTACAAGGAAAGGTGCAATGTCATAATCCTCAATGGTTAATACACCTTCAGTAATATTATCCACATCAGTTCCTTTACGAGTTTCCAGTTGTCTTAGTTCGCTCATATTATTGAAGAATTTATTTCTACTTTTTTAGTCCGTTCAATATTACAAATTTGGAGAGTATTATTCTCTTAATTCCCACTCCTATCCCTGAATAATATTATCTAGTGGGCCTATGTTGTGTTCTCTTTTTAGCAACCTCTTTATCATTCTCACCTCCTTATTACAGTAAGTAGGTTCAGTACTTTTCTTTAATTTCGGTTTTGGAATAAACATTTGTTCCCTTATCCTTATATTCTACTTAAACTCTTGCCCTCAGATAATCACATTACAGCTGCCCTTGGCTTTGTAATAGTCATAATTGAAAGAATGGTCTGAAAACTTCTTTGCATTCACAATTTAATACATTACTTTAATAACTTTTATTTTTCGGTTACCACTCTGGAAGTTTTTACGATAGTTTATAAATTTATGTTCATTATTACGGCATATAGTAATTTATATAACAACCTGGAACATGGAGGGAAATATATCAGACCATCTTCATTTACGAAAAAGGAAAATTGATTCCAAACGTTATAGATATTATTAGAACTTCCTTACTATTAGCACAACCGAGACAATATTCGGTAGAATATTCGGTGACGTTTGAGTTCTCGATTCACTTTTAACCACAAGAATAAAAAAAAAAAAAAGTTGTGTTGGGAACAGTGCAATGGTGACATTTTATTTTTCAATGAACAACTAATAAATTAGCTTTCACCCAATGTCCATGTTAAGCATTCTCGACAAGTAATGTTTAGAAAATTAAGGCAAATTCATTGACGGAATAGTAGTAATAGCATTTATTTGTTCCGACAGCTTGCAATTGGATTTGAATTAAAAAAATACGTCATTATGGCATGTAGAAAAGAACTAGAGTGGAACACCCTTCGTCACCAGTAGCAAGGAGTTGAAAAATTCTATTACCAGCGCTGGAATTCACGTAAGAAGTTATACAGTGTTTCCATAAATACAGCATTCAGTAGAGCTACTTCAGTTACCATAAAATATATTAAGTTTAGTTACAGACGGTGCTAAATTAAAAAATAAAAAATAAAGAGACTGACAGTCAGTGATTTTTTTTTTAGTTACTATAGACACAGTAGCAGTCAGTACGTGTTAACCTTATTTCTGTTACTAGGATTTATTAGGCACAGTTTACTAAATGTTTTTATGTTCATTTCTCATTTTATCTCCGGCTTGAGAAAAAAAGATAAGGCTATTAAGCAACATATAACGGACCTGAAATCTCATAACTGCGAAATTTCTATCATATCTTTTAGAAATATACCATATTCATTATTATTAATCTGTAGCATGGGAGCAAATAAGGAGATCGCGAAGCATCAATACTAACTGAAATATCGAAGTAGGAAATTTTGTTTTCTATTGTAAGTGCAGTATAAAGGAAAATTCCCACTGGAGAAAAATCTTAAATTGTATTTGACACAATGAAATAACGAATATTTAAAAACTACTCGATCCTAAATAACCAAGTATTAGCTTAATGTGTACCTGGCACTCAATTCAGATAGAGAATTAAAAATATGCCAAAACTACTCCACAATTATAAATTGTTATAATTATAATTACAAAAATATACGATATTATATTTCAGAAAATAGAATGGTTCCATGCAATTTAGGCTGAAAAAAAATAGTATTTTAAAATGGTTCAGAAACGTCATTAAATTATTCTTGAAGTATATGAATTAAGTGGTACCATTTAGTTTGGGAATTTTAGGCTAAAACTAATTCTTGACAATTTTCGGCATGAAAGGAAAGTAACAGTGTAGCTGAATTTTACTAAAGAGAAAGCTTTCACAGTCGTCTGAGATTACAAGAAGAACAGAGCTTTCGGTAAGTGCGAAATGTATATCAAAAATTAGCAAGAAAGTTGTTTCAAACTACCCTAAGTAATCCTTTTGAAATCTATATCCAGCGTGCTCGAAAAGCCCGATTCTGAGTTGATTTTTGAATTTTATCTAGTAATAATAATAATCATTCAATTGCCACCTCAAGGTGAGAAACGACTAACTGAAAAGAAATATAATCGTACTTAAGAATTTCTTTTAACATTTGAGAATTTTCATATGTTACAATTGGTAGGCAAATAAACGCAGAGGATTCATTAAGACAGGGTATATAGAAATGGAATGGCAACATATTGCAAGCAAACGGAAAAGTAATATATGGTAGATATGGGGCGTATCTAGGAACCTTAATTGAACTCAGTAATTTGTAATGGGCTTCAATCAAATTGAGCACTGAAAACCTACTTGAAATAAATAAAATTATTTATTTTACAGTAACTATCATAGTGGGGTGATTCATTATTACTGATTTATTTTGCAGAAAATACTTAGTTTATTAGTAACATAATTTTATGTAATAAGCTCATTGTAACGGCTAGTTTTGGAGCTGCCAAATAATTTATCTGTTTTACTGATTTTCATTCTACAACGGCCAGAAAATGATCATAACACCTGTACAATGTGCTATCCGATTCTTGTCATCTGATAGTGCGTTTCACAGTGAAATACTGATAGTAATTTCACTGATATCCTACATTGTAACTAAGCATTGCAATCAGCTGAAATCATAGCCTACTGGATTTTAGGCAATGATAAATTAGGGAAACAACTTCAGAATCAGATCTGTGGAGAAAGGAACTCAGATTGCATCAAACCATCATTTTGGATGGTATAAATTTAGTTAAAACATGTTATCCATGCTATTATGAAAAGAGAAACATGATATACAATGTGTTAAATAGGTGAATGGGCTTATAGAGATGATTAAAATGTTGTACTCTCAACAGTATTTAGAAAAATTTACAAAATATATTTACGTCAAGTAAAAAAAGAAACATATTTTATCGGGATATCGTTTGTGGGGCAATTTATTACCTTTAAAACCTTCAGATCCAAATTATTTGGTAAAAATTTTAGAGGACTATTAACACACGTAAATTGCTTAGTATCCACGGCATTTATTCACATTTCCTTTTTTGATTGATTTTACATTCGAATAATGTTCTGAACGTTGTGGAATCTATATCCTAGGTTGATTATCGAGGGGTTCACACACAATTCTTTAGAAGGTGATGGAATTTAATACATTTGCTCTACGAATAAGAAATTATTTCTATTCACTTTCTGAAAATATTGCACGCCACGAAGTAGACAACTCTGTGGAAACTTTGCTAAATTTGCCTTGCTATGAAGGGGAAAAAATTTGTCAAAAAATAGGAATGAAAGTTATTTCTTGTTTTGTAATCATAGTTGCATACAGGGGGTTCGAAAATTCCTATTGGACGCCACTAGGGTTTATAGAGGACACTGAGTAAATAAGTTTTGATTCGCATCCCATGCCAAATTCGGAAGACGAGTTGCACGTACGAGTGTAGGCCGCAGCAGAAGAAATTCAAGAAACAGCTGACATTTTTGAGCGATTGTACCAGAACAAGCTACTAAGATACAATGATTGAAATGAAATCGGATGTTACCACTTCAAGCAGGTACTTTTGCAAACGCAGATGCAATGCTGTACAAACAAAATTACGCTTACGTTTATAAACGCATCGTCGTCAAGCGTTTATAGACTACGTACCAGCACTATTAATAACACATTTCAAAAAACCATACCTAACATCAAATGTAATAAATTATGTGTTTAGCATAGCCTGGCACCAAACTTTGTAAATGTGAAGGTTAGAAATAGTTCTAAACCAATGCAGAAATACTTAAGAAGCAACCGCGAAAGTATGGTAAGCAACAAAATTTACACTTATTAGATGAACACATAGCTATAGCGATTTAGAATCCAAAAGCAACGACATGTATGATTTTAACTATTTTATCAGTTTGTATGAATAAATAATACTACGCCAATACAACTGAATTTTGCTTATTTTAATTTTTAACCGAACTTGTTTCACTTCATTCTCGGAAGCATCTTCGGTGGTTTTTTTCTGTTGAATTTGTGTACATGTAACTACTTTGTTTTACTGTTACATCTTGCGCAGTGAAATTAATTACCTATATTTTCCATTGTTTCACATTTGTTTGTATGTAGGGCCTACACACTATTAAGGAAAAGGACCATAATATCCAATTGTTGCCTAATTTATTTTGTTGCATTTATAACACGAAAACGATACGTTTCCGGACGCAGGTACCCAGTCAAAAATTTTCTACTGTATACTCAGTGCCGTCTACAAATCCTACGAATTTGCGAATAGCTTGCATAAATAATTGCGTAGATTTCGCTGTCGTTGTCCAAGTTATCTTGGTTGTCCGAGTGAAACCAAGTCAAGACGTTTCAGCTATCATCTGTCAGAGGATGTCTCGGATATCGCTGCCACCTATAAATAGCTTTAAAAAAATAGACGCGTTTTCACCCAGACAATCAAGCAAGCTTGTATAAACGACTGGTTAGCGTTGTGAGTGGGTTTAGACTCACCGGCGGAGCTGGGGTTGTTCCTCCTACATGCGGAGGCGGCTGCCACCCCCGTCCTGGCGCCGGCGGCCGCGTTGGAGGCGGCGGTGGTGAGGTCTGTGGCGCGCAGCCCCAGGATGGCGTCGATGGTGAAGGACTTGCTGGGGGGCGGTCGGGCGGTGGCTGCGGAGGCGGCGGCCGCTGCTGCGGCGGCGGCGGCTGCCGCGGCGGCCGTGGCCGGGCTAGCCGCCCCCGCGGCCGCCGCCGCTGCGTACATGAAGAATGACGTGGGGGGCGGCGGCGGGTGCTGGGCCGGGGGCGGCTGCTGCTGGGCGGCTGGCGGGCTAGCCGACTGTTGTTGCTGCTGCTGCTGTTGCTGGTGCCGCAGCTCCAGGAAGTGGCTGAAGGCCGGGTAGCTGAGCAGCGGGTTCTGCATCATCTTGCGCGCCGCTGTCGTCACGCCAGCCTCATGGTCCTCGTACCTCATTCAGAGCGCTACTGTGCGACGGACCACGCGGTCCGCGAGTCTGGCCTTCCCCGCCCCCACCACTGCCCACGCCACCCTCGCGGCGCCCCCCACCACCGACCCACACGGATCGATCTCCGCGCCGCTATTGGCCGGCCGCCCCGCTCCCTCGCCCCGCCATTGGACCGGTCACGAAGTTATTAAAGGCGGAGCAGGATTTGAAAAGAGGGAAGGGGCGGAGCTGTTTTACGGGAGATGAGATGTGAATAAAGGCAGATGGGTGAGTTTTGCAGCGGCTCTCCCCTCTCCCGGCGTGACGTCTTTTCTGCGGTGCTGTGCGGTCTGTAATCTGGCTTCGGTAATGAATCATTAGGGTCGGGCGAGCGTCAGTTGACTGCGCGGGAAAGTTATTAGCCAGTCGGCCAATAAAGCTTTGAAGCCGGCCGCAGCGGGGAAGGCGGGCTTCATAACATCTGTGCTCGCCTCAAGAGGGTAGCGGAAAGTCATACTCATGTATCATTTCCTTGCAATAACAAGGATATTACCGACCGACTTGCTACATGTTTCGATTGGCAGGCATCACCCTGGCTATTTGGCCATTCCCCTTCTCTGACTAACACAAAGGTTGGTTTCCAGGAATAATCTTACACAACTTTGCCAAAATCTACTCCCTTCTGCTGATCATAGCCTTTTCATCCTTAATCAGCTGCTGACGTTTACCAGCATGTGATGAACTCAACTGTTGTTATCTTCCACAGTTTCTTTCAGTATTGTTTTAACCAGACCATCGCACATCTTTTACCTTGGCTTTAAGGTGTTCCAGAGATTACTTGTAAAAGGCTAGTAATTTCCTCATTTCTAATCTCATTTACTCATGTCACCTTTAACATTACATCTCAAAGGCATAAGTCAGGGGTGGCCAATCCAAATGATCTTGCGGGCCACTTTGTAAATGCATCATTACTCCGCGGGCCGCATATAAAATTATATATCGCTATACTAGATTTAGTTCCAGTATAGGAATTTTTTCGAAGTGAAAAGTTGAAACATAATGGGTAATTATTACTGTGTTTACTATTATTCTTACATGTAAACATAGATAATATATAAATAATGATACTAAACGAATTTTTTAAAGAAATATATAACTTTAAAAATGATATATAAAAAATATATAAATATAAACGAAACAAATTTTGAAAATATGGATGCACATATAGTGTACTTTTTTTAATACATTGGTTTTCACTACTTTGGCCATTATGAAATAAATATACTTTTGTAAAAGTGTGATGAATCTCGTGGGCCAGAAAAAAATTCAAGGCAGGCCGCGCGTTGGCCACTCTTGGCCTAAGTGCTCCTTTTTTCTATTGGTCCTACATCCATACAATGGCTTTCGTTAACTACGTTATTATTTATTTAAAGTTTTATTTACCCTGCCAAGCTTTCTCTTACGACACATCAAATTATTATAAAAAAATAGTTATCACTTTACACACCGAGCGTGGTGGTGAGCGGTAACGCTCTGGCCTCGCTTGCGAGAACCCCCGGGTTCGAATACCCGTTCGGCCATCCAGATTTGGGTTTACCACGGTTTCTCCGAATCACTTCAGGTAAATCCCGGGATGGTTATTTTAAAAGGCCATAGTCAAATTCTTTCCCGCTCTTTGTTCTCAGTTCTTTTTCACCTTTAATGACCTCAACGTGGACGAGGCGTAAAGCTATATAAAAAAAATCACTCATTAACATTGTTCACATTTTGCTTAAATTATGTTAAATAAAATCTTGATAATATAGATGTTTTAACTGATGAATCAATAAGTATTCGGCATAACCAAAGGCTGAAGCATGAAAAGATACAAACTAAAAATCAGTAACTATCTGTTCGAATGAAGTTGAAACAAATTGTTTGCCTTTTTACTGAAGTTACTTTTTGCTTGATTCATTTCAGTTATCGTTTTCTTTTTTCTTTTGCTATTAGTTATTATCTTACTTCCTAAATAGGTGAACTCTTCCAAACTCTCCATTGGTGTCCCTTTCAGGATAATATGTGTGTATTCCTATTTTCTTACTAGTTAAGTTTAATTTTATTTAATCTAAGATTATATTTTATTCCATTTGAAACATTTGTTCCCCACTGTCTGCCCACACATTGACAAACAATTAAAACTAATACTGATCGAGATGGATAGAATTACCTATGATCTAAGATAGTCATTAGGCTACTATCAATATACGAATGTAGTATGTTTTTACCAACCAAACGCAATATAGGCCTACTGTGTTTAGTTGAAGCTAGCTTAGGTATGAATCCAATTAGCCATCCCATACTTAAGAAAGAATCATGTGAGTTTTCTATATGTTACCTCTGATAGGTGTACCCATTGCGTATTCTACTAGGATGGACGGCCTTGCTCTTCGACAAGCTGTTAATAATAAGAAATATTAGTGACATCAGAAAAATTTAATGCACGGTTGCTATATTCATTTTCTTAGTTTTTTTAAGAAAGCTGACGATTGATTTGTGAACTTCGATATTCTTGCTTGTTGTCCATATATTAGAGAGGATGATGGGGGAAGTGGGTTACAAAAATTTTGGCCAGGCCAATATGGAGGCGTGGTTTGGGATCCACATTTTTGGTATCAAAGACAGGAGTCGTAAGGAGTACTGCTAGAATTGTTAGTGGAAATTACCGCAGGATCCAGCCACTAACTGATATGATAAAGGAGCTGGATTTGGAGATCTTTTTTTTTTTTACTTATGGCTTGTCGAAGTCGAGGTCATTAGAGGCGGAATGGGATTGTGGACAAAAAAAGGCAAGGAACTTGGCCATGGCCTTTAGCAGGAAGCATCCCGGCATTCGCCTGAAGTGATTTGGGAAATCATGGAAAACCCAAAACTCAAATGCCCGGACGATGATTCGAACCGGCGTCCTCCTGAATGCGAGGCCAGAACGTTAACCGTTCACCCACCACGCTCGGTGATTGGGAGTCATTGGAAGACAGGAGGAGGATGAATAGAGAGCTGGGAGTGTACAAGACGTATGTTGGTGATAATCATTGGAAAGATATTGGTCAAAGAATTAGGAATAGTGCTTGTAAGGGAAAAGACAACCATGGGCACAAGCTGGCTCCCAATTTCATGCGTATGGGAGTGGGAAAGTTTTCCTTTGTGGGTAAGGGTGTCAGGAATTGTAGTAAATTGCCAAGATAAATGATGAATAATGTACCAAAAATGTTGAAGGAATTTAAAATTAAAATTCGTAAATGGCAGAATTAGATTGGCTGTGGAATTTTTCAGTCAAAGGATATAAGATAAAAAATAAATATATGATGATGGTAATAAAAATAGGTAATCGAAAATTGCCCCCAGAAAATGTTTTCTATTGCAATTAAAAATTATTATTTTTAAAGAAAGAAATGTAAGATATCGAATTTTTAATTTACATTTCTGCTGTGAGGTACGCTAGCTAATTTTCTATGCCATCATCAAGTCTGCAACTTTTAATTGGCACAAAAAAATGTCTTGACTTTACTGTTAGAATAATGGTACCATCGTTGAAAACACTTGTGCACATTTTTGTTAACACGTCTGAAAATAACCACAATTCCAAAATTGAAATTGGAATTTTAGTAAATAATAATTTATTATTTTAACAAGAAGCTGTAGAATGAATTGCCAAAATACCTATAATTTATTTTATTGTCATGCCAGGGCAAGCACTACAGCTGATTAGCGGTTATTGTTTTTAACAGCTCTGTCCTTGTATCTTCAGACACTTGTAACTAACCTATCTTTTGTGAGTTTTTAGCATATATATTCTCAGCAGACGATTACATTCATTGTTTGCACCATAGCTCTCAGAATGAAGAGCTCTCTCAACCATATTATAAGCTTCGCGCAGCAATAACTTAAACGCCTGGAAATTCAAACCAGTGTTTAATTAGCAGTCTTTGTCTACTACTCATGGAGATAAATGGAGTGTATCTCCTGAGAAGTTGACCCTATCTGATAAATATACATCGTTAAAAGTTGGTGTGCTAAACCGTTAATAGTACGTCGAGGGGGGAAAAAAATACTGTCTTACAATTCGGAAACGACGGGCTAACAAAATTCTCTTTTCCCTTAGAGGTAACTGTGGCCTAGTCTACGATATTCAGTGAGTTCTCGCTGCAATTTTCGTAGATAGGCTTTTTCATTGTAATTCCTGACTTAAATTATAAACTCTCACATATGACTCGTAGTAGCCAAAATTAACACAACGCCCTTTCAATTAACTTTTGCAAAACGAGCGTGTTCTTAAAAGTTAGCACCATCGATCAATGATAGGCCAAAAGATTTTTTTTTAAATTCGTATTACGACTAAGCTATAACCGGGAAACACTTTTAAAATAACTATAAAAGAATTGATGAGAAAGGAAAATGAGGTTTGAAAAGATTCAAGACAATGCGTTAGTCATAAAATGGATTTGGTTCAAACTCGACTCCTTCCATTCTTTCTCCTTGTTCGGCATTATCCGTCGAATCAAGGGAGATTATTTTTTTAATAAAGTAATTCTACCTAACCTTTGATTTATCAATGCTAATCTTCTTATTTTCTCATTCACTGGACATTCAGCATAGTGGCATTTCACAGCACTAGTAGAAATACGTCATAATTAATCGCCACTTGTCGAACCTTATGCTACATGGCGCTTCTCCATATATCCTATGCAGTGAAACTATACCAACGACAATATGATGTGAGAATTTATTACGCAAAACTACCAGAGTAACTTCCAGTAGATATTTTTTCAGCATTAGATCGTTAAGGTATTTCACGATTAAAAAATAGACTCAGAATTTATGTGAGATAAACGATTTCCAATGTATTGCCATAAGATACGTCACGAAGATAAAAATATTGCTAAAAAGGAGAAGTTCCGTAGATCTCTACTGTCATTACAGAAATCAGTTTCGGCAAAAGAACGTAAACAGGGGGCCTATTTCAAACCCTAGTCAATTAAAGAGTTAATTACTACTTGTTCACAAATTACATGGAAATAATATAACTTTTAGGAGGGTTAGCATGTTAAAAAATTTATGGTATGGCTCATGTATATTGGCCTAATTAAAGTCACTTTAGGACGTTCTATAACACGAACACTTGTTTGAATCTCGATGTATAAACTTGCAACTGTTTCTTTTTTTTTCGCAAGAAGAAAATCAAAATCTACCTTAACCGTTTACATTTCTGTAACTTGTATAGAAGAGGCAAGGATGGTTATGATAGAAATGCGAACCTACAAGTCAGCATCAACAGTTTTCAACAACAATTGATAAAATCTTTGTGTTGTATCGTGAATGAATCATATGTTTAGAAAATTTTTCAGACAGATGTAACGCCTGTTTAAGCTACTGTGCAATTGCTGATTGATGTAACAGCTTAACCTTGCCAGTCTGAGTTTTTATGTGGCTTATAGAGTCTATTTATTTTGGACCTCAGTTAACGTGGGAAATAATGCGATAAAAATGTCAGTTTTATTAAACCACTAGAGAGAATGGAGACAGAACAAAATTAAAAAGATAGTTATAAGCAGTGTGATTATCAAATTTTCTGTTATTTGTTTTTAAAAGTTTGCAACAGAAGGAAGCCATGAAGGCCTAATTGGTGAATTTTATGGAACGTCTTTCTGAGAATAGGTTTTGATTAATCTTTTCATTTTGTGAAAATATCTGTTACCCTAGAGGCGAAATATATAAATTCATTCAAAGCAGCTGCTAAACATATATTCATTTATTAGAAATAGACTTGTGACATTGCTTACAATTTTCTGTTTTTGTATAGGAGCTTAAAATGGATGGTTGAGCATCTTCCTAAGAAATATTGTAACAGCACTTGTGTCTATCGAATAAAGAATTTAGAAGTATTCTTGAATAGTAAATAATAAGTGGACTGAAAGAATTACACAATACTTTCTGCAATAAAATCTCCATTATTAAATAAATAGTCATGATTAATGAACGACAGGGTACACTAATGATTAGTGCAGTCTTATATATATATATATATATACATATATATATATATTAATTTAATTGCAATGGAACACAGGTTCCGGTGGCAATTTCCCTACACCCCCATCTTCCCCCTATCCTGCAGCCACCTACATTTGCCCTCTACAAAATTTATCTTTAAATTCTTTGCTAGTAGGGAAAGAATTTTCGTAATCGCAAGTTAAAATAAAAACATAGTTCAAAATCTGCCATAACTCTTAACCGAACGAATGTATTCGCGAAAATGGTGGATATGATGTTTACCCAATTGGTTGCTTTATTGACGTTTGTACATTGTTCCGCCAGAAATGCCTTTCAGTACGTTATTGGAGCTCAGAAAAATTTTAATTGCCTTGCTTCATTGACGGATTTAAAATTATTGGCTGATCGTACCAATATAATTAAAAATTGGTAAGTGATATTGCGTTTTCAGATAGCTTCAATATTTCCAATACAATTTTTTGTATCGGAATGTGATATGTTTTTTAGCAGACTATTGAGTTGTAGGCAGCGTAATTTTACGCAATAAGCTACATACCAACATTAACTTTTTTTTTTCCTGCCCTCTATCTAAACGGCTGGAGTCCTTCATTTGGTATCAACATATTGCAAATTAACAATAAAGCGTAATGAAAAATATTTTACTTGAGCATTGCAATTCAAAACTGTCCGAACAGCTAGCTCCAAGCGGAAATGTAAAAATTTAATTTCTTTAAAACGGAACCTGTGAACTCAAATGCATACAAGTATTTGTGTGTGTGTGTTTATGTTTTCTGCAATATGAATTTTAGCAATGCCAGGGAGTAAAATGGTTATTTCATTCCCGTCTCAAAATATCACATGATATAAGTATTTAAAATGTTTAAGATTAAGTAAATAATTATAAATCATGTTGATTGTTTTTTCAATGAACATTGTGAAGGCGGTTTTCATGCTATCCAAATTGGAGCTATTCGAGGCATGAATTCTTGAAAAGCCGTCTACAATAATTTCCGTTCTGACAGGAAAATACTTCTGTTCCCCAATTTGCGGGATTGCAGTTCGATGAAAATTTACGGAATGAATTAAGAAGAGTAGTGATTCAACGAATGACACTTTAAATTGTTGAGGAACAGTTTATAATAGTTGGGGGACCACTTTAATTGGCTCGCAGAATCTGTTTTGCTTGCTAATATAAAATCGAACAGATATAATTGTATCGTCCAGGTTTTTTTTCAGCCAATTAGAATCAAGAAGATGTGACCTGTTTGAAGTCATAGAACTCTTCAATGGTGGCTTCGAAAGTCTCGTGGTTTTGTAGGCCGCGCCATGCAATCACCTTCCCACCATGTTTCAGCTATCCGGGCGTTTGATGTTTACCGACTGGGCGAAGGATAGAGGCGCGCCGTCCCTGCCAGCAGAGGCGGCTCCCTTCCCACGGCCCGTTGTTCAGAGCTAGACCGGCGCGGTCGACAAATGCACTGGTCGTGGGAAGCCACCTTAAGGATCCTTCAGAGGTGGATTAGTGATCCTATTTCAGCGCTGGAAGCAAAGTGTTGGCATCTGTCGGCGAAATGCGTAACTTGTGTTCTAGCACGATAAGTATATTTTTGTTTGTGAAATGCTTAGATTGCGAGGCGAAAGTTAGTGACCGTCCCAGCATTCGCCGGGTGATTGCAGGAAACCGCCTAAAACCCGCAATCAGGACGGGACTCGAACCTGAGTCTGTCTAGGCAAGAATAAGGATTACGATTTGAGACAAGTTTTAGCGAAGTGCATGGACTGTTTATGAAGGTATTGCGGCCACAAGATCAAAATGTACGAGTATATGTTTTTATACGATATCAACGAGGCATCAAGCCATAATAAAATATAAATAAAAGTAAAAAAAATAAGCTTTGAAAAACAGACTAATGGCGCTTCTGAACAATATAGTGAACTGCAGGTTGCGAGAGGAAAATCTATTTCTGTTTTGAATCATTCAGAGCCTATCTACTGTATAATTTCATAAGCTCGCTCACTCACCTCGTTAGCTATTGGCTGAAGAACGGTGTCACGTGTCAGCCTTCACTCGCAAATTAACAGCATTTAGAGATATCATTAGAAGAAATTCGAGGTTATGTCCACAATTTAACAGCTAAGCAACTGCTACCAAATTAATTGCCATGCAATATTAATTAATTTTGTTTTTCGTATCTAATCATACTTAAAACAATATCGATATACTTTACGGCTGAAAAAAGTGGAACTGTTTTTCAGTAACATGTTGCTAATGAAAGCAACATAAAAAACTTTAAAACCTGAAGTTACCCATGGTCTCTGTTGTAACAACGAATGCATTGACAATCTGACCTAGGCTATAATTCAATTTAATTAAAATTTTCGCTAATGTTGTTGCTTGACCAAAGTTTATACGTTACGATTTTATACTTTTTATGTATTTTATCGACAACTATCGTTAATGGTCTTTATTCATGTTCGCTGTACGTGAGTTATTAGGTTGTTTAAAGTGGATATCAGACCAAATATGTTACCAAGTCGAGTATTCTGGCAATTCATTTCTTCGGAGTTGCTCAACTGTTTAATAATCTGGAATCTGTATTAAGTTCTCTGGCCGTTACAAACACTATGACCAAAGATTACATTATAAATGCTCAGCCTAAATAAAAAACAACGTGATGCTTTCGAAGCAAAAAGTAATTATTTAAATATTGCAGAGTGAACTTTAAAGGTTAAATGCAATTCAACTTTGTGTTTCAGCGAGTCTATGACCTATGAAACAATTATACGATAGCGCGATCGTCCCTGTCTATGTTTAACACCTATGTCTATTAATACTTCTGAGTGTTTTAGGCTCAAAAGATTTTATTCATCCCACAGGTGAAGAAGCACAGGGTAAGTTTGTATGTGGTCAGATCAGGCAAACTTGTCATTATCTTTGATCCTAAAAACTGGAACTATTCTAGGCTCATGACGATACGCAAAAAGTGGACACTAGTGATGTAATAAATGCTTATATTATAGCCCGTTTTGCATCTTGGATTACAAATAAAAATACCCAACGGTAGCTTTCTCTAGCTGGTTAAAAATAAGTCGTTTTCTTGAAATAATCTACTCCACGTTAAATATCTCGTCTCACGTTTTTCACTATTTAACATTTAATTCAAATACTTCAGTTTAAATTAAAACGTACTTCAGTTTTCGGACTCAACTCACTGTTGTATTACGCTATAACAGTTCTCTTTGTTAAGGTTCAAGTATATACATTATATTAGAGAGCTTCTATTAATTACGTGAGGTGTATTTTCGGAAATCTGGACCCCCCCCCCCCTTGTGATAAGATCTGGTGGATCCCCCCCCCCCCACCCTCCCTGCTGACGACCTAGGAAGTTTTGGAGAGTTCTTTTTATTAAAAAATTCTTCAAGGAATTAAAAAGAAGGCGTAATGTTTCTGTCTATCACTCCCCCTCTTGGTGTGATTTGGTGATGTTTTGCCTTTCCCCCCCCCCTTAATTTCGACTCACGTAATTAATGGACGCTCCCTTAAAATCCAGCTTATAGGCTTGCCAGCTTAATTCCCTGTATATTATCGTATTAATTTACATATATTATGTCATACTTATTATTTCTGAGGTAGCTACCATCCAAGGCTCCACAATCTGAGAAAAAGTCTGACGAGATGTCCGAAACAATGCTAGTGTGTCCGACCATTACTGAATAGATACATTCACAAAGACTTGAACATGCACTCGCTATGCGGATAGAGGCCTCCGCATATTTATTTAAAGTTTCAGTTAGCCTGGCAAGATAAGGACTGTCGAGCGTTCTCTTACATCATCATATACTTCCATGCCGTACCTGTATTATTTCAATTATCCTAGTAGAATTTTATACAACCTATTCTCTAAGGATTTGGTTATTGTATTGCAGCCTGTTTCCAAACGCTCTTTAAACAGTCATCTGTGAGACATTAAGCAATCCGCTGCTATAACAACCAGTACAACATTTTAATACCTCTGTGGAATATGTACATAACTCAAGACGTATCCACGAAAAAGTGGTCGTCCTATTACCGATTACATCACAGCTCAGGTATGTAAGGTTTTTTATTTAGGTCTTTAAGGTTCATCTCCGTCTAGTTCATTAGAGCTTACGTTAGATGCAGGGTAGGAGGAGGGGGGGGGCAAAGAATGTGAAGGAACTCTATAAGGAATTTTTAAAAGGATCTTGCCGGCCAATAATTTCGGGAAGCATGAAAAAATAAATCAGGATGTCTGGACTAGGGATAGATTTCGCGGGCTTCCCAGAGCCATACCAAACGTTAACCGCTAACCCGCCAGCGTATAAGGGAGAAAGTACAAAATGAACGAGTTTTGGCAATGATGGGTGAGAAAAGAGGTTTGTGGAAAAGGCTTTAGAAAGAAGAGACAGGATTGTATGTCATATTTTGAGACATGAAGGATTGGTTAATTTGTTAGTGGAGGGAACAGTCGAAGGTAAGAACTGTAGAGGAAGACAGAGATTAGAATATATGAAGCAGATAATTGAGGACCTAGTGTGTAAGCGTATGTTGAGATGAAGAGGTTAGCGCAAGATAGGAAGGGATGAGGACTGCATCAAACCAGTAGAAAGACATGACACAACAAGAGAGAAATAACTTGGACACATGTACATCATTTAAAAAGAGGATCATTTAGTCGTCCCAACATGAACGGTGAAATAATTCAAACAGGTAGACGTAACAGATGCCATGTGTTAAAAAAGCAAAATATTCGGCTATGATATGCGAAAAATCGTATTTTACATAGAGGTGACAGCATACTCTTAAGCTGTTGTATTTTAGTATGTCGTGGACGATACGAAATCATCTCTCATTTTTAACAAGACCACAGACAATATCGAATAACAATTCCACACTTCCACAATCCGAAGGTTGGTTGGACATTCACATAGGAAGTGTCTCTTAGCTCAGATTGGCAAGTTCCTTTCTTCACTATGCGTGATAACTGACGGTGAATTGCTGATATATACGCGATGAAGCAAGCGGCATGAGTGAGTATTAAGAAGGAATAGTGTCAACACCTCTGTCGCAAGACGCCAACCTGCGGCTAGGATTAACGTCCTCAATGGTCATCGCAGACCGTACCCTATTCCATTACTGAGTCTCAATGGTGAAATACATTGGTGATATTACTTCTTTCCCACCTCTAATGACCTCGACGTCGACGAGGCGTAAAGTGATAAGCATAAAAAATAAAAGAAATAAAAACAGAAAACCTCATTTTCCATCAAAATCGCATTTTTGTACAGAGTACTATTAAACACTACTTCATCACAGCATTATGGGAAGCAAACTGCCTATTCTCTAGTGTATTCACTGGTTAACAGATAGAGATAAACGGCGCCTTGGGCTGTGGGGTAATTTCTGTCTGCAAGCAGTTCCCATCCGGCCGCTGTAAAGAAGGTGGTGATGGAAAACGAGAGGGAGTGACTGTCAGCTAGCGACACTGCCCGGTCAAAGCATAGCGACCAGGTGTACACTTTTAATATGCTGCACTGCTGCTATGAATATACAGTGCCGTCTGATTGAGAGAACATAAGGTCGTCGGGAAGGACTGATTACAAAAGGCGGACTCGGCTTTGATGTCGCTCGTTTGTGTTATGACACAAATGCCGGGCATTCCTCTCTGCCTGTCAGTTGTCCGAGTTGCGAAAACATTTTCGGTGGAAAATAAAGCTCGGACACTGAACCAACTTCCGCTATCGCGCTTTTATTTCATTACACAGGCAAATGGTAGTGACGTCGGGATAGAACAAAATTTGTGGAATACACAGTATAAATCAAGAGAACTTTCCTTTCGTAAACGATATTTAATGTAAGAGAACCAATCGAAATATTTTATTAAAGATGTCGATTATTACAAATATTTATACGCACATGTCATCTGGGTCCAGTATAGCTTTAGCTATTTATAAATTATTGGCAGCACAAACGTAGATATTAATACACAAAATTCAACACTACTGGCACAGTTTTCAACTGAATTTGTGCGTCACGTATTTTGAATTTTAAAACAGAAGTGACAGATATTGATCAAGCTGCAATCTTGCTGCTCTTCTTTATTCAGTAATCATCTTCATTGTCTCCGAAAAGAGTTGCTTAGTTTAGTATCTCTTCTTATTACATCAGCTTTAGGGCCTTTGTGAAGATAAAACTCATGCAACTAAACACAACCTAGTGGGTATGCGGTAACCTTTTTTTTCCCCCCTTTTTTTTTTTTTTTTTTTTTTTTGCTTATGGCTTTACGCCTTATTGAGTTCATTAGAGGCGCGAAAGGACTGGAGACACGGAACGGGAAGGAGTTCGGCCATGGCCGATGACCTTTTGAAGGAAGCATCCCGGCATTCACCTGGAGTGATTTGGGGAACCATGGAAAACGCAAATCTGGATGCCCGGGTGATTCGAACCCGCGTCCTCCCGAATGCGAGGCCAGAACGTTACCGCTCGCCTACCACGTTCGGTAAGAAGTAACGCTGTGGACAGTCATTCGGGAGGTCGCAGGTTTGAACTCCCGTCCAGATTTCGTTTACCATGGTTCCCAGAAATCTCTCCAGCAAACGCCGGTATGGATGTTTCAAAACGCCATCGCTTATTTCCTTCCCGTTACTTGCTTGCCATTCTCTGTTTCCTCTAATTACTCGACGTTGACGAGAGGTAAAACTTTAAGCGAAAAAAAAGTCCTATTACTTGAAAGGTCAGCTATATTTTCTTCTCGGATTCCTTCTATAAAAAGCATTCTCGCCATTCAGCAATAAGGCAGTTCTTTTGTTACTACTAGCTGGTGCCCACGAATCCGTTGATGTTTGTAAATAATTTTGATTGATAGGTACCGACATGAAACCGTCTTAGTACACGATGGGAGACTCTAGGCTAATACCACACGCAAACGTAAGTGATCTGCGCAGGGTATTTATGACTGCAAAGTTAAATACATAGACACACATTTCTTTGGTTGAAATATGAAAATGTCTTTGTTCGACTACTTTCAAAATTCATATTTAACACACCCACACCATCTACCCATATGCAACCACCACAGTGCACGATGGGCGATTCGATGCTTCTTCCACACACAAACACCAGTGATCTGCCCTATGTAGTTTTGTCAGCAATGTAAAATATAGAGACACACATGTCTTTGGCCGAAATACAAAAATGTCCTTGATCGACCACTTTCAGCCATCATATCTCCCACGCTCCCACAGCTACAGGCATTCGGCCAACGTTCTGCACGATGGGAAACTCCATGCTACTACCACACACAAACACCAGATGTTCCGATGCCATCAAAGTATCGATACCTACTTAAATGAGAAGTACTCAAATTGTCTTACGATACTTACTCATATGAGTACTGCAAAGGTATCGATACTTACTCATATCGATACTTTTTTTAAATTAATGTCGAAATATAAAAATATACGTGACATGTTGCTAAATTATTTATTTTATTTTCCCAGTGTAATAAAATCTAATAATACTCAGTAAACATTTTTATTTATTTATTAAAATTATAATAAAGCTCACATTGTAAGCAAACTTTGAAGGTTTTGTCTTTTCTTTAAATATTTATTTATTATAGTTTTAAAACTTTTAAACAATAAAAGTCTGCTTTTGGTAGGTTTCCCAGAAAAGCAATTGCTCCTAATATTTTGGCGACAGCTTGTTTCTTTTGTTTGTCATTGTTTCACCAGCATTGGAAAACAAACATTCACTCAATACTGACGTATTGAGTATCTTACAACAATAAGATACTGTTGTGCGTATTTATACAGACAAGGAAATTTAAGTTTCATTTCTCCCCATTCTGTAATTGGATTGTTTTTTTTTTTAGAGACATTACAGTGTTTGACAATTAGAGAGACACTTTGTTTGTGTTTTCTTTTTCTTTGTGATGTTTCAAGAAGTGATATTCCAGTGAAACTCTAGTTGAAGCAGCTTCTTCTTCCGATTCACATGGGCTACTTAGTTGCTCTGAATCATATCTTTTAGTTTTTATGTGGGGCTGCACGGGAGCGACCATTGGCCAGATATAGCGAAATGCGCGCCAAGTACTTTATTACAATGAAATAGGGACCTAAAATAATGCTACCAACTTGACGTCAGCGGAAAATTAATTTTCGCGACTGAGTGGCGCAGCAGAGATGATACTTTTAGAATTTAACACCGGGTGCGTTTCGATACTTTCGATTCGATACAAGTACTTTTCTTCCGATACCGAGTAAGTATCGAATGAATGAATATGAATACGAAAAGTACTCGGTATCGAAACAAAGTATCGAGTACTTACTCGTATTTACTTGTATCGGATCAACACTATCTGCGCTTAGTAGTAGTGACTGCGGAGTGAAATATAGGGACACACGTCTATTTTTTTGTACGTGTATAAGATTTCATAACTCTGCACCATCATCCACAATATAGACACCATACAACAGCGAATCCCTACACGAGCAGCTTTAAAAACAGCTAGGAAACCATATTCTCATTCACACAAAAACTGTGCCATCAACAAACCAACATTGCAGCCTATCAATATAAACCAAGGCAAGATCGAAATTGAATTCCTGACCGAAGGTATTCGAAGAAGCTAATAGCCAGACCAGTTTTGCTTAAAACTTAACTAAGATCTTCCACACATTTTATCTGTTCACACGTGTAACGAGGAATAAAAACAGAAATTAAAAATAAATTTATACATGAATATATGCGGATAACACGGCACTTAGGTGTGAACGCGATAAAGGATCGATTATAAGTGGGAAAAGCATGTGAAAGTATTTAGGAACAGAAAGATTAGCAGTTGCCTATTCTATCACCAACAGCAACTAACTTCGTTCACCTGAAGCCGTGTTCTGCCGTGATTGAAGCGTATGGTCCTCTGCCCTCTTCTACTTTTTCTTACGTTCCGTAATCATAATGCCAAAACCAGAACTCTTATAATTGCGTCATGTCATATCCTCTTAATTCTTTCATCTCTGCATCGTCTGTAATGAAGCAATATACAAAAAGATATGATGTAGACCAGGGGTGGCCCAACATTTTTTGGCTCGGGAGATTCTTCCATCACACTTACACAAAATACAATTATTTTATAATGGCAAAAGTAATGAAAAACAATGTTTTAAAAAACACATTATTTGTACATCCATGTCTAAATTATGGGAAAAATAACTTTGATTTTAAAATAATACTCTTGCAAATATATGACAGATATTTTTAGCATCATTATTATTATATTTTCTATGACTACATGTAGGAATAATATTAAACACAATAATAATTACTCATTATGTTTAAATTTTTCGCTCCAAAACAATGACTATAGTGGGACTAAATCCAATATCGGGGTATATAATTTTACATGCGCCCCCGGAGTTATGATGCATTTCCATAGTGGCCGCAAGATCATTTGGGTTGGCCACCCCTGATGTAGACCATAGACATCGGAACGAGACAATGAACGAACGGATCCGAGGCGAGACGAGCATACCGTCTGATGCCGTTCGCCGAAGACCCGAAGCAGTTCGGAAGCTATCCGTCCCGAGTCGGAACTTCAAAGAGAATTCGGGGTTGCCCCGCATACTATGGGGACGCGTATTTGCAGTCGTACGTCTGCCTCCCTCGTTCACCCTGCTACGTAGGCACTCAGTCGTCGTTTAACATACCGTGTGTTGAAATTGAATAATTTGAGTTTTTCGTTATTGTTTCGTTTTGGTATGACTATTTTTAATCAGAAGATGAGACAATTAGAAGGTACTCTCATATTACAGTGTATGAAACGGGTCCCTTATGGTGAAAGTACGACGATAAGTTTCATCATAATGCTTAGTTGGAAGAGACTATTTTTTAAATAGTGTAAAGCCGTCGAACATCAGGTAGGAGAAAAAAGAATCGAATACTTAACAGCATGGGAACAGTCAAAGGCTATGATAACGGCTACTCTCTTCTTCTTCGATCATAATGTTTAAAATAATTGCCCACCAGTGAACAATCACCAGCGTCTTTTTTTTAACTCTTTAACTGAACTAGCCACTGTTAAATCGTCACCGCGCTCTATATCCACTAACTTCACAACATTGTCAACTCGTCAGAACATACAAATGGATGGATACCTGTTTCGGCCTCGGCCTCTGCCTCGGCGAACTGCGTTCATGTAAAACAAAGTGTACGTACGAGGCATCCGTTCTGCCTCGCCTCACCTCAGTCCCGTCCGTGCGTTGCCTCGTTCTGATGTGTACCCGCGTTTATAGAAGGATGTTTTTTTCATTTTCGCATACCCTAAGTATAATGCTGCATTTCTGAACCGTTTTCAAACCGAGGACCAGTGAAACGTCAAAAATAATTCTAGGAACCACTATCTTACATACGCATAAATTTTTACCTGTGTGTATATAATTAACCAATACTATCAATTGTTATCAGCATGTACAGCGGTCCGTTACGATCCGCACCTACGATAAGACCATTCATAAAATGGTCACTTAATCGTTAAAATCCGTAGCTGGAAACGTATCTTATAATAGCAAAATGCACTCATATCTTCATATCCCAGATTTTTTCCTGGTAGTTGAAATATTGATGGCTTTTACAAAGTCTGATTTACAGACTTAGGCTTATTTTCTCTTATAGCCTTTTACTGTATCCATTTCACACGAAGAATTTTTATTAATGTATGTTTGTTTCCTCGTTTGGGCCAACTAGGACCACGTTAAGCCTTTGTTTAGTTGGATTTTTGCTGTAGATGTGTTACAACCAGAAATATTAGTCCTAGAGGGGACCTACAGTTTAACGTGGAATCCGAACTACAGGGGTCCTGGCATAGCTCATATGATCAAACAAACTCTCAAAATTCCTGCGCCTACTGCTTAACTGCAAAAAGTGCAAGGCAATGCACATAAGTAATAAAAAGACCCCGTTTGCTCACGAATACAAAGTTAACAATTCAGTTGTTGACACTGTGGATTCCCTGAAGTATCTAGGCGTAACAATACAAAGCACCATGAAATGGGACTTGCACATAACTTCAGTCGTAGGCAAAGATAATTCTAAACTACGATTCATATTTTGATAAGTTGTAATGCTCATACGAAGGAAATAGCGTACAAAACACTAGTGCGTCCGCATTTGGAATACTGTTGTGGAAATTGGGATCCGTATCGCAAGGGCTTGATTGACACATTAGAGAAAGTACAGAGGAGAGCCGCTCGATTCATGACTGCTAGTTACAGTCCTTACGTAAGTGTCACGGAGCTGATACGTGGGTTGGGCTGGGATTGTTTGCCGGACAGACGACGTCGTTTTCGTTTGAATTTGTTGGAGAATATGCGAAAATATCTAATTTACGAGTACAACGAAATACTTCTTCCGCCAACCTATTTAGGTCGCAATGACAGGAGGTATAAGATTAGAGAGATAAGATGCCGTACTGATACATTTATGTATTCCTTCTTTCCTCTTTCTGTTCGGAATTGGAATGTACATAATTAGGATTGGTGCTTAGCGCCCTCTGCCACCCACAGTATTTGTGATTTGCAGAGTATAGATGTAGATGTACTGGGATTCGAACCCGCGACCAGAGCAGCATTTCTGGAAGCAAGCACCTCAACCACTAAGCTACCAGAGCACTCTATTTATTTTTTGTTGTATCTCTAATTCAATTTGAAATAAAGTTTTAATATTCTGCCTGCTAACCATATGTCTCATCTTCGTGGACCACAAGTTGAGGAATACAGGTAAATGCAATCAATTTTTCTTGTACTTTTTAATGTAGTTCTGTAAATTGCGACATACGAGTATCTTGAATTCGTTCGTAATATCTCCTCCCACCACCCCTCTATTTTTTCAACCCACATTATTCAGTAATCTGTGCAAATACAAAATTATAGCACTGTGCAAAATTTTAAACTAAAATTAATTTCGATAGAATATTTTGATACCTTTTTTTTGGTTTTTACATTAATCGGTTACCAATGAACTGAATTTTTTGTTTCTTACGACCAACATTATAACACAATTACGTAAATGTACAGACGTAGAAAGACCAGTAGATAGGGTAGTTAAGAAACTGCAAAACTTATGCTATGAAATATTTCGTCTTCAACATAGACTGACTTTTGATGTTAGTATGAATACAATGCCCGCAAATAAGTGAAGCACCCAGAAGGAGAGAAGGAAACGAAATGAAACTTCACAAGTTGAGAGTATATGTGATGATATTTCAGTGATTAAAAAAATCGAGTCAAATTTACAAAGAACTTGGCAGAATGAGCGCACTTACCATTATCACGTTGCACTCCCTCTGTCCTGAATTGATGCGATCATTCGATTAGGAAGGATGTCATAAAGTCGTTGTATCCTCTTCTGAAGAAAGCTGACCGACAACTGCAGGTCCTTGATACTCTGGACACTGGCACTGGGACGTTCAAACTACTCCTGGGGATCTTGCTGGTTACGGGAATACCGCAACAGTTCACAGATATACCTTCCGTTAGTGGACGAACATTGTCCTGCTGAAAAAATGGCATCAGGATAGGATCGCGTGAGACCGATGGTGGTGGTGTAACGGTTAGCGTTCTGGCCCGCATTCGGGAGGACGGCGGTACGAATCCCCGTCCGGGCATCCAGATTTGGGTTTTCCATGGTTTCCAAAATCACTCCAGGCAAATTCCGGGATGCTTCCTTTGAAAGGCCATGACCAAATTCCTTCCCATTCCTTGCCCCCCATCCTTTCCCGTATCTAAAGACCTCGCTGTTAAAGAGACGTTAAGCAGTTTAAAAAAAAAAAACAACTATTGCGTGAGAGGTAACACATGAGAACACAGGATGCCCGCGACGTGTTGTCAGAGTTCCCTCAAGCACTGCCAGCCGTGACCTGAAGTTATATCCCTTCACCATGATGCCAGAACCGCGATCCATCGCTAATTACAATGCCACGCCATTCATTGTGTTCAGCGATTCTGCTCTACATCGCGTGAACATCGGCGGCGAGTCATGGTGATCCCATTCCTCCAATGTGTAGGAGAGGCACAACGGTGTTACTCCTGACGTCATGGTATGACTTTGAGTCACAGTTGATAGCGATTGATGGAACGGTACATCACATACATCCTGCATCCTCTTGTGTTACCTCTTATGCGATAGTGTCGTGGTGCCATTTTTCTAGCTTCGTAAAATTTGTGCTTTAAACAGTAGCTTGAAAAAAGAAACTTGAAACTTATTTTTTTTTCATTTTTGAAGTCCTCTATGGTTATGCTTCAAATGTTTGTAATACTCGTACTCTTTATAACCAAAAATTTGTGAAGCAATCGACGAAAAATTAATATTTTGTTGTATTTTCGAAAAAAATGAGTATGCGATGCTATCAACAGCAAATAGTACCGGAAGAAAATGCACATAGAAACAAATAAAACGTATTCCAAAGCAAGAATCGAACCGCAAGTCCCTAAACTTCCTGATACTCGCCTTAAACCACATGGATATTGATATTAGGATGAAATGTAAGAGGTTTAATATACTATAAATTAGACTTTTCGTTTTGGGATGCCGATTTCCGCACTATAGATCTCTCTCCTTGTTAGAAGCATCTTCAGCGGTTTTTTCCGTTGTATTTGTGTACATTTGTCACTACTTTTGTTCTAGTACTTCATTTAACTCACCGAAATTACAGAGCAAGTGATCTTCACTTAAAATGATATGTGAATTAGTTTGAATCTCATCTGCGTTTCTGCGTGGCTACTTTTTTCATATTTCAGCTATAGTGGCATTACTTACTGTTTTTGGAGAGTTTTTATTGTTGTTTTTTGTACACTGGTGTTCTACACACTATTTATAATTTATACACAAACTGAGAGAATCAGAGAAGACATTACTTAACTGGAGAGAGTTCTTACTGGCAAGTGATGTCATGGGCGTCGTTGGCCCGTACCAGGTTGCAAAGAATTGTTTTAACGTTCAATTTTACACAAAAGAAGCACTTTAGTCCAAAAAAAAAAAAAAAAATGGTTCCGCGTCAATAACGTGTATCAATAAACAATTTCCAAAAAATAGTGAAATAGCCTAATGGACGCCGTATTTTTTTCATATTCATTTCAAAACGAATCTATATTGAAATTTTTAAATTTGAAAAGTAAGATTCAGTACCATCCTTTATCTGTTGTCTTAATTACAGTTATTTTTCATATTTATGCAGATGTCTGGAATGAATTAAAAA
>JARYHS010011408.1:243951767-244079911 GCA_031002005.1 Vandiemenella viatica
AAAGTATCGATATGAGTAAGTATCGATACCTTTGCAGTACTCATATGAGTAAGTATCGTAAGACAATTTGAGTACTTCTCATTTAAGTAGGTATCGATACTTTGATGGCATCGGAACATCTGGTGTTTGTGTGTGGTAGTAGCATGGAGTTTCCCATCGTGCAGAACGTTGGCCGAATGCCTGTAGCTGTGGGAGCGTGGGAGATATGATGGCTGAAAGTGGTCGATCAAGGACATTTTTGTATTTCGGCCAAAGACATGTGTGTCTCTATATTTTACATTGCTGACAAAACTACATAGGGCAGATCACTGGTGTTTGTGTGTGGAAGAAGCATCGAATCGCCCATCGTGCACTGTGGTGGTTGCATATGGGTAGATGGTGTGGGTGTGTTAAATATGAATTTTGAAAGTAGTCGAACAAAGACATTTTCATATTTCAACCAAAGAAATGTGTGTCTATGTATTTAACTTTGCAGTCATAAATACCCTGCGCAGATCACTTACGTTTGCGTGTGGTATTAGCCTAGAGTCTCCCATCGTGTACTAAGACGGTTTCATGTCGGTACCTATCAATCAAAATTATTTACAAACATCAACGGATTCGTGGGCACCAGCTAGTAGTAACAAAAGAACTGCCTTATTGCTGAATGGCGAGAATGCTTTTTATAGAAGGAATCCGAGAAGAAAATATAGCTGACCTTTCAAGTAATAGGACTTTTTTTTCGCTTAAAGTTTTACCTCTCGTCAACGTCGAGTAATTAGAGGAAACAGAGAATGGCAAGCAAGTAACGGGAAGGAAATAAGCGATGGCGTTTTGAAACATCCATACCGGCGTTTGCTGGAGAGATTTCTGGAACCATGGTAAACGAAATCTGGACGGGAGTTCAAACCTGCGACCTCCCGAATGACTGTCCACAGCGTTACTTCTTACCGAACGTGGTAGGCGAGCGGTAACGTTCTGGCCTCGCAT
Source organism: Vandiemenella viatica (assembly GCA_031002005.1). NCBI lineage: Eukaryota > Metazoa > Arthropoda > Insecta > Orthoptera > Morabidae > Vandiemenella > Vandiemenella viatica. Next base: position 243,952,737 of record JARYHS010011408.1, read on the forward strand.
TCGGGAGGACGCGGGTTCGAATCACCCGGGCATCCAGATTTGCGTTTTCCATGGTTCCCCAAATCACTCCAGGTGAATGCCGGGATGCTTCCTTCAAAAGGTCATCGGCCATGGCCGAACTCCTTCCCGTTCCGTGTCTCCAGTCCTTTCGCGCCTCTAATGAACTCAATAAGGCGTAAAGCCATAAGCAAAAAAAAAAAAAAAAAAAAGGTTACCGCATACCCACTAGGTTGTGTTTAGTTGCATGAGTTTTATCTTCACAAAGGCCCTAAAGCTGATGTAATAAGAGAGATACTAAACTAAGCAACTCTTTTCGGAGACAATGAAGATGATTACTGAATAAAGAAGAGCAGCAAGATTGCAGCTTGATCAATATCTGTCACTTCTGTTTTAAAATTCAAAATACGTGACGCACAAATTCAGTTGAAAACTGTGCCAGTAGTGTTGAATTTTGTGTATTAATATCTACGTTTGTGCTGCCAATAATTTATAAATAGCTAAAGCTATACTGGACCCAGATGACATGTGCGTATAAATATTTGTAATAATCGACATCTTTAATAAAATATTTCGATTGGTTCTCTTACATTAAATATCGTTTACGAAAGGAAAGTTCTCTTGATTTATACTGTGTATTCCACAAATTTTGTTCTATCCCGACGTCACTACCATTTGCCTGTGTAATGAAATAAAAGCGCGATAGCGGAAGTTGGTTCAGTGTCCGAGCTTTATTTTCCACCGAAAATGTTTTCGCAACTCGGACAACTGACAGGCAGAGAGGAATGCCCGGCATTTGTGTCATAACACAAACGAGCGACATCAAAGCCGAGTCCGCCTTTTGTAATCAGTCCTTCCCGACGACCTTATGTTCTCTCAATCAGACGGCACTGTATATTCATAGCAGCAGTGCAGCATATTAAAAGTGTACACCTGGTCGCTATGCTTTGACCGGGCAGTGTCGCTAGCTGACAGTCACTCCCTCTCGTTTTCCATCACCACCTTCTTTACAGCGGCCGGATGGGAACTGCTTGCAGACAGAAATTACCCCACAGCCCAAGGCGCCGTTTATCTCTATCTGTTAACCAGTGAATACACTAGAGAATAGGCAGTTTGCTTCCCATAATGCTGTGATGAAGTAGTGTTTAATAGTACTCTGTACAAAAATGCGATTTTGATGGAAAATGAGGTATTTCTGTTTTTATTTCTTTTATTTTTTATGCTTATCACTTTACGCCTCGTCGACGTCGAGGTCATTAGAGGTGGGAAAGAAGTAATATCACCAATGTATTTCACCATTGAGACTCAGTAATGGAATAGGGTACGGTCTGCGATGACCATTGAGGACGTTAATCCTAGCCGCAGGTTGGCGTCTTGCGACAGAGGTGTTGACACTATTCCTTCTTAATACTCACTCATGCCGCTTGCTTCACGCGTATATATCAGCAATTCACCGTCAGTTATCACGCATAGTGAAGAAAGGAACTTGCCAATCTGAGCTAAGAGACACTTCCTATGTGAATGTCCAACCAACCTTCGGATTGTGGAAGTGTGGAATTGTTATTCGATATTGTCTGTGGTCTTGTTAAAAATGAGAGATGATTTCGTATCGTCCACGACATACTAAAATACAACAGCTTAAGAGTATGCTGTCACCTCTATGTAAAATACGATTTTTGCATATCATAGCCGAATATTTTGCTTTTTTAACACATGGCATCTGTTACGTCTACCTGTTTGAATTATTTCACCGTTCATGTTGGGACGACTAAATGATCCTCTTTTTAAATGATGTACATGTGTCCAAGTTATTTCTCTCTTGTTGTGTCATGTCTTTCTACTGGTTTGATGCAGTCCTCATCCCTTCCTATCTTGCGCTAACCTCTTCATCTCAACATACGCTTACACACTAGGTCCTCAATTATCTGCTTCATATATTCTAATCTCTGTCTTCCTCTACAGTTCTTACCTTCGACTGTTCCCTCCACTAACAAATTAACCAATCCTTCATGTCTCAAAATATGACATACAATCCTGTCTCTTCTTTCTAAGCCTTTTCCACAAACCTCTTTTCTCACCCATCATTGCCAAAACTCGTTCATTTTGTACTTTCTCCCTATACGCTGGCGGGTTAGCGGTTAACGTTTGGTATGGCTCTGGGAAGCCCGCGAAATCTATCCCTAGTCCAGACATCCTGATTTATTTTTTCATGCTTCCCGAAATTATTGGCCGGCAAGATCCTTTTAAAAATTCCTTATAGAGTTCCTTCACATTCTTTGCCCCCCCCTCCTCCTACCCTGCATCTAACGTAAGCTCTAATGAACTAGACGGAGATGAACCTTAAAGACCTAAATAAAAAACCTTACATACCTGAGCTGTGATGTAATCGGTAATACTTTTTCGTGGATACGTCTTGAGTTATGTACATATTCCACAGAGGTATTAAAATGTTGTACTGGTTGTTATAGCAGCGGATTGCTTAATGTCTCACAGATGACTGTTTAAAGAGCGTTTGGAAACAGGCTGCAATACAATAACCAAATCCTTAGAGAATAGGTTGTATAAAATTCTACTAGATAATTGAAATAATACAGGTACGGCATGGAAGTAATATGATGATGTAAGAGAACGCTCGACAGTCCTTATCTTGCCAGGCTAACTGAAACTTTAAATAAATATGCGGAGGCCTCTATCCGCATAGCGAGTGCATGTTCAAGTCTTTGTGAATGTATCTATTCAGTAATGGTCGGACACACTAGCATTGTTTCGGACATCTCGTCAGACTTTTTCTCAGATTGTGGAGCCTTGGATGGTAGCTACCTCAGAAATAATAAGTATGACATAATATATGTAAATTAATACGATAATATACAGGGAATTAAGCTGGCAAGCCTATAAGCTGGATTTTAAGGGAGCGTCCATTAATTACGTGAGTCGAAATTAAGGGGGGGGGAAAGGCAAAACATCACCAAATCCACCAAGAGGGGGAGTGATAGACAGAAACATTACGCCTTCTTTTTAATTCCTTGAAGAATTTTTAATAAAAAGAACTCTCCAAAACTTCCTAGGTCGTCAGCAGGGAGGGTGGGGGGGGGGATCCACCAGATCTTATCACAAGGGGGGGGGGTCCAGATTTCCGAAAATACACCTCACGTAATTAATAGAAGCTCTCTAATATAATGTATATACTTGACCTTAACAAAGAGAACTGTTATAGCGTAATACAACAGTGAGTTGAATCCGAAAACTGAAGTACGTTTTAATTTAAACTGAAGTATTTGAATTAAATGTTAAATAGTGAAAAACGTGAGACGAGATATTTAACGTGGAGTAGATTATTTCAAGAAAACGACTTATTTTTAACCAGCTAGAGAAAGCTACCGTTGGGTATTTTTATTTGTAATCCAAGATGCAAAACGGGCTATAATATAAGCATTTATTACATCACTAGTGTAAGACCCTGACCACTTTTTGCGTATCGTCATGAGCCTAGAATAGTTCCAGTTTTTAGGATCAAGATAATGACAAGTTTGCCTGATCTGACCACATACAAACTTACCCTGTGCTTCTTCACCTGTGGGATGAATAAAATCTTTTGAGCCTAAAACACTCAGAAGTATTAATAGACATAGGTGTTAAACATAGACAGGGACGATCGCGCTATCGTATAATTGTTTCATAGGTCATAGACTCGCTGAAACACAAAGTTGAATTGCATTTAACCTTTAAAGTTCACTCTGCAATATTTAAATAATTACTTTTTGCTTCGAAAGCATCATGTTTTTTATTTAGGCGAGCATTTATAATGTAATCTTTGGTCATAGTGTTTGTAACGGCCAGATTAATACAGATTCCAGATTATTAAACAGTTGAGCAACTCCGAAGAAATGAATTGCCAGAATACTCGACTTGGTAACATATTTGGTCTGATATCCACTTTAAACAACCTAAGTAACTCACGTACAGCGAACATGAATAAAGACCATTAACGATAGTTGTCGATAAAATACATAAAAAGTAAATAAAACGTAACGTATAAACTTTGGTCAAGCAACAACATTAGCGAAAATTTTAATTAAATTGAATTATAGCCTAGGTCAGATTGTCAATTGGCATTCGTTGTTACAACAGAGACCATGGGTAACTTCAGGTTTTTAAAGTTTTTTATGTTGCTTTCATTAGCAACATGTTACTGAAAAACAGTTCCACTTTTTTCAGCCGTAAAGTATATCGATATTGTTTTAAGTATGATTAGATACGAAAAACAAAATTAATTAATATTGCATGGCAATTAATTTGGTAGCAGTTGCTTAGCTGTTAAATTGTGGACATAACCTCGAATTTCTTCTAATGATATCTCTAATTACTGTTAATTTGCGAGTGAAGGCTGACACGTGACACCGTTCTTCAGCCAATAGCTAACGAGGTGAGTGAGCGAGCTTATGAAATTATACAGTAGATAGGCTCTGAATGATTCAAAACAGAAATAGATTTTCCTCTCGCAACCTGCAGTTCACTATATTGTTCAGAAGCGCCATTAGTCTGTTTTTCAAAGCTTGATTTTTATTATTTTTTTTACTTTATTTATATTTTATTATGGCTTGATGCCTCGTTGATATCGTAGTCATATACTCGTACATTTTGATCTTGTGGCCGCAATACCTTCATAAACAGTCCATGCACTTCGCTAAAACTTGTCTCAAAGCGTAATCCTTATTCTTGCCTAGACAGACTCAGGTTCGAGTCCCGTCCTGATTGCGGGTTTTAGCGGTTTCCTGCAATCACCCGGCGAATGCTGGGACGGTCACTAACTTTCGCCTCGCAATCTAAGCATTTCACAAACAAAAATATACTTATCGTGCTAGAACACAAGTTACGCATTTCGCCGACAGATGCCAACACTTTGCTTCCAGCGCTGAAATAGGATCACTAATCCACCTCTGAAGCATCCTTAAGGTGGCTTCCCACGACCAGTGCATTTGTCGACCGCGCCGGTCTAGCTCTGAACAACGGGCCGTGGGAAGGGAGCCGCCTCTGCTGGCAGGGACGGCGCGCCTCTATCCTTCGCCCAGTCGGTAAACATCAAACGCCCGGATAGCTGAAACATGGTGGGGAGGTGATTGCATGGCGCGGCCTACAAAACCACGAGACTTTCGAAGCCACCATTGAAGAGTTCTATGACTTCAAACAGGTCACATCTTCTTGATTCTAATTGGCTGAAAAAAACCTGGACGATACAATTATATCTGTTCGATTTTATATTAGCAAGCAAAACAGATTCTGCGAGCCAATTAAAGTGGTCCCCCAACTATTATAAACTGTTCCTCAACAATTTAAAGTGTCATTCGTTGAATCACTACTCTTCTTAATTCATTCCGTAAATTTTCATCGAACTGCAATCCCGCAAATTGGGGAACAGAAGTATTTTCCTGTCAGAACGGAAATTATTGTAGACGGCTTTTCAAGAATTCATGCCTCGAATAGCTCCAATTTGGATAGCATGAAAACCGCCTTCACAATGTTCATTGAAAAAACAATCAACATGATTTATAATTATTTACTTAATCTTAAACATTTTAAATACTTATATCATGTGATATTTTGAGACGGGAATGAAATAACCATTTTACTCCCTGGCATTGCTAAAATTCATATTGCAGAAAACATAAACACACACACACAAATACTTGTATGCATTTGAGTTCACAGGTTCCGTTTTAAAGAAATTAAATTTTTACATTTCCGCTTGGAGCTAGCTGTTCGGACAGTTTTGAATTGCAATGCTCAAGTAAAATATTTTTCATTACGCTTTATTGTTAATTTGCAATATGTTGATACCAAATGAAGGACTCCGCCGTTTAGATAGAGGGCAGGAAAAAAAAAAAAGTTAATGTTGGTATGTAGCTTATTGCGTAAAATTACGCTGCCTACAACTCAATAGTCTGCTAAAAAACATATCACATTCCGATACAAAAAATTGTATTGGAAATATTGAAGCTATCTGAAAACGCAATATCACTTACCAATTTTTAATTATATTGGTACGATCAGCCAATAATTTTAAATCCGTCAATGAAGCAAGGCAATTAAAATTTTTCTGAGCTCCAATAACGTACTGAAAGGCATTTCTGGCGGAACAATGTACAAACGTCAATAAAGCAACCAATTGGGTAAACATCATATCCACCATTTTCGCGAATACATTCGTTCGGTTAAGAGTTATGGCAGATTTTGAACTATGTTTTTATTTTAACTTGCGATTACGAAAATTCTTTCCCTACTAGCAAAGAATTTAAAGATAAATTTTGTAGAGGGCAAATGTAGGTGGCTGCAGGATAGGGGGAAGATGGGGGTGTAGGGAAATTGCCACCGGAACCTGTGTTCCATTGCAATTAAATTAAAATATATATATATATATATATATATATATAAGACTGCACTAATCATTTAGTGTACCCTGTCGTTCATTAATCATGACTATTTATTTAATAATGGAGATTTTGTTGCAGAAAGTATTGTGTAATTCTTTCAGTCCACTTATTATTTACTATTCAAGAATACTTCTAAATTCTTTATTCGATAGACACAAGTGCTGTTACAATATTTCTTAGGAAGATGCTCAACCATCCATTTTAAGCTCCTATACAAAAACAGAAAATTGTAAGCAATGTCACAAGTCTATTTCTAATAAATGAATATATGTTTAGCAGCTGCTTTGAATGTATCTATATATTTCGCCTCTAGGGTAACAGATATTTTCACAAAATGAAAAGATTAATCAAAACCTATTCTCAGAAAGACGTTCCATAAAATTCACCAATTAGGCCTTCATGGCTTCCTTCTGTTGCAAACTTTTAAAAACAAATAACAGAAAATTTGATAATCACACTGCTTATAACTATCTTTTTAATTTTGTTCTGTCTCCATTCTCTCTAGTGGTTTAATAAAACTGACATTTTTATCGCATTATTTCCCACGTTAACTGAGGTCCAAAATAAATAGACTCTATAAGCCACATAAAAACTCAGACTGGCAAGGTTAAGCTGTTACATCAATCAGCAATTGCACAGTAGCTTAAACAGGCGTTACATCTGTCTGAAAAATTTTCTAAACATATGATTCATTCACGATACAACACAAAGATTTTATCAATTGTTGTTGAAAACTGTTGATGCTGACTTGTAGGTTCGCATTTCTATCATAACCATCCTTGCCTCTTCTATACAAGTTACAGAAATGTAAACGGTTAAGGTAGATTTTGATTTTCTTCTTGCCGAAAAAACAGTTGCAAGTTTATACATCGAGATTCAAACAAGTAAGTGTTCGTGTTATAGAACGTCCTAAAGTGACTTAATTAGGCCAATATACAGCATGAGCCATACCATAAATTTTTTAACATGCTAACCCTCCTAAAAGTTATATTATTTCCATGTAATTTGTGAACAAGTAGTAATTAACTCTTTAATTGACTAGGGTTTGAAATAGGCCCCCTGTTTACGTTCTTTTGCCGAAACTGATTTCTGTAATGACAGTAGAGATCTACGGAACTTCTCCTTTTTAGCAATATTTTTATCTTCGTGACGTATCTTATGGCAATACATTGGAAATCGTTTATCTCACATAAATTCTGAGTCTATTTTTTAATCGTGAAATACCTTAACGATCTAATGCTGAAAAAATATCTACTGGAAGTTACTCTGGTAGTTTTGCGTAATAAATTCTCACATCATATGGTATAGTTTCACTGCATAGGATATATGGAGAAGCGCCATGTAGCATAAGGTTCGACAAGTGGCGATTAATTATGACGTATTTCTACTAGTGCTGTGAAATGCCACTATGCTGAATGTCCAGTGAATGAGAAAATAAAAAGATTAGCATTGATAAATCAAAGGTTAGGTAGAATTACTTTATTAAAAAAATAATCTCCCTTGTTCGACGGATAATGCCGAACAAGGAGAAAGAATGGAAACGATTTGAACCAAATCCATTTTATGACTAACGCATTGCCTTGAATCTTTTCAAACCTCATTTTCCTTTCTCATCAATTCTTTTATAGTTATTTTAAAAGTGTTTCCCGGTTATAGTTTAGTCGTAATACGAATTTAAAAATAAAATCTTTTGGCCTATCATTGATCGATGGTCGCTAGTGTTCACTTTTAAGAACACGCTCGTTTTGCAAAAGTTAATTGAAAGGGCGTTGTGTTAATTTTGGCTACTACGAGTCATATGTGAGAGTTTATAATTTAAGTCAGGAATTACAATGAAAAAGCCTATCTACGAAAATTGCAGCGAGAACTCACTGAATATCGTAGACTAGGCCACAGTTACCTCTAAGGGAAAGAGAATTTTGTTAGCCCGTCATTTCCGAATTGTAAGACAGTATTTTTTTCCCCCCTCGACGTACTATTAACGGTTTAGCACACCAACTTTTAACGATGTATATTTATCAGATAGGGTCAACTTCTCAGGAGATACACTCCATTTATCTCCATGAGTAGTAGACTAAACACTGGTTTGAATTTCCAGGCGTTTAAGTTATTGCTGCGCGAAGCTTATCATATGGTTGAGAGAGCTCTTCATTCTGAGAGCTATGGTGCAAAATGAATGAATGTAATCGTCTGCTGAGAATATATATGCAAAAACTCACAAAAGATAGGTTAGTTACAAGTGTCTGAAGATACAAGGACAGGCTGTTAAAAACAATAACCGCTAATCAGCTGTAGTGCTTGCCCTGGCATGACAATAAAATAAATTATAGGTATTTTGGCAATTCATTCTACAGCTTCTTGTTAAAATAATAAATTATTATTTACTAAAATTCCAATTTCAATTTTGGAATTGTGGTTATTTTCAGACGTGTTAACAAAAATGTGCACAAGTGTTTTCAACGATGGTACCATTATTCTAACAGTCAAACATTTTTTTGTGCCAAATTAAAAGTTGCAGACTTGATGATGGCATAGAAAATTAGCTAGCGTACCTCACAGCAGAAATGTAAATTAAAAATTCGATATCTTACATTTCTTTCTTAAAAAAATAATTTTTAATTGCAATAGAAAACATTTTCTGGGGCAATTTTCGATTACCTATTTTTATTACCATCATCATATATTTATTTTTTATCTTATATCCTTTGACTGAAAAATTCCACAGCCAATCTAATTCTGCCATTTACGAATTTTAATTTTAAATTCCTTCAACATTTTTGGTACATTATTCATCATTTATCTTGGCAATTTACTACAATTCCTGACACCCTTACCCACAAAGGAAAACTTTCCCACTCCCATACGCATGAAATTGGGAGCCAGCTTGTGCCCATGGTTGTCTTTTCCCTTACAAGCACTATTCCTAATTCTTTGACCAATATCTTTCCAATGATTATCACCAACATACGTCTTGTACACTCCCAGCTCTCTATTCATCCTCCTCCTGTCTTCCAATGACTCCCAATCACCGAGCGTGGGGGGTGAACGGTTAACGTTCTGGCCTCGCATTCAGGAGGACACCGGTTCGAATCATCGTCCGGGCATTTGAGTTTTGGGTTTTCCATGGTTTCCAAATCACTTCAGGTGAATGCCGGGATGCTTCCTGCTAAAGGCCATGGCCAAGTTCCTTGCCTTTTTTTGTCCACAATCCCATCCCGCCTCTAATGAACTCGACTTCGACACATAAGTAAAAAAAAAAAGATCCCCAAATCCAGCTCCTTTATCATATCAGTTAGTGGCTGGATCCTGCGGTAATTTCCACTAACAATTCTAGCAGCACTCCTCACGACTCCTGTCTTTGATACCAAAAATGTGGATCCCAAACCACGCCTCCATATTCCCACCTCCCCCATCATCCTCTCTAATATGGACAACAAGCAAGAATATCGAAGTTCACAAATCAATCGTCCGCTTTCTTAAAAAACTAAGAAACTGAATATAGCAACCGTGCATTAAATTTTTCTGATGTCACTAATATTTCTTATTATTAACAGCTTGTCGAAGACCAAGGCCGTCCATCCTAGTATAATACGCAATGGGTACACCTATCAGAGGTAATATATAGAAAACTCACATGATTCTTTCTTAAGTATGGGATGGCTAATTGGATTCATACCTAAGCTAGCTTCAACTAAACACAGTAGGCCTATATTGCGTTGGTTGGTAAAAACATACATACTCCATTCCGGAGCAGTATATTGATAGCAGCCTAATGACTATCTTAGATCATAGGTAATTCTATCCATCTCGATCAGTATTAGTTTTTCAATGTGTGGGCAGACAGTGGGGAACAAATGTTTCAAATGGAATAAAATATAATCTTAGATTAAATAAAATTAAACTTAACTAGTAAGAAAATAGGAATACACACATATTATCCTGAAAGGGACACCAATGGAGAGTTTGGAAGAGTTCACCTATTTAGGAAGTAAGATAATAACTAATAGCAAAAGAAAAAAGAAAACGATAACTGAAATGAATCAAGCAAAAAGTAACTTCAGTAAAAAGGCAAACAATTTGTTTCACACTTCATTCGAACAGATATTTACTGATTTTTAGTTTGTATCTTTTCATTCTTCAGCCTTTGGTTATGCCAAATACTTATTAATTCATCAGTTAAACATCTATATTATCAAGATTTTATTTAACATAATTTAAGCAAAATGTGAACAATGTTAATGAGTGATTTTTTTTCTTATAGCTTTACGCCTCGTCCACGATAAGGTCATTAAAGGTGAAAAAGAACTGAGAACAAAGAGCGGGAAGGAATTTGACCATGGCCTTTTAAAATAACCATCCCGGGATTTACCTGAAGTGATTCGGAGAAACCGTGGTAAACCCAAATCTGGATGGCCGAACGGGGATTCAAACCCGCGAGTTTCCGCAAGCGAGGCCAGAGCGTTACCACCACGCTCGGTGTGTAAAGTGATAATTATTTTTTATAATAATTTGATGTGTCGTAAGAGAATGCTTGGCAGGGTAAATAAAACTTTAAATAAATAATAACGTAGTTAACGAAAGCCATTGTATGGATGTAGGACCAATAGAAAAAAGGAGCACTAGGCCAGGAGTGGCCAACGCGCGGCCTGCCTTGAATATTTTTCTGGCCCACGAGACTCATCACACTTTTACAAAAGTATATTTATTTCATAATGGCCAAAGTAGTGAAAACCAATGTATTAAAAAAAGTACACTATATGTGCATCCATATTTTCAAAATTTATTTCGTTTATATCATTTTTAGCGTTATATATTTCTTTAAAAAATTCGTTTAGTATCATTATTAATATATTATCTATGTTTACTTGTAAGAATAATAGTAAACACAGTAATAATTACTCATTATGTTTCAACTTTTCACTTCGAAAAAATGTCTATACTGGGACTAAATCTAGTATAGCGATATATAATTTTATATGCGGCCCGCGGAGTAATGATGCATTTCCAAAGTGGCCCGCAAGATCATTTGGGTTGGCCACCCCTGACTTAGGCCTTTGAGATGTAATGTTAAAGGTGACATTAGTAAATTAGATTAGAAATGAGGAAATTACTAGCCTTTTACAAGTAATCTCTGGAACACCTTAAAGCCAAGGTAAAAGATGTGCGATGGTCTGGTTAAAACAATACTGAAAGAAACTGTGGAAGATAACGACAGTTGAGTTCAACACATGCTGGTAAACGTCAGCAGCTGATTAAGGATGAAAAGGCTATGATCAACAGAAGGGACTAGATTTTGGCAAAGTTGTGTAAGATTATTCCTGGAAACCAACCTTTGTGTTAGTCAGAGAAGGGGAATGGCCAAATAGCCATGGTGATGCCTGCCAATCGAAACATGTAGCAAGTCGGTCGGTAATATCCTTGTTATTGCAAGGAAATGATACATGAGTATGACTTTCCGCTACCCTCTTGAGGCGAGCACAGATGTTATGAAGCCCGCCTTCCCCGCTGCGGCCGGCTTCAAAGCTTTATTGGCCGACTGGCTAATAACTTTCCCGCGCAGTCAACTGACGCTCGCCCGACCCTAATGATTCATTACCGAAGCCAGATTACAGACCGCACAGCACCGCAGAAAAGACGTCATGCCGGAGAGAGGGGAGCACCGCTGCAAAACTCACCCATCTGCCTTTATTCACATCTCATCTCCCGTAAAACAGCTCCGCCCCTTCCCTCTTTTCAAATCCTGCTCCGCCTTTAATAACTTCGTGACCGGTCCAATGGCGGGGCGAGGAAGCGGGGCGGCCGGCCAATAGCGGCGCGGAGATCGATCCGTGTGGGTCGGTGGTGGGGGGCGCCGCGAGGGTGGCGTGGGCAGTGGTGGGGGCGGGAAAGGCCAGACTCGCGGACCGCGTGGTCCGTCGCACAGTAGCGCTCTGAATGAGGTACGAGGACCATGAGGCTGGCGTGACGACAGCGGCGCGCAAGATGATGCAGAACCCGCTGCTCAGCTACCCGGCCTTCAGCCACTTCCTGGAGCTGCGGCACCAGCAACAGCAGCAGCAGCAACAACAGTCGGCTAGCCCGCCCGCGGCCCAGCAGCAGCCGCCCCCGGCCCAGCACCCGCCGCCACCCCCCACGTCATTCTTCATGTACGCAGCGGCGGCGGCCGCGGGGGCGGCCAGCCCGGCCACGGCCGCCGCGGCAGCCGCCGCCGCCGCAGCAGCGGCCGCCGCCTCCGCAGCCGCCGCGCGACCGCCCCCCAGCAAGTCCTTCACCATCGACGCCATCCTGGGGCTGCGCGCCACAGACCTCACCACCGCCGCCTCCAACGCGGCCGCCGGCGCCAGGACGGGGGTGGCAGCCGCCTCCGCATGTAGGAGGAACAACCCCACCTCCGCCGGTGAGTCTAAACCCACTCAGTCGTTCATACAAGCTTGCTACCTTGATTGTCTGGGTGAAAACGCGTCTATTTTTTTAAAGCTATTTATAGGTAGCAGCGATATCCGAGACATCCTCTGACAGATGATAGCTGAAACGTCTTGACTTGGTTTCACTCGGACAACCAAGATAACATGGACAGCGACCGCGAAATCTACGCAATTATTTATGCAAGCTATTCGCAAATTCGTAGGATTTGTAGACGGCACTGAGTATACAGTAGAAAATTTTTGACTGGGTACCTACGTCCGGAAACGTATCGTTTTCAACAGTTGGATATTATGGTCCTTTTCCTTAATAGTGTATACGTACAAACAATGTGAAATAATGGAAAATATAGGTAATTAATTTCACTGCGCAAGATGTAACAGTAAAAAAAAAGTAGTTACATGTACACAAATTCAACAGATAAAAACCATCGAAGATGCTTCCGAGAATTAAGTGAAACAAGTTCGGCTAAAAATGAAAATAAACAAAATTCAGTTGTATTGGCGTAGTATTATTTGTTCATACAAACTGTTAATATAATTAAAATCATACGTGTCGCTGTTTTTGGATTCTAAATCGCTATAGCTATGTGTTCATCTAATAAGTGTAAATTTTGTTGCTTACCATACTTTCGCGGTTGCTTCTTAAGTATTTCTGCATTGGTTTAGAACTATTTCTAACCTTCACATTTACAAAGTTTGGTGCCAGGCTATGCTAAACACATAATTTATTACATTTGATGTTAGGTATGGTTTTTTGAAATGTGTTATTAATAGTGCTGGTATGTAGTCTATAAACGCTTGACGACGATGCGTTTATAAACGTAAGCGTAATTTTGTTTGTACAGCATTGCATCTGCGTTTGCAAAAGTACCTGCTTGAAGTGGTAACATCCGATTTCATTTCAAACATTGTATCTTAATAGCTTGTTCTGGTACAATCGCTCAAAAATGCCAGCTGTTTCTTGAATTTCTTCTGCTGCGGCCTACACTCGTACGTGCAACTCGTCTTCCGAATTTGGCATGGGATGCGAATCAAAACTTATTTACTCAGTGTCCTCTATAAACCCTAGTGGCATCCAATAGGAATTTTCGAATCCCCTGTATGCAACTATGATTACAAAACAAGAAATAACTTTCATTCCTATTTTTTGACAAATTTTTTCCCCTTCATAGCAAGGCAAATTTAGCAATGTTTCCACAGAGTTGTCTACTTCGTGGCGTGTAATATTTTCAGAAAGTGAATAGAAATAATTTCTTATTCGTAGAGCAAATGTATTAAATTCTATCACCTTCTAAAGAATTGTGTGTGAACCCCGCGATAATCAACCTAGGATATAGGTTCCACAACGTTCAGAATATTATCCGAATGTAAAATCAATCAAAAAAGGAAATGTGAATAAATGCCGTGGATACTAAGCAATTTACGTGTGTTAATAGTCCTCTAATACCAAATAATTTGGATCTGTAGGCCCCACAAACGATATCCCGATAAAATATGTTTCTTTTTTTACTTGACGTAAATATATTTTGTAAATTTTTCTAAATACTGTTGAGAGTACTACATTTTAATCATCTCTATAAGCCCATTCACCCATTTAACACATTATATATCCTGTTTCTCTTTTCATAATAGCATGGATAACATGTTTTAACTAAATTTATACCATCCAAAATGACGGTTTAATGCAATCTGAGTTCCTTTCTCCACAGAACTGATTTTGAAGTTGTTTCCCCAATTGTATCATTGCCTAAAATCCAGTAGCCTATGATTTCAGCTGATTGCAATGCTTAGTTACAATGTAGGATATCAGTGAAATTACTATCAGTATTTCACTATGAAACGCTCAAATTATGATGTAGTTAAATGATGTCCATTGTAAAAATTCTATTTTCTTATTACGAAAGGCACTGTCAGATGACAAGAATCGGATAGCACATTGTACAGGTGTTATGACCATTTTCTGGCCGTTGTAGAATGAAAATCAGTAAAACAGATAAATTTTTCGCAGCTCCAAAATTAGCCGTTACAATGAGCTTATTACATAAAATTATGTTACTAATAAACTAGGTATTTTCTGCAAAATAAATCAGTAATAATGAATCACCCCACTATGATAGTTACTGTAAAATAAATAATTTTATTTATTTCAAGTAGGTTTTCAGTGCTCAATTTGATTGAAGCCCATTACAAATTACTGAGTTCAATTAAGGTTCCTAGATACGCCCCATATCTACCATATATTACTTTTCCGTTTGCTTAAAATATGTTGCCATTCCATTTCTATATACCCTGTCTTAATGAATCCTCAGCGTTTATTTGCCTACCAATTGTAATATCTGAAAATCTCTGAAATGTTAAAAGAAATTCTTAAGTACGATTATATTTCTTTTCAGTTCGTCGTTTCTCTTCACCTTGAGGTGGAAATTGAATGATTATTATTATTAGATAAAATTCACAAATCAACTCAGAATCTAACTTTTCTAGCACGTTGGATATAGATTTCAAAAGAATTAATAAGTGGTGTTTTGAAACAACTTTCTTGTTAAGTTTTGATATACATTTTGCACTTACCTTAAGCTCTGTTCCTATTGTAAGCACAGACAACTGTGAAAGCTTTATCTGGAGTAAAATTCGGCTCCACTGTTACTTTACTTTCATGACGAATATTGTCAGGAATTTGTTTTAGCCTAAAATTCCCAAACAAAAAGGTACCACTTAATTCGTATACTTCAAGAATAATTTAATGACGTTTCTGAAACATTTTAAAATACTATTAGCTATTTTTCTCATCCTA
This sequence comes from Vandiemenella viatica, assembly GCA_031002005.1. NCBI lineage: Eukaryota > Metazoa > Arthropoda > Insecta > Orthoptera > Morabidae > Vandiemenella > Vandiemenella viatica. The sequence continues at coordinate 243,968,384 of JARYHS010011408.1, forward strand.
AATTGCATGGAACCATTCTATTTTCTGAAATATAATATCATATATTTTTGTAATTATAATTATAACAATTTATAATTGTGGAGTAGTTTTGGCATATTTTTAATTCTTCATATGAATTGAGTGCAGGTACACATTAAGATAATACTTGGTTATTCAGGAGCGAATAGTTTTTAAATATTCATTATTTCATTGTGTCAAATACAATTTAAGATTTTCTCCAGTGTGAATTTTCTTTTATACTGCACTTACAATAGAAAACAAAATTTCCTACTTCGAGATTTCCGTTAATATTGATGCTTCGCGATCTCCTTATTTGCTCCCATGCTACAGATTAATAATAATGAATATGGTATATTTCTAAAAGATATGATAGAAATTTCGCAGTTATGAGATTTCAGGTCCGTTATATGTTGCTTAGTAGCCTTATCTTTTTTTCTTAAGCCGGAGATAAAATGAGAAATGAACATAAAAACATTTAGTAAACTGTGCCTAATAAATCCTCATAACAGAAATAAGGTTAACACGTACAGACTGCTACTGTGTATACAGTAACTAAAAAAAAAAATCACTGACTGTCAGTCTTTATTTTTTAATTTAGTACCGTCTGTAACTAAACGTAATATATTTTATGGTAACTGAAGTATCTGTACTGAATGCTGTATTTATGGAAAGGAGACTTACATCCAACACTGTATAACTTCTTACGTGAATTCCAGCGCTAGTAATAGAATTTTTCAACTCCTTGCTACTGGTGACGAAGGGTATTCCACACTAGTTCTTCTCTACATACCGTAATGACGTATTTTTTTATTCAAATCCAATTGCAAGCTGTCGGAACAACTAAATGCTATTACTACTATTCCGTCAATGAATTTGCCTTAATTTTCTAAACATTACTTGTCGAGAATGGTTAACATGGACATTGGGTTAAAGTTAATTTATTAATTTTTCGTTGAAATATAAAATGTCACAATTGCACTGTTCCTAACACAACTTCTTTTTATTCTTGTGGTTAAAAGTGAATCGAGAACTCAAACGTCACCGAATATTCTCTCGGTTGTGCTAATAGTAAGGAAGTCCTAATAATATCTATAAGGTTTGCAATAAATTTTCCTTTTTCGTAAATGAAGATGGTCTGAGAAATTTCCCTCCGAGTTCCAGGTTGTTATATAATTACTTTATGCCGTAATAATGAACATAAATTTATAAACTATCGTAAAAACTTCCAGAGTGGTAACCGAAAAATAAAAGTTTTTAAAGTAATGCATTAAATTGTGAATGCACAGATGTTTTCAGACCTTTTTTTCAATTATGACTATTACAAAGCCAAGGGCAGCTGTAATGTGATTATCTGAGGGCAAGAGTTTAAGTAGAATATAAGGATAAGGGAACATATGTTTATTCCAAAACCGAAATTAAAGAAAAGTACTGAACCTACTTACTGTAATAAGGAAGTGAGAATGCTAAAGAGGTTGGTAAAAAGAGAACACAACATAGGCCCACTAGATAATATTATTCAGGGATAGGAGTGGGGAATTCAGAGAATAATCCTCTCCAAATTTGAAATATTGAACGGACTAAAAAAGTAGAAATAAATTCTTCGATATTATGAGCGAACTAAGGTAACTGAAAACTCGTAAAGGAACTGATGTGGATAATATTACTGAAGGTGTATTAACCATTGAGGAATATGACATTGCCCCTTTCCTTGTAATATTTTTATATTAAATTTAGAGGAATGGAAAATTATTATAATATGTAATATCGGTCCATAAAGGAGGCAAGACAAATTGTGTTGAAAAATGCACAGTAAATACTGTGGTTTCAGTGATGGATAATTTGTTGGAAAGATTGGTATGCAACCACATCAGAAATCTCTGTGAGGGAATGAACTGGTTTGCAAAACCGCGTCATTTGTATGGCGAAGTCATTTATATAAATCTGCTTTTCTTGGCTATATGCAAGATATTGTAGATGAAACGGACAAAGGCGGTTAACCTGATAGTATGGCCCTATATGTCCCCATCGCCTTTGAACCATAAAATTGTGATAAATAACATCAAAGTCATTGGAGGGGATGGAAAAGAGACGAGCTGGGTGGAGGAATTCTTGGAACGTAGGATAGGAAATGCAGTACAATAAGAGGTGGAAGTAAAAATGGAGTGACACAGGTTAGTGTGTTTGGACCATTGCTGTTCGTTATTGTAATGAATAATTGTGTTAATATCGTGTAGTGACAAGTTATGTTGTTTGCAGACGACAATGTTATATAAGAGGATTAATACTTGAGAAGACTGAACAGTCTCAAGGGCAACTGGACAGGATATTTACTTGGGTTGGTCAACATGAAATGAAAATATATACCAATAAAAATCAGCTTACTAAGTAGGATAAAAAAGTAAATATTATCCCTGATTACATGACGGAGACCTGAAGTATAAATATCTTGCCATAACATTTGATCGTGACACATTAGGCAAGTGGTAGGAAATGGTATCAAAATCTTTTATTTATTGGAAATGGTGATGAGGGGGACGTTTCAGGGAAGTGATGGAATTGAGTTACAAAAAGTTAGTCAGACAGTTTGGGACCCACATCTTTGGTAACAAATTTAGGAGTTGGGGAGGGTACTACAGGTAAGTAGGGCAGCTAATGGGCAACTAATGTGAGAAATGAGCTGGGTTGGCAGTCATTGAAAGACAGGAGGCTCGTGACGAGAGTGCTTGGGATGTAGAGGGCGTATATTGGTGATGTTTCTAGGGTTGGCATTGGTAGAAGCTTTGAGAGCTGTACATGGAAAGGAAGAAGAAATGACCGTGACCATAAGCTGGCAGTGGATTTCAGGTGCATGGGAGTAGAAAAGTTTCCCTTTCTAGATAAAGGGATCAGGGGCAGGAATAAATTACCAAGAGATATACTGAAGAATTCACCAAAAACAATAAAGAAATTAAAATTCGTAAAGAACAAAAGTAGGTTGGTGGTGGATGCAACAACTAGAGAAAGCATCTGCACCACGTCCTCAGGATTTCCTGCTGACAACGATAGTTATAATGGAATAATATAATATGATACTGAAATTAGAAAACAGATACCGAGCGAGGTGGGTGAACGGTTAACGTTCTGACCTCGCATTCGGGAGGACGTGGGTTTGAATCCCCGTCCGAGCATTCAGATTTGGGTTTTCCATGGTTTCCCCAAATCACTCCAGGCAAATGCAGGGATGCTTCCTTCAAAAAGACCATGGCCGAAATCCTTCCCGTTCCTTGTCCCCAGTCCCATCCCGCCTCTAATGATCTTAGCCGTCGACGAGGCGTAAAGGAATAAGTAAAAGAAAGAAAAAGAAAACAGATATGTTTTGCAAATTTACATTCCCTACACAGTTACGTCATCTCTGGCATTTTTTTTTTTTTTTTTTTTTTTTTTTTTTTTTTTTTTTTGTAATCACTAAGAATTATTTTGCGAAATATGCCCACGTAGTACAAGCTGCAAACGGCCTGTAGGCATACTTAAACGCAGCATGTGCACTCCTTATGTTCTCATATAACAGGAATACCCTGAACACGTAAGTCTTAATGCACTAAAAATCCACTAATCCATAATTCTAGGAACAAATATAATATTTACAAAGACAACAAATCATTATCAATTGTAAGGGTAAAATTTTTTTGCAGCTTCTTGAGTCATTGATATACAACAAGCAATAACTATTCTTTATAAAACACATGTCAGCCCAGAAGTCAGACTGAAAGTGTTTCTGCTTCAAAACCCATTTCACTCTATAAGAGGATTTTCTACCCAGAACCAAAAGGGATTTAGAGGATAACATATGCATTCTGATAAGAAAAGGAAATTGAAATAAAATTATTCGGAACTGATGTAGTGAATTATTTTTTGGGAGGTAATTCAGAAATTTATAATTATCAAGGGTTTACGAACTTAATTTTCTAAATGTACTGTTTAACACTGGGACTAACGTGTTTTAGAACTAACACCGGAATTAATGCATGATTTTGTGATCCGAAGTAACAGACTTGTAATTATTAGTTGGTAATATTGTTGGTTTTTAAAAAATACATCATGTAGTATTCCATATCCCAAAAGTGTTCTCACATACGATAAAAGCGAACGCATGAAACCTACTGTTTCTGACTTACTGAACTCGCACTGCAACACAATCTTTAACGCTTTCTTTCACAATATTTCCATTCCTTTGTCTATAAACTTATAACAAGGAATGTATCCGTCAATTTTCTTTGTTGTATCTATTCAAGTACTAATCACCGGAAACTGGAATTTAAGGCGATTATGTGATCCACCGAGCGTGGTGGGTGAGCGGTAACCCTATGGCTTTGCATTCGAGTTGTCGCGTATTCGATTCCCCGTCCAGCCACCCGGAAAAAAATGTATTTCGGCTCTCTTCTTCTTCAGATTATCGTTTGTTTTGTAAAAGTTTCTTTGATTTTATTCAAACAGCACTGTTTAAAATCCATATTATTTATTTAAAAGTTTATTTAGCCTGGGAACTTAACAGCTCTTATACATAATGTAGAGCTTCGGCTGTTAGCGTGCTGCTTTTTAAATGCAAGTGTGTACGATGAGTATGAAATTTTAGAGAAATTTGTCAAATGATTAAATTAGAATTACCAATTAGTTTTCAGGGATAACACTTAATCATTTCTATAGTACGTCATTTATTTTCTAATGCACAATTCTTCGATCCTTAACATAGAGATGTATGTGGATGGATAGTCATTCGTATGTATAACAGGACTTTAGCCAAATTTACAATGATCAACTGTTAGTTTTTACGTATTTCTAATATTCTACTGTACTATTTATTACTACATAATATAGGCTGTTGCGATAGTCTAACTGAGTAGATCTACCATATCTCCTCAGTAGGGCCTACTCAGAAATGGAGAGGTATTGTCTCCGGTAATTAATCTGCCAGCCAGAATACTTTAAAAACGTAAAACTTGTTGCAAAAATTTATCACATACCTTAATCACTTTTATTTTTTCACTAGATGCCGTGCGAAATTTTTGCGAATAAAATACGAATTGCGAATGAATACGTAATGTTGCTGGTGATTTGTAACAGGAAGAAAGAAGAACCGCCTCATTTCGTAACAAAATACTCACTTACGAAACAATTAGGAAAAACATTTGGAAACGTAAAACGTATGTATAACAAATTGTCAGTGACCTTAACGGAATACAACTAAGCTGAACAAAATACACATAGAATATCCTTATCTCTGAGATGTGTTGCTGCGATCATAGCCCGTGAGAAAATTTCGTGATTAAAATATGTATAGCAAAACAGAAATATTTCTGTAGCAGAAAAAAATATCCGAAAAGCTGCTTATTGCTCAAAAACACAGTTATTGATGTCGCAATTATATCTGGTATTGCTTTCGGAAACGCGCTCAGTCCTTGTCGATGCCAATGAAGGAGTTTATTAATCTATGATATGTGCTGCTGCTATCTAGCGGCTTGGCTCTGAACTATGTTATACGCCGACGCGCGACCTTCATAGTTATTACATTTTTCCTTAAGGGATGGGGATGAACTCCATGACCAAAGTGGAGACCTTAGTCTCTAAAATGGTAACTCATTTATTGATTTTGGTTAAGTATCAAGGGAGATAAATGGCTCGTGACAACAAAAACACACGTTATGGAAATTATGATAATTTTGCCCCTTAAAAGGTTGAATTCAGAAAAAAATTCCTTTTTTTAAAAATATGATGTGACCAAAGCGGAGACCTTAATCTTTAAAATAATACCTCATTTTTAAATTAAATTTAATTGCAATGGAGCGCATGCTCCGGTGGCAATTTCCCTAACACCCATCTTACCCCTTTCCTGCATCCACCTACATTTACACTTTACAAATTTTAATTTTAAATTCTTTCAACGTTTATCGATTTTGGTTAGATATGAAGCGAGATAATGGCTTATGACTTTCAGAAATCCGATTATAAACTCCAGTATATTCTCAGAATGTGATAATTATTCGAGATCCGGTCTGAAATGAAAGAGGATTTTATTGCAGACAGTGGGCAGTATTCTACTTTTTTTAAGCGTTTTATAACTGGGACAATTTTTAACTGGAATCGTTGACTGGTTTGCTGCACGTGCCTCGTGAGAGAACAGCCAATTTATCGTCCAGTGACGCAGCTAATGAACGTCGATTCGATTCGCCAGTCCACGTTACGGGTAATCCTCAAAGGCCGTGCGTCCGACATCAAAATAACACTTAATGACTACCCGGATTAAGTGCAGGCAGCTAAGCCGAGTTTCCATAATTATTTATTCCATTTTAATATACTATAATTAACTTTTGACAAACGGTAAATATTCAGAATTTAACTCTAAAATAATTTCTACTTAATCTTTAGTCTGTTCGGTATTTCAGAAATAACAGTAAAAATATATTTCTTTCTGTTTGGAAAATCAATTATTCAGACTTTACAAGAATCACTTGGGAAATTCGAAAGGGTATCAACAAAATATCTAAATGTCATTTCTGCTTATTTTTTCCTAGCATTTCACACGTCCAATGTTTAACTCTAACTTACTCACTTATGTGCATTACCATCAGAACTACCTCAACTTACTTTGCGATCACATTCCTTTCTTTCAAATTCTACTTTAAAAACGTGATCTTTTCAATTCGCAACTAAAAAGCGTGGTAGATTAAATGAAATTTTGAGTCTTTGCCATACAAACAAACAGGACATGCATTTATGGTTACCCCTGGTTTTCGGTAACGTTTATTTCTGCAGAATATCAGAATCAATAATCTAGTAGCAAAACTTACAAACCTTGGGTAGAGGTAAAACGTCTGACTCAGCACAAAACAACCAAGGAGTCTCTTGAGGCCCTCCTCCACCACCATCATCCCTTCAAACAATAATTTCGCCAAGCTTCTACAATTTGTTCTTCTCCAGAAGGCATTACTTTACTGTGCTCTCTCAAATATTTAATTTCTTATTTTGTTTTTCCAACTGGTTTTCAGCATCCTCCTGTAACATTAGTCTTCAACAGAGATTAGTCTTTTTTCGCCCCAATTCATGTTTCACTCCGATGTCAAACAAATGTTCATAATAACATTTTTCTGATCATTCTTCTAAAAATAAGTATAGAAATTAAATAAAATATAGTTATCATAGTTTTGCCACAGATTCATTTCATTTCGACTTTTCAAGATTTCGGAATTATATCTGGAAGAAATTTCGAAATAAAAGATAACTGGAAATAACATGCAACTGAAAATAGGAATCTGTGCTATTATTTCTGATTAGTTTTTCTCCCCAAAAACCTCTATAACTCAAAGAAGAAACTTTTACATTATTTCCTATTAGCCATTACATTTTGTATTGTGTTGACTTTCTCTATTGGTTTGATAAACCTTCCAAATCATCCTCTTTTATCGCATGCTTATGTTATTACCATTGCTCTCACTGAAGATCTTTTCTTTAGTTGTGCTCTGTACTAATAAAAACATTCGCTGTTTTTCTTTTTAATGGTATGCTTAAAGCTCATTCATAGAGTTTTGCTTTGCTCACATTCAGTTTTTAAATATTATTTCTACCTCACGAGAAGACAATTAATACTGGAAGTTTTCTCATTTTGAATAACGCTGTTTTTGTCGGTACTAATTTGTTTCAAAGGTAACCCTTATTCATACAACCAATATTTATATATTTCAGAAGTAAAACAATTCCCATCATTTTCTTCTATATCCACATATTGATACAAAAAAAAACATATTTTTTTTTAAGTTAGTCCAAATTTTTATGTAAATGATTTGAGTATTTGATTCGGCAATTTCTCTGAAGCAAAATTCCCATCTTCTAAATACGATATCATGATCTTCACATCCTAACATACAGACTGTTTCTTCTCCATCCACCATGCCACACTAAGCGTTTTATTAATCCTTCAGTTTTCTCCGTATGTTATCCTGCTTAGTCCAGATGCTTTTGAAAATGATTTGTTGATTTTATTTTGTTATTTCAGTGAATTAAAACTATGAAAATAAAATTATATCATTACTAAATCCTAACATACTGATTGTATCTCCTCTATCTATACGTTACATTATTTTCTCTGTATTTAAGTTGAATAACGAACATGGTGGGTGAGTGGTTAAAGCTGTGACATCGCATTCGGGAGGACGCAAGTTCGAATCCCCGTCCCGGCATCGAGATTTTCCATGGTTTCCCAAAATCACTCCAGGCGAATGCCGGGATGCTTCCTACAAAAGTCCATGGTAGAATTTCTTTCCTTCCTTGTCCCCCCATCCTATCCCGCCTCTACTGACCTCGACGTAGACGAGGCGTAAAGCCATAATTAAAAAAAATTAAGTTGAATATAAGAAATTTAAACTACAGCTTTACCTTACTGATTCTTATCTCCCATGTTCTAATTATTTTTATCATAATTACGCACCTGGGTATTACATTCCTGAAATTTTAAAATTGCAAACATCGTGTCCCATTGCACATAAGGCCTTTTATTAAAATATGATACGTCACAAAAGAACCCACATTATTTATTTACCGCAATTGTTTTATTAACGTATCTGAACTGTTTATAACATACTCCTTTTCCTGAATACAACTGAGCCTTCAGTTCTTTTCTGTATATTATCCCGCCTAGTACTTTCGAAACATATAATTCAGCAGCTTCCACTTTTGTCAGCTTGCTCTTACTTCGGAACCGCGAATACTACACTTTTGTGAAAATATGTAGTAATCTCACCTGATAAAAGTTTACAAAATATCTTCATTCCTTCTTGTACTGAAGATCTGCGTAATTCTGGCGTAATTTCAACTGGACCTGTATCTTGTCTGAGTTTAAATCTTTTCTAAATTAGGTGATTTCATCCTTAAAATTGCGGTATCACATCCCAGATGTAGTTGTTCAGATATTATAGTCGCAGTTGTTACAAAAAGTTGTAATTTCAGTGAAGTAAAACTATGAAAATAAAATTATATCATTGCCAAATCCTAACATACTGATTGTATCTTCTCTATCCATTACGACATTAAGTTTTCTTACATTCTTTCCTCTGCATTTAAGTTTAAAAACGAGCGTGGTGAGTGAGTGGTTAAAGCTCTGACATCGTAATAATGTAACAGCTATGTAATAATGTATTCGATATATATTCCTTTGTATAAATATACTGAGTCTTTCATTTGGATAAGAGAAGTGTGTGAAAAATTATCGAACAACAACGGGGTTGTTCTCAATGACGTATAAATATGTTTAACAAATTGATTCATTTACGTGAATAAATTTTATATGGGCATACGTAGCGAATTAAATTTTCTATCATTTTTCCCTTGGCCCTTATGTGTAGTATCTTCGTTGCAACGGTTCAGTCAGTGGTTCTTGGATTCTTTAATTGCATTAACTGAACGGTATTCATTCCGAGAGTTTTGCAATATTTCTTGTGCCACAGTAGAATCAAACTTTGAGTTACAAGGTGAGCCAATGAATGAATTGTGAAGGATATGGACGGTTTGCCTATGCAGTGCAAGTGGTTACTCGCGTCTCTCAGGATAGGTAATTGTTTTAGAAAGTACTTTCCATTAAATAACATCGCTTTTACTCGTTATTAAAAAACTATTTATTTTCAGGATAAATCAAATTGGATTATGCTTCAGCTGATGTAAATAAGCTTGAGTAAAAAGCCAAAAACAAATTCTGATTGCTGTTGATTTTACGCCAATATTGCCATTTTATTGTGTATCGTATTGGTGTCAGTGATCTTCACAGAAAAGTATTGCAGAGCATCTATATAATAATGATATGTCATACATTCGCGTCGCTTTTAATTTCTACGGTCATTTCACTTCTACGAATAAAAGGGAAGATGTAACTACTACACAAATTACTCTCGCACAAACGATCACTAAATGTGATCTGGATTATTAAAAACGAGCAATAAAAATTGCTGTAGTAAATAGGGAGTGAACTCATGTCTTCACAGCTGATCGAGGATTTTTACCAATAATTGATAAGCCCTCAGAAGCAAGAGAATTAATTTTCCTCGTCGTCATCTTTAATGGTAGAGTACGAGTGTTAAACTATTAACAACATGGGAGAGTAATGTGTATGTCGGCCAGAGTACAGAGTCATAGGGATTTCTAACACTATGTTATGATTCCGACAGAAAGAAAACACGTCTAATTAATTCGATAAACCGGGGAAAAAAACCGTAATCCATTCATACCCACGCCTATATTTCAAATCTATCCTTGCTTTCTTGAAAGTGTTACGGAGATTGCGGAAAGTGGCTAAATCCGTGAAGCAAATATACACAAGAAGCTAATAAAAGTTGATGGATGTATTTTTGTGAGGGGATTATATGAACCCGGCGAGCGGTATTCCTGCGCCAGTCATCTGTCACCCTGTTGACACCGTCCTCATAACACGAGCGCCACCAGCTAAGGAACAGGCGCAAATACGAGATACAAATACAAGCTTTCAGAATCAACACTTAAATTTATCGTTAATACTAACAATATTTCAAAGTGAACGCTGCAAAAATATCGCGGAGAGGTGGATGATCTCTGGCGGAAGAGAAGACCTTCTGCTGAAAAGTTCGATCGGTGGCGCTCAAGATATCGTGTGGTATCAAATCTATTTAGCCAATGTAATAGGTTACATCAAATGAAAACCACAATATATGGTTTTACATGTTGAGTTATCTTACTGTCATTATATCTGTACAAGGCGTCCGACTTGGGGAGAAGATGTAGCATTTTTGTGTGTAACTAGATAATACCTACGACTTCGTACGCGTGGATTAAGAATTTCTTTGCCAGAATTGAATATAGAAATTTGTTGGTAACGAAAGGATTGGTCCCAGGCAACACTGAGTCGGCATAATATGACAGGAAAGCCATCACTATATCATTCTACCGTCAAACATGTCTCTTGAAGAGAATCAATTTCCCTTTAATTTAAAAACAGAAAAACAAATGAAGGTGAGGGGATGTGGGTTGGGGGGGGGGGGAGAATGTCAACTAAGGGCAGGTTTATTTCAGATTGGTCTTTTCTTCTTTCTTCAGCTTGAGCATTATCTATATGTATAAAGATGAATGTATGTTTGTTTGTCTGTTCTTCATACAAATCCACAGTTTTCATCCGATCTCGATGAAACTTTGCACACTTATCCTTTGAAACAAAGAGAAAAATACTGTCTACATTTGGTTGAAAAATTATCTGTATAAATAATACATGTTGTCTTGTAATTTCGAAATATTAGTGAACGGCGATAGACAGACGGGCTGGATGTGGAGGTCTCTGTACTGTTTTTCCATCTAGTGGTCAGGTAGCTCAGTGGTTAAAGCGCTTGCTTACTAGTGTTTGGGTCGTGGTCTCTGGTTAAAACCTCTGTGGATTCTAAGATTGTAAAAAATTGTTTTTGATCGTAAGAGTCACGCCTGGACCGTTGGTTATTCGTATTGAATATTAAACTGTAGATATCACAAAGTTAGGGGTGCAATCCGAGGCAAATCGTAGATAGTCTTGCAATGCTGTGGGTGTACACTTTTTTACGTTATATTGATCCATCAGGGTTGATTCGTACTCAGTGAGTGATCTGCAGTAGTAATACTAAAAATACGGAAGTAAGTATCTGTCTTATGTTACGTTTTGACAACTAAATGCCTGCACCGATATTGACGGAATTTGACGAGAAAATCTGTAGGGACAGGGGATGATTAACAGTTGTAGTCACGAAATTTTGAGAAGTTATGGAATAGTGACGGAGAGACGGATGTGTGTGTTAGTCTGTTATGTTACGTCGCTTGCTCAATCTATGCTTCTCGCGCATTATGTTAGTGTATAATTTGTTAATAAATTTCGTTTAGAGAAAAAACGTATTATTTAGTATAGATGTCAGATTTCTCTGTCCTATTACTTTGTTTCTGCTTAAAAGTTTCTGCCACCAATTTATTTTGCCTTCTTTTTTGCCTTGCGGGCGCAAATTGGCCTAAGTTGTTGCTCTAGCAGAGCACGAGCAGCTAAAGTTATTAGAATCCAAGAATCGGATGCTCATGCTGAAGAAAGAAGAAAGAAGAAAAGTCCAAGTTGAAATAAAGCTGCCCTTAGTTAACACCCCCCCCCCCCCCCACATCTCCTCACATTCGTTTGTTTTTCTGTTTTTAAATATGTCGGAAATTGATTCTCTTCAAGATACAGGTTCGATGGTAGAATGATATAGTGATGGGTTCCCGGTCGTATTATGCCGACTCGGTGTTGTTTGGGACCAATCCTTCGCTACCAACAACATTTTATAATCAATTCTGGCAAAGAAATTCTTAATCCACGTGTACGAAGTCGCGAGTATCAGCTAGTAATCTTTAGACAGGAATCTCGCCGACCCCAACGTTTGTCCTCTGATGTGGCGGTGCGGACTCCTTGAGGACGTCGGCTCGCATAGAACGCGGCGCTTGCAATTGGCAGCCGTGCAGCGGCCAGCAGGCATTTAGCGCTAATTAACACGCGCGGGCACAATGGAGCGACCGCGGCCAGGGGACGCCATAAATCAGACGCCGCCACACAACAACCACCTGATTGACCGCCATCGACACCAAACCGGATGCAGTAGTACGTTGCGACACGTGACGTCATCTCGGAACCTTGGGATGCGAGTGCCAAGGTGTTGCCGAAATCACGTTCGCTATCAACTACTCCAGTGGTTCCCAAGTAATGGAACACGTATCTACTCCCCCCACCCCTCCGCCCGGGGAAACGAGACGTTGGTTCAAGGGGTGCGCGCGGTAATCTCTTTGCTAAGGCAATTGAGAAAAAAAAACAATTATGCAAACATTAGTATCACCGAAATATATTTTAAGACAATCAAATTGTGTGACTTACCACGGCCCCCCCAGCATGTTCGGATCAGCACGCGCCACAGGTTAGCCCTCGCCACCTCGCAGCCATCTTCCCACTACGTTTCAGCTACCCGGGCGTTTGATGTTTACTGACTGTGCGACGGATAGCGGCGCACCGTCCCTGGGGAGTGTGCATAAACTACGTGGCTCGGTCAAGGGGAGGGAAGGGGTTGGCTGGAAAGCTACGTTGGGCTATGTAGGGGGGGGGGGGGTTCTCAGGCAGGCCACGTATCTTCTCGTTCATATTATTTGTCACAATTAGAATGAGACACACAACAGCTTGTGAATATTTATTTCCGCCAGTTAATTATCCCCGTATGTAATCTATGATAGTCAGACAAGAGAAAACAGTACAAAATGTCTTTTGGAATGAATAGGGAAAAAGGGCTACGTGCTACGTGGAGAGAGGGCCGGTTCACAGGAGGCCAAAATGGAGCTACGTGGTTTATGGACGCTCCCCTGCCAGTAGATGCGGCTCCCTCCCCACGGCCCGCTGTTGATAGCTGGACCGGCGCGGCCGGGAAATGCACGCGCCGTGGGAAATCATCTTCAGAGAGACATATTGCTTCGTAGTGAGCACGACATCCTGTTGTTACATACTGAACTACCCTGGCTGTCCAGGGGCAGAGTTGTTTCGGAGATATTTGAGTTGACACATGAAATTCGGGGTTGTTCTTGGTCGAGCAAGAGCATCATGATTACAATTGACCATTTATGGCTGCAAAAATTGGCTTACTTGTCAGATATTTTCACCAGATCGAATGAGCTGAATTTGGAACTTCAACTCCATGATATAACCATATTTCCTTTGCAAGAGAAAGTTGAATCAACTATTTAAAAATGTTTCTCGGGACATCTTTGATTGAAAAATGTAAATATGATCCTTCTCTGAATCTAAAACTTTTTTTTTTCTGGAAAGGACTTCAACTCTGAATGAAGATATAAATCAGCAATTAAATGTCACCTGAACAATTTTTCTACAGAGCTACGCAGCTATTTTCCAGAAGTATCGCAGTGGAACTGGATAAACAGCCCTTCCCAAGCCATTCCACCGTCTATCTCCCCATCTCTGACCCAGAGCAACTAATACACATTTCATGCAACAGCAAACTCAATAGTCGTTTTGCAGAGCACAAACCGGTATGTTTTTGCGCCTAACGCAAAGGCGTTTATCACGTTAGCAAAGCAGCAATAAAATTTTTACTACCAATTTGCGCGTCGTACCTTTGAGGGAGAAGATTTTCATCAATAACAAACATGGAAACCAAACATCGCCACCGACTTCAACTCTAAGATGATTTAAGATTGAAGCTCAGTTACCTGCAATCAAATTCCTCAGAAGACATATTAAACTTAAACAAATTGCGATTTTCATTAAAATTTGTTATAATAACGTTTTTGTACTTTTTTATATTTTTTGAGACCTTTGTTATTGTGTTAAAATCTAATAAATCTCGAAACACTGATTTTTATTTATCATTTCAGCTCTTTCTTGAAGTGGTACTCGGGAAAAATTAATTTGGAACCACTGCTCTAGTCTATCGGCGATTAGGGAGCTGTAGTAGCAGATGCGGAGGAATATAGGTATCGGATAGTGATAGTTGAGCAAACACAGCGTTTGTTACAACAGGGTTGAGGGGAGACGATTGGAGTGTAGGAAAAAAAAAAAAGAAGAAAAATCGCCATAGGAACTGCACGCATTACGGTGCCTTATTGGTACCTTATTGGAACGGATCAGAATCGCGTCCGGGACCCCTCATACTGGCTGCTGTTTGTAGGCAATAAAAGTGTGCTTTTAGTTGATTAATCAATGATTTCACAGCGACAGTTCACAGTTACATCTTATAGCGCGAAACAAAATATGAGATATGGAGACGGTCATGGACGTGAGTGCTATTTGTGTTAACTTTCTGCAGACGAATGGAAAGATTGGAACACATCGACTGTGCTAGAAAAATTTAAAGCAGAATGGAGAGTTGCATCGGGAGAAACATGCTTTTACATATGCTTTTACATACTTATCTGACACTAATTCTGAAGTTACCATTAAAAATCCGTTTTAAGTACCAAATAGCTGCGTTTTTTAGATTGCAACATTTTGACCATCCAATATTATAAGCCAGTCATTAATTATACAATAGAAATGAATTTATGCCAGGTTTCCGTTGTCAGTTAATCCCAGATCTGGAGATAAACCGATTGCTTTGATTTTATAGCTGCGTTACAACTAGCGAAGATAGAACATTGCTTCTGTCTAAGTTAATAGCACAACAGGCTAGAATTGTTAGCTAAAGAACTCGGTATTAGGGTAGTACAAGAAACCATAAGACAGACCGACTAAAAAAAGGCGAATTTCGTAGTCATCAGCTTGCAGCGTTGAATGAAGTTAAATACTGCTTCTCAAGAATGACAAAGGAAATTAATCAGATGTCAAACAAATACATGCAGGTATACTTTTTTACTATTGCCAGTCTGGAATCGACTTAAATAGGACCGTGTCACTCTCAAACACTCGATAAAATGAGGATCGTACAGTACTAATGTAGAAGATTTCCTTAGCGTATAGTGCGTAAATTAAGAATAGTTTACACTAATATTCACGAAGGAATTATCTGTTATTAGGAAATGGACATATATTATTACTTTTTAGTTAAGTTAGTGACAACCGTTGGTAGAAAGTGGAAGAGGTAGAAGTGTTTTCCTCCATCTACACCGTCGTGACAGGAATTGGGGAGAGGTGGCAAGAAACGGGAAAGAACTAGGTCATGACCACATTTTAAAATATGCGCTTCTGGTTAATTAATTAGTTTTGGGGTACAGCACAATTAGTATGTTTAGATTAGCTCCGATTAGGAAGGAATGAAGTATTACATCGAAACAGCCATGAAATGACAAAGAAAAAAGGGGGAAAAATCGTGATTTTTAATTTTATTCTGAGGGAAGGAGAAAACATTTCTATTAGCAACAGAATATTTTCACTCTGGCAGATGAATGATATGATCAATGATTAGGACTGTTAGAGTAACTTAAATCTGTGCTGCCCATATTATTATTTTATCTTTGAGGATTATACAACCATGAAACTAGCTCAGATGCTGTATTATCATTTCTATTGTGCGAGAGAGAAAGATATCGAAGCCGGTTTCAACATGATATAATGACAGAGTGTACAGAATCACATAGGCAAATTGTAACAAAAAAATATATCAAGACAGCCCAAACTGAGAAAACACATTTGTACTACTAGAAACACTGGATGCGTTAGAAAAGACTACGACGGGAGTTTAGGCATCACAGAGGAGGAAGAAGTTGAACGCAAAATCCTTAGAAAGTTTTTTTGGAGCAATACATAAAGAAGGTGTGTAGATGAAAAGAGCAACCGAAGAACTATATGATCACATAGATAGACGCATACTCAGAAGACACAGATTACAATTCTACGGGTATTTAAAGATAATAAATAACATTAGACTCACAAAGAGGATCTTTGATGTGGTAAACAGATCAATCAGTAAAAATCTTGCAAGGCTCAGTAAGAAAATGACACAAAGAAGGCTCAATTCAGGAACAAAATTACCGAGCGTGGTGGGTGAGCGGTTAACGCTCTGGCGTCTCATTCGGGAGGACGGCGCGACGGTTCGAATTCCCGTCCAGGCATCCAGAATTGGGTTTACCATAGTTTCCCCATATCAATCCAGGCTAATTCTGGGATGCTTCTTCAGAAGGCCATGACCGAATTCCTTTCAGTTCCTTGTCCTCCGTCCCATCCCGCCTCTAATGACCTCGACGTCGACTAGGCGTAAAGCAATAACAAAAGAACAATATTATGAAAACGAAATTCGGAATACAGAGTAAAACAGGAAAAAAGTGGACAGAACAAAGGAAACGAATGAAGAGGTTTTGGAAAGAGAAATGGAAAAAAGTTGTAAAGAATCATTAATAATTTGAGTTTAAACACTATCCTAAACGGCAATAATAATAATAAAAATGTAGAGTAAGTCTGAAAAATACGTTTATTTGAAGAGAGTAACTGTCAGCAAATTCTATTTCTGGTGATTTACCTCGGTAACGTTTATGTTTAGCATTTTGTAGGACGCGGGTTCAATTCTGGCCATACAGGTTTTGGTTTTCGATAGTTTCCCGAAATTATCTGGTGAATGGTGCGAACGTTCCATTCATTCACAGATTTCTTTCCCGTTCCTTGATTACAATCTTCTTCCGGTTATAATCGTTTCGAAGTTAATGAGCAGTGACAAGAAAAAAAAAAGTTACTTACCAATATCATCGCCATCTGAGATGGAAGCAGAAAACTTTTGAAACCACATTCGTAATATCGCTCCTTCTCCAGCTATATCAAATTAACTACGACACTCAAAAATGTAGACTACTCCTAGTAGAGCACAACGCTTTATTAAAACTACACATCCACAAAACTTAATTACGATTAAAAATCTATGTCTCCAATCGTATTTTTTTCATTTTTTTTTTTTTTCATTACGGCTCTACGCCTCGTCGATTTCGCTGTCATTAGAAGCGGACTGGGACTGTAGACAGGGAATGGAAAGGAATTCGGCCGTGGCCTTTTGAAGGAAGCACCCGGCATTAGACTGGTGTGATTTGGGAAACTCAAATCTGGATGCCCGGACGGGGATTCGAACTGGCGTCCTCCAGAATGCGAGGCCAGAGCGTTAACCGCTCACCCAGCACGCTCGATCCCAATATTCTGTTTGGACCATAAGGATGTTAATAAATGATGATAAGATACCTCTAGAATGCCTGAACTTTGTTCATACGAAAAGATTAACATTAAATGCATTATAGAAGGATTCAGCGTAGGTGTAAATTTTTTCCAACGACGAAGCTACGATGTGAGGTGCAGGGTGGCTGCTGTTAGCGTAAACTGCGCTGTTAGGCTAGTTAGTACAAATAAGGGCGCCCGCGTGCCTGCAGCACATTCCCGCCTCCCGGAATGGCGCACCTAATTACACGGGCGGGCGGCGAGGTGGGGGAGAGGGCAATTACTCGGGGAGACAAGGCGCGCCCAAAACTCGCCTCCTTACGGGCTAATCTGTCGCACACACAATCACGACACATTATTAAACCCCCCGCAAAAATTCACACCACTCCACTGCTCGCTTTACAATTAACACCTGCTGTAAGGAGGAGCCATACACTACTGCGATCGACAAAATAAAACGTTTCGACAGCTATAATCGCTGTCTTCACCAATTGAAGTACACTGAAGAGTTAAAAAAACTGGTACACCTGCCTAATATCGTGTAGGACCCCCGCGAGCACGAAGAAGTGCCGCGACACGTTTTGGCATCGACTGTACTAATGTCTGAAGTAGTGCTGGAGGGAATTGACACCATGCATCCTGCAACGCTGTCCGTAAGTCCGTAAGACTACGAGGGGGTGGAGATCTCTTTTGAACGGCACGTTCCAAGGAATCCCAGATACGCTCAATAATGTTCATGTCTGAGAGTATGATGGCCAGTGGAGGTTTAAACTCAGAAGAGTGTTCCTGGAGCCACTCTGTAGCAATTCTGGACGTGTGAGGTGTCGGATTGTCCTGCTGGAATTGCGCAAGTCCGTCGGAATGCACCATGGACATGAATGGATGCAGGTGATCAGCCAGGATACGTACGTACGTGTACCTGTCAGAGTCGTATCTAGACGTATCATGAGTCCCATGTCACTCCAACTGCACACGCCCCACACCATTACAGACCCTCCACCAACTTGAACAGTCCTTTGCTGACTTGCAGAGACCATGAATTCATGAGGTTGTCTCCATACCCGTAAACATCCATCCCCTAGATACAATTGGAAACGAGACTCGTCAGACCAGGCAATATGTTTCCAATCATCAACAGTCCAATGTCGGTGTTGACGGGCCCAGGTGAGACGTAAAGTTTTCTGTCGTGCACACAGCAAGGGTACATGAGTGGGCCTTCGGCTCCGAAAGCACATATCTATGATGTTTCGTTGAATGGTTCGCACGCTGACACTTGTTGATGGCCCAACATTGAAATCCGCAGCAATTTGCGGAAGGGTTGGCACTTCTGCCACGCTGAACAATTTTCTTCACTCGGCGTTGGTCCCGTTGTTGCAGGATCTTTTTCCGGCCGCAGCGATGTCGGAGATTTGATGTTTTACCGGATTCCTGATATTCACGGTGCACTCGTGGGATGGTCGTACGGGAAAATCCCCACCTCATCGCTACCTCGGACATGCTGTGTCCTATCTCTCGTGCGCCGACTATAACGCCACGTTCAAACTCACTTACATCGTGATAACCTGCTATTGTAGCAGCCGTAAGCGATCTAACGCCGGCACCAGACAACTGTTGTCTTATATATGCGTTGCCGACTGCAGTGTCGTACTCTGAGTGTTTACATATATCTGTGTTTGAATACGCAGGCCTATACCAGTTTCTTTGGCTCTTCAGTACAGTTGATCCGCAGTGAGCGCTATGGATTAACACCAACGGTGATTGCCTCGTGATTTGAACTCGTATCTATAGATACAGACGTTCGGTCTTAGATGCCTGCAAGTCAACCAAAAAGACAAACGGCTGTCGAAGCGGGCCCCTCGTATGAGTCCATTACAGAACGTCATTATGTGTATAAAAATCCTAGGCTTGCGTAAACCGCATTACCGACAAACCACTGGACAATTCTTACCATATTCACACGAAATGTTATAGACATGGTGCGAAAGGTTTTCTTTATATATAATTCATTCCGTTAAGTGGTGATAGAGTCTGATAGGCACTTCTACTGCAACAAAGCTAAAAACGTTACAAGTATTCGCCTCCTCAGTAACATAAAGTGTGAAATTTTGTTGTTGTTGCCATCAGTCTCTCAACTCTATCCCTTCCTATCCTGCACTAACCTCTTCATTTCAACACACATCTTCAATTTTCTGCTTCATATTCTAGTTTTTGTCTTTTTTTTTTTTTTTTTTTTTTTTTTTTTTTTTTTTTTTTTTTTACAGTTTAACGTCCCTTTTTAACAACGTGGTCTTTAGAGACGGGAAAGGATGGGGGCAAGGAATGGGAAGGAATTCGGCCATGGCCTTTTGAAGGAAGCATCCCGGCATTCACCTGGAGTGATTTGGGGAAACCATGGAAAACCCAAATCTGGATGCCCGGACGGGGATTCGAACCGCCGTCCTCCCGAATGCGAGGCCAGAACGCTATCCGTTACACCACCACGCTCGGTAGTTTTTGTCTACCTCTATAATTCTTTCCTTCGACTGTTCCCACCACTAACAAACTAACCAATGCCGTTTGTCTTAAAATATGACCCACCATCCTGTCTCTTCTTTCTGTAAGACTCTTCCTCAAGCTTCAGTTCCCACAAAACTCATTCATTCCCTACTGTATTTGTCCACTTAATTATCAGCATCCTTCTATGCACTACATTTCAAATAAGTTACTTCGATTTTCTTTTTTTCTGGTATTCCTAAAGTCCATGCTTCGCTAGCATAAAGTGCTGTGGTTCACACAGAGATTGTGTGGTGATTTCTGGGAACAATAGAAAACTGAGATCTGAATGTCCCGACAGGGAATGGACCATGATCTCCCAAGATTTTAGTGATATTTTGTTCTGAGATGGAGCATTACCGTTTAGCTGGTATAATTTATGTGGTGAGGTCTGTTTTAAGCATCCTTCTATGACTCGATGGATTTTTTAACTTTCCATGCCACATGTTTCGCATTTTCAAAGTGCAAAGACCTAGAAATTTTATTTTTTGGCGTATGATACCCCAAACTTTATTCGTCAGCTTTATTATGTTATTCTGAACTAAAACCTTGGTTTCTGATTTTTTTTATTATTATTATTTAACCGCCTCGTCAAGTAATATTTAGCTCTTGTTGCGGTTTGATTGTAAACAGTCGATGTTATAGTAGATGGAGAATGCATTCAGTGTTTATATGTTTCTTAAAAAAAATCAACAAACCTTGCTGAAAGCTAATATTGACACTCAACCGACGATAGACGGTCACCATCACTTTGGTCGTAATTAGTCAATACATTTTTCACATTTAATTTTTATTAAAAATAATCTCGAATATTGCAGCTTTAAATACAGCGTTCTAAACTTTTTTTCAAGCAGTTTTAACTATCACTGGTAATTAACTACCATTGATCATGTTTTCGTTAAATCCTTTCAATGATGGAAGTAATTTGTTCTGCACACATTCTCTCCGCGCGCCTTTTGTCTGCCAGTGATTCCGAACACAGCTCCTTTACCAAATCATTTACTGATTGTGTTCAACGGTAATTTCCACAAACAAATCTAGCTCTCCTTCTCTGTTCTCTGCTGTATTTACTACCCTGCCATATAAGAACAACAGTCTGACCAGTGTTTTGTAACCTAGTCCCCTCATCACCCTCTCAAATAAAAGCATGTCTTTGAAACCTGCGCAACCGAGTTTCCAAAACGTCGAACGAACTGTCACAGATAGGTACAATGTAATGTCTGATTGGTTCTCTGGAATCATATACACACGGAAGTGACTCTTTCCATTCATTAAAATTTCCTGAACGATGGTTCTTTTCTCATTTACGTCATCCTTAAAAACTGCTTCTTTGCGCTCTCTTTTTCGAAATTTCTTACAGTAGTAAGATCCGGATCCTTCAGAAATTTTGCTGATACAGAAGAGAGAAAACGAAAAATCGTTTATGAGTTTAGTTCTCTTTGTTTTATAAGGTAAGCAAATAATTATTCTGCAACACAGTTACTTTTAATAAATTGTTTATTTATTAATTTATGGCGTGACACGTTTCAAGAACTTAGTCTCATTTTCAAACGCCGTTTTTATTATTACTTTCTTGGTGTGATGAGTGCTCGTGTAAGTTTCTGCTGGATACTCCACAGTATCATTTTCAGGAAACACAAAGTAACATCCAGCAGAAACTTACACGAGCACTCTTCACACCAAGAATGTAATAATAAAAACGGCGTTTGAAAATGAGAATAAGTTCTTGAAACGCGTCACGCCATAAATTAATAAATAAACAATTTATTAAAAGTAACTGTGTTCCAGAATAATTATTTGCTTATCTTATATTTCGAAACAGTTACAGACTTTCATAAAGTCCATTTATCATGAATGAAATAAAAATCTCTTTACTTTGCTTTTCCCGATTTTAATTCTTTTATGTTCAGAAAACTTGTTGTTTTAACTAGTTTACTCTTTGGCAAATAAAATGGTAGTTTGAAATGTTCATGCGACAGCTTCTTCAGTACGTTTTGTCGTTTAATAAGAGATGGCACTCATAGGCTCGTCATTTTATTTTTCTAAAGTTGGTACTACTTTTTTATGAACACGTGTAAAGTTTCATGTAGATCTGATAGCTTATTTGTATATTTACAGCTGTTCAAAGTTGACGTGTCACAGTATATTGGTGAAATGGAAAAAACTGAATATTGTGCAGTAATAAAATTCTTATTTTAGGAAGATGTAGCACCAAAACAAATTCATGATCGATTGTTAAAAGTGTATAAGAACTTTTCCCCTTCAATTAGAACAGAAGAAAGATGGGTTGCTGAATTTAAACATGGTCGTACGAGTCTTGAAGAGAATCCACGTGAAGGACGTCCGAAAAGTTTATCTACACCAGAAATCGTAGCAAAAATACAGGATATGGTTTTTGAAGATCATTTATTAACAGAGAGAGATATAGTAGAAGCTCTAGGCATATGATTAGGCAGTGTAATATTTTGACTGAAGTTTTGGATTTCAAAAAGCTATGTGCAAAATGAAATGGATTCCGCATTCGTTAAAAATGGAACAAAACCACATTCGAATGCGACTTTCCCAGAAAAATTTTGAGCGTTTTAGAAAGGATTAAAAAGATTTTGTGCGTCGTTTAATCACTATGGATGAGACATGGGCCTACCACCACGACCCTGAATCAAAACAAGAGGCTAAGTAGTGGTGTGAACCCTGTACTTTGCTCCCAAGCGAGTTAGGGGACCAGAAATCAGCCAAGATGGCGTTAGCATCAGCTATTGGTAAACAAAAGGAATTTTGTTCATGGATTAGCTCCAAACTGGCAAAAAAAATATACTCGGATTATTATTGTAACCTCCTGTACCAGCTGGGTGTAAAAATTCGCGAGAAAAGATCTGGTTTACAAAAGGAAAAAAAAAAATGTTCATCAAGACAATGCACCCTTTCACACTGCGCAAAAAAAAAAAAAAAAAAAAAAAAAAAACATCGTGAAAATCAGTGAATTAAAGTACGAATTGTTGCTACATTCACCCTATTCGCCAGATTTGGCTCCCTCTCACTTCTGGCTGTTCCCATGTCTAAAAAAATTCACGTATGGAAAACGAGTATCATCGAGCCGTAGAAGCCTACTTCGACAGTCTTCCGGAGATTCTCACTTCGAGGACGGAGATCGTAAACTAGAAGATAACTGAAACAAGTGTATTGAAGTTCAGGGATTTTACATTGAATAATAAAATGTATTTCAAACAATAAAATCGTATTTTTCTTATCGAACGACAAAACTTATTGAACAGCATCCGTACTTGATTCTCTATATTACAGAAAATAAGTTTATGCTTATTTGGAACAAATTACCTGAGATAATCAAAAGTTTTATAAGCTTTCAGATTTTGTTGTTTGCATATACCATGTGACAGAATATTAAATGATAAAATAATGCAAATGCAACTGTTTTTGTATGCTTTAATGCCGTATGCGTTTCGCCTCTCATCAAGGCCTCATCAGCGACGAATTATTTTCATTAATGGGTTCCACGTTCGTAACCACACATCTCTGCTTGTTCTCCAAAGCATATTTCCGATAAAGCCGTATGTCTTGGCTGCTGTATACTAGAACCAGCGATGTGTGGTTACTAACTTGAAAACCACTAATGTAAATAATTCGTCATTTATGATGCCTCGATGAGAAGTGAAACGCATACGGAATTAAATCATACAAAAACAGTTGCATTGTCGTTATTTTATCATTTAATTTACTGAGCAATGGCCTACAACAACACTGCATTGTGACAGTTAGTTCATTCCATCGCGCAGCTTAAAATGGAGTTACCCGTAACGACAAACAGACAAAGAATTCGTTGCAACCAAATCTGACGTTTGAAGACGGTTAAAGGTAGGTCTAGAACGGCCTTGGAATGCCCAAGTGAGGGACCATACCAATCCCTCCTTACCTGTCACTGGGGATTCCCTTCACGGTTTGCACTAATGATTCTCTATATACCTGCACTTTTATAGTAGCGCATTCTACCGGTTATTAATGTAAAATATTAGTTATTCATTTTGAAGCATATTCTGCTGCTATTTCATTTTTTTTAGTATCATCTATTTTTGTTAATTTAATCCGATACTACCTCAAAAATGATCACATTCCAACTTTGGTTTATATTTTCTGTGTTAATATAATTCACGCTGTCAAAGAAAGATATAGGGCTAGGTTGCAGAATCATTACTGATATTCATGTAACACAAGGATTAAACGTTTAATCATGTCCAACTGCTACAACTATAAAGAAGTTCTTTTAGAAAATTCTCCGTTCTTAGGTGCAGATTCCTAACGACAATGATTTTCTGATGCATATTTGAAATTCTTATATGGTCCTCAGTTCATTTTATTTTATTTTTATGTTTTATATATGCATAAGAACCTTTTTCACTAAGCTCACTTAAGAATTCGATTTCACGTATTGTGTTCCTTTATATAGTCCCCTTTTTTTCTTTGGCATTTATGGATTTTCTCAGATAAGGAAATTACAGCTTGTTTTATTCTAAGAATCTTTGGATAAAAATTTATCTGGATAGTTCATTCGTTTCTGTTTGTATATTCCAAATTTTGAGGAAGAAATAAATGTATCAACTCTACGATTTATAGCTGGTATATCAAACCGCTCAAGAATTACACCCAAAGCTACTAAAAAAAGACAACAGAGGTTTAATATGCAGAGTGAAAAGTAGCCCTATTTCCCAGTTATTTTCTTTCCTTACTAAATTGTCGGTAACGTTGTAGTTTCATATTTTTTCTTTTATTTATAACGTGATTTCACATCTTTTCTCTTTTTTATGTTATCATCTGATCGCAGTGATATTTCTGTTTCAGCACTTAACATACGAATATAATATGGCTGCCACAAATCATTGAGTAGGCCTATATGGTTCTGTTGTTCTGTTACTTTACCAATACTTGCTGTGATGTTGTTTTGAAATTATTGTCTTTTTTTTTTTTACGTGTCAACAAAAGATTTTAATCTTGCATATTTTTTAGTTTGTTTCCTCCCACACCTGAAAACTGAACAAATCATAAGAGGTGCCTCAGGTGACTCCAACAATTACTATGTAGGCAGATGACAATAACAGCGACAAAGAATTTCAAAATATTACCACATTTTTTTTAGAATTCCGTATGTGACAAACAGATATACCGCATCGAGGATTTCTGTCATTATGTGAAAGATGTCTCTAACGACTGCAGATTTACTGCTTAGAGCGAGGGTGGCCAACCCAAATGATCTGGCGGGCCACTTTGGAAATGCATCATACTTCCACGGGCCGCATATAAATTATATATCCCCATATTAGATTCAGGCCCACTATAGACATTTTTTGGAGTGAAAAATTGAAACATAATGAGTAATTATTATCATATTTAATATTATTCTCATTAAAGGTGAAGCAACTCGTTCTAATTAAATTTCTTATTGAGTTAACAAGAAAGTTTCAGAAATTTACGAAAGATCTAAAATAATGGTTAAAAAATGTTAGAGGTATATACAGCAAATGATTCTTGAAGGGATGACTGAAACATGGGGATAATTATACCCAAGTTCCGAAATAACTTTTATCTGGAGAAACAATTACATGTTGTTGTTGTTATTATTAGGGCTTAGGGGCGCGTCGACGACGGGGTCATTAGCGCCCTAATTACATGCCGGAAAGATGCCGACACTGCATATAAGAAGAGCGATGCCATACTGAAAAACAATTTTGACACCTTCCTAATGCAAATCCGATTTGTAAAACTTTTTATCAAATACTCAAAAAATACATTAGGGGTTATTTACTGATAAACACTTCAAGGAGACTGCGAAGCACGAGTTTTAGGAAAAAAATTTCTTCACCATCCTTCAGCTATTTGTCATCGATCCAATGTTTACTAGATTTTTGTGTGTGTATTGTACACACCGGTTTGTTTGTAAATTATAGTAGTATGTAGGTAGTGTAATTCTATTAGATTTCAACAAAGATGCTACTCCCAATGCTGTATGTGATAATAATTTGAGGCTGTTAATCACCTTGGAGTACACCCGTCCGTGTGACTTGGTGTGCTGAGGCGCCACACATTTGATTTGGGAGGTACAACGGGACCTGCCACAAGCCCAGACCTCCGCGTACCGGCCGTCCTTACTGCTGTTTTAGGCAGTGTCTCGTATTCATCAAAGCGAATGTTAGGACGGTCCCCAATCTTTCACAAACAAAATCACACATCTAACACACAGAACGTTGATAAACGCTTCCCTTTTTCCACTAGTGTAGAGCCATAGGCAAAAGCGGAAGACGAGGGCACTTAAAACTCTGCCAAACTATACTTTCGGGGATTACCCGGCCATACTTTAAAAAAAACCTCTTGGAATACCAGCTGCTTCTATGAGGATTTTGAAAAAGCTATCGATTCAGTAGGTAACAAGGCAGTCTTGTATCTAATTGTAAATCAGTTGGCTCTTTTTATTTTTAAAGTTTTATGTAACAAATGGGTCACAGCAGGGAATGTAAAAATAAATAATATATATCAGAAGAGCGATTGAATACATTTATGTCGGGAAGCTTGTAAATACGAGAGGAGAAATAAGACCAGAAAGTTTCGGTCGCATCAAGCTGTGATAGCAAGGTTTTTTTGGAAACATTTTATGGCCACTCCAAAAATCCGTTTACGAGCAATGCATTCTTCCTGTGCTGAGAGGCCTGGACACATAATGAAATTACAAGATGGAGAGATATGGAAAGGTCGATTATGGGTTTGACCACGAGTAGAAAAGACAAGGAAAAAAAAAAAAGAGCAAACGAAATCAGAGCAGCTACAAATGTCACAGACTTCTTGTAAAAAGCAGCCATATTGAAGTGGCAGTGGACCGACCATATTTCCCGGAAAAACAATTAAAAATCTACAAAAACGGTGTTGGAGTGAGAAAAGGAGATCATCAGAAACCATCCGACCGATGGGACGTCGCTGGAGTAAATAGGCAGAGATCCGTTCAATACCGTTCTGTATGGTGAAGATTGTCGAAGTTGCATCAGGACTCCTATCCAAGAGGTCACCTCGTCCCATGATTTAATTGGCTCATGCCGATGTTGAATTATTTTTTAACTTGCGTGACCTAATTTCAATTTCAGAATGATCGGAAGCAAGTTACTTGTGACCGTTGTTGTTGTCCAATTGTGCTTTATTAGCGGTGAGTTTGGAATCAGAAAACGCCTGTTTACTATGTGAATGTATGGGAGAGGAAGAAGAATGCAGAACGAAATGAATTTATGATCTGGTGTTTTGGTACAAATAGTTTGATAGAAAGGCGCTGAACGTATTAAGATTTCCACCAACTTTTGTCCCAAGCATGTCACACTTTCCTAACAAACTCGAAGTGGCAATAAAAAGAGTTGCTCTACACTTTTCCGATACTACTAATTAGCCCCCTTGATATACAGTTTCCATATTTTTTTTTACTTGTGGTTTTACGCGGTCATTATAGGCGGAATGGAACTGGGGACAAGGAACGGGAAAGAATTCGGTCATGGCCCTTTAAAGGAAGCATCCCGGCATTCGCCTGGAGTGCTTTGGGGAAACCATGGAAAATCCAAATCTGGATGCCCGGACAGGGATTTGAACCGGCGTCCTCCCGAATGCGAGGCCATAAAATTAACCGCTCACCCACCACTCTTGGTGGTTTCCATATTGTTCAAACGTGGCGTTACAAGATTTCATTGAACAGCAAGTTGATGACTAAACGTTCTAACATTGCGTTTCCATGGTTACTGCTTGCTTTTAATCGTTAAACAAGACGACTTAAACTGTATTGTACTTACCACAAGCAAAAAATAGTTCAAATTTTCAACCAAACAAATTATTGCTGTATGTTAATCAACGAGAGTGATCACAGGCGTGGCCAAGGCAGTAGATTTCTTTTTCTGCCTTATTGTAGGAGAGAGAATAACTCTTTATTATTATTTCTGAACAATAATTAAGAAGGGAGTGAAGCAAGCTCGTTGCCTAAAATTCGTTTGTGGAGGAAGCAACGACGTCGCTAAAAGTAAAATTTTAAATGAGACAAGAATTCAAGGAAAACCAACCAGTATATTGTGATTTGCTAATGCCATTGTGCAGTAAGCAGGTATGGGATATGAAGATATTGAGAAAGTATTAAGTACGAAATACAAACCACAATAATAACAAGCATTATTTCTGCTATACTATGATGAAGTATAGCAGAAATAATGCGAAATTACTGTAAACCATTTCTTCTGCAATTCCTTGTTTAACTAATAAACTATCATTTAGTTAAAAAAAACTATAATTTTTGTTTATTTCGTACATGTTCACCTCGTTTAGAGATATCGTAAGCGATCTAAACTTTTCTGTCATATGTTTGCATTTTATAAATTTTCTGCCCAATGAATTCGTATACTTAACGAATCAAAGTTTATTCAAATTAATACACAAAAAACTCTCACAAAACAACACTAAAAACACAATTTCCACCTATAGTTAATATCATTATATGTTCTTCGTTCCTCTCCGATACGCACACATGTTTATCAAAACAAATACACGCAAATATTCGATTGCAAGTTTCAGACTCCCCGCTAAAACACATACACTCAACAAAACATCACTTGAAAAACAATTGAACAACAACATCGTGCATAAGTAACGTGCTACAGATGATTCTGAAAGTGAAATAAAACTTTGAAACCTTAAAAAGTGACGTGATTGGCGAAGGCATGTACAGTAGGTATAGGAAGTGACATACCGGTCAAAGGTGCAGGCAAACAGCTACCACAAATGTAATTGTAAGTGTACTATAATTTCTATATTATGTATAAATGTAATTCTAAGGGTCAGAGTAGAGAACCCTAGCTTCGCGAGGCTCGCCCGAGTATTGTATCATTCGAAAGAATACGCGTGAATAGGCTACTCTCCTTCTCGTGCTCACAACAGAAAATAACGACAGTAGATTGATTTAAAAGTTAAGTATAAGGGGGCGTCCATTACTTACTGACAAGGAACGCCTTCGACTTCGAACGCACGAACTACACGAAAACATGCTTAGCATAACAAGCGATCATAAACAAAACAGTGGTGTGTGTCATTTCCGTGCAAACAATTGCATTCTACCTAAAGTAACATTTTAATAGAGAGAAACAAAATAACAAGATATCAATACTATATGAAGGAAATTATACGTAATTCAATGACAACAGTGTATCATAACATTTTCAATCAACAATGCAATAAAGTCTCTGCTTAAAGTATTTAATATAGCGCAAAACACGCATATACAGCAGTACCACACACCTGATAGATATTATATTAGTCCTCAAAGTGCAGATGTGGGATTTCGATGAAGTGGCTAAAACAAAGTGGAGGAGAACAATGTGAACACCTCAAAAGCCACGTTATCACATTCCAAGTCACTTTCCCATTCACACAGTCCAATATCAAAAGCGACAATAATTACATTTTCAAATGATGATGTTGGTATGTCAATGTCATTACCTGGCTTTCGCCAAACATAATATGGCAACATAGGCTTGTAAGTAAGTGTGGAGTTCTTCGTGGAAATGACATACACCGCTGTCTTGTTTATGATCGCTTGTTATTCTAAACATGTTTTCTTGCGGTTCAAAGTTGTCCCTTGTGAGCTCAAAATAGGGCGAGGGCCGACAAAATCTTACCAAATCCTATCAAGGGGAAGGGAGAGGATCCATAAAAAACCTCGTGCCAACTTTTTATCTCAGATTGCCGCCCTTCAAAGGGCAGTAGAGCTTTAAAAAAATAGGGAGTCTAAATTAAAAAAAAAAAAAAAACATTCCACGAAAAAAACATCACCGAATCGGATGATCTTTTCGTCGCTACTGGAGGAAAATAAAAATGATATTTGTCTGGGTTTGAGGGCAAAGTAAATCTGAATACAGAGGATCGATACAAAGTTGTTCCATAACGTAGTTTCAGAAGTAAGCTGCCATTTTGAAACACAGATTGTTTACATTCGCCAGTGGATATTAGAGACTGTATCTCTATTTCCCAAGGACACATTGTTAGTACTTGGAGGTGGTCTGCTCCAGATTGCAACGTCGTTGAGACTGGGGAAAACCAGGGAAGAGCCAGACGACGCTTTGTGGGGTCGACATAATTGTCTGCTTGATGCCTGAGTGAACAAACAGAAGGCGACAGGTGGGCGGTAGGCTCAACACCCGCTCTGGGGGGAGACACTTAACTGGGGAGGATTTGTGTTTCCCATTCACCAAACTCAGAACAAAGCTGGCGACATCTCCCACGGTTCCAAACGTGTGCAGACTAGAACGAACTTGTTTTCAACTAAAACTTAGACTTCGGAAACCAACCACTTAAAAAAATATATTTTTTCTCATATTGCGACATTATAGAAAAACTGTAATATTTGCGATGAACAATTTTTATCTTAACATGCAACAGATCTTTTGGGTATTAGGAGATGGATGGAGTGCAGAGAAGGGCTGACAGATTTGTCTTTGGAAATTACTGCAAAATACAATCTAATATGATAAAGGAACTGGAGAGGGATTCATTGGAGGATAGAAGTAGGGTGAAGAGAGTCATGGGAGTGTACAAAGCCTATACTGGTGATGAAGCGTGGAAATATATTGGTGGGAAAATTAAGAGAGGTGCTTGGAAGGGTAAAGATGGCCATGACCACAAGCTGGCACATGATTTCAGGCATAGGGATGTGGGAAAATTCTCTTTTATAGGAGAGGGTGTAAGAGATTGGAATAAATTTCCAAGAGAAGTGATGAATAATTTACCGAAAACACTGAAAGAATTTAAAGAAAAAGGGAGATTTCAATTTTATCAATTATTTTTTAGGACCTATATTATTATCTTAAAGTCTTGGTTTCTACTATTTTTAGTATATACCTGGCATGCGTCTTTGTGCATTTCGGAACATTTTTATAAGCATACTATCTAACGCTTGAATTACCAGAGGGATTATATATAATTTCTTCCATATCTTCCCATATGTCGACCACGTAGTATTTTGGAGTTATTCTTTCGATTATCAGAAAACATAGGTGTTAGTTTTATACCTCTGCCAAATGTAATACTACGTTAACATCTTCAGTAAAATATTATGAGCTGTGCATAACGGTGAAGTGTAGGTAATTAGAAGATGGTCTAATGAACTTATAACTCGTTTAATAATTATACTGGTTGCAAAAAAAAAAATTGTATTTAATTTTGGTAAGTTGGTAAAGTTAAGAGTTCGACTTTTATTCATCCTTACCTTACGTCTAATACTTAGTGAAACTTCAATGCACTTCTTTGTATACGTGCCACTGGATAAATAAATAAATTCAGATGGGTCTAACGATAGTTTCGATTTTGACGCGTATTGCGCTTCTGTCGTTGCTGGACCTACAGTTCGACGTGGTTTCACCATCACGTGGTTTCACCATCACGTGGTTTCCTAGCTCACTCATACGAATAAAGCTAATCCGGATAAGTTTTCTGACCGATCATTAATTTTCAAGATGAATGCCTTAATCACTGAGCTATCTGGTTGCTTTATTGGATGAAACTTATTAATGAAAATTAGGATTTTGTCAGCCTGAAATCAGTTTCTGAAAGGTCAAGATTCTTCAGTCGTCTTCAATGCAGTTTAGCACAGAATTCAAATGCGTATTATTACCAAATAGAAATCAATATCTCTAGATGTGCTACAGTAAAAAAATAGTGTACATAATCTGGTCTCGAAAAATCTCTTTTAGGCGCGTTTGTTAAAAAGTATGGAGGAATAAGAACTATTTTGATGCAGTGACTACAATAATTTTATATACGTTTTCAAAAAATTTCACGTTTGGTATTACGTAAGTTCATTTTTAAAAGATCCAAAGAAACGTATTTTTTTTGATTTGTTAAATTGAAAAAAAAAATCATGTTGTACTCCATGAAAATCCTAAATAGTTAATACGTTTTTTATACATATCAAAGTATTCATTTTTCTTTTAAAGGACTGCTCGAAATAAATTGTTTCACGCTGATACATCTTCAACGCATAATATTTATTACAAGTACCTTGAATATTCATCCTTATTTGGTAATAGTGATGTGATGGATTATGTACTGCCTTTTATCTGAGATGGATCTAAATTGACCATTGAACTATTCAGTTTTGTAAGCGGCTTCTATTTGCAATGCAGATTAATTAAGGTAGCAACCACTGTAAAAGGCAATTAAGATCGACCCAACGTGCAATTAACGTCCTGTTTTTCAGTCCCTGCTTGAAGTAGTTGCAGGTTTCTCACACTCAGCGGCGTTTCAGATCTGTAGTTTGTAAGCAAACGTATCTATACTGTAGTTCTGTGAAGTAGTTTATGACGATAATACATTATGTCAAAAAATCATCTTTAATCTACTTAGTATTACGTTCATATGTAATAACAGTCATATTTGAAACTATGTGCTTATAGAAGCAGACAAACTAGAGTATTCAGTTAAAAAAAAAAAAAAAAATGTTTACCTGGAGATTAAATTAATCAGTTTCATGTTAATAATTTTAATTGTTTTCATAACTGAAATTTCATACCTCATTCCTTTAGTGGAACGTTGAGCTGTGCTTTGGTGATGTTGGACTATAAGGGGGCATTCATAAATTACGTGAGGTGTTTTTTCGGATTTCCGCCCCCCCCTTTTCTTTTCTGGTGAGACTTCGTGAGTTCTGGTCCAAACACCCCCCCCCTCTCTGGTGAGATCTGGTCCGTCATAACCCCCAAGAAATCGCCCTCTCAACTTTTTGAGACTTTATTTTTTTGTTTTTTGGTCTCACCCTTCCAAAGTCGGTAACACCCCCACTCTTCGACCAAATACCCCCCCCCTAAAATCGACTTTTCCAAAATCTCACGTGAGATTTCCGTTGACCCCCCTTCCCCTTGGTGAGATTTTGCCAGATCTCCCCCCCCCTATTTCACCTTACGTAATTTATGGACCCTCCCCCCCAAGACCATGTCACCCGAAGCCTCCACACGCATCCCAGACCAAATTTTGGTTCTCTCGTGACTCAATAAATTATGAGTTTTATCTCTATGTTACATGTGTGGTGATGCACCCCCCCCCCCCCCCCCAAAAATTCAATTTAATATTCACAGGTGACCAACCGGATGGTATCGTGAAACACAACTCTCAACAAATGGCTTTATCAGGTTTTTCCTGGTTTCTGGTGGTTTTAATCTTGCTATAACAGCCTGTTGAGGCAGTAACAACTTGCTTACAACCACCTGCAACCATACAAAACCTGATAAAGACAGCAGAGCTAGCATGCGAAACGTTGTGTTTTCACGACACCATTCGGCTGGACACCCAAGAAGTTTACATTGCTTGAAAAAAGTCTTTGAGTATTTGTCTTTAGCTTTGCTTTGCGGTTCATATAAAATATCTTCCTGTGAAATTCTTTGACAAACGATACAACGACAGTGGAATTACGAGGCTGTGAAGAGGTGACGGATGTGAATTTAAGAGGAGTCTGTGTTTGACATTTCTCTGGAAACTGACAGCTACAAGTACTACATATACTGCACGATATTCTATTTACTGGAGTCACGACAGCGTTAAAGAGCAGTAAGTAATAGCGCGCGTTAAGGGACTGTTAAGTATGTCACTCTCCTTCGGAGTTAAAAGAATATATATGATGTAAGAATTCACTTACTGGAAACAGTCGTTGGGAATTCAATGATTCAACGGCCGAATCATTTGATCTTACGTTTTGCTCTGTGATAACTAAATTTTTGTTTGTTTGGGCTTTACGGCTCTTCAACGTCAAGGTTATTAGTGCAAGGAGAGGGAAGAGTGCATGGAATTCGAACATGGATTTTGAATGAACTGGAGCGATTTCGGGAACCACGAAAACCAAAATCTGAATGGCCAGATGGGGTTTAGAACCCACATTTTCCTGAAAGCCACGCACAACCCGCTAGGATCGGATGAACCAAGTCGTAAGCCTATGATTGATCCCAAAAAAACAATGTTCTAGTTTTTTGCTTGCTCAAGCAGTACAAACCTGTTTGTGGTCTTAATGCTGAAGGCAACCATGTTTTGGAGTGTTCGTACGCTGGATGGATTCTGAATATATATATTCGTTGAGGCCAACTAGAACCACGTTAAGCGTTGTGCATTTGGCAGCGTGTTTCATCTTCTTTTGGACCCAGAACTCCTTCATTCGTTTTGACTGCACCTGTTTGCGCTCCTCTGTCCAGAGTGTACCGCGTCTTCTTTTGGCGTGTTCGTCTCGGCTTGTCCGATTTGTCATTAATTTCTTCCGAAAAAGATCTCAGTTGAAAGCATTTTCTGGTTCTAGTCCCATCAAATGAAGGTTTTCTTTAATATTTACGAACCAGGGCATTACGGTTTTGGGTCTTCAATCAAATAAATTAAAGATTTTTTTTTTTTAGTCTGCTCTCCTCCATCCGTTTTAGGTGGCCATAGAACCGTGCCCGTCTTTTGCGGGTTGTTTCGGTGATTTTCTCTATATTGCTATAGACTTCTTTGTTGGATCTCTTGTGATGGACGCTATTTTTGAAGTTGGAACCTAGAATTCCTCTGATAATTTTTCCCTCTTTTTTCTCCAATTCTTCCAAAATTCTTTATCGGCTTTCAGGAACAAGGTTTCAGCTGCATACAAAACTACTGGTTTCATAACTGTTTCATAATGACGTATCTTCGTATTTTGTGAAAGACATTTCTTATTGTAGACCTCTCACGAAGTTTGGTAGGCTATTTCTAGTTTGCGAATCCTTTCCTGAATAGCTTCTTTGTCCAATCCGTTTTTCATGATGATCTTACCAAGGTACTTCAATTTTTCCACCCGATTAATGTCTCCGTATTTGGTTTAAAGATTTGGTGGAGCATCCTTGATGTTAGTAATTGATTCCGTTTTCTCAAAAGATATCTGTAAACCGGTTTGATCAGCAATTTCCTTCAGCAAATCAATTTGGATCCTAGCGGTTTCTAAGTCATCTGATAGGACAGTGATGTCATGGACAAAAGCTAGAGTGTCTATTGTGATCACTTTAGATTTAGTTCCTATTCTTGATGGGCTGTAGTCAGTTTCCTTTAATTTACCTCGCCAGGTCCGAATGATCTTTTCGAGAATACAGTTAAAAAGTAGTGGAGACAGACCGTCACCTTGCCTTACACCAGCTGTGACTTCAAAAGAATTTGACAGACATATATATATATATATATAATTTCATCATTTCTCATCATAATTTATTCCAATCTTTGACACCCTTTCCCATGAAAAAACATCTTCTCACATCCTTATTCCTGAATTCGAGTGCCAGCTTGTGGTCATGGTCACTATTTCGCACCTCTATGAATTATCCCACCAAAATTATTCCAAGCCTCATCAACATTATACGCCTTGTACACTTGCATGAAGCTTCTTCTGTCTTCAAAAGAATCGCAATTCAGCACCTTTATCATACCAGTTACTTATTGTGTTTTGCGGTAATTTCCAAAGAAAAATCTAGCAGCCCTTCTTTACAGGCGCTCCAATTCCTGTATTTGTTAGCCAATATGTGGGTCCCTTACTTCACCACCATATTCAAGCAATGGTCGGACCAAAGTTTTGTAAGCTAGTGTTTATATATATATAGCCAAAATTGTTCCTCAAGTATTGCCTTGAAGACATTAAGTAGTTTCTGAATATGTTCACTCTTGTCAGGATAATATCATCATTAGGGTTCGGATCTTTATGAGCAAAAAAATAGAGAAATATGCAGGCTAATATGACCTTAAAATGGGTAAATATGATGTAAAAATGGCAAAATATGACCAAACATTTAACTTTACTGTAAATCAAAACATGCTCAATTATAAATCATTTATTTTATCTAGTAATGTCGTTTTCATATAGAGAGCATATTTTACTTCCGTGCACTCACTGCACCATTGGAAACTAAATTTTAAATCGCTTTGTTGAAGTCACTTTAATTTCAGATCATTTACAGAATAGAACTCTTTCTTCTGAACAAAAATACTTCTCTAAATTCCCTTACGAAAGTTCGCACTTCCAAAATAATTTATTTTCTCCATGGCGATAGGTCTACTCACTGATCGACCGCACATTTAACACTGACTGAGGATATTTCATTGCCATATTGAATGACGCCGATCGACACAGGCAAGCTTCTGCTATATTGTCAAAATTAAAAGGCGGGCGGAACATTACGTCTAAAGAGTGACAATAATGTATAACTTTAATTCTTGACTGGTGAATTCTGATCACAGTGAAAATTAGTTTTTTCCCCACCTTTATAGCAAAAGTACAGTTCTGTGAATAATTATCTTTATTCTTAACTATTAAAAAAACTACCAGATTTTTCCTCAAAATATGACCATTGACCATAAATATAATCGACACATGACAAAAACTAGTAAAATGGTCTGAATATGCATTTATATGCTGTATAAAATACGTACATTTAAATACAATCAGAAAAGTTGAATCAATGTTTAATTCAGCATTTCAGATCAAAAAGAAGTCAGGAAAAAATATGACTTGTCCTAAAGATCCGAACCCTAATCGTCAGAAATGTCGCACAATAATACAGGGTGTTTCAAAAAGAATATACGTATTTCGAATGCATATATTTATTACACTGTAAGACATACAGATATGAAACTTTACACACATATTTACGAAGCTCTTAAGTTCAGATTACAGATGTTCAATATGTCCTCCATCAGCCACACGAACAATATCACATCGATACACAAATTCCTCCCATACTCGGGCAAGCATGTCCTTCGTCACTGATGTTACGGCAGTACGGATCCGGTTCCTCAAGTCCTCAAGGTTCTGTGGGAGTGGTGGTACATAAACGTTGTCTTTAATGAAACCCCACAGGAAGAAGTCATAGGGTGTCAAATCCGGTGACCGTGGAGCCCAGCTGATGCATGCTAAGTCGCCAGCTCCTTGACGACCAATCCAACGGTTCGGTAGAGTTTCATTCAGATATTCACGCACTTGGCGACTCCAGTGAGGGGGTGCCCCGTCTTGTTGAAAAATGAAGTTGTCTTCGTGCAGCCCCGGAAACAAGCAATTTTGTAACATAGCGAGATACTGCTGATCGTTAACCTTGTTTCCATCAAAGAAGAATGGGCCGTAAACAGATGATCGGTATATCGCACAAAAGACATTGACTTTAGGCGAATCTCGTACATGTTCAATGACTGCTTGTGGGTTCTGTACAAATTCGAACATTGTGTTTGTTTATCTGACCACTAACATGGAAAGTCGCTTCATCACTGAAAACGATACGTTGTGCGAAAGTGTTATCATTGTCAATAGCATCATTAATCTCGTTACAAAATGCTACACATTTCCGTTTGTCATCAGGACGCAGAGCTTGTAACAACTGTAACTTGTACGGCTTCATAACCAACCGACGTCTCAAAACACGCCAAATTGTTGTTGTACGTAGTTGTAAATCCCGACTGGCACGACGAGTTGATTTTGAAGGACTACGTTGGAAAGCAGTTTGAATTCATGCAACATGTGCCTCAGAAACACGAGGGCGGCCAGGACTCTTTCCTTTACATACACATCCGGTATCTACAAACTGTCGATACCATCTACGAATGTTCCAACCATTCGGAGGATGCATTTGGTACCTCAACCTGAAACGTCTTTGCACTGTAATCACGGAATTTCACTTCGCAAACTCGATAACACAAAATGATTTCTGCTGTGGAGTAGCTATTTTAAACATATGACGGTTACCAAGAATAACACAAGACGACTGACATCTAGCGGCTATTAAATAAACTAGACTATGTATTCGTTTCTCCAATAACCGAGCCGGGGCGCAGCTATCGATAGTTTGGACAAAAGAATACTTTGTAATAAGTATATTATTTTTGAAACACCCTGTAGTTTCTCCTCAACATTCGAGAACTCTCAAACAATAATCGATGCTTATGGGACTGAGTGCTTCGCGTCTCACAAACCTCGGTGTTAGGTCGAGCTCACAGACAGCTGATGGTGGTGAGGACAGCTGCGAGCTGGCCATTCACAGCGGCACACATTAATCAGCCTGGTGCCACATTAGCGACACACAAAAACCGTCTCAATCTGTGCAGTGAGGCGCATCTTATCGCCTGCCACGCCGCCGAAATAAATACGAATTAATGAAAGGGGTGGCTGGGGCTCGCCAGCGACACTTGTTGGCAGGGTAAAGAACGACTGCGCCGCTCATATTTAGTGGCGCGGGACGCCAATTAACAATCAGTTCATTGTGTATGAATGTAACTCCGCATACCGATCCCGGCTTTTGATTAAAACCCGCGCTCGCTCTGCAGCTATGTGGAGGACCTCTAAATGAAAGAATCAAAATATGGTTGTAAAACAGATAATATAAATTTCCGATACCATTGATCGGGCTCGCTATAGGGATGAAAGAGAGGGCCCGGGGCTGGAGAGCAGCCAGTCGCATATTTTGTTTCATCGGCTGAAAAAGCAGGCAACGAGCGAGCGAGCGCAGGGGTGGGGCTGCAGCCATGTTCCGTTGTGCTGCGCTCTACTTTATTATGGCCACAAATCGAGCGTCGATAACCGGACGTAATTGTGTGCATTCCGGGAGTCGGGCGAAGCGGGCGGCTGGACCAGTGTTGCCCGCCCGTCTTCATACCAACACATACAGGCATCATGACTCTCTCCTACACCATCCCACGAGACAACCAAGAAATTTGCCAGACTCTTCACGAAATAAAATGAGCTCGATCCTCCGATTAGAGTGTTGTGATACTCCTAAATTGAATCATACTAAAATAGGCTATTTGACAGTATTCAAAATATATTACAAATTGTAGTCATTCACGTAGATTAATGCTTCATGATCATCAAGGGTTTTCAGATATTCAGCAGGTCTATGAACAGTGACAGCCTTCCAAGCCTCCATCTGTTCCGCCATTCTCTTAGTTTCTATATACAGGGTGTTTCAAAAATGACAAAGTAAGGAATGATGAAGTGCTGGAACGAGGAGAGGAAAGGTCCCTTATAAAAACAATAAGGAACAGAAAAAGGAACTGGATTGGTCATGTGTTGAGGAATGAGTGTCTGCTTAAAACTGATCTGGAGGGGATTGTAAATGGAGGGAAAAGAAGAGGTCGGAGAAGGAAGAAAGTGATTGATGGCATCATGGTGAATGGGAAATACAGGGTGTTTAAAAAATGACCGGTATAATTGAAAAATCAATAAAAACTAAACGGGCAGCGATAGAAATACACCGTTTGTCGCAATATGATTGGGACAACAGTAAATTTTCAGGCAGACAAACTTTCGAAAAGTTACAATTTTCAACAACAAATTGAAAGATTTACAAGTAAACACAGTCTGTGAGTTCACCATTGTGGAAGTCGTCTTTCTGCTGTAAGCATGTGCTGTTCACAGATTGCAAGTTTGCTGTGAAAAAATGGTTTATTCCTTAGAATAATCGTACTTTAGATTTTTTCCAGACTGCAGCGACTTCTGTTGTTGAAAATTGTAACTAATTTCGAAAGTTTGCCTGCCTGAAAATTTACTGTTGTCCCAAGCATATTGCAACAAACGGTGTATTTCTATCGCTGCCCGTTTAGTTTTTATTGATTTTTCAAATATACCGGTCATTTTTTAAAAACACCCTGTATTTCACATTCACCATGCTGTCATCAATCATTTTCTTCCTTCTCCGACCTCTTCTTTTTCCTCCGTTTACAATCCCCTCCAGAGCAGTTTTAAGCAGGCACTCATTCCTCAACACATGACCAACCAGTTAATTTTTCTACCCCTTATTGTTTTTATAGGGGACCTTTCCTCTCCTCGTTCCAGCATTTCATCGTTCCTTACATTGTATTTCCTACTTATTTTCTCCATCCTCCTCCATATCCACATTTAAAAAGCTTCCAACCTCTTTAGATCACTTTTGCATAGCGTCTATGTTTCTGCTCCATATACTCATACACTCCATACAAAACATTTAGCTAGTTTTTCGTCGGGCTTTGATCCAGCCTTCCGCATAATAAATTTTTCTTTCTATTGAAAGCTTCCCCTGCCATTGCTATTCTAGTTTTCACCTCCTTCTTGCAACTCATATTACCACTCACAATACTCCCAAGATATTTGAAGAACTCCACTTGCTCAATTATTTCTCCTTGTAGTGTTATCATCATTTCTTTCTTACTCCTTCTCACCATCATACACTTAGTTTTATTCCTATTGATTTTCATTCCGAATTCCTTCCACCCTTTGTCTAAAACCTCTAACATTTTGACACTTTTCGCCATCAAAACCATGTGATCAGCAAACCTTATGCAGCTAATCCTACATCCATCCATGCATACACCTCCTTTACCTCTTAAATTTCTTTTTATAATTTCATCCAAATATGTGCTAAATAATAAGGGTGACAAACAACATCCTTGTATTACACCTCTTCCAATCTTTCCCTCTTCTGTAAGATAATTCCCCACTCTCACGCTCATTCCTTGTTCGATGTATTCTACCTTTTTTCCTTCCAATCAATACCTTTATTTGTTTAGAATGTCCATTAACTTCTCACTTTGCACTCTATCAAAAGCTTTTTCCAGGTCTATGAATACCATGTAACAATCTCTTTCCCTCCTTTCAATGTATCTTTCACCTATTGTTCTCAGCAAACAAATATCGTCTCTTGAACTTCTTCCTTTTTGAAATCCAAACTGTTCTTCAGCAAACTGACATAAAAAAAGCTTCCTGAAGCATTAATTTAGAATGCTAAATTAATGCTTAAGGAAGATTTTTTTTTTAGTTTGAAAAGAAAGGTTGATTATTTTTATTAAAAAAAGCGAAGTAAAAACTAGTTTTTATTACCTCTGGCCACGTGACTGAAAACGCTCTAGGATTAGTGGTAACTTTAGTGACGTCACGTGCCTGTAAACGTTGCGGCTGCGAATGGAGCTTTTCCTGTTATCCAAGTTTTAAACTATTTTTCTTGTTATTTACTGGTTATTTCTTGTTATTAATGACATTTCGTTTTGAATACAAAATGGATAAAATTTTTAGAAGACTACTGCGAAAATAGGTGCCTTATCTGTCTAACTATAGAAACAACCCATGACTTTTAATCTGCGGAGCATAATAATGTAAGAACTTCAGTTTGAGATTCATTTACATTTAAACTGACGTTAGAGATTTATAGAAATCGTTCATATGAATGATTAAAACTATAAATTAAATTAGTTATTTCAGGAAATACTCACGAGAAAAATGCAAGCTATAACGTAAGCTCAACAGTTAAATAACTGGATGTTGTGGACAACTTTTTTTAATTTCAGATAAAAAAATTATATAAAATGATAAATGTTTTTCCAATGAAAGCGAATTATTATTTGTTTATTTATTTACCGACCGCGTTTCACTTCATGTCACACAAAGGATCTGCGATGATTAAGTGTTCACTATTAACATAAAGAGAAAAAGCTAAGCCATAGCATCTGGGTAGCGAGGTGGTTAGATACCACTGAATAAATTGCGAAGGACCTAAGTTCGAACGTTGGTTAGGGTAGTATATATATATATATATATATATATATTCTGTTTGCTGTTTGTTGCATTACAGAATCACGTTTTTATTCGAAGAATTCATAAAGTTTTGGATGTCAAGCGTCAGCCAAACGTTTGAAACATAAATTACTGCCACACAAGACAATTTTTATGAAAAGGCTATCTGTTTCCCGGCATGCGCTACAATGCCTCTTTTTCTTTCTAAGTGGATAAACATACGTAAATCACACACATTTACATGTACAAAGCAAATGAAAGACGATAACATTCGTGCATAAATTAAATTTGAAAAAATATAATCTAGTTCTTTGGGAAACACAATATTTTAAGTCTTTCTGTCTTCTGTAAAAGCAGCGTACCCATCATTGCTCGGAGGCTGGGTATGAAAGTCGTAAAACAAATGTATAAATCATTTTTCACTTATTTTAAAGCATAAGTGCAGAAAGTGCCTTGCAGAGATAGTAAATACTATAGATTTGTGTGTTGTCACAAAAACTTTAAATCAGTTTTCAAAGTTTCGAGTTCGAATTTCTTGGTCAGCAATTGTCCGATCGATCCAGCGCTGTTTGACAGGAAATGTTCCAGGCTTTCATAATATCACTATCCACTTTGACTAGTTTCCCTACCGTTTTTGAGAAACTGAATGGTTTCAAGTGTAAATCTTGTGTAAGTAGGCTGATATGGGATAGTGGCTGGTTTTTGTAAACCTAATGCAGACAGTATTTTTATCTTTGTTTTAAAGTATATGTGTATAAATTACCATCGAAACTGTATAAAAACTGTAGCTTTTTATAAACAATATTTGCAAAAATTAAATGGGTAAAGGGGGTGAGGGGTTAGTTTATTTGTAAACATAATGTAGAAAGTATTTTTCTCTTTGTTTTAAAGTATATGTATGCAGGGTTCCATCAAAATCGAATAAAACTAAGGATTTCTATAAGGAACAAAGATGGGTAGGGATAAAGGGGGAGAGCTGTTTGGCTTTTACAAACCAAATTCAGATACTATTTTTTGTTTTTGTTTTAAAGTTAACGTGTTCAGAGGTTCTTCAAAATCGGTTGGAAACTGTAGCTTTGTATGAATATTATTGACAAAAATAAAGGGAGTGGGACGGGGGAGAGAGATTGGGTTTCTGTAAACCGAATGTAGACACTATTTTTCTCTTTGTTTTATAATATACGTGAGCAATGTTCCTTCAGGATTGGATAGAAACTGTAGCTTTGCAAAAGAAAATTGACAAAAATTAAGGGGGTGTAAAATGGAAGATGCGTTGAGTTTCTGTAAACTAAATTCAGAAAGTATCTTTTTGTTCGTATTAAACTATGTGTGTACAAGATTCCATCTATATTTGATAAGAGCTGTGGGTAAGTATAAGCAACATTGGTAAAAATTAAGGCGGATGTAAAGGGGGAGAGTAGTTAGGTTTTTGTAATACTATTGTGCACAGTATTTTTTCGTTTGTTTTAAATTATATGTAGGTGAAGTTCCATCGAAATCGGATTATAGCTGTGGTTTGTATAAAAATGAAGGGGTGAAAATGGGAGTTTTTTTTATTATTTTGGTCAGAAACCTTCTCCATGAAAAAAATACATATATCTGCCAACTTTCATGGTAATCGCTCAAATGGTGTCGAAGTTTTTTAATCTCGAACATATATACCAACATTCATTTTTATATGTAAAACAAGCATTTTTTTTAGTGAACCGCTATAAACGAAACGAATAGAAACTTTTTTCTTTATTTCTCAGTATAGTGATTTCGCATCAAGATAAAATAATCCGTATGTTTAGTCCTGGGACTTTGGGGTGCATAATGTATGAAACTATGAAAATCCATCCTATTGCTGTAACGTGAGTCGCACTTAACGAAAGGGAATTTTCTTCTCGCAGTCGAAGTAATTACAGCAT
Organism: Vandiemenella viatica; assembly: GCA_031002005.1. NCBI lineage: Eukaryota > Metazoa > Arthropoda > Insecta > Orthoptera > Morabidae > Vandiemenella > Vandiemenella viatica. Next base: position 244,012,053 of record JARYHS010011408.1, read on the forward strand.
ATCTATATAAATGTAATGCCCTAGCATAAGAAGTGTGAGAGAAATGGAATTGCAAAAAGAGAAATATTATCGTATGTGACAATTGGTGATTATTACGTGTGTGTATTTTGACTGGACGTGTGATTGTTATAGATAGTTATTGTTTTCGAAAGTGACAAGAAATTACGTGTCGTGTCGAAGTTGAATAACTCGATAGAACTAAGCTCGGCCACCCATCAGTACGTGACCAGAGGAGCCGCACAGATGGGTGACGAGGAAAGGCTGCCTTGCACTTTCGCGCCGCGCGCGTCGAGCGTCTCAATGCCGGCGGTCGTTGTGACAAGTGCGACAACGGATAAGGATATGGCAATGGATGAAGACGCTACACCAGCCGCTGTGTTTAACATTCAGCGTATACACGGTGATGTGTACTCGGTGAGTAAAGAATTAACACCAAGAAAGCGTGCCACTACTCCACCAGAGAGGACATACAATAAACAGCCACGTGCCGTCAACTGCAGAAACAATGAGGTAAGCAAATCTAGTGGAGTCAGTCTAGCAGTGTCGAAACTAGGTACAGCCAAGAAACCAAAGAAAGCTAAGGCACAAAAAGGCACAAAATAAGAAGACCATGGAAGCCACCGACAATACTACAGCCTCGGTCTCCGGGCGGAATGGAGTAAGAGGGCGTCGTTCCCAGGGTCCCAAGAGCAATGAGGATAACCACACTTACCAGAAAAGTGTGGAACCAGGTGACGAGGGCTTTGTCTTCCCTCGCCGTACAGCGAGGCCACCACCAACGCTTGACCCGGAAAGGATGGAAACAACCAATCCTTTCGAACCAATTCAGGACGATTCATCAGAGATTACCAGAAGTGCGCATATCCCGCCAATTGTTGTGCAGTTTGAAGAGAATTATAAAACTCTGCACGACAAAGTGGGTGACGTCGCGAAAGACCCTTTCTCAGCCAAATCGATTGGAGGGGACAAAATAAAATTCACATTTACAACCGTTGAAGACTTCACAGCAGCCACTGAGATGTTGCAAGCTAGCAACATTCCTTACTATACCTTTCCGATTGGAGCAGTGCCACTTCTGAAGGTGGTACTCCGTGGGATTCCCCGGACTATGGCCACTGACGACATCAAACTAGAGCTAAAAGATATGGACTTCAATGTCCAGAAAGTGGTTCAGCTGCGCCGCCCAGGAAGCAATGAGGTCATGCCTCTTTTCCTTGTCGTTCTTCCTGACATCCCTGAGAATAGGCCCATCTTTAAGGTGGAGAGCATCTGCCACCTAAAGATTCAAACGGAAAAACTGAGAGCTACAGCTGGACCCGCTCAGTGTTTTAATTGTCAACGTTTTGGTCATGTGGCCAAGCACTGTAAAATGCCTCCCGCTTGTGTAAAGTGTGCCGGCCCACATGAAACAAAACAGTGCACGTTGAGAAAAGGACACGACGCAGCTAAGTGCTTGAACTGTGGGGGCGGCCATGTTGCGTCCTATAGAGGCTGTCCAGTGTACAAGAAGGCACGAGATTGCCAGAGAGGCCTACCAGCCAATAGAGATACCGCCAAACAACATCGCAAGAAGGATCTACAGCCACCGGTAGAAAATTTACAGAGCGTCTCCGCTATCCAGCATCAACAAACAAATACTTCCTCTCCGCCGACTGGCAAAGAACAGACGAAGCCCAGTAGGATGACTAGGAAGCATCCAAAGTACCAGAAACACAGAAAATCGAGAGAGACTGACGGTCGCCTCTTTTCGGAAGTTGCGGGTCCACAGTCGACCACTGCTGCAACTTCTGGCTCCAATCTGGTCGACCAACAAGAACATAAAAACCCGCAGAGCTCCTGCACAGAAGATCTGTTAAACAACCAGCCACGACATTGGCCTCCCTCAGCTGCTCCAGTTCCGGCGGAATCTGAAGGACTGAGTAAAATATTGGAGACTGTTCTAAATATGTTGGTCAGTCTAACCAAGCGGCTAGACCAGATGACCACGGACATCTGCGCTGCAGTGAAGACAGCTCTAGCTACTCCCAAATGCAGTTGTAATCTTCATTATGGATAGACGACCCCAATTCAATAGCCTCTCTTTCTGCATATGGAATGCCAATGGCATTCATGGACAGACCGTGGAATTCCGGCAGTTCATTAGAGAACAAGACGTTGATCTATGTCTTGTCACCGAAACCCACCTAAAACCGGGACTGAAAGCCTCAGTAGCGAACTACTGCTGTTATAGATATGATCGTCCAACTGCAAAAGGTGGCGTGGCTATCTATGTCAAGAGAAGCATTCCACATCATGAGATCTACATTCCGTCCCTGCAGTACATTGAAGCTGTCGACATTGAAGTGGCCACGACAAGAGGCCCACTGACCGTAGTTTCTGCCTATCGGCCTCCTAGAAGGGAAACAGCAGAGGCTGATTTTAATACCTTGGCAAACATCAGAGGCAAGCTGTTCATCGGAGGTGATCTCAACGCCAAACACACAGACTGGAACAGCAGAGTTAACAACCCTTCAGGTAACATACTACGGAGAGTCGCCAACAGACACAATATGTGTGTGTGGGGACCCGAAGAACCCACCTACTACCCAGTTCACCACGGACGTCCGGATGTTCTCGACGTGGCTGTCACTAAAGAGATCACCGGATTCGTCGCGGCAACCACGCTTAACAGGCTGTCCTCTGACCATTGCCCAGTCATCGTGGAGCTAGAGTCCGACCTTATCCTAAATGCACAACAAAAGCCGGAATTCAAGAAAACCGATTGGGGCAGATACCGTCAGATAGTCTCAGCAGCACTACCGGAACGCCCGGCAGAGGATATAGACAATGCTCTGTCCTTCTTCGAGCACACTGTCAAGGAGGCATCAGCAGCGACGACTCCGAAGAGGTGCCTCACCAAGAACACTTCACGCCAGCTCCCGCCCCACCTCCTAGCGGCTATTCGGCACAAAAACCGAATAGGTAAGGAGTGGAAGTTGACGAGGAACGCCGACACGCGAAGACTGCTAAACCGAGTCCAGAAAGAATTGAAGGTGTCGCTGGCAGAGCACCGGAGCAGAGAATGGGAGGCTCGTGTTTCGATACTGACCCCAGGTGATAGGACGCTGTGGGCAGAGACAAAGAAATTCACTAGGCAGCGATCTCAAATCCCGCCCCTACACGGCGAACGGGGACCAGTCTATCGCCCAACCGACAAGGCAAACGCCCTAGCAGATTCCTTCGAGAGGAACTTTCGGCCATCGGAAGTGGAAGACCAGTTACAAGTAGAAGAGGTACATCGCTGCCTAAACACCTATCTGCAGGCTGAGGAAGGGGACGACGAGGAAGAAATTGACACCATCACTCCGGAAGAGGTTGCGAGCTGCCTAGCCACACTTCACCCAGATAAAGCACCTGGTCATGATCGTGTCTTCAATAGCTGTCTCAAGAATCTACCACCGCAAGCGTCAACTTAGTTGGCGGGAATATTTAACAACATTCTTCGCACTCAGCAATTCCCCCAATGCTGGAAACATGCTGAAGTTGTGGCAATACACAAAAGCGGGAAGGACCCGCACCTACCTCAAAGTTACCGGCCAATAAGCCTCTTGCCGTCTATAAGCAAAGTATTTGAGCGATTATTGCTCAAGAGGCTAAATGATTACATCGAACGGAACGAGATTATTCCCCATCACCAGCTCGGCTTTCGCCGCAATCACTCCACCACGCAACAGCTCATGAGGGTGGTTGAAGCAGCGACTAGGGCATTCAACGAAAAACAATACTGTGGCCTGGTGCTTCTGGATATCGCCAGAGCATTCGACTCTGTGTGGCATACAGGTCTGCTACTCAAATTATACGAACAAGGCTTCTCAGGCAGACTAGTAAAGCTCCTTATGTCATATCTCACTGGCCGCACATTTTGCGTTCGTGTAGGCGAGGCCACTTCAACTGTGAGGCGAATCCTTGCTGGGGTACCGCAGGGCTCTGTACTGGGACCAGTGCTCTATGCACTTTTCACCGCTGACGTGCCTACCGCTCCCAGAGTTCTTACTTCCACCTATGCCGATGACACGGCATACTGTACGGCAAGCAGAAGCTGTGCCCTAGCAACTAGGCGTCTGCAAGAAGTCCTTCGATCAACTGAGGACTGGGCGAAACGGTGGAGGATAACCATCAACGCCACAAAAACTCAAGCCATCATAATCAGTAAGAGACGCACTCAAAACCTTCCACCCCTTCGACTTCACAACGAGACGATCCCGTGGCAAAACGAAGTCAAGTACCTAGGAGTCACTCTAGACCGGCGACTGACTTGGCGATCCCATATTCAAGATATCAGGAGAAGGGCAAGTGCTAGATTACACGCTCTATACCCTGTGCTGAACAGGAATAGCCTTTTGAAGCCCGCCACGGGAGTAAACATCTATATCACCCTGGTAAGACCAATTATGGAATACGCTTGTCCCGTATGGGGCTATGCGGCTCCTTCGCACCTTCGGCGCCTTACGGTGATACAGAACAGGGCACTAAAACGGGCCCTCCACTTACCGAGCAGATTCCCGACTGCAGTTCTGCACGAGACTACTAACATCCCGCTGCTGACGGATCGCTTCAGACAGCTGTCCGCGACGTTCTACGAGCGCGCCCAGAAGACCAGGAACCCGGAAGTCAACTCGCTCGGGCAATACGTTACAGGTATTGATCGTCATAAAAGACCACTCACTATTCTAAACTAAGAACGCCAACGATAAGCCATACCAAAGCAAAGTGTTGCTCCTTCTAGATTATGTTGAAGTAAATGTCGAAAGACAACACACTTCAAAATACTCTGCCTGTGATTAACCCTTTCCAGCCCAAATTAATGGGGATATATAAAAAAAATAATTTATGCTTTTTTATGGTTTTAAATGTTTCCTTAAACATAAAAAAATGTTAGTTTGTGAAATTTTTTGTACAGGGCTATTTTTTTTTTTCGGTGGGTCCCTATGGACCCAGTGGGAAAATGTAAGGGATAAAAATTTTAATTGATGAATAAACTGTAAGTAACATGTAACACAAAAGACACATAAAATGTGGAAAGGAAGTTCACATGAGACAATTTGGTTTAAAAACAGTGGAATACAGCTTTCAGATTCCTGCTACTTACTTTTTGTCAAGTGAATTTTGTGTCCCATGTCACACTATACATGTAGATAAATTGAAGTTATTTATTCATTACTATTACATTATAGTGCACTACAACAAAATGATAAAGTAACCATGAATACAATCATTTGTTATGGTACAGTAAGAAACAATTTCGTCTTTCATTAAGACATAATGCCACATCACACTGTGAGCACCTTACTCGGGATTTTGCTTTCACACTATATGCACCTCTGTTTGTTGCTGCTATGTAATGGCCAGTGTGCAACATGATCAAATCTCACATCATTAAGGGTGCTGGAAACACAGACCGTTTCTTTGGAGGCTGTACAATGTCATCAGCTTCTGTGGATGGACGGCAACTCCACTCTGAAGTAACGCATTGGCTATTTCCAGTCGAAAGGGGAGCAAAGGCATCGGTTTTTCCTTCAGCTGTTCACAGCATCGTTTATAAAGAAGCCAAGCATTGACAACACTATGTAAGATGATTCTGAGGTAATATCTTTTTTGCCCTAATATTTATTCTGTAGAAGGCAACCAGCATATCCAAAAGGTCAACACCCCCCATGAATTTATTGTAATCTCTGACAATAGCTGGCCTGGTTACATTGATATAAGCCTTATCTTTCACTGACCATCTTTTTACTGTATCCAAGGGCTGAACGCCAGAGTAGGAGGACATTAGGTATACACTTCTATTGTCATACCACTTGACACAAGCTATTTTATTCTCTTCATCTATTTTGACATCACTGGAACCTCGCCCTGTTTTCTTTAGATTTTTGTCTGAGCTCAGAATACATCCTGCCATTCTATTGGGCCTAATTGTACAACATGTCCAAATACCCCTTTCTCTCAGAGCTACTAAAAGTTGATGCGCAGGAAAACCAATTGTCAAAAGCAAGTTTGTGGTTTTTATGGTCAGGTATAATCTGTGACAATCTCATGACAATATCACCACTAATTCCCAGACTGCTATCACTAGTAGTGCCTTTTCCTACATATATCTCAAAGTCATGCAGAATGCCGCTGCTGCTGGTCATTGCAAAGACTTTTATTCCCCACTTATGTGGTTTATTTTTCACATACTGCTTTAATGAAGAGCGTCCTTTGAAGGGAATAATAAGTTCATCTACACAAAGATGTTCTTCAATTCCACTTTCTTCAGATTTTGTTTCAATGCCGTGACAATGGGCGAACCTTGAAGAGCCTGTCATGATGTGGGTCATCTTTGGGCAAAAGATTGTCATTATTTACAAAATGAATATATTTTCGCAGTTTTTCAAACCTATTTCTAGACATAATCTCTGAAATTATTTCAACTCTACTGTGTTCACTCCAGTAGAAGCGATATGAAGGGACCTTTATCACCCCACTTATTATATGTATCCCAAAAAATTGTTCAATTTCGAAAGAATTAGTATTTACACTGTTTAGTGTTTTTTAAGTAGCATATAAATTTGTTTCTTCAGCAATCTTTGCAAACATTTCATCTGAAAAAAACAATTTGAAGTACTGTATAGGTGTCATTTGCTCAGAAGGCTCTGAAAAACTTGCACTGCATTGTGTGTCAAAGTCAGAGCAATCAAGGTCCCCACTTTTCCACCTTACTGCAACTGCCGCCTTTTTCTTCTGAAATCTCTTGACTAGTGGAACATCATCCAAGTCGGCAGTGTCATTAGAAGCATTTGGAGTAGCCTCATTCTGCTGTTCAGTTGGTAAATCGTTAGACAATACCTCAGCACAGCTCTCGTCTTCAATTGTATTGTGTGTTGTTCCCAAGATTTCCAAGTTTTCAAGTTCCTCGTCTGAAAATTCCGAAAATAACTCATCATCAGACAGTTCACCATTCAGAAGGTACTCCAGGATCTCCGCATCCGATAATTTAGACATCTGAAAGTAAATATTTTTCTTCACATAACCTCATTTACCACGCGAACAGCTATCTCCTTCTACCAGTGGGGCCATATGGACCTTACATTTTATAAGCCTCTAGCAGAACAAACTAATTCACTTAATTATTGTAATAGTATTGTTTGATATCCCTGTTTCATACAATTCAATAATACATTTTTTTTAAATCATCAATATTGGTAACTTACCTCAAAATTAATGTAAATTTTACGCGCCATACAACTGCCCACCATTCATTACACTACCAACTGTAAACAAAGCCAAAGAAAGCTTTCTACTTATACTATATCTTTGGTGCTGCCATCTGTTGCTGCAGAAAAGACATAATAACTTTATGGTGCCATTGGAGACCAGTAGGAATTCATGATCATATTCTAAATGTGAAATAAACTTTGTGGGTCCATTTGGACCCGCTGGGCTGGAAAGGGTTAACTGGCAGTAAATGGCGTGGCTACTACTACTACTACTATAAGAAGTGTGATAGTAAATTTATATCTGAAAAAAATTTTCTAATGCAATTCTGAAACATACCAGACACATTTTTTTAGCAAAAAATACAGACGCAAGACGGTGAATACTGGAATTTATTTTAGTAATAACAATACTTGAAGAAATGTCCTGCAACATTTTCGTAACGCTTCGAATCCCTTTTGTTGGAATTTTTACGTGACTATACAACTGCATGATATTTAGACATAAATGCGTCTATTTAGGTGACATTTACTTTTAATGTGCAAGTAATTTTCATTAAAAAAAAAAAAAAAAAAAAAAACTTTGTCGTGTACAAGTAACGGTAGTTTTATTTTTTGACGTCTTCTTCTCGTTATGTTTAAATGTTTGCTATACGCTTATTATCCAGAAATTTGGGAACCCTTCCAAAAAAATAAAAAATTAAAAAATAATAATAATGTTTTGGTGGAATTCTGAAAGAAAATGAATATGCGATGCTGCTTGGAGCAACTAGGATCCAAAGAAAACTCACAGAAAACAAAAAAATATATATTCCGAAGCGAGGATCGAGTGTAAAGATCCTGACATTACCAATACTCGCATTAAATAATGTACTAAGTTCTAAACTTTAATTTCGTTGAGTTAAATGATTTTCACAAAATAATGTTATGTGATTTAGTCGCAATATCATCTGGGTTTCAATGAGCAGGTTGCGGCGATTTTTTTTTTTTTTTTTTTTTTTTTTTTTTTTTTTTTTTTTTTTTTTTGTTTTTCAGCTATTGTGGGAACACTTACAGTTTTTACCGTTTGTAGATTTGTGTACCTCTACCTATAAACCATTTTTCCAAAAAAAAATGTACATAAATTCGGAGAAACAAACCAGACGTTAGTTATGTAGAGAGCGCTTGCTGCATCGTGACGTCACAGCCGTCGTTGGCCCGCACAATGCAGCAAAGGAGCGTTTTGGCGGGCCTTTAAATAGTTTAAATTTTAACGTTGAATTTTACGTAAAATAAGCATTTTTGTCACAAAATAAATAGCACCGAGTGAAAAACGTGTATCAATAAAGATTTTAAAATCATTTTGAAAAAAATGGTCAATAGCCTATTCGATAGCATCTACCTAAGTGTTTGCTTATGAATGAATGACTGTAATGAGATTTTAAAATCTGTGTGTGTCGTTTTTGTCGTGTGTTTATCAGTATGAAAGAAGCGGCCCATTCTTCGTATAAAGGGTAGTTCGAAAAGTGATATCGAAAATAGGAAACATAATGCACGATTGTGTTGATGGTTTACAGTCAGTAGTTTGGTTAGTTGAAATTTTCTCGAGAAACTAGCAGAGTGAGAACGTTTGTATAGCAAGACGTGATTTGACAATGGCGGCAGAGTTAAGACCGCCGAATCGTCGTGTCATAAAAACGTTTTCACTCGGCTAGTTTACAGAGAAAATTTCATCTGTATGTACAACCCAGAGTAAGCATTCACTCTTATACAGTAGTTTGGTTGTTTGCAGACGACATAATCTACTATATTTCGTAAGGTCACCCACTCACCTCGATAGCTATTGGCTGGAGAACGGTGTCACGTGTCAGCCTTCGCTCGCAAAACAGTGACCAGAGATACTATTAGAAGAAATTTGTGGTTATGTCTACAATTTAATAACAAAGCAACTGCTACCACATTAATTGGCATAATACATACATTAAGTTTGCTTTTCATAGCGTTTCATAGTTAGAAAAATGTTAATAAATTTTGCGGCTGAAAAAACATGGTTCTGCTTTTCAGTAACATGTTACTAAATAAAACAACTTAAAAAAAAATTAAATTACTCTGCTGTAACCACGAATGCCAATTGTCATTTCGGCTTAGGATAAATTTCAGTTTAATTACAACTTTCACTAATGTTGTTGCTTGACCAAAATTTATGCATTACGGTTTACTTACTTTTTAGGCATTTTACAGGTCACTTTCGTTATTGGTCTTTATTCATGTTCGCTGTACGTGGTTATAAGGTTATTTTAAATGGATATCAGAACAAATGTGTCACCGAATCGACTATTCTGGCAACTTATGTCCGCGGAGTTGCTCAACTGTTTCATAATATGGAATGTGTATTAAGTTCTCTGGCCGTCACAGATACTATGACCAATGTTTACGAGTGTTTGCACAGTCTCAATAATAGACAACGTGATGCTTTCGAAGCAAACAGGATTTTTTAATAAAAAAGCAGAGTGAACTTTAAGGGTCAAATACAAGTCAAGTTCGTATATAAGGAAGTTCGTTGAAACAGTTACGCGATAGCACGATCGTTCCTGTCCGTTTTTAATACCTACGTCTATTAATGATTCTGAGTTCTTAAAGCTCAAGAGGTTTATTCATCCTAAGGGTGAAACACAGGTCAAGCTTATATTTGGCCAGATCAGATCATCCTGTCATAATCGTTCATCGTAAAAACTGGAACTATTCTAGACCCATGACGATACGCTAAAAACAGTCACGGGCTTACACTAGTGTTATATAATTGTGATTAAAAAACAAGAGAGTTTGTGAACAGCTGCAGGGGGTTCTGGAAAAGGTATCTAGTTGGGTAATACAGTATGGATTGAGAATAAATTCCAAAGACTAAGCATTTTAGGTAAAATTAAAGAAAAAACTTTTTATATTTATTTACTGAATACGGAATTGGTTTTTGAAGACGTAATGTGTGGATATCGTGCCATATCATTTGATATTAAATTAAATTGGCCAATACAAATTCGACAGGTGGTAGAAAGAGGTGACAAAGTATTGTATCTGCTAGATAGTATGATGCGGCGGATGTATCAGATGTGAAGGAATACATTATTGGTATCAGTTACAGTTACTGGGGAGAATGTAAAGAGGGACATCTATATTTTCATTTGAAAGGTGCCATAGAATCCAATCAGTGACTGATATAAAGGAAAACGGGATTGGCATCCGTTGTAAGACAGATGGTGAACAAATAGACTTTTTCGGGTTTATAGTGAATGTATTGACTAAGAGGCCTGGATGGTTTTTCGATGAATAACACAGGAATAATATGAGATATGAGGGGAGAGATGATAAAAAAAAATCTCCAACTCAAAGGTTGGTTGGATCCTTCCAAAGGTGGAATACTATGCCTAGTATTAGAGATAGGGCGATCATTTCTTGATGTTTATAAACTGAATCTTGATTTCAGGCGAAAAAGATTGGTAAAATCTATATTTGTAGATAAGACCCGAAGAATTGGACGTATTCTGAAAAAGTTATCTCAAGAAACATCATCCACGGTTTTTGTAGATACATAATAGGCGATGCATTCACGCAGATGCTACTTTATTACCATGCTTACCAAACAGCTGCATCTCCAGGAAGAAACTACTTGAAGAAGCGCCTCTTAGTTATTCTGGAATTACTGAGTCGTGTTAACTCTTTTATGTATTATTTCTTGTTCATTCCATGATCTGTGGTGGATCTGTTCATAGAACGTTTAGTGTTATTACTGCATTGCTGTCATTCACCGTTCGATGACAAATTTGTTGTACTTTTACCTTGTAAATAAATACGATTTCGTCAAAAATTGTGTCAGGGTAATCGGTAATATAGCCTCAAAGGGTTTCCCTGTCAGAAAAGTAATTTCAGGATTTTCGAACTTTTAAAACCAAGCAAGTCTTTTGACCTATAGTATCTAAATTTAAGTATTTATAAACTGTCGGCGTTGAAGAGAGGGGTTGGGGGACAAAGAATGGGTAGGAATTCGTCCATAGCTTCTTGAATAAATCATCCCGGAATTTGTCTGAAGTGATTTTGTCGAACTATGGAAAACTGAAATTTGGATGGGAATTTGACCCTGCGACCGAGGGTGGTGGTTGAGCTGTAACGAACAGGTTCTTATTCGGAAGAATGCAGGTTCGAATCTCAGTCTATTCATTCAGAATTCGGCTTTCCATGCGAAAGGTAATACCTAACAGGTGTATTTCATTTTAAATTGAATGTTGATAGCTTTTGGTGTAAAAGATTTCATATTGAGTTAAATGCAGTCATACAATATCTGTGTCGACCAAAGATTAAGGTTGGCAGTGACGGTCCAGTGGTAGGAGACTCTTTGGAAGAATCAACACAAAAAAAAACCCTCGCATCGTGTCGCAAACAACAAAGCGAGCAAGAAAAAAATTATAGGATTATGGTATCAAGATAAAAAGACTTTATTAGTTCATAATTTGAATTTAACTAAAGGAACTGAACGACTAGGAATGCATGTTCTTAAAAGCAGCATAGACGGGAAAAAATTATTTAAAAAAACGCAATTTTACGTCTCTTGCTTTTTTTAAACTATCAATAAAGTTACATTTTGGCATACTATAGTAGGAATGTTACACATGGTTTCCCCAAATCACTCCAGGTGAATGCTGGGATGGTTCCTTTAAAAGAGAATGACAGAATTCCTTTTACGCTTTTAATGACTTCGACGCCGACAAGGCGTAAATCCTTAAAAAAATAAAATAAAACCCGCATTCTCCTGAAAGCTAGACCCCGGTTATTTTTATTAAAATCAGTTGGAATTTCTCCTGTTTCATAACTTTTTGATATCAGCTTGAATAATCTTTCGATTCCTTCTTCTCCTAGGTATTTAAGAAGTTCTGCAGGGATCTCATCAATTCCAACTGCCTTATTTGCTTTCAAGTCATTCAGAGCTTTATTAAATTCTGTCCTCAAAACAGGATCTCCTAAGTCATCAATGTCGATATCGCCTTCCTTTTCCATTACCCTATTGTTCAAGTCGTCCGCCACATACAGTTTCTCAATGCATTCCTTCAATCGGTTAGCTCTGTCTTCTGAGCTGAAAAGAGGTTTCCCATCTGCACCTTTAATGTTCATACCTCTTTTCTTCATTTCTCCAAAATTCTGTTTGATCTTTCTATATGCAACATCTACTTTTCCTACAACCATTTCCTTTTCTACTTCTTCACACTTTTCTTGCAGCCATTTTTCTTTTGCTATTTTGTATTTCCTATTTATTTGATTTCTAAATTGCCTGTACTGCTCTCTTCCTGCTTCATCCTGAGCATTTTTGTACCTTCTCCTCTGATCCATCAGCTGCAAAATGTCTTCTGTGATCCAAGGTTTTCGGGCAGCTTGTTCCCTAAAGCCTAATGTTTCTTTACCAGCTTTCATTATTTCGGTCTTTAATGCATTCCATTCGTCCTCGGTTGAGCTCCCTTCAGAGTTACTTCTTATACCTAAGTCTACCATTTCTGCAAATTTTTCTCTCGTGCTAGATTGTTTCAGTTTATTCACTTCCAGTCTGTTCTGCTTATACTGCTTCCTTATTCGCTTAAATTTCAGCCTGCACTTCATTATTATCAAATTATGGTCAGAGTCTATGTCTGCTCCTGGGTCTGCTTTACAGTCTAGAACTTGATTCCTGAATCTTTGTTTGACCATAATATAATCTATGTGAAATCTGCCTGTATCCCCAGGACGTTTCCAGGTGTATGTTCTTCTTGCATGGTTCTGAAACAGTGTGTTTGCCATTACTAGCTTATATCTTTCACAAAATTCTAGCAACCTGTTTCCTCGCTCATTTCTTTCTCCTAGATTAAAACTTCCTACAGTATTCCCCTCTTTTCCTTCTCCCACTATTGCATTCCAATCACCCATGATTATTAGATTTTCCTTCCCCTTCACATATTGGATTAAATCTTCGATTTCGGTATATATTTTTTCTATTTCTTCGTCATCTTCCTGTGATGTTGGCATATACACTTGTACTAATGTGGTTGGGACGGGCTTAGTTTCTAACCTCATCAAAATAATCCTGTCACTAAACTGTTCATAATAACTCACCTGTTTCCCTACTTTCTTGTTCATTACAAATCCTACACCAGTGACTCCACTGACAGTTTGTGTGCTAATTATCCTGTGTTCCCCAGACCAGAAATCCTGTGCATCCTTCCATTTAATCTCACTAATACCAACAACATCTAACTTAAGTTGTTCCATCTCCCTTTTTAAGTTTTCTAACCTACCTGCCTTATTCAGACTTCTAACATTCCACGCTCCAACTCGTAGAATGTTTCTATCCATTCTGATGACTCCCGCCTGAGCAGTCCCCACCCGGAGATCCGATTGGGGGACTATTTTACCTTCGGAATATTTTACGCAGGAAGAAGCCATCATGATATATGTAATTTGAGAGGATTACATGTCCTCGGGATTCCCTTTGGGTCTTTAATGCAGTGGTTTCCCGTTGCCTTCTGCATCCCCATGCCGTTAATCATTTCTGATTCATCCACCTTTAGGGGCCGTTTCCAACCCCAAGGGCAAGAGGGTGCCCTGAGCCACTCCTCGCTCTTCCGCCCTCCTTTCGAAGGCCATTGGCAAGCAGTGGGAGACTCCTAATACCGGGAATCTTTCAGTCGCCAGAGCCTCGTCCGTGCAAACAGGGTGCACCACGTGAAGGAGAGGTTGACATTTGGTTGGAAAAGGCTAGTATAGTCTCTCCCAAACCATTACACCCCTTGCAATTTTACAGGTATTCTTTTGCTCATAGTAAATAACTCAAAAGCTCTGTTATGAGTTTGCTTTTTATTCTGGCCAAGGTAGGAAAAAAATGAGAACGTGGCAGAAGGTGAAGTGAGGTGTTACTCCTGTGTGAAGAGTGATTGTGAATTAATCACTGGTACCTTAATAGTTTCCACGGCATAAATTGTGATTGCCATAAAATTAGTTTTCATGTTTCTTTGGGCGTCGTTGGAGTCAATCTATTTGTAACGGAATTTAATAAATAATGATTCGGCAACAGTATCATATTAGAATTAAAACCCACAAATTTAAAATCAAATTTGGAAATCTTGATTTGTCTGCCAGTTAATTGAATGAAAATTTGTTCGCACACTATTGACTGTTCCCCTTCTCCACCGGAAAGACGTAAGCAATCTTCCAAGATTTCTGATGCCACTGGGAGTTGGAATAAATTTTATTTACCGTCCACCATTCATAAAGTCTCTTCTTCAAAACTGCTTCCCGTCCGTTCTTCAGTACTGAAGCTAGCTTCCCACGGCGCGTAGATTTGCAACTGGAGAAATCTCTTCTGTGCAGTCTAGTGCGCAACTAAAGAAGATGTTAAGTCAAGATAAATTCGACAACAGCCGATTAGTAAGTTTCTGCAACCCAGGAGTAAGAAGAATAGCTCCTGTTGAATAGCTCGTTGAGAATCTACCCTGATAAATTATAATAGACGGCTAACAGTTTTCAGAATCCCATTTAGTGATCATTCAAGACTGTAGTCAATACAATACAATAACCTGCAAGCGTCTGTCCGGCTGCGCCTATGAACGATGCTTTTGCCTCTAATTGAAGATAGACTAAATTAATGGTTGACAGAATGGACACTGAGTGGCTAGATGGTATGCCTGGACCCATGATGTTACGGAAGCCTACATATATGTGCAGACTGAGCTGAGAATGTTGGTCTTGCTGTTAATTACCCATAGTGTCTAGATGAAAGCTGCTCGTGGAATGAGAGCAATAATATGTTGGAGGTAGACTATTGACGTCATTAGCCAGTTGAAATCGGTGCTGTTGATTGACGTAGCGCATCACTAGATTTTGTGAACAAGCCTGTGCTGAGGCAGCGCTTACAAGCCTGGATTGGCTGCCTCTGACTACATCGAATATTACATTTACTAAAATTGGTAATTATTAAACAATAAATCCTTGGGATTCAAATACGGCACTGACAACGATACAGGAGAAAGAAAGTGTTTGAGGGAGGGTGGGGAAAAAGGAGAGATACATTTAGTATGTTAGTTTGGTAACGGTATATGAGATTTAAAGAAATGCTAGATAGTCCGTGATACTGCTAACGTAGTAAACGCGAAAGAAGAAAAGGTAACAATGGGCGGGGGATATTATGAGAATGTAGGAGGGAAGTTGGTGCACTTGGGCAAACAGAAACGGACGACAGTTATTGGAAGACGACGAACAAAATGGATGGATCAATAACAGAGAGAGAGTGGGGTGAAGAGAGTTGACTAGAGACCAACAGTGGAGAAGGATTCAGGAATACGCTGTAAAAATCGGAAGAGGAGGCTATCGTGAAATGACTATCTCCAGATTCTCTTAGTTGATACGAGTCCATTGCAATATTTATTGAATACGAATCAACTGTGGACTGGATGCAACGTGTTAACATGTCTGGCAGCTCCTCACTTGTCGCTATTAGCACATCACAGCGGGAATTCCGGATGTGTAATCGGAGCCATTGGGTGCGTGGCTAGGGCCTAATTGGCTGTGAAGACTGCAGCCACCATCCAACACACACTGCTTTAACAACAGACACTTACTGCCGAATATGATACCAAGGAGGTTTGAGGAATACAACGCAAAGATGAGTGTCATTTTGTCTACACAGCAATGTTTCCATTTCTTATGTTTTCTCAAGAAAAAACATTAAACAGCAAAAATGGCAGCAACAAAAAATAGAGAAATTTGGATTTATAACTACGTTTGTGAGCAAGTATAAAATCATTCTGCGTTCAGAAAACTTATTCAAATTCCTCAGGTGTTTACCAACATATTTAACACTTCGTTTCACCGATGTCTCTAAAACTTTTCAAAAAAGGCATATTATACTCCCAGAATCTCTACCCAGAAAGTTTGGCTTTTACTGGCTATCCGATAGCATCTGCAAAAGTTGCGTTATTAATTCGCCGATTAAAAAATTTGGTCACAATTATTTCTAGTATTGCGGTATAGCTCTCGTTTTGATATAATTTTGTCCGTATGTCAGTTAATTCTTTATCAACGTTGTGTATTGACTGTATGTGAAACGAGTAGTATGGATGGAAAAAAAGTCGATGAGAAAACTAATAATTCTGTGCTGAGACTAGCTGGAGCCCACGACTTCGTTCGTCTTTCTAAAGAATTTTGATTCACAGCTACCGTCATGTAACCACCATATTGCACGATGGCAGACTCGAGGCTAATACCACACACAAACATCAGTGATCTGCGCATGGTGTTTATGGCTACACAGTGAAATACAGGTACACACAAGTCTTTGGTAGAAATATGAAAATGCCCTCCGTCGACAATTTCAACCACCACACCTCCATAGCTATCGACATCTAACCAACATAGTGTGCGATGGAACACTCGAGGCCAAAACCACACACAAACACCAGTGGTCTGCGCTATGTAGTTACGGCAGCAAAGTGAAATATATGGGCACACATGTCTTTGGTCGAAATACGGAAATGTCCCTGATCGACCACTCTCAACCAGCAAATCTCCTATATCCCATAGTTACCGACATTCGGCCAACGTTGTGCACGATGGGAGACTCGATGCTACTACCACACACAAACATCAATGGTCAGCGATATGCTAGTTGTGGCAGGAAAGAGAAGTATACGGACACACAAGTCTTTGGTCGAAATATGAAAATGCGGGTAATATCAAGATGGGGATACCGCTGCGGCCTCGCGTAGTAAACACATAGATCACGTGGTATATATGACATCATTGTGACGTATGGTCCAGGCTGCATTACATAAACTCAAATTATGATTGACGAAATCATATTTTATAAATATTCGTTTCGGTCGTAATGCAGCCTGGACCAAAGTGAAACGTAACCATAACTCACGATATTGCAGATATCCAATTTTCAGATCATATCTATAGCTGTTACTGTGTTGGTACGTGCAGACTGAATACCTCATAATGATGTCATACATACCACGTGATCTGTGTGTTTACTACGCGAGGCCGCAGCGGTATCCCCATCTTGATATTACCCGAAAATGCCATCCATGAACCACTGTTAACCACATTATCTCCCTCATCCCGCAGCTATCGGCATTCGGCCAACGTTATGCACGATAGGAAACTCCATGCTATTGCCACACACAAACAACAGTTATCTATGCTAAGTAGTGGTGGCTGAAAAATGAAATATAGGGACACACACGACTATTTTTATTATATACTAGCATTTGCCCGCTGCTTCACGCGCGCGTGCCTTGGCAGGTGTAGAAATTATTTACCGATTTTATTCTCTTATCAGACATTAACGTGGAAAGGCATGAACTGTTAATGTATTCTGAATAGTTTCGTTTGTTTCGGTTAATACGTTAGGTCGGTTTTCATACTGATGTCAGACAGTTGTTTTATTCATATTTTAACGTGATGCAATTGATTCAATAGTAGAAAAGGTTCCTGAAAAATTAACAGTAGTAATTCGTGGTTGTAATTATTGTGCGAAGTATAAACATTTATTGTTTAGAAAGGCTTTCACGGTTCAAACGACATTCTTTCTTCTGTGCGCTTTCAGAAGCTATGGATTTAGCGTATAGAACCCGGTTATAGGTCAATCGCTTTTCTCGGTGAAGGTTACTTTCATTTGCTCTAGCTATTTCATCTCGTTCTCTTTGACGTTGCAGAAGATGTTGTCGGTCTATTTCACTCTCATTTAGCCGATTTCGGCGACATCTTTTAGCTACAGAAGTTCACCCCGACAGATTAGATCTCTTTCGCAAGGGCATATCATAAACTTTTATACTTACCCAACTCACAGAACTAACAATTAAAACGTTTTCACAGCTGCAATTATCACTATGCGTGAACTTTGGCTGCCAGTATATAGATGAGCATAAACTTGGTTACAATATAGAATATCTGTGGTAGTAATAAATAATATTATTTCTGAAAGCAATATTTAACTCAACTAAAACATAATATTTTTAAATGCTGATATGGAGGATTCCACGTTAACCGTGGTACCGAAAATTTAAATGGATATATAACAGTTGTAACGTTAAGAAAGCTGATATTATAATCATTATGTGTAATTTTTTTGGCGATTTTATGTGTAAACTTTGCCTGGGATTATATAGCTAGGTATAAGCTTTGTTAAGGATGTATCTGTGGATATAATGAAAAATATTGTTTCCATGATACTTAACTAAAAAAAAGTTTATTTTTAAATGTGGATACCGAGGATTGCAACATAACGGCGGTGCCATAAATTTATGTTAATATAGCAGTAATCTACAACTTAGTCCTCTTGGAATTGTGCTGAAATATAAAAATTCGTTACCAATAATCACAGCATCCCAATTTTTCTGATTTATTTATTTTTTGTTGTTTTTTATTTTTTGTTGTTTGGATATTGGTTTTATTTTATGTTGATACACCATCAATTATTCCTGCTTTAAAAAAGAAATTTACGTGAATTGGAGCTACTCTTGATTTCAAATCGTCGTATCATTACTGTCATTATTTCAGTCAGATATAATTAATCAAAAAATGTCGAGATGTGATCATGGTACAGTTTATGTAGTAACGTGCATGTAACTGAAACAATTATTTCTGAGTGGCAACATTATCGCAAGTTGTGAATCGCTTGAAATGCAACCTGACAGCTGATATGATGCTTTGTTATAGGCCTAAGAGACGATGCCTGCAGCTTTATAATCTACGCGGTGTAGCATTAGGATATGAAACATTTTTAATTTAAGTTTCTTTCAATATAGCCGTATTTTCTATGTAATTATTTCAGTCGCATGTAAGTACCTGGCGAAACAACAGCCTGGACCAGATGACAATTGACTCGTTTTGTTTAGCATCAGGCATAACAGGTTTAGTTTTAAAATTTACGCGGTGTAGAATAGAATTTTAGGATGCCTAGTTATATTTGAAATAAAAATTCGTTACCAATAATCACAGCATCTCAATTTTTTCTGATTTATTTATTTTTTGCTGTTTGGATATTGATTTTTATTTTATGTTGATACACCATCAATTATTCCAGCTTTAAAATAGAAATTTACGTGAATTGGAGTTAATCTTGGTTTCAAATAGTCGTATCATTATTGTCATTATTTCAGTCAGATATAATTAATTCAAAAATGTCAAAATGGATCACGGTACAGTATATGTACTAATGTGCTTGTAACTCAAGCAATTATTTCTGAGTGGCAAAATTATTGCAAGTTGTAAATCGATTGAAATGCAACCTGGACAGTGATGACAACTAATATGCTTTGTTATAGGCCAAAGGGACGATGCTTTTAGCTTTATAATTTACGCGGTGTATCATTAGGATATGAAATTTTTTTTATTTGAGTTTCTTTCAATATATCCGTATTTTCTATGTAATTATTTGAGTCGCATGTACCTGAATTTTCGGATGCCTAGTTATATTTGCACGTTATAGCCACGAGACATATTAATCGAATAAAGTACTGCCAAATATGTGCAATTCCGCACAAGTCATTATGAAAGAAGTATGTTTTATTACTTGCTGATATTTATAATAGCTGTTTTTCAGACATCGCTCTTCGAGAAAAAACTGAATTTCGTATTAAGTATTGGTTTATTGTGGCTGTAGTGTACAGCGTTCACGTAGCAGTTTTGTTCCAGAGACAAACTGTATAACAGTCTACCAGAGACAATACATGTCGTCTTCAATATTAGTAATATAACTTTTTCGTAATTCAACAGACCTGTTACGATTCAAGTAAATGCTGATTATACTTGATTCACGTATTCTTTTTATTTTGAAGTACTGCGGTCCAGAAAAATTAATCGCAGAAGTAAAAAAAAAAAAGGGAAATCCTAAATTTTGTCAGGTCTCTTTATGAAAGGAGTGACCGTCTGAATGTGTATAATTATCTGTGGTCTACAGTTTCACATTTCTGAAGTTTTTTACTGACTTGCTTCTTCCCATGGTACATATAAGTCGTTAGCTACTTCTGCAGATGTTGATCAGCAACATTAGCTTTAAAAATTTGGAAACACCATGAAAATTGATGCGGTAGTTTTTGCGTTATTAGAGATCAAGCCTCACTACAAACGCAGCTTGCTTACAGATTTATAATAGTATAGATATATAAGATTGTGGTTGCAGTGATGTCGCTTTTACCTCTTCTCCGTTTGGCTATCTCCTTACCCAAACAATTAGTCACTTGCTGGAGATGTAGTTTCTAAATAAATTAATGGAGTGGCCTGTTCCCATAATTTTTTCAGATGAAAAAATAATTACGTTTCGATAATATAGTATGTAAACTTTCAGTTTAACTGCTTCACCAAAAAATGAGAAAAACAGAAAATTATGTACCGCAGTCAGCACATCATGTTCTATCGCTACACTAAACGAGATTCCCAACTATTATTTTGTTTATTTATTTTAACAGAAGTGGAATAACCAAATCAGTTTTCTACAGTAAAGTACTCCTGGGTGATATACTTGCAGATGCCCCACACGGCGAAATGGTAGATTTCCTGATGATGTTTTCGATGGTATAAGTATGATCACGCCCCCTATAGTTCATCATTACGCTATGTCACACTTACCTGATTCTTATTAATCCCCTGGCACAACGAACTTATATCATTTCATGCGCAATGTCCGATAGATATACGTTAACAACAATTCACTCTTATGAGAGGTTTTCATTCTGTTTTGATATGGAAGAAAAGGTTCAAAAGTAAGGCTACTCTAAATTAAGTGATTTTTCATCCTGTTGTGCAAAGAGTATAATTGTATCGGTACTGCGCGGTGTTGTCTGGTCGGATAATCCCCCACACCGCCATGTAAAGTCCCTCAACGCATGCGCCAACGCGGCCCTTGTCTGCTTGACCTCTCTTAATTGAGCGAATCACAGCTGTCATGGCGGCTAGGCCGACTCAAGTAGCCACTAACCATCTCTTGGCCAAGCAAGCTCTGTATGATTTACACAAAAAAATAAAAACATGGATTATCCACAGCCAAAAACACGATAGCCATCTTGTTATCATTTTCCTCGTCTGCAAGAGACAGTCGTAAAACTACTGCTGACGACTCGTATTATGTGTTCCCTGTTTCCTTACATGCTCATGTTAACAAGGATACATGCGAGAAAAGGGAAAAAGTTTTAGAGGTTATACAGATGGTAGGAAGCTTATGTAATAATTAAATGCAATTATTTTTGTGTCATGCTCAAAGGACATATTATATTTAATTAAATTCACTAAAAAAAGAATAAATTGTAAATATTTTTTAAATTTTTTTTTTACTAAGAAGTCATTTTTAAACCTAGTTCATTAAGCATTTTGCTAAATTATCTTTCAAACCGTATATGTATATACAGGGTTATTAAAAAAGAAGATAGATTGTGCATTTTTATCTGTCACAAAATATACATTTGTATTTACAAATTTACGTGCTACTCATCACTGGTTAGAGGAAAGTTCAAAGTTTTGTTGTATACATTCGACACGAGCACCATTTGCGAAAACACTTCATTTGACATTCCAGGACGACAAGTGCTTTTCCCTATGCATATGCGTTCACCTTCTACAAATTTTTTATGCCAATTGTAAATGTATTTATAATGAGTTGGCACTTCACTGAATCTTCTACGGAATGCAACATTCAAATTAACAATGGATTCATTTCTTACATACCATATCACTCAAAACGAGCGTGCGGTGAATCACAAGCTGCTATTGTTCTCGGTGGTCAGATTAATCCAGTGTTTCGCAACCCAAGTAAAGAAGGTAAACACGGGGTCATAGTTATGTTCGTCTGTATACTCTTCATCAAATTATCACACAATGTAAGTTATCAGTTTTCACTATATTGTCTCAAAAAGTACATGTGTCGAATTATTACAGTTGTTTAAGGCCACATTTTTTCTGTGTTTGTGTATCTGGAGTAGGATTAGAATTTTATTCTACCATTCTATCACTTTAAGTCAGAACTAATGTAAAACGAAAAACTCTGGACGAAATTTCAGCGCGACCAAACAAAATAATTAGAAACACCATTGCTGAATTAGACCACGTAGATCACGATGTCACAGCAAACGTTCGAAACAATATTTATCGACAGACAGTGAGGAAACTCGGAACAACGTCTGAATCCCTAGAAGAAACCTTAACTTTACGTACTTGATATTACATATTTTTTTGTTTTGTTTGTTGGTATAGAAGTCGAGATATAACTGAAGTGGTCGATTTGGTGGTTTGCTGCAGATGCTTGATGAAAAGGATTTACCGACCGTGGTGGGTGAACGGTTAACGTTCTGGCCTCGCATTCGGTAGGACGCGGGTTCGAATACCCGTCCGGGCATCCAGATTTGGATTTTCCGTGGTTTCCCCAAATCATTCCAGGCGAATGATGGGATTCTTCCTTCAAAAGGCCATGGCCGAATTCCTTCCCATTCCTTGTCCCCTATCCCATCCCACCTCTAATGACCACGCCATCGACGAGACGTCAAGCCCAAGCAAGAAAAAAGGATTTCGTCACTGCTAGAAAGGAAAAGTTTCTGTTTCGCTGAGAATCCATTGTTGCAGTTACCATAGCCGAAAATTTGACCTGCCTTTGTGACGTACACGCGAACGTTTTTTCTCATGGGACTTTTAATTATGATCCAAAATTTTCCTATCAGATGTGCACGTTTCATGCATTTAAAAATGGAATGTACCTTTCTATAGTTTTGTTCTTTTTGCCAGGGAAAAGTGAAAAAGTGTACACCGAGATGTTGATTTTTTGGTTTGTGCGAAGAAAGTAGGTTTTCTTTTAATATCATTGTGTCACTATAGACTTCGAACTTGCGATGCACAACGCAGTCAATATAGTTTTTCGTTTATTTTCGTTGAGGGGTGCCTCCATTAATTACGTAAGGTGTTTTGCCGGAATTCCGGACCCCTCCCCCCCCCCCCCCCCTTCTGATGGGACTTCGTGAGATTTGCTAAGACCCACCCTTCTAAAATGACGTGAGATTTTGGCGGAGACACATAAAACCCCCACCACCACCACCACCACCAATCGATCTCGCAATTTTTTGAGATTTTTTTTAGGTCTCATTGATGCTTCTAAGGGTGATTTTTGGATGAAAATACCCCCCTGAAAACCTCACATGAAATTTCCGTTGACCCCTCCCCTCTTCCCCTTGTTGAGTTTTCGCCGGAACCCCCACCCCCCTATGTCACCTCAAGTAATTAATATACGCCCCCTTATTTCATTTAGTACAATCGTGGTACGGAAAAATAAAAAAATAGAGAAGAGTCGGCCGTGAATATTTGAGCAATGATTCTAAGAATGGTTTTTAGGTTTACAGTATCTTGCACAGTGCGATGTTTTATTTTATCTGCTTCACAAGTTGCGAAACACCGATAACGAGTTTTAGGACTCGGGTTGCGAAACACCGGATGTTTTAATCCGTAGTAATGGCACTAGGCTGCGAATCACTAAGCGACTTCTCCTGCGGCGTCGCCATTTCCAGACAACAACGCCTCTGGCGGCAGCGAATGGTACTAGTAGGAGGGGATCACAAGCTTCGAACCTTTCTCTATCCAGTGATGTTATTTGTATTGTAGTTTGCGGGAAATAAAAATGCGAAATCTGGCTCCATTTTTAATAAGACATAGTGTATAAGACATAGTTTAAATTTTTTTTAAAAAAATGTGTCTTTCTAAAATTATCAAAAAAATATATTCACGACACATTTATCTCCAGATTGATGAGGTAATATAGTTAATGATATACAAGATGTTCAGGAATGAAATATAATCCTGCAACTGCAAATAGGTCGCATCATGTCTTACTGTATGACAATATTTTGTTTTGGTAAAAGTCGCACCATTTTCTAGATATTCATTTTTTTTCCGAAATGTGTGACTTTATTTAGTTTATTCCATGCCATTTACTACTTGTGTTAAATGCACAACGGGGTCTTTCAGACTGAACTAACATAAAACAACCATTTGAAAGAAGTAGTCATATATTTCGAAAAAAATACTAAAAAAATCAATATTTGGAAAATGGTGAGACTTTAACTAAAATAAAATTTTATAATTAAGTAGGAAATGATGTGACCTATCTGCGGTTGCAGGATTATCACTATATTCCTGGATAGCATGGAATAAACTGAACAAAGTCACATGTTCCGAAAAATATTTCAAAAATCAATATCTCGAAAATGGACTTTTAAAATAGATTTTTGTGATATTGTAACAGCCCTCATACCTGAACTTTAAATAGAATTATATTTAATGAAGTAATAGTAGTGAGCTAAAGTTTGCTTGAATATGATCTGGTATGTTTGTTTTGCAATTTCATGTAAATCAGTGTATATAGACTTTATTTTATGAAAAGAAATTATTTAAATGTTTGAGAATTGTAAGTATTAATGAAAGTTACGATGTCTGCAGAACAATTTTCTACAGTTTATAATGATATCTGTAAATAATTTCGTGTTTAAGTATCTTTAATTTCCATTTCTGACTATTTTGTAATGATGTTAAATGATTAAGTACTAATTCTGATTGTTTTTAATATGTTTAATTGTTTGAGTAATTGTTAATGTTCGAGAAATATCTGGCGGAAGCTTTTGAAGAGTTCTAGAAATTTCGATAGAGCCTATATAAAGAAATCAGCAGAAGGACGGGAGTAGTTTATACAGATTCACTTTGCAACTGCCAAGGACTGCGTTAGTAGTATCTCTGGGTTGTATGAATGAATGTAAGCTGTATCGTTGACTTTTTTGTTTGAAAATAAATGAAAGTTTAAACTGAAATACATTGTGGACTACTTAATTATCAGATTAATTAAACCACGAAGAATCTGACAATATAGTAGGAAATTATGTAACCTATCTGTTGTTGCAGGATTATCCTTTCATTCCTGGAGATCCTGTATATAATTAATATTGGAAAATGTATCACATTTGGCTGACTACTCTCCGTCTGATTTACTAGTGTGCCAGTCTTGAATATTTCAATGCGGCTACTAGGTTGTTGGGTGCAAAGTTTGAGTTCTAATCTGCAGCGTGTCTGATTGCAGGAGACAAAGGCGGGTGTGGCGGTGAAGGCCGCAAGTCTTCGTCGTCGGCGGGCAAGTGCAAGCGCGTGAGGACGATCTTCACGCCAGAGCAGCTGGAGCGGCTGGAAGCGGAGTTTGAGCGTCAGCAGTACATGGTGGGCCCCGAGAGGCTGTACCTGGCGCACGCGCTCCAGCTTACGGAGGCGCAGGTAAGCCGCACTTCCAGCAAACAGCATCCACCACACGTTAGGGGCGTCCATTAATTACGTGAGGTGTTTTCCGTAATTCAGGACCCCCTTACCCCCCCCCTCTAAAATGACGTGATACTTTGAAGGAACCTTCCCCTACTAACCGACCACGTAACTTTCTTTATACCCCCCTAAGGTCCGTTTTTGGACCAGATACCCCCCTCCTAAAGTTGACTTTCACGTCATTTGTAGACCCCCATTTATTTTGTTGGCCCCCTGGCCCCTCTCTCCCATGGTAAGGTTTCACGTGATTTCGCCGGACCCTCCCCCCTCTTTCACAAAAAACAACATACTAACCTCATTTTATTCAAAATTAACTGCTTTGATATGACGTGTTCACTCTCACATTTTACGAAAAAGTAGATACAATTTAAAAATGGCGAAATATGAGAGTGTCTTGTGGCTATCGGCTGCCGGTAAAGAGCAAATTTAATATAAATCTCTTGAAATGATGGTTAACACTTTCGTTGTAATACGTTCATGGCGTTTTAGCTCCTCTTCGTTGTAAAAGTCACATGAAATTTACGGATAGAAAACCTTCGGCAGTGCTTTGTATCAGCTACACTCACCATATTTGTAGATTTGACTGCAGCATATGACACAGTCTGGAGGAAGGGAATGATCCTGAAATTCATTAGGATTGTCCTGTGCAAAACGATTGCCTCTCTGTTGAATGACATGCTATGCAATCGAATGATTGAAATTCATCTAAATGGGAATAGAAGCAAATCTTACAGATTAAACAACGGGCTACCACAAGGATCTGTCCTTGCTCCACTACTTTTCAACATCTACACCGCAGACTTGCCATCTACCACTTCTAGGAAGTTTATATACGCTGATAACATAGTCATGACAGCACATTCTAGCGACTTCAAGACATCTGAAGAAATTCTCGCAACTGATCTTCAGAAACTGAATTAGTACTTCAACACTGGGCACCTAAAACTGAATATAAATAAGACAGAGGTCAGCTCATTCCACCTAAACAATAGAAAAGCCCACTACAGACCTCAAATAAAATTCAGAGACCAATTACTTAAATACAATCCTCATCCAAAATATCTAGGTGTGGTTCTTGACCGATCAATGACATATAAGGAGCATGTCCATAAAACAGCGGCAAAAGTTAAAACTCGAAATAACATCCTTCACAAACTTTCAGGAACGGGTTGGGGAGCACATGCCGCTGCTCTCAGAACATCAGCTCTTGCTCTGGTACACTCAACTGCCGAATACTGCAGTCCAGTATGGTTAAATAGCAGTCACACAAAAAAGATCAACATTCAACTAAATGACACAATGAGTACAATATCTGGTACTGTAAAATCTACACCTACAGACTGGCTGCCTGTACTCTCTAACATCACCCCACCAAGTCTCCCAAGACAAACCGGCAGTAATGCTTAAGACATCCACACCTTCCAATTCATCAGGACTGCACACACAAAGCTCCAAATAGACTAAAATCTAGATATTCAACATGGAAGTTTGGTCAAGAGTTGGTCCAAAATAATTTAAACATAGGAGAAGCATGGTGTGCTGAATGGACAAATTCCAACCCCGACAAACAGGCGCTAATACAAGACCCAACACGACAACCTCCTGGATTCAACCTTCCTAGGAAAACCTGGACGGCACTGAACCGAGTGAGAACAGGCGACGGTAGATGCAACTACTGGTTGTACAAGTGGGGAATGACAGAGAATCCTTCTTGTTACTGCGATAGCTGTGAGCAAACCATTCACCACATCGCCATGGAATGCCCTCTCAGGAGATTCAGTGGTACAATACATCAGATTCACGAAGCAACAACAGAAGCAATTGAATGACTGCAATCGTTAGACATCAGTCTGTAGTAATAGTTATATTTATTGTAAGTTAATGTAGTTTCTGTTTTTGTATTTCTTCTGTCATTCGAAATAAATAAATACAATGTTGTATCGTTACAGGGAATCGATTGCTTTTGTTATATGCAAATACAATATTTCAAGATGGAAGTCGCAGAAGGAATTTTTACGTTTGGATTTTTAAAAAATTTCTTATGATCCATGCCGCATTTCAATCCAATCATAAGCGTAAAAGAGAAAACAAAATAGTTTTGTGGATTCTTGGTTGTCTTGTAGCCGACGTTTCGACCCTTATTCTGGGGTCTTCTTCCAGGGCAGAACTGCGTCTTCGATCAGTGAATGGTATGAAGCCAACGTTACGACCCTCATTCTAGGGTCTTCTTCCAGGGAAGAACTGCGTCACTCACTGGTCGAAGACTCAGTTCCACCCTGGAAGAAGACCCCAGAATAAGGGTCGAAACGTCGGCTACAAGACGCGGCGCCACCCGGACAGCCAAGAATCAACTGACTCTGGCCGCGGAATCCTACGATTACAAAATAGTTTTGATTCATACCGTCCCTGTAGCGACAATATTAGCACTACTTTGGCAGTGCTGACAATATTTCCAGTTGCGTAGTCGCCTAATATTTCAGCGTTTTCAATTTGTGTTGACTTCTTTAAAATATATATTGGGGAACGTGAAGATGACGTCATATTCAAGTAGTTAATTCGAATTTTAGGAGGTTAGTTCCATTTTGTAATAGCTGGAGAAAGACGCATACGCACCCTCCACTCGTTAACATCAGACAAACGTGTGGGGTCTCTTATTGGTGTACGTTTTGCGCTATTATTAATTTCTCACCTTTACATCCTGCCGCCTGTCGTCTTGCAAGCCGTTGCTTTTTACTTTTCCTCTGAAAGTAAAAACAGAAATACTATTCTTTTTCACACCATTTTCATTCACTCATTTCTGTCCAGTTCTCTCTTGTTTATTAGCAATAAGTATCTTCTTTTCTTGGATCACCTCCATTATTATTCTTTTAAACATCGATTTTTTTCATTTCAAAATTAAAGTTCGAAAAAATACTTTCATAAATTTTTAAACTATACAACACACATATAATACAAATCTGCAGTCTCAC
This sequence comes from Vandiemenella viatica, assembly GCA_031002005.1. Taxonomy (NCBI): domain Eukaryota; kingdom Metazoa; phylum Arthropoda; class Insecta; order Orthoptera; family Morabidae; genus Vandiemenella; species Vandiemenella viatica. Next base: position 244,040,581 of record JARYHS010011408.1, read on the forward strand.
ATTTTCCTTAAAAGGACGACTTTTTCTCTCTTCCTTGAATGCTTCTGAAACCACACAGCAATCTAACCCTGCACCGAAGATACTACACCTTACTAGATACCTAAAGACTGTCCGACCAACCACTAATAATTTTATTTTTGTTTTCTTTATTTGAAATTCGGCCATTTTTATATATAATAAACATACCGATACTTAGAAAAAAGTAGGCTTCATAACTGATCAAAAACATCAAATCTAGTATAAACGATTACATCTCAAGGAAGTAAGTTATTGTACGGTAAAAATGATGGTAGAAAATTAGTTAAAAATACAAGGGCAAATATATAAATACATTGCAGAAATAAATCTACAATTATGATGTTTAATTTTAAAAAAAGTTCAATTATCATTTGAAATTGATTGTATTAATAACACCAATCAGAGTGTTGTCTTTGTTGTGCGGGTGGAATCGCTCCTGTTTATTGAAATCTGAAAAAAGCCACGTAATGATGGCTGAAACGTTTCAATATATTGACAGGTTTCCACCCGGAAAACCAAAATAACAGACAACTACCGCGGAAGTCTGCGCAATTACCAAAAACCTAAGGATCTAGAAAATTATTTATCCACACTTAAAATAACACTATGCAATTTTAAAATTTCAAAGAGATACAAACGCCACTTCGGAACATATCTGGATGAACTTAATCTCGTGAACAATTTTGATAACGCATGTATTTAGTCCATTCGTTTTTCCAGAATACTCATATGATGTTTCTGTAACGCTGAGTATATTATGAAACATTAATCTTGTAATGTTGTAATGTAGAAATGTTGTAAGGTTTCAATAAACCTATATTTTAAAAAAAAAAAAAAAAAAAAAAAAAAAAGCAGAGTTTTGTACATGTTGAGTTGTTACCAAGAAGCAAACAACGGACGCTGGTGGGTAAAAGTATGCAGAGAATGTTGAATCTGGAATATTGATCTGTGTGTTTGTTGCATGTTACATCGCCTGTTTCGTAATTAATGCACTCACAAATATCTGTATTTCTAGGGTTTAACTGGTGCAGGTGTTTTGGAAATATAGCATGACAATCTCATTCTAATCATAGGAGTTATAACTCCAGGGAACTATATAATCGATCACTAATGGGAATACGTAGCTAGATAGAAACGTACGAATGACCCCTTATTTTGTTGCTAAAGCTCCATTCGTTTTGCTACGTATTCCACACTTTCATTTTTGCTGTTACTTGGGTAACCTGTGTACGGAAACCGAATGTTGAGGAGGCCCTACCTTGATTTTTTCACTCAGTATATGATTGTATGTCTGATTGTGAAAAAAGTGTTTAATTTCCTTTCGTGTGATAATAAAGGTGATCTCCAGTTTTACCGGGTCTGTGCTGTAGATCAGTATTTTGAGTGAACGGCTAAAAGGTGGTGTAGAGAAACAGCTAAGGACATTTGGATAGTTTTTGGATTCCAGAAATCGTCAAAACTATCATCACGATATCGGGGAACTAGATTTATGTATTTATACCCTGCAATTAAAACTTAGTTCAAATAAAAATTAAGAAAACGTTATATTTATTTGTTTTAACTAGCTATGATAGTATTTCAACTTTCAAAGTTTGCGAATTCTCTATTTAGTGATATTGTGTTCAGAAACACAGTTGCTTGCAACACTGTGCAAACTGAAATGCACTCTAGATGATCGCCATATAGTTCTCTAAAAAGGACATTTCTACTCGTTACTTGTCCCAATTCCTGTATCAGCTCTAATGACTTAACGTCTGCTAGAAATAGATCAATTTCTTTAGGCCTATTATTTAGTGGATTGGTGGGTCATATTTTCTGTGCGGTTGATGTAATGGCGAAATCGATCCAGAGCACGAAAGTCTTAAGAGTAAAATAGAAAACGGCGTCTGTCCTATAGGATGCGAAACTATTATTTAAATTTCATGATGAACATCTCAAAACATCCTACGAAAAGCGAGAAAGCTTCAGAATATATGGACATTTCTACAGAATTTTCACCTAACTTTGCTGCAGGAGAGGTGCATTAAACTCAAGAAGTATGTATTTGAGGTCGAACAACTAAATGCAGTTCAGATGCTAATATCCAATCGTAGTATAGCACGAATTAATGTAATTATCATGAAAATTCACTGATCCAACGAATCCAATACAGCAACCCTGGAATGCGAGTATCTTGTGTAAACAAATTCAGTGGAATTCAGTGATAATGATTGGCGGGGCCGTGCAGAGCCCGTCAATCGGTCGCTCGCTGCGTTCTGATCCCTGCGAACGCATCTATCGATTGCACGTTTAATTAAAATGTGCAGTATAACTCGTTTGGCCTCATTGCTCACACAACCATAGAGGAAATACATATTGCTGCAACGAGCGGAGATTAATTATTAGCGATCACGGCGTCATCGGCAGTTGTAATTAAAATAGTTTGATGACGCGATAACTAACTGAGGCGTCGCTTACATGTGCATGACGGTAATGTAGTAAACGTTATATATCACGTCTGTCGAATGAATTATGTATCTGCAGACTCTATTTGTCGCGAGTGACCGCTTGACCGAGGAGATTAATGGCCGGCAATGATAAATACTTGTTAACAGTCCCACGTTTAATGTCCATTTCCATGTCGAAAATATCCGCAATCACGGCTTTTAGGTATTAAAAGTGCAGTCTTAATGTAAGCAATGCACCCGATGGTTCACTAACTAACCAAATAGAAACCATTGTTCCAACGGAATCAATCTTCGATCCAGCAAGTTGGGTTAAGCACGAAAATTTAGACAAAACAAGATACGGTAACATATCTTGATAGATTTACGTGAAAACTGGAACAATTGTAATTTCATTCCTCCCTCAAGTCATCTGTATTCCCTTCATAAGACCAACTACCATCTGATTATGAACGGATAAATTTTTTTTTTTCAAACTGCTCCTATTTTTTTGCTTATGGCATTTCGTTCCGTCGATGTCGAGGTAATTAGAAACGGGAAAGGACTAGGGACTAGTAACGGGAAGGCACGAGTGGCAGCTCGGATTTGATGTAACCCATCTTTTTGCCATACGTGCCCGTAACCTTCTACCATTAACTTTTCATTGAACTGTCATCTTTTCCATGTAGTTATCCTTCCTGCTCATATTCTGATTAAAAAACTGTAATGTTTTCTGATCCACAAAATTTTATATACTGCCTCCATTCCCACTTCTTGTTTGCCTGGCTGTACATGACATTTGCAACACCCTTCGCCAACACCAAATTCCATATGCAATTTTTTATCCTTACAAGTTTCGCAGCCGTTCAGGAAGATGGTGAAAACAAGTGACTTCTTCCTGTTGTTTATTGGTCTGTCTCGCCAGATCTTGTGTAGCTCGTTCATAGCTGTGCGTCTCATGATTTGATTTTCTCAGTCACCGCTGTCATTCACTATGGAATCGACACGAGTGAACTGGTGAACTCTTTGAAGTCGCTCCGTCTTCTCAACAGGTTAATTCATTTTACTACATTCTAAGAAGCACGTATAGCTGGTTTTTATTATTATTATTTAGTTTAATATGTAAACATGCCATTTAATTTTTTCAGCACTACATTTTAAACAACGAAATTATGGTATAAACGATCTTCACAATAAAATATATTTCAATATCGTGTATGTTTCTACCTATTTCAGCAGTTGTTTGAAAACTTAATTATTTGGGAGTTTTTATTGTTCTGTTTGTATATTAGAACTCTATACATCATTTATAAACAAATTTTTCAACAATCTACGTATAAATTCAGAGAAACATCAAGACGTTTTATTTGTCTGTCTGTTTACTGACGTGTGACATCACGAACTTAGGTAACCTGTGAAATGTCACAAAGTCTCGGTTTGTGGTATTCTTCTTGTATTAAATTTCAGTATTAAATTTCACTTAGAATATATCAGTTCTTCAAAAAATAAATAGTAATGGGTGAATAAAGTATGTTAATGCCCCCCCCCCCCCCCCACGGTTGGCTCAGAACTAGAGTCCTGATGGTGTAAGAAATATTCATAATCTGGACTTGGCCGGCTGGGCAGGAGAAGTGGTGATGCACTATTCCTAGTCACCAGTTTGTGCACGAAAGTCCTGGGTTGAATCCCAAAACTCTCTGCAGTATGTACGGAATGAGGACATCCGACAATGTTGATAGTGATTCGTCCATAGGATGGGAACATTAAGCTTCTCGGCCCGTAGGTGTCCTTCGGAAGAGTAGTCCTGGATGGGCCGACACCGGGTTTCGCCCTATTCCTTCTTTCTTCTCTTATCCACAACACAAACAACCGTCTACACTGAATGCACCCACACTACAATAACTCATATGAACACTGGGAAAGGCAACAGGAAACCACCCCAACTCATCTTCCCAGATGTTGCCACGGAGGTGCAAAAAAAAAAAAAAAAAAAAAAAAAAAAAAAAAAAAAAAAAAAAAAAAAAAAAAACCTGGTAACCCGCCTACGCCAGGACACGGACAAGACGTTCAAAGAAGAAAAATGGAGATTGTTAATGAATCATTTTAAACAATTTCCCCATAGTAATGGAATAATCTATTTGGCAATACACTTGATAATTTCACTGTCGGAAAACACTTCAAAGTTACATTTTAAATACTATCATTTTTTTTAGGAAAATTTGTTTCACATGTTAAGTCGCTCAATTCCGATTCGCTTAGCAAGAAACTAATGGCACTTAACGCATCTGTTGCAGGTAAAGGTGTGGTTCCAGAACAGACGAATCAAGTGGCGTAAGCAGCACTTGGAACTACAGCAACAGCGACTAGCGCAGCTCAAACAACAGCAACAACAACAGCACTTGCAGCAACAACACCACCAGCAGCAGCACATCCAACATCACCAGCAACAGCAGCAACAACAGGCGGCCAACGTGTGTCGGCTGGACCCAGCGGCTGACAGCGAGGGAGACAGCTGTCACAGTGGACCCGACAGTCCAGGGGGACACAGCCAGGCCGCCACCGTCGGCTACTCCAGCGCACAGTAGCGCCTCCGTGATGATCTGTTACGGTAGAAGAGCTTGACTGCTGGAACAGGTGGCTGTTAGTTGACGGTCCACGAGCATTCAGCCAGTACTCCACTCTCACGGCTTGGGAAGGAACAAAAGATCGACCAACATCAACAGCAAGTGGTTATAGAGATTCAACAAAGCAGCTACTTCCGTCTGCCTGCACGCACAATGAAGGCAACGTGCGTCTCTGCACCTCCAGCCGCTGCAGGTGTCTGGCTTCCCGCTGCTCTGTCGCTGACGCAGCACAAGGTAGCGGCGAAGTTCAGTGGTGGGGACAAAGGCTGATTGAGATGCAGCGCCGCCTGTCAACCGCTGACGCGTCCATCCGCTGAGGCGTTAACGCACTGAATTGTTGTGATGGCACATCCGCCGGCGCTGCGGACCATGAGTAATGACTGCTTGACAAATGTGGTTGCCGCCACGTTTTCGGAGGTCGGGGGAGGATGATGTCAGAGTTCATGTGCATTCACTCCACAGTAGCAACAAAAGCCTAGGCGTCACTGATTCCTAGATGACGTGAATGCGTTTCACAACAGATAATTTAATTAATTGCTATTTTATGCAGAAATGGTGGGCACTGTTTACACAAATTTTGTCCTTTCATCATGGGAATTTCACTTCTTCGTCTTGATTTTACTTCTGGTCACAGAAGGAGGAATAGTAAGCGATGGCTTCCAGTCATCTATTAAAATCGTATAGGAGATTGTACTGATGTTCAGCACAAATAATGCGATTTCATTTTCTCATAATGTATAATCTCATCAACGCCAGCCAAACACGAATTAATACACTGTACACATTAGTACACCGAAAATGTGCTGTGGAATAATTATAACTGCCTCTTAAATTTATTACGAAATGGGCTCCGCCACTACTAGATTTTCTTCTTTATCGACCTTGCAATGTGAAGCTGAATTGAGACCATTTACACGTTCATGTTATTTTCTGTCTATGATTAGCGCCGACAAATGACACCATCACAAAATAGGACCTTAGACTCTTACCTACATTTTGGGTAAAGTATTAGCGTTTTTATGCTATTACAGTCCTCTTTATCCTTCTTGCGAAGTACATGTTTCATAAAATATCTTCCAATTCACACATTTTCATTTATGTACTTAAAGTTACAAATAATTATGTAATCTGTAAAATATGCTGTGCTGTATACAGGCAAAATCTGGGTGTTCTAAAAACATGCTGACAACAGTGACCTAGTCATCACCTTGAACGTTGTCGCAAGGAAATGTTCACTTGTTATTCTCCCCTGGCCTCCAAACTACAGGAAACATTTTCTATTTTCAATTAAAGGTCTCTTTGATTTGTTCGATGGCGGTGCGGCAAGTTGGAACTGGAAACTCAGTTACGCCAGGCTAACAGAATTATTCTGGCATCGGCAGTTTCAGGTGTGGAGTTTCTTACGATAGTTTCCACGAACTGCTTTGGACAGAGCCTATTAATTATCGAACAATAGCTGAAAGTTCGCTCCCACTTGTCGACAAACTTTCGTCTTACAAAACTTTACAAATTCACAGTGAGAACGTTTCTAGTGGATTATGATCACCTGAAGCCGTGGGAAAGTTTTCCTCTCGAAATGAACCTGAATGGAGCGGAGTAAACGGTGCTTCATGTTTCAAATCGGTTTAATTAATTTGTACATACTTCCTTAAAACTGTTGTAAATATGTAAATTTGTGTCAATAGTGTGAAGAACAAACAGCGAAGAAGGTTTTCAGTGACATATGTGTGAGAATGACGATAAAAAAAAAAAGGAATTAAGACTTATGACAAGTTTACGCAATTGTCTAATTGTTTTTATGCTATATAACAAGGCTTTTTCTTAAATTGTTCAAAAAGCAAATAAAATTATTTGAATGTAATATTTGACTGTTTTGTCGTTAAAAGTTATTGCTGTTTCTTCAGTAGGAATCTCTATCGAAGTTCTTCAGTGATACTGCTACTCACGAGAGAAAGTAATTTGTACAAATCATTCAACAGTTTCTGTTTTCGTACGGAAACAGGAGAATAAAAGAAATTAAACATGTTACCTTCTGTCTCCTTTACTTGTATTGCACCTTGTATTTCATTTAACTTCTTTCCACTTGCAATGTGTATCTGTCTCATCCTGAATGTGAATTATTTAATGATAATCTCTATGTTTGTATCGTGTTGAGGAAATAGAATTGTGGCCGAGTTTGTAGTTTTCTTTACTTCAATAAAGATACCTACGTCTGTTTAAAGCTTTCTCTAAATCTAAAACAGGAAGTACACCTTGTAACAAATTATCCCTATTTTTGTACAGCAATTTTTACAGTATTATTGTTATAGTTGAGCAGTTATAACTGTCATACTTCAGACGCTGAAGACTCATGAAACTAAAAAAAAAAAAAAAAACTTAAAACGGAACAGAAACGGTTTTAAAACTATTTAAATAAGCCAAATAAATTCGCATAATAGTCTGAAATATTATATACAAAACTAATCTTTTTATCTATAGGCTCACAGCCAGTTACAATAAAATTAGAGTAGCCACCTTGTTGGAAGAATAAAATTTCTTTTGCGTTTTAGGATAACAATAATAAATTGTTTAGAAAAAAATCTTTTATTTTTTTTATGTTCGAGGTCACATTTTTCAATACTTTTAGATACATTCACCAATTACTTGTTCTTCCGAAACCTTTCTACGGTACATTTACAGCCTATATTTATTTACATAACTCTACCCATGCATATCCGTTCCAGAAAAACTCAAAAACTGTTGAGCATATTTCGACGAGGTTTTCACAGCTTTAATGCTTGAGATCAGACTTAAAGTGCGGTACATGATATGTCTACGCTGGAGCAATAAATGAAATTCTGAACGTATCGTCAGAAACAACAAAGATGCAATTCCTGGATGCAGCATACTCCGCCCTGCAATAAACTTACAGCTATTTCAGCTATCCAGTATTCATACTCCATAGATGGACTTATTGAATGTGAATGGCACACGAAGAAGCTAGGTAAAATATTAAGCAAAAAATGCCCGAAAACTCCTTTGCTGCTTAAAGGTAAGACGTCGGGCCGCACAGCTACAATCTGTGACGTCTGAAAGAGAAATTACGTCTTTGTCCTCCGAGTACACTATAATACCGATACGTGTTCAGTATGTCTGATGTTATTATGGAAGTGAAATGTTTATTAAGTCGGGTGGAAGGGGATATTCTCCACCACCCCAAAACTGGTACTGAGCTGTTGAAATTTGTATTAACTGCTTCCTTATAATGTCCTCTTCACGTTTTGCACTCTCCTTTTTCGGAAAAGTCGCCATGAATTAAATTAAAAATGCCGAAATGTGGGACGCTCCGCAACCGCTAAATGTTAGCAGCACTAAAAAAATGACAAAAAAATTATCGGTACAAGGATCATATCAACCTAAACAGGTTCGTTTTGTCATAGTGATCGTGATTAGGTTGAAATTCGGCCTGGACCAATAGTAAAAAAATTACGGGAAATGCGTTCTGCGGCATGGCATCCTTCTCGGAAACGGTGCATTTGTTTACAACGGAAGCAATCGATTGTCTCTGACTGCTTGTATCGATTCTAAGATAGCGAACCTTGTTACACTGCATTTCCGATAAATATTTTGTATCTGTTAAATTCATGCGACGTTTTGCAACGGAGTGAAGCTAAAACGGCAAGAAAACATTACAACAATGGATTAAACCAACATTTCAAGAAATTGTCATTGATTTCGCAGCGCCGGCGGCAACTAATAGCAGCGCTGCAGTGTCATATTTAGGCATTTTTAATTCAATTCGTGGCGACTTTTCAGAAAAAGGAGAGTGCAAAACGAGGACATTATAAGGAAGCAGTTAATCCAAATTTCAATAGGTCAGTACCGGTTCCGCGGTGGTTAAGATCCCCTCCCACCCAATAAGTTTTTTTTTTTTTAAGCATGTTTTGCCAATTTCTGTAAGATCACAAGGAGTCGTATAAAACGAGAGTTGGAAGTTGTAAAATCTTATTCAATCGAACCCTAAGTATTATGACTCCTTCCCTCCCTGGTCTTCTGATATCTGTCGAAATTTCTTAAATTTTTTGTTAATTCCTTGAAAGACTGGGGAGAATTTATACACATATTTCAAATTGTGCTGCTAAGTTACTGTAGGGTTAAATGAATCTTAACCATACTGGACAACGTCGGGCACTATACTAGTTAAAATGTATGATAAATTCATTCTTTAGCGTAAAAAATATCGTACTAATCGAATGTAACCTCAAAGTTCAAACAAGTTTGAGGTGAGTGATATTCTACATTTAATTGTAATTGCCTTCTGGAATGCGCGAATCTTTCACTCCAAAGACCACTGAGTAAAGTAAGCCAAGAACTGTTAATGACCATGAATAACTGAGGCTTCTCCCGGTTTATCAGCTGTATAGATCGCTCTCGAGATTCCCAGACACTTTTAATGATGTTTTGTTAATGCTGCGTTCGGATATAATTTTGGTACGCAAAAGGCTAAACAAAGATATGCGAATGTGAGTAAGGCGAAAAAAGTATTTTGACGAACGTTATTCCTTGAAAGAATGTAAATGTACTCTGAATGAAGTAACATCACTACCATAAATCCGATTCATAAAATTCTCCGTCTACTGATACATTTGATTTTTTATAGGAAAAAAATTGTCTGATCAATTATCAAATTTGTCAAAATAATTATTTTGCGAAAATCATAAACTCCTGAAAACATTATAAGGCTTACAAATGGTTACAATTTTTGAAAGCATATTTCGAAATAAGGGGAGGATAATTTTTTTAATCAAAAGCTTCCACAAACAAAGTCGTAAAAAGAAAAATCTAAACATTTTGAGAGGGTTGCCAGGTTTAATTTGGTATATACCAAGATTATCTTAGGTAATGTAATGAAGTCTTCGTGGTGTGTATCGCCAGATTGTGTAGTGAAAACACGATATTATGTTTTCAAAACATAATCCTGTGGTACACCCCGTGAAGACTTCATTGCAATCATACGCCGGGAAAGCCTCCTCTTCTTACATCTCATGGTAATATTTTCTTCAGCCCAGCATTAACTCTCCTGTAATTATTTTCACCTTTATGATTTTACTAAATTTTAGGTTGTAGTCATGTTAAGGTAAGTTAGAACTAAAGCAATGCGCAATTAGAAATTTCTAAAATAACGAGTTCATAAGTTATGAAGGGTGTGGCAGACGGACAAATTGAATAATTCATAAAAGTTTGGTAACAACGAAGACTTTTCCGGTGTATGGTTGCAATGAAATCTATAGAAACAGCTGGTGGTTTGTTGATCAGTAAGATGGATTCAAACATAAAGAAGTCAGCAGAACTAACAGTCGAAATACCATGTTATTACAATTCAAACCAATCGAAGATTTCATCTGTTTTTCACTCAGAAGGTACAGAACCCTGAACAGAGGCAAAACAAATTATTGACATTTTACAACATCATTATTAGATCTCTGATCTCTTCGGAATAGTTAGACAAATTACAACAATAAATATTGCTGCAGAAAATTTAATCGATTGTTGGCATAGGACAAAAATAGAGCTCAACGCTTTTAGCAAAATAAGACGAAAAATTTCACACAAAATTGCAGTCTAAGGCAGCTTTAGACAGCAATAAAATTTTCAGTCTTTATATTTTTGCTGCTTACTGTTATCATGGCTGGTTAGTAAGCAATTGAAGCATGATTCCTTATTAACTAATATACAATACTCGAAGGGTATTGAGAATGTTTATAGCGGCTATTATGAAGTGGCAGCGCCTACTCACCAAATTAGCTGTATATTGATAACCGTTGCCTCAGTTTTGGTGTATAAATGTTATAAATGCATCGTACTGTTGCCGAATTACAGAAAACGCAAACTGGAAGGATGATAAAAAAACTTCCATTTACAAAAATATTCAGGAAACTATGGCTGCATGGAACTCTGTCAAGAGATCCACTTCTGGAAAAATTTTCTACGACTCTGATGTGCAGCAAATACGAGTAAGAAAGAAATGTGAGAATTATAATAATTTCAAGTAAACGTTCACTGTTTTCTTGTGTGAGAGTGTGTGACTTAAAACTAGTAGATGAATTATATCTATTTCGAGAACTTTCAAACTGGACCCCCCCCCTCCCCCCTGGTGAGATTTCGTGAGATCTGGCCGGACCCCCCCCCCCTGTGGTGAGATCTGGTCCGTGAGAACCCCCCCCCTAGAAATCCGTGAGATTTCCGTAGACCCCCCCCCCTCCCCCTTGGTGAGATCTGGTGAGATTTCGCCGGACCCCTCGCCCCCCCCCCTATTTCACCTCACGTAATTAATGGATGTCCCCTTACAGAAACACTTGAAACCATATGGCGGTGTGAAAAAGGCGAAACATTACACTTGGCCATGTTGCTTGGTACAAACATGATGTTCAGGGGCTGTTAATGCCATTCAGAAGATTAAGAAAATCTGAAGAACCTTTCGTAGCAGACAGTCGTTACAACACTATAACATTAGTACACAGAAACCAGAATAAATGGAAGCCTTGATAAAGCCGATGTTTATAATTCAGAAACACAGATGTTATTTACGTAGTAAAGTATAGATAATCTGGCACTTTACTCAAGGTACACACAATCATTATCATTGGCACCAAAAGAAGCAGATTCAGCGAAAGTGCTCCAGCAAAATATTTCATTTTGGTTAGGAGTGAAAAAGAAACCCAGTTCAAATAAATATTAGGCGTACTAGGCCTAGTTGCAGAGGTATGAGCGTTGTTCGTTTCATTCCTAAGTGTCGTTGGATGTATGTGAAACAGTTTAGTGTAACATCTGCAGATGAAAGAAGTAGGAGTGTGTACAGGCCATTTGGGCTTACTCTACAAAAATACACCAACATGGCCGCCAAGTTTCACCTCCCAACATAGGGTATAGTCAACTCTGTGGCATGTCTATTACTCCATACAGGCTATGGAGAGATTTGCGACTCAGTGCATAAGTTTGGTGCACAATTTAGTGATTAGGATTTGTGTAACATCACCTCTCCTACCCTGTTGGCCAAATTTTCTTCCACCACCAGGTCCAGAACCAGCTGACCTCGCCCGAGCGCTAGATACTATCACAGTAAGTCAGCAACCTTGTAATGAGTTTCTAAAATTATCTTATCCTGAAGAAATCTCTTCATCTCTAATTGAAATCATTTCTACATCTACATCCATACTCCGCAATTCACAAACATTGTGGGTGGCAGAGGATGCTAAGCACCAATCTTAATTCTGCACATTCTAATCCCGAACAGCAAGAGGAAACAAAGAATACATAAAAGCATCGGTACGGCATCTTATTTCTCGAATATTATCCCACCGGTCATGGCGACCAAAATAGGTTGGCGGAAGAAGTAGGTCATAGAATTTCGCATATTCTCCAATAAATTCAAACGCAAACGACATCGTCTGTCTTCAAAACGATCCCAGTCCAATCTATGTATTAATCCTGTGACGCTTTCATAAGGGCTTTAGTAACAAATCACGAATCGAGCGGCTCTCCTCTACACCCTCTTCACTGAGTCGACCAGGCCCTTGCGATACGGATCCCAAACCCCACAACAGTAATCCAGATGCGGACGCACTAGTGTTTTATACGCTATTTCCTTTGTTTGAGCATCACAATTCCTTGGAATACGACCTATGAATCGTAATTTAGAATTAGCTTTGCTTACGACGGAATTTATGTGCAAGTCCCATTTCAAGTTGCTTTGTACAATTGCTCCCAGATACTACAGGGAATCAACCTTGTCAACAACTGAATTGTTTACTTTGTAGTCGTGAGAAAACTGATTCTTTTTGTTACTTATTCGCATTGCCTTGCACTTTTTGCAATTAAGTGTAAGCTGCCATTTGCGGCACCATTCGGAAATAGTATCCAAATCGACCTGAATTTCTAAGCAATCGTCAGAGAACCTTATTTCCATATAGATAACTGCATCGTCGGCAAACAATCGTAACCAGCATTTAACGTTATCACTTAGATCGTTTATAAAAATTAAGAAACGAAGTGGTCATATTCCACAACCTTGAGGAATGCCAGAAGTAACATCCAGCTTAGAAGAGGCTTCCCCGTCAACTACGACATACTGTGACCGACCAGTTAGAAAATCACGTATCCATCCGCAAATCTGATCCGATATATCGTATGCTCGAATCTTCGCTTCATCCCTCTTTCCTTACAACTATTTTTCTTTGCCCTTCTTGAATTTCCTGTTTACTTCTTTACTGTTTCTGCTTCATCTTGAGCATTTTTATGCCTTATTCTCTAATCCTTCAACTCCAGAATATAGTCTGTAATCCAAAGTTTTCTGCCAGTTTCTTTTCTTATGTTAAATGTTCCTTTACCACATTTGCTCTTTCGTGAATGTAATCCATTCTTCTTTAGCTGATTTCTTTCACAGTCAGTTTTAGAATTGCCCATACAGCATCTATAAATCCTTCTTTAAAGTTAGATTATTTCAAAGCTTTGAGCTTCTATTGCTTTCGTATTATATTTTATTTCTTTCTGCACTTGATCACTATTAATCACTGTTATGCTCTTCAGTTAATTCAGGTCTGCAAACGTTCTCCAATAAAAAAAAAACTGCAAATTGTAGATATCAATGCAAATAATTCTTCTTAACTCATTAAATTGCTGTTTGAGCTTATAGAGGAACCCAGGGTAGAACGGCGTACCAAGCGAAAATATCTTTTAAAAATACAAAAAGGTTAATTAAAAGACATTCAATTTTTTCTATTAACACACTACGATGTAATAATCACAATAATATTGTGAGAAAACAAAAGAGCAATAATTTTTTTCCAAAACAGAAAATCAAGTCATTTGCCCCGTTCAGCTCCGGGCAGAATAAGGTGGTAAGAACAAGCAATGATAAAAACATGTAAAACTAGTGGAAATTAAGAAAAAATAAGTTTGCACCATTTTTATTTAGTTTTTAGTGTCTATAAAGTTTTAACTATAGTTTTCACTGATTGTGTCATTTTCTTAAGTCTATTCACAAAATTCACATGCTAGGACAGCCTCATCGTCCTCGTATTTAATGCTGCGCGGGAACTGTGTGAACATCGTTTTCACGTGACCAACGACCAAACCTTCGAGTAAAATTCAGGGCTATATAAACATTCACAGTTGGAACAATTCTCAGGATCATTCTCCTTAGTTTTGTGTTTTCTCTTCAGCTCATTGTTTTTTCCAATTATCTTCAGACCCTTTCCTTTGTTTTTTTCCATTCTTAATTCTCTATCTTAAATAGTTTTATCCTTATTTTTGCTTCTTTGACAAAGTTATTTTTCCCTAACAGCAGCTTCACTGATCATTTATATGGGATCTGTTAAAATAGCGGTCTAGCCACCTTCCGATTCGTCCTTTTTGCATTTTCTTTAATTTTTGGAATAGGCATAATAATTTCAGGTGAAAAATAAAATGAAGAACCTCTGTTTCCAATAACCATCAAAGAGAACCCCAAAACTGGGGCAGAATGGAGTATTTCCCCCGTCCGCTCCAGCTGTTCTGTCCCGGGAACACCATTTAGGTTAGGGAGATAAGGTCACTCGAGAAAGATACGTAAACAAAAATTAACTACATAAAACCAAAGACAATTAAGCATGTACCAGCTACATTCGTAATGTAAACAAGTATGCATAATTTACCTTCATTACAAGATCACCGGAAGTTACAATACAGGAGAAGAAAATCACACAACGAAAACTACACACACTAACGCTAGAGAAAACTAAACTAACATGGCTGCCACAGTAATAGGCTGGTCTAGTTTACTTATTGCCACTCTCTGGCAGTATCTCCTCGACACAGAAAAACGTCGAACTTCATTCCGCCCCGATACGCCCGTTGTAACCCGGGTTCCTGTAGGTGCAACATCTGTAAAACAGTGATAAGCTATTATAAAAAGTGAAATGGTTAATTGAGGTACACTAAATTTGAAACTATAGTGGGCTAAAAACTTTCTACATTTATCTGTTAATTATGTGTACTCCTCATATTTTCATTCAGTGACTGTCAAGGCATAATTTTTTGGGGGAAACTCTTCACAAAGTAAAAAAGTTTTCATAGCATAGAAAAGAGCTATTAGGATGATTGTGTAGGGTAAAACCAAGAACTTCTTGCAGACATACTTTTTAAAAAACTCAGTATTCTTACAATGACCTTCTCAGTATATATATTCTCTCATGCGCTTTGTCATAGAACATTTTAACCTTTTTACTTCTAATTCACAGGTACACAGTATCAATACAAGAAACAGAAACAACTTGCACAAAACACAAAAATCTCTGTCATGAGTACAAAGAGGAGTTAATTATTCTGGTATACATCTGTTTAATAAACTACCCAAGAGTATAAACAGTTTGCAGCTAATAAAGACATATTTAAAGACAAACTGAGAGATTATCTTATTAGCAACTCCTTTCAAGAATTTGAACAAAATAATTAATTGTATTGAATATGATTTTTGTAAAATTCAGTTGTAAAAATTAATGTTTATTTGTTTTTGTAACATATAATTGTTTTTACTTTGATTATGACTCGTATTGTATGTATTTGTATTAACCGTGACATGTTTCACATCCAAGAGGTCCTTCCTCAGCAGGTATCCATGAAACAAGATTGATAAATAAATAAATAATAAATTAAGTACTATAAAATGTAAAATATTGAACTAAAATACTGATTCTTTTTACATTATGAATTATCTTCGCTTCCTCTGTCTCCTTTTTTTCTGTTTCTTCCATACTCTAGTTACATTTTGTATCTTATTTTGTCTTACACATTTTACAAATTGTGCTGCGGTTTTTTTTAACTACTTAACGTCTCTTAACAGCAAGGTCTTTAGAGACGGGAAAAGATGGGGGGCAAGGAATGGGAAGGAATTCGGCCATGGCCTTTTGAAGGAAACATCCCAGCATTTGCCTGGAGTGATTTGAGAAACAATGGAAATCTGGATGCCCGGACGGCGATTCGAAACTCCGTCCTCCCGAATGTGCATTCCTCTATTGATGGAGAAAGAATACAAAATAGTATCTTTGGCAAGAAACCGGGACAGTAAACTTCACGCAGATTTGACTGCCATTTTGGACGAACCAACTTACTGTTCGACAATAACGACAGCATTTCTGCTATAACTGAAATATCGAACTCCTTGATATACTAGCATGTCTGAAATATGTAGCGCACTTAGGTTAAATAGTACACTAATTTAGCGCCATTTCATATCTAACCGTCACGTGATCCACCAGTGAAGCGTATGGAGCCTAGACGTTGACTACATGCTGCCATAGTAAAATCGTTGACTTAATTATTCAGGTAAAAAAACGGAACATTAAGACCAGTGAACGCTTTGATGTTGAGATTCACAAAATAGAATCTTTCATTTTCTGCTCAGAGTTTAACGGAGTTAAAACCATTCTGATTTGTGTACAATGATGTGTTAATTATTGTTTGATAATTAATTTCATTCCGTTTTCATTTTTTTGTTTCTGTATCAATTGTTTGTTATTTGTTTATTATTTAAGAGATTAATAAATTAATCTTAAATCAAACGCAAGTTAAATAAAACACTAAAAATCAATTAACTTCATTTGGTTTGTGGTAGGGATGTAACGGAGCTCCGCATTCGCCAGTTCAGAACTTCCACGTGAAAATATACCTCCACTTCCGCATCGACAATTTTTAAAGCGGATGTATATCGGAGGTTTTATTAGCATTGCAATAATATACGAGGCGCGTCCAGAAAGTAAGTTCCGTTTGGTAATAAAATGAAATTGTACACAGATACAGAAGAAATTTTTATTGCACAAAATTCTACAACTCTTAAACTACTTTTCCACATAACTGCCGAAATTTTGAATGCATTTGTCACAGCGTGGCACCAGGTTTTGTATACCTTCTTCATAGAAATCTGCCGCCTGTGTCTTCAACCGGTTTGAAACAGTTTCTTTCAGCTCGTCGTCATTGGTGAAGTGATGACCGCCAAGGAAACACTTGAGATGTAAGAACAGATGAAAGTCTTGCCAGTTCTTCTGTAACCAAAGGTGGACGCCCACTTCGTTCTTCATCGTGCACATCACTACGCCCGCCATTGAACTGTCGGACCCATCTTCACACCATCGAATCACTCATCGCATTTGGTCCGTAAACATTGCAAATTTGCCGATAAATTTCACTTGGTTTCACTTTCCTCGCATTCAGAAACCGAATCACAGACCTGATTTCACAGGCGGCGGGATTTTCAATCAACGCCGACATTTCAAACAAGCACAACAAAGCGTACGTAACTGACAGCGATCTCCAAATGGCGCACGTTCTTCCCCTTGATACACATCGTCTACAGCGCATGTGCGGAACTGCAATCGCAGCGCTGCAGCGGAGATAAATTGAAACGGAACTTACTTTCTGGATGCGCCTCGTATTATTCTTTTATCCTTATACGACATTCAGCCCATCGTAGCTTAGCAAACAACAAAGTGGTTGTTTTTTTTTTTTTTTTAAATTCTTACGATCCTGAAATAAAAGCAAAATTGAGCTGAACGGTGTTATTAACTACGCGACGAATTTACAAGATTAAACTTGCATGTAAAGTAAAGCGGCCTAATCATGGTCCAACGTATAGGACATCCGTGTAGTACTACCGTAGGATGCGATCACCCATTCACGCTATTAGAAGCTACTAGATGTTCGAGGCAGTTTTTTCCCCATTTTCTCGCAGAACACCAATGTTCTTATCGTACACTCGTAAGATGTTTACTTAAACCACGATCCAACGCCATAGCTTGTTGGGCGGCAAGGACCCATGTTGGTTATCTGGGAGGGCAACAACATCCAACACGTCCTACCTGTAGTCCGGATGGAAATAGACTGCTTATGAAAAAAATGTACAATTTGCGATAAAAGGAATACTTATTTCGATTTTAGATTATTTTTGATAAAATCTATATAAATAAAATAAAATACTGTTCGTTGGTAAGTGCATTACTTGAGAGCGGCTGGACCGATTTGGCTAATTTTGTTTTTAAAATGTTTGTACTGGTCCAAAAAATTGGAAAAGCTGCCATGAAAATTGGAAAATTCGGGTAAACTGAAAGTACCTTTACCTATGGATTGATTTGGTTAATTTTTTAAATGTTCGTAATAGTCCTAAAAAGGTTTTTCTGAAAAAAATCGAAAATGTGACCGGAAAAATGGAAAATTCTAGAAAAACTGAAAGTACATTTTTCTACATTGTTCGCTGGTAAGCTAATCATTTCAAGACGGTTGGACCGATTTGCTTCATTCTTTTTTTTTTTTATTTTTATTTTTTTACTAGTCCGAATAAGGTATTAAGAGAAAGAAAAATTGGAAAACTGGAAGTACCTTTTTGTGTGGACCAATTTGGCTATTTTTTTTTTTAAAAAAATGTTCGTAATAGTCCGAAAAAGGTATTTTCCAAAGAAAAATTGGAAAAGTTGGCCGGAAAAAATGGAAAATTCAAGAAAATTGAAAGAATATTTTGCTCCACTGTTCGTTGGTGAGCGTAAATTTGAAAACAGCTCGACCGATTTGACTGATTCTTTTTTTAAAAAATGTTTGTAGCAGTTCTAATAAGGGTTTTAGAGAAAGAGGAATTGCAAACGTTGCCCGGAAAATTTGAAAATTCCGGAAAACTGAAAGTACTTTTTTCTATACCGGTATACGGATCTGGTTAATTGTTTTTTAAATGTTCGCAATAGTCCGAAAAAGTTTTTAGAGAAAGAAAAATTGAAATAGTTGCCGAGAAAATTGGAAAATTCGCGAAAAACTGAATGTGCCGTTTTATATGAGATTTTTCTATAAACACAAGACCATAACTCGTAATTCGAACAATGGATATGGGTAGTTCTTTTTTCGTTCCTTATGCTTCCGGGATGGAAATAACTCAATTAAATGTTTTCTATTGTAAAAGAACTGGTAGATCTGGAGAAAAATATGTAAAAACTCATTCCTGCCGTAATTAAAATAAAATTATCCTTGTTTTTATTTTTGTGTTGTTTCTGCCCAAAAAAAGTAGTTATTTTGTTTCTATTCCATTGATATTAATTGTTTACATGGTCTTGATGATATAACGAACAGGGTATTACTCCAATTAGGCATGACAGCGCCCAATTTTCCGCTGCACGGAGTATTTTTATCAAGAATAAGCGAAAAACAATATGATTGTGATGCCTTGAGAGAATTAGTTCGAACGAACGTTCCGCTGTTGAATCGGTAACAAAAATATGTGTATGACACTCTCATAAAAGTTGTGAACGATGGAACTAGAGGGATTTTCTTCTTGGAAGCTCCCGATGGAACTGGAAAAACGTTTTTGGTCTCATTGAGTTTGACTACGATTCGCTCGCACTTGCACTTGCTTCACCAGAAATTGCAGCCGCGTTGTTGGAGCCGGTCAAACAGCTCATTCGGCATTCAAGTAAATTCAAGTAAATGAAACTCGAACGTGCAACCTTTCGAAGAACTGTGCGATGTCCAAAGTTTCTTGCAGCAGTGTAAATTGATCGTTGGGGTTGAAGTTACGATGGCACATAAAAAGTGTTTGGAGGCATTAGACCGAACGATGCAAGATCTATGAAACAATCAAAACTGGTTATAGGCGCGATGATCGAATTAGAAATGTAAATAAAACACCTTGGGTTTCAATGAGGTTTCAAATTTAATGGAAGAAAATAAGTCACTCAGTCAACATGAAATTCTGGTCTATTATAATTGTGACATAAATTCTGGGTAAAAACCGCGTGGTTCCAAGTCGATCACATTCCAGGCGCATCACACATTTCCAGCATTTCAGCAGTGTACTGCGGATGGAATTAATCTCAAATGTAAAATTTCCCATTGGCGTACTTCTGAATGCTCTCCTCATCAAATCAAATATCCATGGACACAATCATTAATAAATACAATGATCACTCAGTAAAACGTTTTTTTCTCATTTTTACTTCGTTTACACATTATCAATAGCTTTTCACAAATTCACAAAATGATCAGAAACAAATTTACTGAAATTTGAATAGGAAAACGTCTGGCGGGTCACCTAGTGTTGAAATATAAATAATTATAAATTTATTTTTCCATCTCCGCATCCACTTCTACAAAACATTCGCTCCCACAGATGTCATCCGCAAAGATGACCTCGTTACAGCACTAGTTTTTAATTCATACGGAAGTTACGTCAACCCCTCTTATCTATTGTTTACCATTAAGATCATTGATTTATCTTGAAAGCAATTATTTTTAATATGAATTATTTTTACTGTGCCTATTATTTTCAAATAACTATTCGAACAAGGCAAAAAATCAGAGTTATTAATATTCAGAAGGGATTCTTTTATTCTGCATCATGTGCAACTGTAATATTCAATCCTTCATACATAACATATATAACTTAAAATTTTCAGCAGAACTGTGCACTTAAGTTTAAAATTAATTGCTTTAAGATGTAACAAAAATGAAAAACGGAATAAAAAATTTGAATGTATAGAGATTTAGTTTTCAGAAACCAATAAAACACAAACATTCATCTAAAAAAAAAAATTGGAACCTAGGAATATACTAATACGAAGAACATTAAAAGTATTCGTTGGGAAAGAAATTGCTTGTTGAAGTTTGAAGTGTAAATACCTTGGAATAACATTTGATGATAAACTCAACTGGGCAGGACACATTGGACAGATGGTAGGAAAATATTTCAAAATCCTTCATTACTT
This sequence comes from Vandiemenella viatica, assembly GCA_031002005.1. Classification (NCBI taxonomy): domain Eukaryota; kingdom Metazoa; phylum Arthropoda; class Insecta; order Orthoptera; family Morabidae; genus Vandiemenella; species Vandiemenella viatica. The sequence goes on from JARYHS010011408.1 coordinate 244,061,398, forward strand.
AGAAAGGGTGATGGGGAGACGCAACAGGTAAGTGAGGGAATTGGATTACATTTTTTATTTTTTTATTTATGGGTTTACACCTTGTCGACGTCGAGGTGGGATATGACTCGGGACAAGGAACGGGAAGGAATTCGGCCATGGCCTTTTTAAAGGAAGCATTCGGCATTCGCCTGGAGTGTATTGGGGAAACAATGGAAAACCCAAATCTGGATGCCCGGAAGGGGATTCGAACAGGCGTCCTCCCGAATGCGAGGGCAGGGCATTAACCGCTCACCCACCACTCTCGGTAATTGGGTTACAAAATTTTGGTCAGACCATTGGTTGAATCTGGCGGTGCAGTATGGGGCCCACATTTTGGGTATCAAATACAGGAGTTGGAAGGGGTCCAAAGAGGGGCTGCTAGATTTGTCTCTGGAAATTACTGCAGAACACAATGAGTAAAGATGTGATAAAAAAAACTGAAACAGGATTCATTGGAAGCCAGGAGGGGGGTGAAGAGAGTTGTGGGAGTGTACAAGGCGTATATTGGTGAAAAGATTAGGATAAGTGCATGGAAAGGAAAAAGATGACAATGACCACGAGCTGGCCCTCGATTTCAGGCATAAGGGTGTGAGAAAATTTTCTTTATTAGGTAAGGGGATCAACGATTGGAATCAATTGCTAAGGGAAATGATGAAAAATTCACTATAAACGCTGAAAGAGTTTAAAATTAATAATCACTGAGGGCAAAAATAGGCGGGTGCAAGAAAGGGGGAAAATGTATGTGTGGATAAATTGTCACTGGGACGCGCGCTCCAGTGGCAATTTCATTTGTTTTTAATATAAATATAGATTGTTATTGAGTCTTTAACTGGATAGACAAAAACTTTCACGTTTGAGATACATAAAAAAATGTTACTGGTTTCGTACCTTAAGACTATTTAAGTAGCTTAAACTTTTTTAATTACATAGAAAACATATAACATACAAAAATATCTACAATTTCTCCTTTGTTTATATCTAAACATTTGTAAAAATTTTTTAGGAAACATAATAAATTCCACTAGACCTTCAACTTCCTGATCATGTTAAATGTCATCAAACATTTATAAACAGCTAAATTATTCTCCAAAATGTAGGCGTCGAATGTTTGTGGGAGTAAAGAAATTTCATAAGTCTTCGACAGCTTAAGTATCTTGTTCTATGATTCCGAAGAGTGTGTATAAATACATTTAAATAATCTCACCAACATCTGTTACTGTCACAGACATCTGTAGACTGAATTATTAGTCAGCACAGGTACCGTGAATATCTATTGTATCTGAGTCTAATTATTGTCGATTACTCACACCAAATTGGTCCAGTTATGAGCAGAAGAGAGCTTGACGAAGAACAGGTAAAGAAAGACAAACAAATTCTATACAGTGGTGTTTATCCCTTAGAATTATCAGATCATCGCGGATTTAGTAACATCATTTATTACAGCTAGCACCAAACGTTGGGTAAAACAGAATTTATTACAATGTGGATGTTCCACACTGATCTGTTAAGATTTGTCTGTTAAAATTCTTACAACACAAATGTGGCAGACTTAGATGTGTGTGATTAAAAAATGTTTCCTCGTCTAAAAAGTGCAAAGAGATTTACTGGACATTTGCCGTTTGAAGATTCTGCTCAGTGTAGGTGTGATCTTTTCCAAAAAAAATGATTTGCATCCGAGATATACAATATATGCATTTGTTGTTTACTTATCATCACCATGAATAGACAAGAAGTTCATGTGTACGTTGCACAGCTCATAATCAGTAAGCTGTTAAACCAGAAGAAATTTTGCACTATAGTAAACTTAAAAACCCTTAACTGTATGGGTGGCATAATTTGTTCTGTGAAGGTGGGACAGCAGTTTCTGCCCTCATCCACACAAGTCGCCCGGGAACAAACATCGAGTTGAATACAACTTTACAAGTTCAAGACTTTATTGACCAATAACTGTTCTTGAAATTAGTGCAGCAACTAAAATAAATGACTGAAGTGTGCAGACAGTTATTAGAAAGGTATTTAAGGTGAATCACTTTAACGTGACTGCCAAGAATGCTGAGTGCGAATGAAAAGGCTATAAGAAGTGTAGTGTCTCAGGAAAATCTAACACATACAGTCCGTATTTGTAACAAGATGAATGCCATTTAGTTGGATCCTGTAACAGCCCTCAAACCTAGACTTTAAATTGAATTGTGTTTTATGAAACATTTGTAGCAAGTTAGAGTTTGATTTTGTATATTTGTCTTGCAATTTATTGTAAATCGGTGTAAATGTGTTTTGTTTTATGAAAAGAAATTATGTAAATACTATTTAATACATTTAAGGACAGAACTATGCAAGAGAATTACTTAAATGTTTGTAATTTCAAGTAATAAGGTGAACAATGATGTTTAAAGGATGATTTACTACAGTTAAATGATTTATGTGGATAATTCTGTGTTTAAATATCTTTAATTTTCATTTTCGATCATTTTGTGATGATTGTAAACGATTATGTATTAATTCTGATTGTTTTTAATTGTTTAAGTATTGTTAAAGTTTGAGAAATATTTGTCGGAAGCCTTTGTAATGCTCTAGAACTTTCGATGAAACATATATAAAGCGAGCGGCAGAGACTCAGAGACAGTTTTTACAGAAACAATTTATGGAGACAGTTCACGTCGGCAAAGACAGTTTTTGAGCGAACAGTGTGTGGCAGTATTGTCTTTGGAAGAAGTGTCGAATGTAATCGCTGGAGTTTGTGAGGAAGGTTTTCCTGCACATTTCTTCTTGTTGAGTGAGCCCAGTGTGCAGTTCAATTACACTTACTTGGCTAAAGTTAGCTCTCCATTTACGCTGTTATTTAATATCCTGTAAATAAAATAGCTCACCTCACAGATTAGCAATACTTTTATTAAATCTCCTTTCGTTTTATCACTCAATAATAGGTCTACTGGTTTTAACATAATTTTTTCATCCGTCTAACTTCGTAAATGCGTTCTCACAAAAGTACATATTATATTTATTTCTTGCTGCTGCTTTCTTAATTACTTTGGTCCTGACCGCATCACATGGTAGATATTTTTATGTGGAGCAGGTTGCTTCATTTATTCAAATACCAATAAGTGCCATAAGCATCAATTAAACACAGATGTATTCGCATGTAGTTTGTATCTTCTTGGAGTACATTCTAAAAATTAAATCACCAGTGAGATGGGAGAAAAATTGTTTATACAATAGTGAAGGCTATGCAAAAAAATAAAGTTTATAGATTTTTTGTACAGTAATCTATTGGAGTGTTTATTCTTGTTCATATTAGATCGATTCTGGTATATTAAAAGTTGTAATTTACGGCTTTTACTGGCTTGTTTATGGAGAAACATGATTGAGGATTGGACGAACAGCTGAATAATGCATTAATACCTTATTTGGCGACAGCGTAATAATGTTATCACTAACGAAATAATTATTCCTCCTCCATTTTGTAGGTCTATATTTATTCAGGATGTTATATAACGAAATCAGATTATCATCATGCCGATTTTTTGCTTTGACAACGTTGGCTGCTGCCGTGGAGACCTCACAGAACGTCTGCTACCGTTTTCACTGTCAAATTTCGCCGCTTCAGATTTACGACAACGTTTGGGTCCTCCAGCGTAATGAAACACCCGCATCCAAAATCTAATATAATATAGGTCCAACGACGCTCTCAATTACCCGAGATCGGCCGCTGCCAATTAGGCACGTAAACCGTTTAATAATAGGGATATAAAATTACAAAGTCCCTTATTAAAGTTGCAAGCGGTGGCAATAACCGACGATACACAATACACTTTGTGGAGCCGTATCCCCTGGCGCCACTCGGAAAAAAGATAAAAACCGCAATTTCGCGGCCTATTACGCGCACCGTGTCGTCTCGTATTGAAGGCATTCCCCGCGGCCAGGGCAGGCAATATAAGAATAAAAAGCGCCGTCATACAGCCGGCGCGTGTTCAATATTCGGCCCGCGCCGCTCTTCAATATGATTGTAATAACCGGCGGCGCGTGCGGATCTTCTTTCTTTTACTGTTTTCGTGTGGTGCGCGGCAGCCTTCCTCCTGCGGTCTGGAAATTTATTAAGCCACCGTGCTCGCTCGCGAATATAAAATGTTCGACAAGTGAGGCGGACAACCCTCTAGAGGTAGCAGCGTGCCCTCAGTGGAACCACAACACCAGCAAAAAACACGTGCACAATGCGCTGACCCAGATGCCTCAAACAGAAAACCTGTATTAACGGCGACTGGACAACCATCACTTGCAAAGAACGTCATATTTGTTGTTAAACTGATAACTGTAATTTCTTTTCCATTGTCTCATAACCTCAATCAAGTCTGCAATATTCATTATCAAAAAAATAAATCTTTTATCTATAGAACGTTATAACAGCCCTCAAACCTAGACTTTAAATGGAATTGTATTTTATTAAGCATTTGTAGCAAGCTAGAGTTTGATTGGATATAATTTTGGTATGTTTGTCTTGCAATTTACTGTAAATCAGTGTAAATGGACTTTGTTTTATGAAAAGAAATTATGTACATAGCATTTAATATGTTTAAGGACAGAACTATGAAAGAAATTACTTAAATGTTTGTAATTTCAAGTATTAAGGTGAGCTACGATGTTTAAAGGATGATTTACTACAGTTTAAAATGATTTATGTGGATAATTTTGTGTTTAGATATCTTTAATTTTCATTTCTAAGCATTTCGTAATGATTGTAAATGATTATGTATTCATTTTGATTTTTTTAAATATGTTTTTAATTGTTTAAGTATTGTTAATGTTCGATAAATATCTGCCGGAAGCCTTTGTAATGTTCTAGGACTTTCGATGAAATTTATATAAAGCGAGCGGCAGAGACTTTTTTCTTGGACTGTTTTTCGACACAGTTTTATGGACACAGTTTACGTCGGTAAAGACAGTTTTGAGCGGACAGTTTTAAGTGTACTGTGAGAGTGTGTGGCAATATTGTCTGTGGAAGAAGTGTCGAAAGTAATCGCTGCAGTTTGTGTTTACATGTAACCAGTATCTTTGAAGTGTATATCTTCGAGAAATAAAAAGCCGTTAAAATTTTAAAATGTATTGTGGATTAATTATTTCATATATTAATTATCCACGAGACACCTAATAACGTGATGAAGTAATGATAGAACTGATTACTCCTAATCAAAACAGGAAGAATTATCTTTATTCACTTTTAATTCTTTTTTGTTTATTTTTTTCTTGTCTACCACATTTGATTTTTATCAAAACTAAGTCAATATTTGTTATTTCTCTTTCTTAAGTTCAAAATGATTAAATTGGCATTGGTATTGCTTGTAAAAGGTAAAGATCACGGGGCTTTTACGATTCCTGCAGATTCCAGCAGGATTTTCTAAGGTACAGCTCCGCATACCCAGTACAACCATTGGCACTAGAGGGGTCAGCGCTGCGCTGCGACCATTCTTTACTTTCCTGTGGAGTTTCCTCCACGGTACTCATTTCACAGCAGGTTCAGTGGGCTTTCCAGGCCGTTCAACTTCGAAGAAAAATCTTTGGCTTCATCGGGAATCGAACCCCGATAGTTCAGTCTACAGTCAGACGCTCTATTTACTTGAGCTACGAAAGAAAATGATTTCAAAACTATTTAAATCAGTACTAATGAATTTCTTACTGCTTAGTGTGAACGTTATTTGTAGAAGGGAAAAAATCTTTGAGGGTATGGAAAAGTATTCTAAATTTTCTTATATTTGACGTAGAAACCTAATACGTTTCATTTGTTATTTACGAACTATTTCACCGAGCGTGGTGGGTGAACGGTTAACGTTCTGGCCACGCATTCGGGAGGACGCGGGTTCGAATCCCCGTCCGGGCATCAAGATTTGGGTTTTCCATGGTTTTCCCATATCACTCCATGCGAATGCCGGGATGCTTCCATCAAAAAAAAAAAAAAAAAAAAAAAAAAAAAAAAAAAAAAAAAAAAAAAAGGCCATGACTTAATTCCCTCTCGTTCCTTGTCGCCAGTCCCATCCTGCCTCTAATGACCTTAGCCGTCAACGAGGCGTAAAACCATAAGTAAAAAAAAAAAGAACATTTTGTAGTCTGACCTACTTTTGAAGGCGTTTCTAACTTCATCGATAACGAAAGGACTCACTAATGAATTTAAAATTAAGTTGAACAAGACACTCATAAAAATCCTTTTACTAACTGCTACCTGAAGGAATGAAGAATGTGCTCGAAAACAGTTGAGAAATGATTCAAAAAGAAGATATCGTACTTATACAAACACCTTTACACATTCTGTAACACAGAGAAACATAAGAATTATTAGAAGATGTAAACACTGATGGTTGTTTATCACCTGACAGCGATGTAGATGTTGTACTGATAGAATTGTCATGTCGAGAATTTTGTGTGTGATAAATATTTGGACATATTTCTTCTCTTTGACTAGCACGCGTTTAGAAAATTACCCGATTCATATTGGTAAAGCGCAAAAAATCATCTCATCTGATCTTTTTGTAGTGCTGATTATTCATTCATTCTAATTTTTTTGCAATTTACTTCTCTGTACAACGATTATCAATCGGTGAACATAAGAAAATAAAGACACAATCATGACAAGTAATGGATTAACTAAAGGCTTTGGGGGGTTGATCGAGATTATACATTATATACGCGCTTATAGTCTAACACTGCATTAAATCAGGTCTGGTAGAGGCTATGATCCTAAGATATTATCTCCCTTAGTCATTGTCTAGTGACATAGCTTCATATTAGGTAGGTTTGTCTTTTATTTTATGTAGTTCTTCCTAGGGCTCCATCAGTGCCATTGGTCTTTTGAGGCGATCGCCGGATGATTCGTATCCGCCGAGACGATTGATCAGTGGTTTGGCAGAGCGACGTACAGTTTCGAAGAACTATCCGACCGGCAGTCGGTAGCGTTCAACGATTCGTTTAGTTCCCAACACATCAGTGGGAAGGCGGGGCAGTGGTCTCAAACCTACATATTTTTCGGTATTTCTACCGATATTGGGGCTTTCCTACCGAAATGTAACGATTTTTCCATGATTTCTGAGAATACAAGGAAATTTTCCCCAATTTTTTTTACCAATTTTAAGTTTTCAAGTTAGCAATCCTTTTCGTTTATGTTTTACGGGGGAATCCCTCTATCGATTACATGCTAAGTAGTTAAATTGCGGCATGTTACCGATATCTTTTGCAGAATAGTCTTGTGCCGTTCATTTTCGACATTTTTAGGGGATTCCCGAGCTGATTCACTTGTCTATATAAACGAGTATTCTGATTTTACTTTTCAATTAATTTTCATCACTTATAAGAGAAACTTTCTCCGATTAACTAAGTCAAAATGTCGTTAGCGGGAGCCCATTAATTACGTGAGGCGTTTTTCTGGAATTCCAGACCCACTTCCCCCCTCTGGTGAGACTTTGTGAGATCATGGGTGACTCCCCTCCCCTCTAAAATGACGTGAGGTCGGTTTTTGGACCAAATACCTCCCCTAAAGTTTACTTTCGCGTCATTTGTAGACTTTTTTTTTTAGTTGTACAGCCCTACTAGAATTTCAGAACCTCACGTGAGATTTCCGTTGAACCCCCCCCCCCCCCTCTCCCTTCGTGAGGTTTCGTGAGATTTTTGTGCCCGCCCCCTTATTTCACCTCACGTAATTAATGGACGCCCCCTTAGATGAAGAAGGCGTAAACTACGCTTTTTGTAAGGGTTGTAACAAGATTATTCATATTATAATGGGGAAAGACGTTCCCAAGAAACACAATTCATCACAAGAACATTCTATATCATTAAAGAACATAAAATCACAAACAACATTTTTTTATATCGAAGCTTGTCAGCAGATAACTGCGCGATTTTCATTGAAAAATAATCCAATAAAAGGTTTAGACATAATTGAACCATCAAATGTTAAAAACAGCAAAACTGCTTCGATAGTTCCTAGATAGTTGGTAGACTCTTTCGAAATATTGTTCAGAGCAATGATATCCAACAAATTTTTGGATAGTGGTTCATTTTAAGAAATTGTTAACAAATTAAAACATTTGCTGATGACATTGAACTGTTTTTGGATAATGTCAATTTGCTGAAGCGTGGCGAAGACAGTTTTATGCTTGCTTTCTTGTCTAATATCATATTTACTATTTTATCACTGTTCCACTCGTTCACTAATGTTTAACGCATATTCTGGCATATTCATTGTATTAAAAAAAATCCATCGAAATCGGATGTCTAGTGAGTCAATCAATGGTCTATTACATGCAAAAAGATTACTTAATGAAGCTAATGATTATGACTTCGAAACTAATTCAAAAATGACTGCAGCTATGACCAAAGAATGTTGCTACGATATTAAAGATTGTAAAAATTAATGAGATTTAAGTTTGTGATTGGAGTTTAAATTTTGGTAGTGAAATTGGTGTCAGACGAATAGAAATTCTTGGAGAACAAATATTTCCCAGCTGATTAATGGGGTTGTACTTTTTTCATATACCGTTTTTGGTACAAATATACCGATATTAATGGGTGGCCCTACCAATTTCGCATTTTGATTTTCGGGACTACTGGGTGGTTGGGCAAGTGTAGGGCCGGCTATAGTCCACTGCAGCCTATTCAGTTTTATTACCGACCTAATCAGATTGCAGTATGCGGCAACTCCTGGCTGTGGCGCCAGTGAAATCTCCATTTTTAGTCCAGTAACGGGGTAGTTTTCACTTGCATTATATCACGTAGAAGATTTTTTTTTCTTATCTTGTATATATTGGTAAGAAAGAGTATGCAGAAACCAAGTTTTAGACCTCCAACACCCTCGGCACAATTTTCTGTGGCCAAAAAACATTAAACTTTGGTACTTTTTTCGCCTATAACTCCTTCCTGATGACTCCTAGCAAGAAGCACTCTATCTCAAATTTGAAAGAGGACAAAATTTCCTACAACTTTCCTAGTACAAACTTTTTTCTAAACTCAAAACTAAGCGAGCTACAATTCTTCTAAAATCAGCCAAATTTCACACTTTTCTTAAAAGTTGGGTTTTATCTACCATGCCGCTCAAATTGTCCTGGAACCTCCGTTTATATAACTGATATATATATGTATTTCTGTATGACATATTTGAGCATCGGATAAAGTGTTCGTAGTCTTGCTCTGGCTCGTGGCTTCTTGTCCTTGGCGGGCGAATACCAAAGCAACTTCCTGTCAAGAGTTAGTATAGTTCAAATTCTTCTTTCGATTTTGGCCTGCTTTGGACCATGGGAACCAACTGGTTTACTGGGTCGCATTTTTTTCTCCTCCCAGAATTTTTTCATTCTTTCTCTGAAGAACCGCCTTTCTACTTCAGGTCAGGTTGCCCTGGCCTTTGAACATTGTTCCTGGAACGCAGTGAATTTCTCAATTTTAGTTTAAAACACTTTTTGATTCACTATCTCATTTGGATGGATCCCAACTTTTTCCATATCTTTTCCCGTCTCTTTAACCCATTTTGTTGTCACTTTTAATTTAATGAAATAGTTGAAAATTCTTTTTGTCAACCTACTCTCACTCAGTCGAATTTTATAAATCCCTAGCTGACCCGGCAATGCATCGCTATTTCTAGATCTGAGTGTATACATATAGATTAAATGAACACAACTGACACAGCCACTGTTAAAATTAAATACTTGCACATACATTATTATTTTTATGTTTTGGACTACATAAATTGTAATTAAGGTTTTATTCAATTTAAAGTTAATTGCAATTCTCTTGGAATAAAATGTTTTGGGGGATTCCATTTCGCACATATATAAAGAAATACTTTGGTTTTCCTACGCAGGAGCAAGCAAAGTATAACTGTCCATGAAATAATTTTTCTCATTTCCAATATCCAATAGTATTATAGCAAAAAATGTACTGCAGAAGGCTCGTTTTGTAATTTAACACGCATATCATACACATATACCAACATTTCCTTCCAAACTATGTAGATTCCGATAGAAAGTATCTCCTGTTGGGAACGTTAAGCTTGCTGGTAAGTATTATAACAGTTCTTTAGCGCTGCTGCAACGTAAAGACATTTTTTTATTTTATCAACTAACTGCTTGCAGGCTTTCTTCTTCAAACAGTAGGAGTTTTCTTCCAGGTAGATTTGTTTTTTTTTTAATAATATTACGAGGAAGGATGTTTATCTTTCTTCTATATTAAGCGAAGGGTAGAAGCGCTGGGACAGAGGTTTCGTATACCAAGTCTTGACCCTTAACACTAGATGGGAGGTGGTGTGGTCCGAGTTTTTCCGAGAGTTTTTTCACTTATAGCAGCTAAATGGTTCTGTGTAGCCGTCCAGGACATTCTGCTTTGACGAGAAATCTTGAAATTCATCGGTGATGGAACCCCGATCTTCAGAGCCAAAGAGACTCCATACCTGGAGACCAAAAATAATAATAGGTCAAATGCTTGGCGTACCTGTACAATCAATTTTTGCGGAATTTATTTAATAGTCATATATTTTTTTGGCATACGTAACAGGCATAAGGCGGAACATGTTTTACTCTACCATACTACCTGCAATTCTGTGAAGTGCAGGTCTCTCTGCACTTCACAGAATTTGGGGGAGTAGGCAGATGGTGCCTTTCACAAAAATTCAAAGAAGTTAATTAAAAATTCCGGGCCTTCGGTTCAAAACGCGGTGTGTGAAGGATTTTTTTAAGAGCTTGACTAGATCATACGAGATCGGCCAGGATGTTCCATACATCGGATTTATTCTCTATGCATGAATTTTCCTTAATAGGCATTTGTGTGACATGGTATCGCAAGCTTTATGGAGCAATTCTACGGACCACTAACTTAGGTGGATCTAATTTTTTTCCTATACCCTTTGTATGTTATTAAACAACCTTACCAATTGTTATAGGCTCGTACCCGGTTCCTTGAGATCTAAATCTACGATAATGGTCTTTAACTTATTTCTTAACAGAATGCTGGTCTCTTTGAAGCCAGCTGGAAAATTTTATTTTAGTAACAATGTAGTCACATCCTCATAGCTAGGAAGTACAATATTTTTGTGTTGAAATAATCATAACTTTTACAAAGTTTGATTCATAGGCTTATGTATTATACTCTCTTATTAGTCTAATACTGTATCGATTTTATGTGAAAAATTTTTACTAACTTTTTTTGTTAAGATATCTTCAATTCAATTAAAATATTTTTTTTAATATTCTGTCTGCGGACCATTTGTCCTCTTTTCGCGTACCATAGGTTAAGAAACACTGATCTATAATATTATACATCCGTAAGCGAGTTGCGTGTGTCTGGGAGTTTGAAATGGCATCACGTATAATCTATTGCAGCAATTTGGATGGTGTTTTCAAATTTTGAGGGCTCATAGTCTAGTTTAAAATCTGCGAAAATAGTTTGTGAGTCACATATACCCGGAAAGGAGCAACAGAAATTATAATCATTTCGAGATGGTAGAAATATGCTCCACAGATCACTGTGTATTTGAGATGAGCACTCCTTTCAAGAAACACTGACATAAGATCACAATACAACTCTTTTTGTTTTATTTTTTATTTTGGGTTATTTATTTCTTCAGTGTTCTTAAATGTAGTACATAAAAATAAACGGAATACGTAATAAGCATAAGTAAAATTTAATTTACTGTAGACATCGTTGTGCCTGAAGATATACTAAACTAAGGTGACTCTAGTAATCTCTGGATTGGGTTTATATTGTTTTTTTGACTTTTGTTTTTTTTTCTTCGGTTTTCTGAAATTTACTAAATTAAAATAAACGGAATACGCTAGTCAAACCCCCCACAAAATAGATGAACACTTCAGTAAGCATAACGGAACTGTGGTATTTAATTTATAATAAGTAACTTTGTGTCTTATGCCGATATTAAAACCTGATAGAATGTAATCAATAATAAAACCACTACATAATTTATTAAAACTTCCATGAGCATAATTAAATTTTTATTTTTAATTTGCGGTAAAATTCTTTATGGTCAATATCGAAATTAAAACCTGACAGCATTTTATTGTTTTATTCCGTATCAGCTTTCAAAAATGCATTTTTTTTTGTTTAGTTAACTGTTAAGGAAAAGGTTATATTCGTTGTGCCCACAGTTGTAATCCTAACAAAATATTATTCTTAATGATATAATTCTACACTTCTTCGTGCGTTAGGATAATCATTATATGGATAATTTATCGGTGGTCCAATAAGTGGGTATCCAGAATTAACAGTCCATTCGGTCTAAAAAATTTATACACACGAATCCTTATGCAAAAATATTTTAGAAAATGTGAGCATTAAAGCCGCGAAATACATTTTAATGAAGTAAAATAACTCGAAATAGTTATTAAACATCAAATAGCTATCCCAGAAAAACAATTATTGTAAAAATAGGCCAAGTCTCACGCTTGTGTAGTGACAAAAGTTATGAGATCATTTTCTGAGCCAAGAATACCCACTGTAAAGCGTAAACTTGGCTTAGAAGATCTCATAACTTTTTTTTTCACTACACGAGCATGAGACTTTGCCTATTTTTTACAAGAATTGTTTTTCTGGGATCTAATTTCTTTTTGTAAGTTGATCACTTATTCTGAAACGTCGCTGAAATGTAATGATTCCATTCTAAAATCGGTGAATAAGAAAATTTCACAATTGACGACATCAATATACGTTACGAACAATGCTCCACTCTCTGCAAACAATAGTTGTGCGCCGTAGCCGAGCAATGCAGATTGCCGCTGGTTTAACTACCACCATCTATTAATATAAAACGTAAGGTGTGAGCTATCACGTCGTCTGTCACGGCATGGCGTAACTTTATGACGTCGCGAAATGACGTCACGCTTTACGTCATTATTCTTGGTAATGGGCGTTATTTAATAACATTTCCAAACATCCGCGAATAAATTAACTGACAGAACACTGAAATAAAAGTATGTATTGAGTTAAAATCGACATATCAATCATTACATAATATTCTTTGGTATATAGAAGTATTCCTTAAATTCTTTGTCCATAGATACGTAAGATAAAAGCTTTGTATTTCGAGCATAAATGTAGCGATACTTTTGGTAAGATTGTTACTTAGCATGGATCAGAATTACAACTGGCATTTGATGTTACGGCAGAGGGCATGAATAATTTAGTTTTTTTTTTCCAAAATAATTTAAACTGTGCCCTATTATTGAAATTGTTAATTCGTTTGAACGGAAATAGTTGCACACTGATTGCTATCTGTGCATCTTACACTACACTTAAAACAAATATTACGTGGCATAACGTAAGTTTATAAGATTTATTTTAATTTCCTTTGCTTTCACTGTGTAATATTACTGAGCCTATAATTTCAGCAACTGTGTCAGCCATTTTTTTAAATTATTCTTGGTTTTCTTTATAATTTTAAATCATAACAGAAACAAAAATTATCCTGAATTCTTAGCTTGCAACAATATCGACTTCTATAGCCACGCATTGAAAACATATGTGGCCCGCTGACGAAGGCAGGAGTCATGACGTTATCGTGGCCGGAGCCGATTTCGCGATGACCCAGTAGCCGTTAATTATCCTTAACAAACGAAGCTAGTCTGGTTTTACATCCTCTTGTGATGAATTTCAGCAAATTATAAAGTTTTTCCCGTCGTGGAATTTTAGTGACATTACTGTATCTTCTCTCTCAAAATTCTTGACTTTCCTTCTTTTTTAGCTACTCAAATTCACGCAGCCATTCTTCAGTTAATTATTTTTTTTTTTTAAAGGTATAGTTTCATCTAAGTAGTTTGAAAAGGGAATTTTCTCATTTTTTTCCCTCCTCTTGAATCTGCCACAAGTTGGACCCAGTAGTCCTCTATATTTGCATTCTTTTGAGAAAAAATATAGTATTTAGAGTTTTCCATTAGCTATATTAAGGCGTCTCTTTTATGTTTCGAGTCAGATGTCATGTCCGGTTTAAGTAGAAGTTCAGGAGTTATTCTTGTCGTGGTGTTATCTAATATATGTGCTGCAGTACGCCTTACCCAGCTCCAAATGTGTTTGACACGGTGGCAGGTAATCCGATGGAGTAGTGTGTCTGCCATTTGACAGTGGTTACATCTATCAGTTGCTAGGAGATGGATTCGATTTAGTTTGGTGTTAGTGGCTATTGTCTCCTTGACTACCTTGTACCAGATTGAATCAAACGTTTTAATATCTGCCTGAATCACGGATAACAAAAACAGAAATATGTAAACTCCTTGAAGATTTTTGATCAAATTTATATCGCGATGTATTATTGCCACCAAAACGCGATGCAGTTCATGTATTAATATGTGTGAGATTTAAGTATTGTCATTCTGGCGGCAAGTTTATCGTAGTTCATGGTTAGGTTGAAATGCAACCTGGACCCGGATGGAAACGGTAACCTTTTGCTATAGCGCAAGGCACGAGGAGTTGCATTGAATTTTATTTTATGACTATTCTATTTAGTTAATCAATTGCTATGACATGAATTGTCAGAACAATGAAAGAATAGTATGTATTTCGTTTAAATTTGGAATATTATCAATTTCTTTTACTGAAATCATTACATTGTTTGAATGAAAGAAGTTCCAAACTGATCGGGATAATGTGGCCTAAACCACATTAAAATATTACGTGCCATAGATTTATTTGTAGCATCCTTCGTTTTAACTGGGGTCATTATTTCAGTCTTTATAATATCTTCATCATAGGTATGAAGAAAGATAAGTGAAAGAATCTGTGAAGATTTGTATATCCCGATTCATGATGATACTGACATGCGATAGAGGGAATGTACTAATTCGCGCGTGATTGAATATTGTTGCAGATTGTGGTTAGGTTGAAATGCTACTTGGACCAAGTTTTTGCTACAGCACAAGAGACGATAAATTACAATGAGGTTTATTTTATAACAATTCTATTTATTTAAGCAACTGCAAAGAAATAAATTATCTTAACACTCCGTTAAACCTGTCATTTTTGACGGGCTTTGCAGCTAGCAAGTAAATAACAAGTAACTTCCAAACTAAGTAGGTATAGGAACAAAGTAAAAATTCAAACGTTAGTTATACCTTCTCAGGGCCGGCGTTATGGGGGGTTAAGCGGGGCAAAAGTACCCGGGGCCCGGACCACCAAAGGGGGGCCGCCGGCTTGGATGCCTAAATAAATAAAAATCAAACACAAATTTTAAAATCTGCACCAATAATTTTGAAAATTTTTGTATTAAAATTTTCTGAATTTATATATATATACATATATAAGTGTAAGGAGGCATCCATAAATTACTTGAGGTGAAGTGGGGGGGGGGGGGGGGGGTCCGGCGAAATAACACCAAAGGGAGGAGGTCTTCGGAAATTTCACGTGAGGTTTTGGAAGGGGGTTCCGGAAAAACACCTTAAGTAATTTATGCATGCCCCCTAAAGTAAAAATATTTTCGGGGGGGGGGGGGGCTAAGATCGCTTACCCGGGGCGCGAGTAGCCTAGCGCCGGCCCTGTGTAACCTTCTCATCTCAATACATTCAAGAAATCTCAGGCATATAGCTTCCTTCCGGAGCAAAGTAATTAACCCACAAATATGTGCCAGAATTTTTCATGTTTGGGATTGTATAAATAAACACGGCGAATAAACTCCAATATTAGACTTTTCTTATGATTTAAAATGAAACCTTATTTACGTGTACCAAAGTACTTGTTTCTAGGATTACTGGAAGTACATTGGAATTTTGATGACGGGGTGTCGTGTCGAAATAAAATTTTAATTTCACTAACCTTGAATGTAAGGAAAGTAAAATTTAATACATTTATTGAACTCAGTAAGCTCACTCTACAGTGAAAATCCGAGGTACATAAAGTTAGTAGGGTAGAAAGAGATTTCACGTTAAGGGTATGGAAATTTACTAGTTTCAGACTTTTCTTATAATAAGTGGGTAAAATGTTATCTGTGTACGAAATTTCAGCTTTCTACCACTACGGGAAGTACCATAGAATTTTGATGATAATCAGTTAATCAGTAAGTGAGTGACAAAATCGATGAAATTTGCATATTAATAACATCCGAACTAAGAACAGCAACGAAATAAAATGTAGTATGTTTCCTAACATTGCTGATATCTATACATAACGGAAATTCGAGACATTTGGCATCAATACGACCTAAGAAATTGAGGTACAAAAAAGGCCCGAATCGCTTCCAGAAAAGTAAAGGCAGTGCCGCCGTTGACTCGACTTGGCAGGTGCATTGCCGTGCACTAAGATACCTGTATATATTACGGACTATATATCTACATCCATTATTATGCTGTTAAGATTTATTTTAATATGATATTAAACGGAGAAAGGTGTAGCCGACTATATTAGGTAATAATTTCTTAATACTTTCCACTACAATATACGTAAGTACGTAATACACACCTCTTAATGTTGTATGGGTCCTCCTATGGACCGGCGAATCGCAGCAACCAGACGTGGTTTGGATTCAATAAGTCGTTCCTCTACAGCCGCCCAAAATTGCGAAAGTATTGCCGGTGCAGGGCGTTACACACGGACTGACCTTTCGATCATGTTCGAGATATGTTCGATTCGATTCATATATGGCGATTTAAGATGCCAAATCATTCGCTGAAATTGTCCAGATTGTTCCTCAAACAAATCCAACGATTTTGACCCCGTGACATGGTGCTTGGTCGTACTGGAAAAATCCTTCGTTGTTAACAAAATACAACAATTCCGGTCACAGCCCATGACATATAAACACAGTCCATACTGGAATTGGACCTGCAACACCTAGTACGGTTCTGCGCCACATTCGAGTCCTACCATCAACTCTTACCAAATAATAAAGTATAAACATCAAAACAGTTTGCAAATTTTTTTTATATTATTGTGTCAAATTGAGCTTTCTGATGCCCAATAGGTTAACGCGCCTGGTTGCGTATCAGAAGGTCACCGGTTCGAACACCGATCTCAGTTGGGATTTAAAAGTCTCTTAACATGACCTTCACCTCTGACACAGGAGGTTTCCGTGATTCAGATTCCACATTAAAATTGTAGATTCTCCTACCAGGTAAAATTACCATTCAGGATAGGTGGATACAATAGAGGCAGATTGTGCAGCCGGTGCTAAAGATCACAGGAAATTATTAAACCAGGTTTAAGGACAGGGTGACATTCAACTCTGTTATTCTATAACAGCTTTAGTTTACTGTTGACACATACAAAACTGTTGTTATTCTAAACAGCCAGGTGGTCTGTCTCATTCCTGGTCTTCGAATGCAGTCATTACCCACTTTTTCCCTACGGCAATCTTTTTGACCGAACTGTCTCTGGCTGCCTGCTGTGGAATTACACCCCTTATATTTGGTATGCTGTACCCGAAAACATAATCTAAGATACGAGCATCTCAAGTGATTGCTGTTAACCGCTCTTCAAATTACTTACACAAAAAGCGGAGAAGGTAACGCTTAGTTATTTAAGGCGACAGCAAAACGAATGTCAACTTTCAAGCGTAGCTACTCAATCTAGGTCGCATATAATCTTCACGCATAATTTTACATGACAAAAAATCAATGAATGGCCTAAAATGATTTATGTGTGTTTATGCCTTTGTCATTTCTATTTTTTTTTTTTTAAAAAACAGTACATCTTCGAGTAAAACAGTTTGAAAATTTAGAGGCACCTTAAACGGTTGTTGACAGTGGAAGCATGTTCCGTTTCCATGGATAGAATCCTCCACTGTCGATACATCAGACGCGTTTCCATGGATCGGCATCACGGTCATTATCGGCTAACTATAAAAGGAGGATTCCAGTGAGGCTTGTCCTTAGTTCGTTGCCAGGCATAACATGAAGCAGAGAGATTGACGCTCCTAATTCTTGTTCACTTGGTGTCTAGTATATGAACACAGTGCCTAGCGGTATTCAGTAAATAGAAAGGTAAGCAATTCAGTGTTTACTAGCGTCTGCAACACCATAGTAGTAGAAGGTGAGATTTTCTCTATTAGAATATATAGTGACGTATACATTACAGTTAGAGTAGTCTATCCTTTGCAATTATTTAATATCTACTCAGAGTATATCTTTAGGGAGGCGTTGAGTGATGTGGAGGTGGGAGTGCTGTAGAATGGAAACTGGATAAACAAGATTCGCTACGCAGATGACACATTCATTTTTGCAGGAAAGCTTACAATATCTTATAGATAGAGTATCACAATGCAGCCACCAATACGGACTTGACATTAATATAAATAAGACAAAAGTAATGGTCATTGGTAAAAACAACAACTTCCAATGCCATGTTATGACTAACCAGAAGATCATTGAATGTGTATCAAGTTATATGTATCTTGGCACCACAGTAAACAGCCAATGGGATCCATCTGATGAAATAAAGTCACGTACTGGTAAAGCCAGGGCTACTTTCAATGAAATGAATAACCTTTTTAAAAGTCGTAATTTATCAATTACCACGAAGATGAGACTCCTGCGCT